>CAWUFW010007658.1:0-600000 GCA_963921515.1 Calotriton arnoldi | reverse complement strand
TTTCCATAAGTACCTAAAGCATGAAAAGTAAACATGTTGCCATAAATATCTCCTTTCTGTTTATCACTGTCATCTGGAAAATAGAGCATAAGATGGATTTTTTTCCCTTTTTGAAACTGCAGCTTTAATTATGCTCTGTGCCCTGCCTTTCTTCTTTTTTTTTCTTCTTTAAATACCTTTATTCAGTTTTTTGCAGCAAAACAACAGTTTCAAATACAAAGCTACTTGGAGTGACAATACCATATCAACGTAATTTCCATTGTTTGGCCCACATGGTCAATAATCCATTTAGTATCATTATAGTCTATGGGTGATTTGCTAAGGAGAGGGCCCATGCCCTCCTCCCCTCATGTCCAGTTTGTAGTATGTAAGCCACAGATCCCATACTTTGCAGAATTTTCTAGGGCACCCTCTTGCCGTATACGTAGCTCTCTCTGCGGCCATATAGAGGTCCATTCCTTACTGCCATTCTCTCAATGTAGGTGGTTTCAGGGGCACCCCAGTACTTGGCGATATTCACTTCATCACCACCAAACTCAAATTACTAAGAAGAAGTTTACTCCTGGGCATGTTCAGCTCTGTGGGTTTCCCAACAGTATGAATTTAGGATCTATTGGGAGAGTGACACCTAGTATATTGTTTAATTCCTGCACTATTGCAATCCAGTATAGGCTGATCTCTGGACAGGACGATATCGTGTTGCGGCACTTCCAATTCTATGTAAATGGGCCCTGGCATACTATGTTCTGTGGAGAACCTTGAACTAAATAAGTATTAGATGGACCTGATTTCCACGTCTCTCGGGTGCATCAGAGCCGCCTCCCAATCTGTGCTGTCCAATTTTCCTACTTCATCTTCCCACCTTGCCTTTCATTTCTGCAGAGTGTCCGGGACATTTTTGAGGTTAGTCTTGTAGGTCCAGGAGACTGCCTTCTCAACTAGTACACCCTGGAGGAGCCTCCCTTCTAGTGGTGCATATTCGTGGAGTTCGTCTATCTCTAACTTTTTTGCCTGCCAGGCATGTTGCAGTCGTAGATATCGAAAGTACTGGGTGTTATGTAACTGGTATTCCCGTTGCAGGGAGCTAAAAATGAAGAATGCGCCTCCTTCAATGAGATCTCCTAGTTTCCTATTTGCGTGACCCCCTTACCCCCATATATGTAGTGTAGGTATGAGTGGGTCAGAATTGGGTCATCTCCAGCACATAAGTGTGGTGGTTCCCAGGCATGTATCCCCAATCATTAATCACAATTTAATGTGCGGCCAAATAGTAGGCCCGAACACTAGAAAGGGAAATGCCCCCATTATATTGGTTTCTTTGCAGTATTCCCAGCGCCACTCTGGGATGCTTTCCATTCTAAAACAAAGTTCTGCTCTCATTATCAATCCTGTTGAATATTTCTCTTTGGGATCTTATGATAGTGTTTTGAAGGATATATAATAGTTTCGTATATGACACCAACTTGTACATGGCTGCCCGCCCCATTATCGTCAAAGGCAACATTCTCCATCGCTCCACATCCCCATTAAGTTCAGCGATAACCCTCCGAATGTTATGGTCTAGGCTAGCTTCGAAGTACTTAAATCCCCCTCTATCAACACGCAGTTGTCCCGGGCAGTCCTGCTGAACAAAGTGGCCACCCACAGGGTAGAGGCTGGACTTATCCCAATTAATTCGATATCCTGCATGTGCCCCATATCTTTTGAATATCTGGAATATAGTAGGCAGCGATATAGACGGTCTAGATACATACAGAAGGACGTCATCTGGATATGACAATATTCGTTCGTCACACAAGTCCTTTTCCCCTGTTCTGAATCCCACTATATCCGGGTGTGTTCAGACTATGATGGCTAGGGGTTCAAGCACTAGGGAAAAGAGGAGGGGTAATAGGGGGCATCCATGTCTTGTGCGCCTCCCTATGATGGCAACTGGTAAGGATAGAGGATCTGGAAGAGCCACTGCGGTAACTTCAGTGTGACAATGGTCCCAGGGTCCGCAATACACCAGGAGCATCTCTTGTTGGGGGAGTGTGTGGATCTGAGGTACCCAGTCCTAGGCGAGGGCTGTCGCAGGATAAGTATAGGAATGAGGGGGCCGGCTTGCACTCCCTGATGGTCCCCCACAGGCTGGCAAGCACGAGCAGCCCCCGGAAACAAGTCTGGGTAGTGTCCTTGTACCAGCAGACAACTTACCTTTCACTCTGACTCTGGCCACCAGGTCTGTATATAGTAGGTCAATCCATGCGATAAAGCTGGGACCGAACCCAATCCTCACCAGGACTTGTCTCAAAAAGGGCCAGTGGACTGCATCATATGCTTTCTCAGCATCTAAAGACAGGACCATATGGGGTTCTTCCCTATTTTGGACCATCTTCAGCCAGTTGTATGAACGACGAAGATTGAATCTGGTAGATCGTTTTGGCATAAAGCTAGATTGGTCCAAATTTATGAGATCACTGATCACCGATATCAGTTTATTTGCTAGGATAGTGGCTAGTATTTTTGTCTCGCTGTTGAGGAGGGATATTGGGCGGTACAAACTGCACTGAGTTGTAGGCCTACCCGGCTTGTGGATCACCACAATGGTGGCACTTCGGAGGTCCATGGAAAAGGCTCCCACTTCTTCAGCCTTGCGGACCATCTTGAGCAGATGTTGGCTCAGGATTCCTGCATTCTTCTTAAAGAGTTCAGCCGGTATACCATTTGGGCCCAGGGTCTTCCCAGTCTTCAACTAGTCAATGGCGGTTAATATTTCTGGTAAACCCACATCTTCGTCCAGGGCCTGTTTGCCTTCCCCTGATATTGTTGGGACTTTTACTTCTGCCAGGTACGTCTCCACTTGGGCAGCAGCCGACAAGAGGCGAGCCTTCTAAAAGGCCTCAAAATATTTTGCGAACTCAGTCGCAATGGCACGGGGTGTGATTGTGGAGACTCCATTGTCTCCTATGATTTCAGTCACCTATCTGGCCTCTGTCGCCTTTTTACCCAGCCAGGCCAACAATCTCCCTCCTTTGTCCCCGGTGTCATATAGACGGTGCTGCTGGGATAGGATCATGGTTCTAGTTTCAGACAGTCTCTTCGTATGATTTTGACTTTGCGCAAGTTGTTGGGGTCCATATGCACCCCAGGCCTATTATCCAGTTCTATTAGATTCCACTCCAGCTCTTCCATGTCCTGTGTCTCTTTTTTCTTTCTATGGTCTACTATGTTTTGCACCCTATCTCTAATTACTGCCTTGTAGGCCTCCCAAGGGACTATGGTGGATGCTACAGAGTCTTTAGTTTAATTAAAGGAGAGTTTCGTATCTACCCTGATCTCCTTAGCTACAGTAGCATCTCTAAATTCCCAGGCATTCGGTCTCCAAGTCAGTGTCCCTCTATTCTTCTGTGTCCCGAATGTGAGCCAAAGTGGGGAGTGGTCTGAGAGTCCCCTGGCCAGATATTCAGCTGCTTCCACTCCCTTCACCTCACCCCCCGGTGCAAAGATGTAGTACAGCCTGGAGAACACCTTATGAGCTCCAGAGTAATAGGAATACTTAGTTCCATGGGGTGGTGTCTGCGCCAAAGGTCAGAGACGCCCATGGTGATCGTGAAGTTCACCAGGAGAATCTCCTTTTGTGGTCCCCTAGACTGACTGGTTTGGTCCAGATTTGGATCAACTACATCATTAAAATCGCCCCTGATTATGTGTAAGGAGGAACCGGCCTCTAGCAGGATCCCCGTCACCTTGTATGATGTCACCTTCTGAAGCCTTGGGAGTGCGTAAACATTGACCAACAGGACATATCTCCGCCCCAGATACCCTTAACAGCCACATATGTCCCATCCAGGTCTGCCTATGTTTTTTCAGTGCAAAAGGGTGGTGTTTTCCTGGCTAGGAGGCCCACCCCATGGGAGCCTGTGGTAAAGCCCGCATGCGCCAGTGTCATGTAGGCCCCTCTCCAAAGGAAGCCACATTGAGTACCCTGTAGGTGGGTCTTCTGTAGGAGGACCACTTCTGGCTCGTGCCTCCTAATGTACCTGGCCACCAACCCTCTCTTGATCTTGCTGTCAAGACCATTTATGTTCCAGGACATTATCAAACATCTTTCAATACCCAGCTGACCTGATGCCATCATTCACTTTCCAAGGTGCCATCTGAGCTTCCCATGTTGGGACCCACATTCCACATTGATGTAACTCGAGTGTGTACACCAATCGTAGCAATAACTTTCCCTCTCTAACTAACATCTCACCCCTCCCCCCACCCCAGACCTGCCCTCCCCACCTTGCCTGCCTCCTGCACAATCCCCCAACTCGCCAACCTGGCAATCATGTTACGGGATAAGCCAGAGAGATTTGTAGCCCTCCCCTTCACTAGTAAACTCCCTTCACTTACAACCCCAAAAACCTCTGAGTTGTTAAAAAGAAAAGAAAAAAAAGGAAAAACACAATGGCAATCACAATAGTGTTTCTGTGGGGGCAAAGTAGAGGCTCCAGTAACCCCTAAGAATGAAAGTATTGTGTCTATGCCACCCTTCCGCTGTCCGGGTCATCTTCATCCAGGATGAACGGGAGACTCTGTCCTGTCCTGTTTCCGTTCCAGTAATGCGATTACTTCAGTGTGACGAGGGTTGCAGGGTCTGCCATACACCATGAGCATCAAACAGGTATGGGATCTCTTGTTGGGGGAGTGTGTGGATCTGGGGTACCCAGTCCTAGGCGAGGACCATCGCAGGATAAGTATAGGAATGAGGGGGCCGGCTTGCAATTCCTAATGGCCCCCCACGGGCTGTGCAGCACGAGCAGCCCCCGGGAACAAGTCTGGGTCATAGCTGCCAAGGTTTCAGATTGCCATGTGTGACATTTTCATAATTTCAGTGAAATTATGAGTGACATTTCAGCGATTATGAGTGACACTTTCTCGCGAGCAAAAATCATGCAATGAAGACGAGGGAAACTTCGTAACATCACACAGTGAGTCTCAGACAGGCAGCACTGAGCACTGCAGGCTGCCTCAGACAGAATGACGACGAGCGTTAGTACTTCTAGTGCTTACTGTTGTCTTCAACTTCTCTCTGCTAGCCATGGGTGACAGGGGTGTCCCAGGCGCTGAGCCGCACGGCGGGGGTGACATGCTATGCGCCTGCCTCTCGTCGGACGGTGGCCGGCGACGCACATGCCTGCAGCAGTGTGCACACTGCAGCGCCTCTCCCAGCACACGCAGCGCGCCCGATGCAGCCACAGGCCTCTCTCATGCCGCGCTGCCATGATCGTGTGAGACTCTGCGACTCAGAGTCCCGCCGCCGCCGCCGGCTTCTTCTCACAGACGAGCCTCACATTTCCTGCTTCCAACTACAGGACGTGAGGTAATGGGCGCCAGGCGCCGGCACAGCCAGTTAACGCAGACTTGTCTCTCTGAGAGGGCAGGCCCCGGGGTCCCGGTAATTTAATTGGGCAGGGTGAGTCTCTCACATCATGACTCACTCTGTCTTGTGGTCAGCGCGCGGCGGGAGCCAGCACTCTGCAGCCTGCACAGTTTTGCAACATTGTAGCGCTGCTAGCAAGCATGATTGAAGGGCAGGCAGCATATTTCAATTTGGGCACGCACGGGCTCCGATGTCAATTACTCTGTCTCCTGGAGTCCTGCCGCGCGCTAGCACCCTGGCGTTAAGCCAGTTTCAGCGCGTCAGCAGAGAGTGGTCAAAATGCGTGACAATGCATTTCAGTGCGGTGATGCGGAACCCTACACTGAAATGCGTTAGCGTCACGCCTGAAGCGTGACACTTGGCAGGACTGCTGGGTAGTGTCTTGGTACCAGGTAAATTAGGGATGATAAATAATGGTCTTTGCCAGCAAGCGTCACTTACCCCAGTGTTATTCAGAAGTCTGGGTTGGGATAAGGCTCAGTTGCTCTGGAGATCATCAGGCGAGGGAGAGTGTGTGCCTCTACCTGTATAACTGCCTGCTCCCTTCTTCAGAGCTGTCTCCAGGAACTTCCTTTAAATCTCGCAGGCCTCTCTCGCTGGTCAGGACCTCAATGTGGCCCACAGCAGGGGGGGTGTTTGTTTCCCTGCCCTAACACTTCGGCATAACTGGCGCCATCCAGGGAGCATGAACCAGGCTGCTCTCATACTCCCTCTCTTCTTCCAGTGGCCCCGCCCTCCAATCAATGCTCAAGGTCTAGTTTGGGCCACTGGCGCCATCAACATCAAGCTGGTGCCGAATAACTCCCGGGGCCTGTCCGTGGGCCTCCCGGCGTGAGGGGGAAGGAGGGTCTCGCCTCCCCCACCTCCAAAGCAAAGACTCCCGTCTATAAAGGACGTCGGCAACCTCAAGTGCAGCGCCCGCTCCAGGGGTCCAGCCGCTCGGCGTCAGCAGGGACTGCTCAATTCCCTCCACAGCGGGAGTACAGGTGATAACTGTAGGGGGATAGCGCGGGGGCAGTAATCGGGGGGACCTTTCGGAAGTGGCCCACCCCACAGCTCGCCATCGCAGGCCCTTCAGGAGCCCCCCGAGTACAGGCCGCTTAAGTCGGACGACTTCCTCGCGGCCCACACTGCCCATTCAGTCCACAATCTTCCGGTGGGGAATTGCGATGGCCCAGCGAATCCAACTTGGAGGAAGCTCCCCTCCGCCTTTCTCTGCTGAAGGACCTTTGCTCATTACCCCTTGTCGGTGGCTTATCGGGTAAGTGTCAGAATAACGGGTTTTGCGGTGCGGAGCTCTTCTATCGAGCATCCACCATGCTAGCCTCCTTAGCCACGCCCCACCTTCCTTCTTGTTTACTGGCTCTGGTAGCAGGCATCATGACGTCAAAACTGAACTGTAATAAGTTATTACAGTTGAGAGGCTACATCATTTCTTTATTACATGCTACTAGGTGCAACACAAGTTGTCTGTAATAAGGAAATTAGAAGATAAGTTTCAAACAGGGATTGCAGACTGCCATTAATTATTATTTTTAAATATTTCTTTATTTGCATTTTTTGTGTCATTACAGCAATAAACAAGGTACTAGTATGTGACAATACTTATATCAGCACACAGGGTAACAGTGGATACAGAAGTGCAACAGAAGAATATACAATAATATGGAGAATCACGTGGTGCATATGTAGACCAATTGCTACAGCTCCTTAACAAGTGAGGTAGGCTAGGTCACTACATTCTACAGGGTGATGTCATAAGCAAAGAAATAGACAAAACAATATGTAGAGTTAACAATCGAAAAAGTTAATAAACTATCTGGGACTCCAGGGGCGGTAACAGAAGCACAGTAGTGTGGTTAAATAAAAACAAGAGGTAAGGACAAAGAAGGGAAGTGACAAAGGTATCTGCGAACATCAGTGCAAGGGTTAGCACCCTCTGCCCAGCTGGCCAACAGAGCATTCGCAAGCGGGGCACATGCCACATGCTGAGATATCTCACCGGAGGCCATCTTTGTGACTCGTGATACCTGTGGGGCCTTAGACTAGACTTAGAAGTTATGCAGGGGTGTCTAACTTGTCCTGTAGTTTAAGTACATAGGTGTACCAAAGTGTAACATCACCCCCCGCAATTGTGAATCGTGACCCATGACATCAACCTCAGCGGCTGCACATTTATGTACAACTCCGAGCCAATTTCTTATCAGGGGAGGCTGTGCTGCCTTCCAGGACATTGCTATAAGTTGCTTGAAGAGGGCCATAGCCAGGTTTACCAATTTCAGGAAATGCTTAGTGCGTTTCATTCATTTGCTGATTCCCAGCAGACAGAGCAGGGGGTCAGGCGGCAGCTGCACATTGACCACCGCTGAAATATATTCTATCACTTGCACCCATACACTCGCACACCATTGTAACAAGGTTGCTTTCTGGTGGCCACATCAGGGGCATACCGGAGCCACTCCAGGGAACATCTGATGAAACCGATGCTGTGTGAGATACGTGTGATGCAGGTAATTGAACTGAGTGAAATTCAGACAAGCATTACGAGAGACACGCTTCACATGTTTGAATGCCCTTCCTCATTGCTTGTGTGTCAGAACTGTCTCTAAGCATGTGTCCCATTGGGGCTTGCTATGCAATGTATGCTCTGCAGCCTGTAAAGCCGCATACAGAACTGTGATGTCATGGGACCAAAAAGGTCTAGAAGATGAAAAAGGCCGGCAGTGCTCCCCCATACTCCAGTAGGTAGACTTGAACATTGTCCTGCAGGCTCCAATGTATTATACAAATCTTGCTCCAGCCTTTCTTGTTCTTAGGTGTCAGTGCACAAGTTAGAAATGAAACACTATTTGGAAGGTTTATGAACAACCACAAAGTTAAGGCTTTCTTGGTGTTCACTGCCTTCACAAAGGTTGCCCTTTACCATGTGCAAGCCAGAACATGTAAATTTGCAACTGTAGAAAATCTGCCATGTTTGTCATAAACTTCATCGGAGGGCATAGATACATTGTGCACGAAAGTTAAGTTAACTTTCGCTAACAAACAGATTGTTTCACAGAACTGTGAAATGGAAAAGTCACTTTAAGGACTGGAATGGAAACTTCTGCTGGATTTCTATCCGAGAAAATTCATACAATTTCCCGGCTGAAATTCACTCGTGGTGTAATATGTTCAAGAGCCAACAAGATAGCGTGCATTTTCATTATCTGTTATTTTTATATTTTATTTGCCTTCATAATGGTACTGGTCCAGGGATATTCAATGGGATTGCTTTGCCCTAGTGCCTGTGTTACCATTATAAAAAAAAGTGAAACCTAACTGGCTCTTTTGCCCCTTGTGGGGGCCTTGTACATACCATCGGCAAGGGCTTTGTAAAAGTGTGTGATGCCCTGGCACAAAAATTGAATATTGTTACAGATTTCTTTGCCAGTGCTGGCTGTATTGTCTGGCACAACAGTGCAGTTGACTATGTATGTCTTTCAGTAGCTTCGGAGGCTCCAAATATTGGCCTGAGTCCGCCCTAGACAAAGGGTTGAATACTGTCCTGCCTTCTGGAACAAAGATTGTCACACAATGGTATGGTCTGGCTATTTGGTTGGGTACTCTGTAAAGATTCGTGCCCATTGGTGATACACAGAGGCAGAATGATGTTCTATGTTAGAGAGGGAATATTCCTTCAAAGTGATATGAATGTCTGGCACAGTCTTAGTACAGTAATGCCCAAGATGCACCCTTGATGTATTCTGACAGTGGAGTTGCATAGTAATGTTATGTACTGATCAGTTAAGGTGTTGCACAATTCTGGTTTGTTCTTGCACAGTGATGCCATTTATTGGCATAGTGAATGGATATTATGCATAAACCTAACAAAATGACATTATGTATTGGGACATCAGTTGGCTATTTTGGCACAGTTATGAACAAGTGTAACTTGCAGCACGTAACAGAAAGTTCTAGAAGGTTTTGTGCTACTTCCTGCTTATTGAATTGAACCACGATCCACAATTGATGCTGGATATCAGACACAGAGGGCCTGATTATGAGTCTAGTGTCCATGGACCGCCAGACACACGGTGGCGCAGTAGTGGCGGACTTCCAACCACCCTATTACAACTAGGGCAGTTGGACCACCATTGCACCGGTGCAGCCGCAGTCCCATCGTTTGATGTTGCAAAATCTTAGACCTTGGAACTTGTGAATGTTTCCAAAAGTTTCACCGGCTGGAAACTGTGACATTGAAGAAGTGTAAAAAAATTAATAGCGGCAACGCAGGAGTCTCATGAAAGACCTGGAGCATTCTCTCTACTGTTCGGGGATGCTGCCATGCTGGTTAGCAGCCTCTTACTGTTGCTGGTGCAGCACTCCAATATTCTCAGTTCCCTAATGTGCCGGAAGACCCATAGTGGGACTTCTGACATCAGGAAAAGGAGATAAGGCCTACTGCCACTAAAAACTAATGTGCCTTGACAACAGTGGGCTAACACAATTTCCTATGTCTGTCTGTCCTTTTCGAGTCAGATTTCCAGTGACATGTCGAGAAACTATGCCTTTGAGGATGTAGTGAAACTTTGCACTTCTTCGCAAAATGCAAGGTTCATTGTCTAAGCCCGATTTCAAAGCTGTATTGTTTCTCTTTGACCTCCTCAACTACCTCTACTAACCATAATAAGTTCGGGAACAATGACAAATATCTTCTGAAGAGCTGAAAAGAATTGGTGAGTAAAGCTCCATGCAGGCTTGTGACATGCTTCTCAAACTGAGCATCTTAGGATGCAGGGATTTATGCATCCCTTATTTATTTATAAGTCCAAATCAGAGATTTCCTCCACCATGGACCAGGGACATTGGGCAAGCACATGTGTGCGAAATGCCCTTAGCAGCACATTGCCAGCTAAAACCACTGCAAGGGCTGAAAATGCTAAGACTGTGACTCAATTAATGATTCCTCCCGAGTCCATTAAGAAATCTCCATTATTAGTGGCATACCAAAAACACATCTTGCTCCTCTGAAGGCTGTCCCTGTTGTTGTGTCAGCTCATCAGGGTATCTCTCCTATGCTTGTCTTGCCTTACTGGCTCATAGCTGAAGCTAGGGGCATTTTTTGAAATGGCCTGTCTAGTGCACAAAAGTGTCCATTCCTTCTCTTCTTGTTACCTATTGTGCAAATTTAGAATCTCTGGTGGCCTTTTCCTCCTCTCTCTCTTTAGCTCAAAAAACATTGACCTGGGATGTCTTGATTTTCAAAAACAGCGTATCATGTTGGCTCTCTGTTGTGGCCTCAGTCCCAATCTCAAGATATCAATCCCTATTCCTATATGCACCAATCCTTCCCTTTTTTTCAAATCTGAACCCCTGTTCTTCAGATTTCTCCAGTCCACCGTATCCTAATCCCATTTCTCCTCCTACAAGCCAGACTTCATTACTTTAGCCTCTCTTTTCAACTCGCTCGACTATGCACTTTACGGATAAATCTAATATAGCAATGCAGCCCACGGCCCAGGGCTACACGCAGTGCTGTCTCAAGGCATAGGCACACTGGGCAGTTGCCAGGGGGCCCCACGAGCCTAGGGTCCCCATGCTAATCTATACACAGACCAGAATTTAACTAGAGGCAGCTCCTCCGCAATGGCGGAGGAGCGTCACCCCACTGGCTCAGAGCCACTGCTTTGCCCAGGGGACTATAATGCTCTTAAGATGGCCCTGGCTGTACGGGTTGTTAATGGGGCTCAACTGGAGATATACGCCCAAGCCACAGATACGATCCTACAGCCCGAGAGAAGGTTCACTAAAAGCAGCAGGGTTACATAGCCATGAGTTAATTCCACCAACTGAGGGATGACTGTTCTAAATTAAGCAGGGAGTAATGGAAAAACAAGCAGTGGTGTGCAATGTTGTTGCAGAAAATTTTTACTTTGTCACTAGCAGTCCTTTCCCACTCAACTCAATACTGTTCCCAACAGCACAATGTTTTAATATTGGTGTTATAATCTTGACAATGTGTGTATGGGTGTGTGTCTCTAGATAGATCGGTAGATAGCTAGATAGCTAGATAGCTAGACAGACAGATAGATAGATAGATAGATAGATAGATAGATAGATAGATAGGAACCCAGGTGGAGCAGGGCGCGAGCCGGTCTCCACCTGGGCTATTTCACGCAAGGGAAGCGGCCGCGCGAGGGGGCAGGTGTAATTAATTAGGCAGGGCAGTGTTCGGAAGCAGGCGAGCGGGAGGACACTGGCGTCGGTGGTGCCCGGGGTGTGTCGTCGCTGTTTTCCCGTTGTGGTTTGCTGGTGTTTTTTGCCGTTTTTGACTACTGCGCCAGGTATTTACTGGGGGCATATTTACTATTGTGTCCAGCATTAATTATTATGGCTGGCAATGAGGAAGTGCGCGAGGCCATCCGTGTTTTGTGCAACGCGGGGCGGGAGGACCTGTTGCGGCCTGGGGTCCCTGGTGCGGTGGGGGTAATGCGTGCGCGCCCTAAGCGTCAGGCGGCCAGAGGAGTGGTGAAAGCTGTTGCTGCGTGCTTGCCGGCGATGCAGCGTTCCACGCTTCTCCTGGATAGAGGTGCAGTTGTCGGAAAGGCCCGGAGTGTCTCTTTGGGGCCGTATGTTGCCACGGTAGGCTCAGGTGCAGCTCAGTTGGCCCACTGTGCAACGGAGGACCTCTCCTGTCTTCCCGGCTCGAGTGTGGGTAGGAAACTGCGGCGTTCTCGGTCTCGGGGAGGAGGGGCTTCCAGGGCAAAGCGGGCTGCCTCTCTTTCTCGGGGACTGCCTCGGGGGGGGCGGGGTTTGCGTTGTCAGTCTCCTACTTTGGTTTCTGGCAGGGGGACGCTCCAGTTAGAGGCAGCTAACTTTACAGGGGTTGTGGCAACTGGGTTTTCACAGGCAGCGGTGCATTTTGGCACACATAGAGTGAATATTGCGCCCCCTCCCCATTCTTCTGGCTGCTCCTTGTTGCTTACTCTAGTGACAGCGGGGAGGAGAGTTTTGCGGAGCCCGCTAACAGCAGCTCTCACTCTACGGTGGCGAATACCATTACCATTGGTGGTGATTTTTCCGGGCCAGTGTCCACTAGTGAGGGTGTTTTCTCTGGGGCAGGTTATGTGGGCTCTCATTCTGGGGAAGGGTCTGAGGCCTTGATGGATGTTGAACAAGAGGGAGACGCGGACAGAGAGCAGGTTGTTTTTCCCCGATGCCTGAGTCGGCGGGGTTTTGCAAGCGCACAGCAGGTCGGTTTGGTGGCGGGGGATATTTTTGAGATACCTTCAGTTTTTACTGTCCCGTCCCGGACTCCTCATTATTTTGGTTCCGTCTTGGGTCCTCAGTCTGGCCAATGGGTCTGGGTGGAACATTCAGAAGGGGTCTCTGCTGCAGCTGCTGGGAGCTCAGATTTGAGTAAGTCGGGGGGGCTAAGGTTTCAGCACCTTCTTCAAGCATGAGCGGTTTGAAGGTACATGTTTCATCTGGGACTACGGAGCGTGGTGACTCCACGGATCAGCTGGTTGAGCAGGATGCGGCTTTGCTGCACTGGTCTGACACACGGAAGTTCACGTGCGGACTTTCCTTCTCATGCTGGTCATCAGACGCGGATGGCGGCGCAGCATCGGAGGTCGTATGATGGGGGCGTGGGAGATGGGGGACAGCCGGGGTTGGGTTCTACTGGTTTGGATCCATATGATGATATTTTGATTTATGGGGATGACAGTGATTTGGAAGAAGGGGAACTGAGAGAAGTGGGCGGTGTGGAATCATTGAAGGTTCCACACTTAAAGACTGGGGTAAAAAGGGGTTCCTTGGGGGCAAAGACTGTGCTTAGTATGTTTCAGAAGTCTGGAGCGGACCGACCAACAGATCCTGACCGGCTAAGCGGCCCTCGTCAGCGGGATGACCCTAAGGAATTGCAGGAACGCTCCGCTCACTTACCATCAGGTAAGTCACAATGGTGGGATACGTGGACTCATTCGGATTTTAGATCACCCAGTAAGCGTTCGATTGGTGTTGGGGAAAGGTTGTTGGTTGATGATTTGACACCTCAAACTGAAGTGGGAGCACAGAATTCTGTTGTGCCAGTCAAAGTCCCGGGTAGTGTCACATTAGATGTGGTTCCCACTAGTCAATCCAAACAAGTAGCTGAGTTACTTCCTTCTGGGAAAGAGGTACAGGAGGAGGATCGGAATATTCATAGAAAGCTGCCTTATATGGGTATTTCAATGCCTTTGGGGTCCCACCTTTCTGAGAAGACTAAGGCTAGGATTTGGAAGCATGAGTTTGTGGACGTTTTCAAGTTATTACATAGGGACGTTCAGGCTAAGGAGGGATCCAAGGAAGAAGAGTGGGAGCTTGCCAAACGGCCTAGGGTTCTTAAGAATATTGACAACTGGACATCTGCTTTCCTCATATAGGCAAGTGTATATTGTGAGCGTCATCAAGACAGGGCAGTGGCTTTGTTCAAATACATTGATATAATTCGCAAGGCCCAAATGCATTTTGGTGGATATGCCTGGCTCAGCTATGATGAGGAGTTCAGGGCCCGGCTTAGTATTTTTAATGACAAGCCATGGGGGGAGGTGGATTCCGAACTGTGGCTCCAATGGATGTCTTCCACTCACCCGCCGGCAACGACTCACACTGCCAGCGGTTTACCCATTACATACCGGCCCTTTCAACCTCGTCCCGCCCAGGATGGGGCGGGTTGGCACAGGAGGGGACAACCTCCGGTCCCAGGGGCCTGCTGGAATTTTAATAGAGGATTCTGTAGCAGGCAATTTTGTCGCTACAAGCATGAATGCTCGCAATGTGGGGGAAAGCACCCGGTCACTCAATGCTTCGCAGGTTTTAAAGCCGGAGATCAAGGCAGGTTTCAGAGGGGGAGAGGGATGGTCTTCCAGTATCCACCAAAGGGCTCCTACCCCAATTAGACTGGAAGTTCTAGAACATTGGTTGGGTTGCTATCCCGATATAGATGCGGCATCTAGTTTGTACTGGGGCTTCAAGGAAGGGTTTAAAATTGGATACCAAGGGCCACGTCAGCGGAGATGGGCTGACAATCTTAAATCTGCGAAGGAACTTCCTCAGGTGGTGCAACAAAAACTGCAAACTGAATTACGGGCAGGTAGAATAGCTGGCCCTTTCATGCAGAGTCCATTTGTGAATTTGATGGTCTCACCCCTGGGAGTGGTCCCCAAGAAAACAGAAGGGGATTATCGTTTGATCCATCATTTATCCTGGCCGGAGGTTCAATCTATCAATGATTTCATTTCCCCAGCAGACACCAGTGTGTCCTACGCTTCTGTGGATGACGCCCTGAAATTGGTGCGGTCGGCGGGGGCTGGGGCGGAGTTGGCCAAGAGCGATATTAAATCGGCTTTTCGCCTGTTGCCAATCCACCCTTCGGATTTTGAACTACTGGGCATGTTTTTTGATGGAGCCTTTTACTTTGACAAAGTCCTTCCCATTCGATGTTCTGTTTCTTGTGCACTCTTTGAACGGTTTAGCACTTTTTTACAGTGGTGTTTTACCCAGTGCAGTGGACATGCTCTAGTATGCCATTATTTAGATGACTTCATGTTCATTGGTGCCAAACAGTCCACGCAGTGTAGCTTGGCTTTGAAGTGTTTTCAGGATATGGCTCAGGATTTGGGTGTCCCTTTAGCTCCTGAGAAAACGGAGTGTCCCAGCACACGACTAACAATTCTAGGGATTGAAATTGACACTTTGGACATGCAAGCAAGGTTGCCTGCAGGGAAGGTACAAGAAATTAAGTCCTTCTTGTTATCGGTTCTTGCTCAGACGAAACTGGAACTTCGGCAGGTTCAGCGCCTGTTAGGTTATTTAAACTTTGCATGCAGAGTCATCAGGGCTGGTAGGACGTTTTGCAGACGTTTGGGGATGTCCATGTCTGGGGCTTTCCTCCCGCATCACAAGGTCAGGCTTTCCAAGGCTGTCAAGGATGATCTCCATATCTGGTTGCAATTTCTAGATGATTTCAATGGAGTCTCCCTTTATTTTGTCGACGACAACATGTTGTGGCAGGTTCAACTTTACTCAGATGCCTCAGGGGCACATGGGTTTGGCCTTTTCTGGGAGGGGCGGTGGTGTGCAGAGGGCTGGCCTTCCCATTGGTTGCAGCAGGGGCGCAGCATTGCTTTCCTAGAACTTTTTCCTTTGATTGTGGCCTTGTCGGTTTGGGGGGAAGAGTTCAGGGACAGGTCGGTCCTTTTTCACGTTGATAACATGGCAGTGGTTGAGCTCATCAACAGACAAAGGGCCAAAGATCTGAGAGTTCTGCATCTTTTGCGTTCCTTTATGTTAAAGAGCTTACAGTTCAACATTGTTTTCAAGGCTCGACATATACCTGGTACAGATAACTCAATAGCAGACGCTTTGTCTCGTTTTCATTGGCAGAAGTTCCACAGTTTGGCGCCAGGGGCTGCCCCCAGCAAGACTTCGATCCCACAGAGCGTTTGGGAGTTGGGGGATTGAAGATCGCAGAGTTAGTGGAGAATTCAGTGGCACCCTCTACTAGGAGAAGCTATCGTCAGGCCTGGTTGGAGTTCATAAGTTATGGCAATTTTGATTATCAGTCTGGGAGGGTGGTTACTTCTGAACAGCATATTTTGGGTTTTGTTTTGCATTTAATTAACAAGGGTCTGTCTCACTCTACTATAGCAGGGAAGTTGGCAGGAATTTCATTTTACGGTCAGCTATGGTGGGGGCAAGATCCAGTTGTAGGTTGTTTAGTTAAGAAAGTTTTAAAAGGCCTCAGCAGGGAGCGGAAACCTACAGCCGGTGACTTTTGATCTCTTACAACAACTTTTGCTTCAGCTGCCTGTTTGTTGCTACAATAATTGGGAACTTTTCCATTTTCGTTTATGTATGATTTGGTTATTTTTTGGAGCATTTCGAGTCTCAGAGCTTTTGGGTTTGCGTGGACAACCTGGTATTTGCAGCAATGAGGTGTTTTTGCAGCACTACAAACTCAGGATATGGCTGAGGGCATCTAAAACGGATCAGTTAGGTAGAGGCACTTGGGTATACCTGAACAGGAGTGGTGTAGAGGAATGTTGCCCAGTGGTCGAGTGGGAACGTTTTAGCAGCACAGGAGGTACTGTTTCGGGTGCCATATTTTGTCATCAGGATGGCTCCCAGTTCACTAGTGCTCACATGTTGGCAGTTTTACGGAAGGCTCTCCTTAGGTTAGGTTTCAATCCAGCTTTGTTTGGCACACATTCCTTCCGTATTGGGGCTGCTACAGAAGCAGCAAGGTTGGGTTGGGCATGGGATGACATTAGGCGCATTGGGAGGTGGAAGTCTTCTTGTTGTGCTCGTTATGTTAGGAAGTGATTGTTTTGTTTTCTTCTTTGCTAATTTTGTTTTTCCATTTAGGGTGCATACGAGGCCCCTTGGCAGCGAAAATGAACACATGGATAGTGGGCCATTCATTCATAAAGTGGGCAGCGCTTTTTGCAGAGAAGCAGATCTATGGCAGATCACTTGGACTTCCCAGTGCTGGGCATGAAGTTCTATGGAAGGGTAAAAGTGGCATGAGGTGGGAGTGTTTGTTTCTTACTTTGACTGACTTGTTTGCTTCCAGAGGGGTCCTCCGGATATGCTGATATTACATTTGGGGGAAAATGATTTGGTGTCATTATCCGGTTTGTCCCTAATCAAACAAATGAAACTGGATCTTGCCGTTATTAAAAACAATTGGTCGGGCACTTGTCTGGTTTGGACTGAATTCATTTACAGGCAACATTGGAGGGGGGCCAGGAGTCATGCGGCAATTGAGAAGGCCCGGCGCAAACTCAACCGTGCTATGAAAGTTTTTTGTCAAGCAATGGGAATTAAAGTACTGTCTAACGATAATATTACAAAGGACGAAGGCCACTTATTCAGAAATGATGGGGTGCATCTATCAGATCTGGGTCAAGCATATTATTTGCTAGAAATGAGGGATTTACTGGCTCAATTATGGAATGAGAATCTCTGGTGTAGTCAAGGTTGTTGATGTTCTCCTTTTCAACACGTTTGGGTGGGGCCAGGAAAACACTGGGGGTTTTCCTGGGTGGCGTTTTTGGGGGGGGGTAAGTCAAGAGCGGTCTTACCCACTCCTCGGGGTGGGGGGGAAATGTTGGAACGCGGGGCTGGGGAAGAGAGAAGTTGGGGTTTACAATGACATGGGGTGTTTTATATGAAGTTTTTGATTGAATTGTTGGAATAAAGTTTGGGGATTTTGGGAAAATGCAATTTATTTCATGATGTCATACTGTATATAGTTATGCGATTGGGTAAACTTCATCTGTCCTAAATAAAGTGGCCTTTTCTGCTATGATGTACATGAGTGGGGCTGTGTTTATTGCGCGATGGGAACCCAGGTGGAGCAGGGCGCGAGCCGGTCTCCACCTGGGCTATTTCGCGCAAGGGAAGCGGCCGCGCGAGCGGGCAGGTGTAATTAATTAGGCAGGGCGGTGTTTGGAAGCAGGCGAGCGGGAGGACACTGGCGTCGGAGGTGCCCGGGGTGTGTCATCGCTGTTTTCCCGTTGTCCCACCCTCCCTCCCTTATATGTATACCAAAAAAAAAAAAAAAAAATTAAAAAACGAGAAGAGTTGTGTGCCACTCTAGGACGGTATTGAAGTTTCCCAATTTTTCCTGTTGTCATTTATGGCGTTTTTTTTGGGGGGGGGGGGTAAGTCAAGAGCGGTCTTACCCACTCCTCGGGGTGAGGGGGGAAATGTTGGAACGCGGGGGTGGGGAAGAGAGAAGTTGGGGTTTACAATGACATCGGGTGTTTTATATGAAGTTTTTCATTGAATTGTTGGAATAAAGTTTGGGGTTTTTGGGAAAATGCAATTTATTTCATGATGTCATACTGTATATAGTTATGCGATTGGGTAAACTTCATCTGTCCTAAATAAAGTGGCCTTTTCTGCTATGATGTACATGAGTGGGGCTGTGTTTATTGCGCGATAGATAGATAGATAGATAGATAGATAGATAGATAGATAGATAGATAGATTTTTTTCTACCTTTCCATGACAATTTATTTAGTTTACTTAATCCATATTAAGAATATTGTTAGCTCTCTTGATGCTATTTTTATCTGGCTGCTTCTTTTGCTTGCACTCATTTTGTCCTTCTGACTTCAGATAAAAAGACGGAAAAGCCCGAGGTGCACTATATAAAAACCACAAAAATAAATTCTAGGTGGCACATACACACATACGCCACAGGGGATTATGTGTATCGCTTGACCAAGAAGCTGACAAGCCACACAATGGCACAGCAAGGGGGCAGGAAAGGCATCACTTGAAAACCTGTGGATGAAAAAAATCAATGCAAAAACCATGAGCCGCATTAGCTGTCTAGAGTCACACGCACGTTGAGACAGACAAGCATGCAACCATCAACTAATGCACAACAAAACATTTTGGCGTAACAAATTGAGCCATTAGCATTCTGAAAGCTTCTTGAATCTTTCATCAAATTAAAACTCGACGCCAGTCCAACATTCCTGTTAACTATTCTTTGAACAAGGAGGGTGGGAGGTGCTTTGCATACCATTTAGATGGAAGGAGTGGCTGTAGGCATCGTGTGGCGCACATTAAGTGTTTATTCCATATTTCATTTCTTTCTGTAACAGTATCTGTCATCAAATGGCGCCTCCGTCCCTGTCTTGTACGAGCGATGACAACAGCGTTTTGTGTCGGTGTCATTTAGACATAACTTACAAGAATAATGGCCACGAAGTGTGTAATTTTAAAAACAAAAGCAGACATAACGGGTTCATGCATGTGCTACTGCTACTGAACATGTTGACAGAAATCCAGGTATGGATCCTGAAGTGGTTTTACTTCTTTCATCTGAATGTATTCTCATCACGAACTGACGACATAGTTTATACATTTATATAATACTTTATCTGGACGCCAGGGTCAGGACAAGACTACAAGGAGCTGGGCTAAAGACGTCACCAATGAGTGTGCACGTTTTTCATATCAATACATTTTTAATAAAGTTTATTTCAGAATCCAGGTTAATGACTGCATGGTTCCAGCACAGACCCTACTTAAAAACACCAACTGGCACTCCCTTTAGTTAATCACGCAAATAAAACCCTGCAGCAGAACCAGAGCTCTGGAAAACAAGTGTAGCATGACCTCTCATGACAAGGACAATCTTTGGTGCAAGTCCTACCCTCTGTTCAACCTTATTTTAAAAACACTTTTAGCCTCAAAAATACAGGGATGCGCTGCCACACCTTGAGAGAGATTCAGAATTAATAAATGTCTTCAAATGCAACAACGAGCAATATGGTTTGGAATACTACCCCAAGCAATTGCCAGTGGTTAGACTTATTGCAAGCCTCCTCCCATCACCTGTTGTGTGTTTGATGTAATGCCCTAAGCTGACAAGGATATAACCATATGTGGTCGCTTGCTCATTGTGCCACTGGAACCAAGCTCCACCCCAGGGTGGAACCAGTATTGGGATGCCGTTGTTCTGGTTCAAAAAGGATCTGGCGTAGCAGTTTGGGCTGGTCTGTTCATTTTGGGGCAGGGTTCAGACTGGTTATTTGACTGGGTCCAAACAGAGGTGGCATGGTGGGCAAAATTACGAGGGGTTGGAATGCTAACCTGAGCAATTACCAATGGTAAGCCTTATTGCAAGCATCCTGCCATCACCTTGGTGAGTTTCACCTATCAATTCATTAGTAGCTCAATGACAAAACCCATCTTTTGACACATCCATCCCACCACGCTTTCAATCTGCCACCCATCTATCCATCCATCCATTCTCCGATTTCCATCTTCTCACCCATCCAGCCTCTCACCCTACCTTAAATCAATCTACCTATTCTTTCACCTTTTTATTCTTCCATCCATCCATCCTTGCATTATTTACTATATTCTCTTCCTTCCACCCATCTTATTTCCTTCATTCCTTTCAATGTCCTCTTCCCACATTTCCTTCATTTCACCCCTCCTTTCTTCCTTACTTGCTTTCAACTTCTATCCTTCAGTTCACCCATCCTTCAATTCACCTTTCCTCCTTTCCTTTCATGTTTGCTTTCTTCCACCCTTCGTTCCTTTCACCTTCGTTTTTCCACATTTCTTCTCTTCTTTTTCAGTATGCACCCGTTTTTCTTTCCCGTACCCATACTTGCTGTTTCTCTTCCACCCCTCACACTTTCATGGTGCCTTTCTCTCTCTGATTCGTTTCCTCCCATTTTCATAGTCTCTCCTTATAGATCCTCTCCTTCTGCTGGCTCATCTCTCAGCCCTTGGTATGCACCCCTCAGTTCGTTCATGGTGTTCCCTTCCTTGTAATCCTAACGCTGTACTCTGCAGATCTACAGACAGAGGAGCAGCAGAAATGGTAGCCATCGTTTTCGAGGCCCACGCCCATCTGACCAGCCCATCTCTTACAGCTGCAAACCCACTCTTTGGACACTGTTCTCATGTAATTCAGTGTGTGTATATTCTGAGTTTTGGAATTATTGAGCGAATTAAGGGGCATATTAGCAAGACCCACGTTAAAATTATCGCCGTTTTAGCGGCAGGAAACTGCCGCTAAAACGGCGATAATGGGCTTGCTAATATGCGTTATAGAATTCCAATAGAAGCCCAGGTTAGATGTGCAGGACATCTAACCTGGGCTTCTATTGGAATTTCATAACGCATATTAGCAAGCCCATTATCGCCGTTTTAGCGGCAGTTTCCTGCCGCTAAAACGGCGATAATTTTAACGTGGGTCTTGCTAATATGCCCCTAAATTATGTGTGATTTGGAATCAACAACTGTATCACCTCTTTCAGCTCCTTCCTACATGAGTTTTTGGAAGTCAAGAATGTTTTAGGAATAAAAGGTTACATTGGAGAACATTATATGAGACTAATCGTTTCAGACTTCTTCTGGGCGCCTCTTTATATAACTTCTGCCACACACCGAAGCCCAGAAACACAATGCGTGTTTGTGTGAGGGGGGTTCTTAGGCCTGCTCACAACAAATCTCCTCAAACCACCCACCAGTATGTGTGACCACCCCAAGGCCTTGAGCGGAGGCCCTATGCCCTCTTCCAACAAATGTAGATGACAGTGTACACACACACACACACACACACATACACAGCACACTCTCACCAAAGCTATATGGATGTGAACTGAGGTATTCTCAACCTGCCCTTTTCAGGTGGTCTGAGTCCCCTCACAAAAAAGTAGATGCAGTTTGTGAGAGCAAATATGGTCTAGTTGCTGATCTGAACCTGTGTGGACCTCAGTTCTAATCCTGCTTCTGGCACGTGACTGAAAATCGAGTGATTCTGTGCAAACTGTTCATCTCCCTGTACTTAAAACAATACATATATGTGAATGTGATACAATTGTAACTATATGAAATGTAATGTTGTGTAGATTACCAAACGATGTTTATGTACCATCTCCCAGCACAGTACTCTCTTTCTACGAAGCTAGGTTTGTACATTATAAATATAACTTATGTACATGTGACAGAACCCCTGTAAGAGGCTATTGGAGTGTGAACATGATGGCACCTGATGCCTCACAATATCCTCTCAAGCTGGGTACACAAATTGTAATTTGTACTCTCAGGGCAATCATGCTAATGAAGAATACGGCAGGGGGCAGCATAGTTTCTAGCTACAGACCACTCAAGGAGTTTCCTATCAATGGTGTCGCTGGGGTGGTGGACAAGGCCCATGTGCTTACTCCATTCCTCCTGCTGCCTCCTTATGCCCCTTCATCTTGGACAAAGCAAACACTCAAGCCTTTTAAAATTGCTTTGCCGTCTCGCTTTCTTGTGCCAGTGTGTACCCTGGCGCCATTCTGCCTGGGTCATCCAAGAAATAAAAACTTGCCAGGAAGATAGTTTGGAGGTGTGAAGGCTCCTCCTGAGGATCGGTGTGGTCAGGTCACCAGAAAATTTGCAAACAGCTTTATGAAAGGGTACAGGACATCACAGGGGTTCGAAGAGCTTGTATGGTCGGATATTGATTTATCCTATCATGATCGTACTCATGAGTTATGCTTTCTCTGAAACCTTCAAGACTTTACGATGCACTTTTACTTTGCCCCATTAGCAAATGCTAATCCATGGTGTATTATTATTTCTCATTTTATTTATAAACTTTTGTTGTTACATGATAATGTTTTAATTTTTCAAAGCAAAGAAATGCTAATTAGAAAATGTGTTACAATAGAAAAAAAAATCTATGGGCCTGATTCACAAAGGAAACTTACACTTTTGAGTAAGCGTACACTTTGAGTAAGTTTACTACTTTTCTGTATTCACTTACTTACAAGAGTAAGTTACTACTGAGAAAAAACAGTAGTAAGTCCAGCACTACATATGGCCAACCACTGATAATGCAAGACTTCCATAAAAAGAAAATTTACGAAGTTAAAGATTTAAAGTAATACCCCATAAAAAATTTGATTATATCAGTTAAATAGTTAAAAATAAATATAAATGCATGTTTAATTAATGGGAATATATTAAATTAAAATTATTTTTTAAGTTTAAATAAAAAATGAATTTTCACCTAAAGAAAAAAAAAGTGTGCATTATTAATTATTAAAAGTAATATTCAGAAATAATTAAAATTAATTTAAATTTAAAAAATACGATTGTTACTTTTTAAAATTCAAAATATGGTATTAAACTTTTTATAATTAAATACTTTATATGTATTTTTTAGATATTGTTTTAATATGAATTTATATGTATTCTGAACTACTTTAAATAATTTAATTTAATTCAACATTATTTACTATGGGATTTTATTCCAGTCCCTATCTCAATTATTTTCTATGGGAGAGTGTTGCAGTACCAGTGGTTGGCCATAGTGCTGAAGCTACTCCAATTTTTAGGTCGAGCCTAGAGCCAGCGCGCATGCACTGCTCTGCAAGACTTGTTGTGGTAGATTAGTGAATACGAGCCCCGCCCACTCTCCGCTAATATTTGCCATTGGCTTGTGTCATTGTCTGTCCTAAATGCTGGCTTCTGATTCGTAACTAGGCTTGTTAGTCCCTCCTTAGTCCCGCCTCCTCTTCATTTGTCACCTCCCATGGCGACTGGCCCCTTTACTTCTGTTGTTACATGTACGTGTTATATTGACTTTTAGCACTATTTTCTTTAATGAGGTTCTCCTACTGCAGGCACGACATGCTTTGGTGCCTTCTTTACCCCCCCGCCCTCCCTCCTGTTGTCCGTGCCTTCTTCTCCCGCCCGACATCCCTTCCGTTGTCCGTGCCTTCTCCCCCCAGCCCCCCACCCTCCCATTGTCCATGCCTTCTCCCCGCCCTCCCTCCCGTGTCTGTGCCTTCTCCCGCCCGCCCTCCCTACCTCCCTCCCGTTGTCCGTGATGCCAACCATTTCCAATGCAATAGGTCTCGCGTAAATGCGAGACCTATTGCATTGCAAATGCTTGTTTTAGTAGCCACTTACACTCGGAGTTTGTGACAACAGAAAAGTAGTAAACTTTTGCAAAACTATAAAATTACTCAAAAGTGCAAGTTACATTTGTCCAATATTGGTCCTTTGAGCATCTTTATTGGGTCTTTCAAGCAAGCACACTCTAACCTGCCCTGGAAACACTGCTCCCCCACCAGTAATCATCACCACCACAAACCAGGAGTGGCCGATGACCAGAGAGGCAAGATTGAGCAGGGACAAAAATACTATGTGGCAAAAAGTAACATGCACATGAAATGGGCAGTGTTGTGAGTTGATCATGCATGGGCTAGACTCATCAATGCAAGGGGCTATGAGGTAGCACATCTTCAGACATTTAAATCATTTAGGAAGCAATACCATACAGCCATTAAAATCGCAAAAAAAATATTTTGGGAATAAAATAGCTCTGGCAAAGCAAAACCAAAAGAAATATTCGCTATTGTGAATTCTTTTATGGATCCTAAAGCCCTACACTCAGAGGTCCCTCCCTCTCAATCTCTTTGTAATGACATCGCAACATTCTTTGAGGAAAAAATCATCAATATCCAAAAAGATTTTGAAATATTAAGAACAGAAGAAGTGGGGAATGAGTTGGGTCTAGATCACATACAGGATAGACCCCTATTTCACACCTTTCAAGCAGTCACCCTATCCCAGACATATGAAGCTATCTTAGCATGTAAATCAGGTTCCCCACGTGATGCTTGTCCTCCAATAATATTGCATCACATTTTGGATATAGTGAATCCCGTGATTAATAGGATTGTGAACTCCTCGCTGTCTTCTGGCATAGTGCCTGATGCGTGGAAATTCGCAATAGTGAAGCCCCTAAAGAAAAAACAACATATCGATTCTGCCAATCTCTCCAACTATAGGCCGATATCCTTAATACCAATTTTGGTTAAAGTTACTGAAAAAATGGTCTTCAAGGAACTTTCTAATTTTGTGGAGTCAGCCCAGATCCTCCATCCTAGACAATCAGGCTTCCGCCCGAAATACTCCACAGAATCAGCCCTACTGGAGATATCTGATACTTTGAAATTCATTACCGACAGTGGCAGAAAGGCAGTGTTGATCCTTTTAGATCTGTCCGCTGCCTTTGATACTATATCTCATGACATCCTCTTGGCCAGATTAAAATCCTGCGGCATTTCCAACACAGCTCTGGCCTGGATCACATCCTTCCTATCCAATCGGAAGCAAGTAGTTTCCCTGGGCACCTTTCTTTCCTCTGAACGGACCATCAAAACAGGAGTCCCCCAGGGGGCCTCACTTAGTCCACTCTTATTTAAAGTATACATGGCCCCACTTATCTTCCTCATTTCGACTTACGGGATAGAGACAACATCCTATGCGGATGATACGCAGCTGATTTTGTCCCTTGAGAAAAACTCCACAGAGGCTGAAGAAAATTTTAAATCTTGTCTTACAGCGGTCATCACTTGGATGAAAAACAACCATCTCCGTTGTAATACGGACAAGACAGAAATCCTGTTGATCGGGAAAGACAATCCCTTTCATCCGAAGGATTGGTGGCCGGAAGAGGCAGCAGCTCCTCCTGCCACAGTGGAGGTGGCCAAGAATTTAGGGGTCTGGTTTGACTCTTCTCTCTCCTTTAAACATCACACCCTTAAGGTGGTGGGTTCCTGCTTTGGAATGATTAAAACCATGAAAAAATTCTTTGAGTTGATTCCACTGGCTGCAAGGAAAACGGTGGCCGTGGCGTTATTACTCTCAAGACTTGACTATTGTAACAGCCTGTTAGTAGGGGTCAATAAATCCATCTTGAAGAGACTACAGGTAGTGCAACATGCAGCGGCCAGACTTGTTTTGAAACTTCCACGCAGGTCATCAGCATCAGAAGCACTGAAAACTCTTCATTGGCTTCCGCTGCATAAGAGGATTCTATTTAAACTCTTGGTCATCATTTTCAGACCTATCCGTCAAATCGGACCAGAATATCTCTCTAGGAGATTTACACCTTATATTCCGGGAAGGACACTCAGATCCACATCTGCTAACCTCCTCAAGTTACCTGGTTTTAGATTAAAAACCAGGGGAGGGAAAACTGCTACAGTACTTGGAGTAAAAGCCTGGAATTTTATGCCTAACAAACTGAGAATGATTTATTCAGAAAAACTATTCAGGAAAGCACTAAAGACCTGGATTTATGGATTAAGTGACGTATGTAGTCTTGCCCTCATCTAGGTTCTATCGCCTTACTAGTTCGCTTGTTATCTGAATAGCGCCAGGAGGCTCCTTTGGGAGCGACAGTCTGCGCTCTATAAATGCCCAGTCCATTCCATTCCATGCAGGCCAGAATATTGTGGTCTGTGATGGTGCAACAACTGAGCACTAACCTGATAGATATTGTGATCCTGTAAGAGTGAGGTGAAATCGAAGAAGATAGTTTCCAGCTACCCCAATAGACTGTCACAGTCTGAACACCGTTCTGCACTACATCCTGAGCCAGAACCCAGGAGAAAGGGGAATGGGACTGGAAACAAGATAGACATCTTCTAGTCTGCCTGGCCACTCTTCGCATAGGCTTCTCTCCTATGTCTTCTTACTGGTTGTCCTCAGCAGAGGTTAGAAAGTGTTTGTGTGTGTTCTTTACTAAAAGAAGACAGATAATGTGATTTTAATACTCAGAACTAAACTGCATTTACCAAGTCTTGTCATATCCTTTAGGATAGTCCCATCATGTACATACCAAAATACATACATTTTGTTCTATCCACATGACATAACAGTTTTACACAGGTGACCTTTTACCAAGTAGCTTACTTCTGTCTCTCCGACATCAGGCTCTCGGTACCCTATCTTAATCCCTGTACCAGACGTACATAAACATGTCCACAGGCACAGCAGATTTATTCTTTATAAGGGTCACCACTTTTTTCATCCATGTCCAACAGCCAGCTGTGCATGATCATGTTTGTTTAGAAAAGGATTAGCAGAGGATTAGCAAATGTTTTCAAAACATACTGATTCTAGAAGAAACCCCGGAGTGACCACTTTAGTATAAAAGACCCTCACTCCCCCTTACAGAGCAGAAGAGAATTCCTTCCAGGCTGGACCGAGACTCTGCAGGCTGATCCTTCGACAGGCAGAGACCTGACATCCCTTGCGGGGTGCCATCCTCGACACAGAGACGAGGTCCTTCATTCAGAACCATCAGGTGACAGGTTAGCACTTCCCCAGGGGATTCTTGGCTCCATTAGGATCTATCCTGGCATTTACATACACATGCTTCACCTACATATCTAGGCTAGGTACATTTAGGTAGGCTACGCATCGTAGGAGTACGCCAATGCTATTGTTTTATATAATCTGCTTTTATTCATCTTGTTAGCACTATGATAGAAATGTATTTACTATTTACGATATTGGTGCTAGCGATCACATTTGTCTGCTCCTGTCTTTTGATTGTCGCAGCTAATATGTTTCACACTAGACCGACGCTTGACCAATAAATACTTATTGAAACTGTTCCAATCGTCATTCTATGTGTACTCTGAGAAAAGTAAGCAAGAGTGACTGAGCGAAAGATACCATATTGTTTTCTACGATACCTGAGGAATCAGGGTTGTCATGTTCGGTGGTTGCCAGAAACTACACACACTGCTGTAGAATACAGGGGGGTGGTAGTGGAACCGAAGAGCTAGCTGGTCTAAAGGCTGACTCATCCTGTGGGGGTGTCCAGAGTCTGTTTGCGTACCAAGCCCTCAGTTTAGGTCATCCAAAACGCGCAGGTCCTGGGGGGTCCTAGGAACTACACGTCAGTCTCTACTTCTTTGAGTCGAGCATTCCCCTGATCTTACCTACTATTTCCCTCTTTTCTACTTGAGAGGAAATTATCCTTGGCTTCAGGACTGTGTAATTTTCAGACATTTATTCTAAAAGAGAAATGGCAGTACAATTACTTCTACTGTACTTGATCTACGTGTTTACTACTCTTTTCCCCAAGAACTTCCGAACCGATTCCCTTTTGGGTTACCTGGCTTCCAATAAACATTGACTGCACCATGTTTTAATATGTAGGAATTACATTCATTCATTGAAAAACCTTCACAGACATTTTCTTCATAAGACACTTTTAAGATATATGTATCAAAAACAGTTCATTGGGAAAATGCAAATTAATCTTGTTTGCTCAGTTTTTTAAATTCAATTTGAAACTAAAACAAACATTTTTTCCCTTAAACAGTCACTCATTAAATTACTTCATACCTTTTTTCTTTTTTCAGGAACTTCAGAGTCCAAGCTTAGACAACATCCAGGAACCCCAGGAGGGTGAGTAAGAAATGTTATAGCGCATGGTCGCAATACTGTTTTTTCCATGGAGGCATCTGTTGGTAAGTTGTCTTTGTTTCTCTTTTCTTACAGGTTTTCGCACAAAGGCTTTCGTTGCTGTAAGGGCCAGATGCAAAGCGAGAGAACTCTACCAGAGACAGCAATGACATGTTGCACTAAGCGAAGGAGCTGAAAATACTGTGTCCAAAATGTCTGGCATTCTTGCAGGTGCTAGAACTCTTGTGAGAGTGCGCTCCCAAGAGTCAACCGGACACACAGGTAACAACTCTGGCAACAGGTCTAGACATTTTTGTCCTGGTCCACCTAACTAGAAAGGTGAGTCTGAACATTGGCGGCCACCACAAACAAAAAGGGATGGGGTGGGTGGAGGGAGTGCGGGGGGAGCACGGGAGGGGGAGGGTGGAGGTGTCAATATTAATTTTAAAAAAAGGAACTTACCTGAAGCTGCCAGCCGCCTCCCTCCTCGCATTGTGCCTTGTGTTCTTCCTGTTCCCAGCAGACACTGGGACAGCATCACAGACTCCCTGTGCAATCCTTGCACTGCTTTTATGCTATGAGAGCAGCGCAGGGATTGGCCTGAGCAGGTTGGTTTGACTCTCCGCTCAGGACAGGGAGTCTGTGCTGTTTCTCCAACTCGGCTGTTCAATACAGCCCGGTTGGAGAAACCTAAGTGTGCATGTGTTTTTGTCCAGCCTAGGTCGGCCGGCCAAACACACATGTGCACTTAGAAGTGCACAAATTAGTCCGCCTGCCCCTCCCATTGCCCCGGCCCAGCCCCTCCCTACACACATTGGCTCTGCCAGCTGGTAAAAAACAAAACAATGATAGAATATAGTTTTCTTTTTTACCTGCTGGTTCTGAGGCAGTGGGGCGACGCTCCTCCGCCATTGCAAAGGAGCCGCCCACTGAGTCTGAAGGGCGTAAAAAAACAAAAGTGATGGATGGAATGCTTCAATTAATCTCAGTCACTGGTAAACGCTTCGGTCCACATCCCAATCTGTTGGTTTCTGTCCACCATGCCACCTCAGTTTGGATCCAGGCATATGCAAATCAGCCTTGACCCTGATCCAATGGGAACAGTTCAGCAAAAACTGTCAGGCCATGTTCTCCCCGAACCAGAACACAAGGAATCCAGGACTGGTTTCACCTTTATTATGGGCTCATCAGGTATAGCTTGATTCCAGTGGTACAGTGAGTATGGTACCCATGTCTGGGCATATCATCAAACTTAGGGCATCATGAATCAAAGTGATGGATTGAATGTTGGAATTAATGCCAGTCACTGACGATCTCTAGGGCCGCATCCCAGTGCACCATTTTTCACCCATCATTCCACCTTAGTTTGGACCCAGCCATATGTAAATCCGCCTCGATTCTGCTCCGATGGGAACACTCCGAAGGGCAGCCATGACAATTGGGCCCAGTGGGTAGCACCAAAAATGTTTTTTTTATGTTGTGGTTTCTATCATACTACTACTGTTTCTGAGAGCTGTGAATCAAACTTGTTACCAGGTTTACTGGTAATCCATTCAATCACATTGGAAAGGTGAAATGCTGAGCTGACCTTGCCAGGATTCAAAGTGAGGCCTGCCAATCACTGCAGGAGGCAGCAGTGAGCATCAAACTCACTAAGCCATCTTGACAGAAGTTGTGTAATCAACATAGTGTGACAAGAGGAATGGATTTACTGAAAACCCTTGCTTTGAGGCAGTTGATTTATGACAGGAGGAAGGGCTAGAGGCCTGAAGTCAGTAGCCACTGGTGGCCAGGCATGTTTAGAAGGAAGGAGGGGTTGATGTCCCAGGGGTTGTCAATCCTTAATTGATGACTTAATCCTCACACGATGAATTTATGGACCTGGTCAAAGCAAGCAGGCCTGCCGGCAGCCCTTCTGACCCCTGTCCATCACAAATTTTCAAGACAATTCTTTTAACAACCTCTGCTGCCACTCCAGTAAGAAGAATCATCAACAACTCCTTCACGACCGGAATATTTCCAGAAGAACTTAAAAAATCACACATACGCCCTTTACTGAAGAAAACAAACTTGGACCCGCTGAACCCTGACAACTACAGACCCATTACAAATGGACCTTTCCTGGGCAAACTGGTAGAAAGAGCAGCGTTCGCCCAGATGTCACAATTCATTGAAGAGAATGACATACTCTCAGACTTCCAAACAGGATTCCGTCCGGGAGAGGCACTGAATCTGCCCTCCTTGCCATCTGGGATGACCTAAAAAATACAGTTGACCGCAACGGAGTTGCTGCGCTACTCCTCTTGGACCTCTCAGCTGCCTTTGACACGGTTGACCATGACACTCTGAAACAAAGACTCTATGAATCCGGCATAGAGGGAACTGCTCTAGACTGGATCGCGTCCTACCTTCAAAACAGAACTAATGTCATCCATACCCCACCTTTCTCGTCCAAACCGTACTCCACAAAAGCAGGGGTCCCTCAAGGCTCTATCATCTCACCCATGCTTTTCAACATCTACATGAAGTCATTACCAGTACTGATCAATAAATTTCACCTCACGTGCTATAACTATGCAGATGACACGCAAATACTCCTTCAACTGGAATGCCCCAAAGACATTGGAAAATCACCAATTTTCAGCTGTCTCAGAGCCGTGGATCAGTGGATGACTTGGAGCCATCTCAAATTGAATACTTCAAAAACGGAAATACTCACGTGTGGCGATTGGAAACATTACAACCCGCTTGCCGCATGGCCTAATGAACTGGGATCACCACCTAAAGTATCGAAGGAAGTAAGAAACCTAGGAATGACCATGGACTCCAAGCTGTCGATGAACGCCCAAGTGGACAAACTAGCAAGATCAAGCTTTGTCACTATAAAAACGCTGCGACGAATTTTCCCTCATTTGGGATTTCCGCACAAGGTCCAAGCTACCATCTCCCTTGTCCTGTCCAAACTCGATTACGCCAATAGCCTCTACCACGGATCACCTTTGACGACCATGAAAAGACTACAACGGATTCAGAACTCGGCTGCCAGACTACTCTTACATATCAAACCGCGAGACCACATATCCCCTGCCTTGAAAGCCCTGCATTGGTTACCGGTTGCCAGAAGATCCACGTTCAAGCTGCTTTGTATCACCCACAAAGCAATACATGGAATGGGACCACTCTTCATCAGGAATAAAATCACCAAACACATTCAACAGAGGAACCTCCGCTCTAAAGGAGCATCTCGCCTCAAAATCCCAAGATACAAGAAAAAAACCATGGGTGGCACATCCTTCTCTGTTCAAGCAGCCAAACTATGGAACTCTTTACCCCCAACATAAGATCCACCGACAGCCACCTTATCTTCAGAAAACTACTCAAGAATTGGCTTTTCCCCACATAAGCACCATACGCAAACAGAAATTTACAGCATATCCCTCTGTATATAAGCATTTGTTTTCACTATAGACATGTACCTATCTTTGTGTATTGCTTTGTATAAACATGTACAATAATTATGTTGTTGAGAGAGAAAAAAATAATAATAATAATAAATAAATATCATCTTTGGTCTACATGTACTAACTTCCATTGTGCATCTATGTACCTTCCATGTACTTGGAACTGTGTGTCTCTGTAACTTTTCTCCTGAAAAAGCAAATCCAATGCACTACCCTATTTCTCATCCTGTGCCTCTATCCATATCTTTAATCTGCATATACTTACCTCCTTTATGTATCTATATACTTTCAATGTATTTATGGATCTATATATTTATCACTTTCTTCTAATTTAGCATTTCCAAGGCACTACCCTAGTTCTCAGCCTATACTTATCTCAATATATCTTCTAGCCCAACCTTCTGACTCATCTCAAACTTCTTTCTACTACTCTTTCCAATGCACTACCCTATCTCTCATCCTATACATCTATCAATATATCCTCTACATCCACACTCATTTATCCCAAACCCCATACCACTACTATGACCACCAAAATAACCCTTTCTAGACTCTCGCCTACTCTACCCTCCTTGCATCATCGGACACCTCTTTTACTATACCGATGCCCTAAAACAAACCTTTCTAAACTCTTCCCTGACTCCTCCCCTCAAACCCCCTTCTCCCCCTCCTACTGCTAAGACCTATAAAAAAAAAAAAAATCCTTCACTCTTTTATCCCTCCACTATCCTTTTCAATCAGAATTAACAGTCTAACATATTCAATTTTCAACTATACTAATTCACCACTAATCCTTTATGGGTTCCAGAGTAGCGTGCTACTCGCCAATAAAGCGTCTCAACACCCCATCAGGGTTACAAGCGCTATATAAATGCAAACCTTTTTCCCTTTCTACCCTCCCCAACCCTTCTCAATCCAAATAACTGACTAACATATCCACCACTAAAATTACTTTCATGTTTCACCATAATAATTCAACACTAATACTTCTGGGTTCCAGAGTAGCGTGCTACTTGCGCTTCAAAACCCCATCAGGGGTAGCAAGCGCTATATAAATACAAACCTCTTTCCCTCTTCTATCCCGCCACCTACCCTTCTCTACCCAAATAACTGAATAACATGTCCACTAATCAAAGTTTACTTCATTTTTTACTAGACTAATGTTCAACACTAATCCTTAATGGGTTCCGGAGTGGCGTGCTACTCGCCAGAAAAGCGCTTCAACACTCATCAGGGGTAACAAGTGCTATATGAATGCAAACCTTTCTTCCCTTTTATCCCTCCGCTATCCTTCTCACTCCAAATAACTGACTAATATCCACCACTGAAACTACTTTCATATTTTCACCATATTAATTCACCACTAATCCTTGATGGGCTTCCAGAGTAGCATGCTTCAACACCCCATCAGGGGTAACCAGCGCTATATAAATACAAACCTTTTTTTCCTCCTCTATCCTTCTGCTATCATTCCAAATCCAAATAACTGCCTAACCTATCCATCACTTAAAATGTACTTGCATGTTTCACTATACTAATTCAACACTAATCCTCTATGGGTCCCGGAGTAGCGTGCTACTCGCCGAAAAAGCGCTTCGACGCCTCGTCAGGGGTAGTAAGCGCTATATAAATGCAATTACAATACAATACAATACAATACAATACAATTGTCCTCAGAAGTAGGAAACCCCTCACCCATTAGGGCATAAATCATATGACATTAGAGGATAAATCAAGTTAGTTTATATTCTCTTGTGTATATAAACATTGTGGATCCAGTTGTTTAAATTGAATAATGAAATGAATGAAATGAATTTGTACTTGTAAAGCGCACTGCTACCCTGAGGCATCCTGGCGCTGAACGCATACCGCTGTGGAACCCTTCCTGGCTTTTCCCTGTGAAATGTCCACTCCTGGGCACCCCCAAGGTGAAGCCAGGCATCCCAGCGCTGGTGGGGCCGTTGTGGAGATTAAGCAAGCTATTGCCCAGAGTTGCAGAGTGGGACCCATGATTAGAATAGGCACCGAGGCAAGAATTATCAGGTCCGAGGAAGTTTTAGCCCAAGACCCGCCGAGGCAGGAATTGAACCCTGGTCCCGGGCCAGATCTCTGCATCAGGGTCTGCCGCTCTAACCATTGAGCCACACTTCTCCCTAGATTAAATTAGCCAAACAGGTGTAGACCAATCTTACCACGTTTTACCAATAAGGCTATTTTATTAATAGTTGAAAAAAGTGCTGGTTCCAGGCGTTGAACCAAATTATATGGAGAGTTAACAGCCAGCACATGTTTCACCACTTCCCGGTGCACAGTCCTGGGGCTTTCTCAAGGCTGGTAGGTAGGTTTTTGAAAATTATAAATTGGGACAGATTTAATACAACCAGTAGAAACATAAGCACCAAATATGTGTAATGAGTCAACCATACCAATACCAAATTAAATTAAGGGGAAAATATATACAATAAAATAGAATAGACAGACAAAGTAAATTAAGACATAGCATATTCAAAAACAAATTGTCCATAGTTATGGATTCGGTATGCACGTAGCACAACACATGATGCATTTGTGCAATTGGTAATTACCAGTCCCCAGATTCACATCGTGTTATGAACAAAATCATTTTAAATACGTTTGTTTGGTCAATTGGGGTTAAGAAAGAATATTTATGATATAGCATGTGATTTGCATAGAGAGATCAACAATCATCAAGAAGTAAGCAAAGTCTCCTGTCTTGGAACCTAATATGCCCTGGACCTTGTATGCATGCATATACTTATTTTTTTTTATGTGTGTCTGGACAATTTAGTAATTATGTGGGAACAGTCTAAAGAGGCACATGTGCCATGCGTGTAGTTGTACCCATCCGTGAGTGTTTACAGGTGAATCTATTTGCCCGAGTACCATTGTAGTATGCACTGTCGAGTCTAAGGAAGATAACCAAATAGGAACGATACATTTGTAAACGTGCTCAGAGTAAAGAAATACATATTTTTAACCATGAAGGTTGTGCAGCATATGGGCTACCTGTTAGTATTTCACAGATAATTCTAGGCAGTCTGAGGCAGCAAGAGGTCCACTGAGGTCCTGTTGAATGTAGTCCTATGTCATGTAAGGACTACCGCGCAATTTAAACGTAGTCGACTTCCAGTGTAGGCCAGGTAAATTGAAAGATAGAATGTAATGTAGAGCTTAAGTATCCTTTCGGGGCGCAAAGGTCGCAATATTGGAGGTTGCAAACCTAGCAAACACATATTTGGATGGTGAAACATACACAAGTTGGTAATCAGCATGAAGGCAGGAAATCATCTTGAAAATTAACCTTAATCAAAAGCAAAATGGAATGAAAAATATGGGGCTGAGAGGTTGAAGGAGGAGAAAAATAGTGATAACATTCGTAATGGGATGATCATGAGGTATGAGAATCATCTGTCTTTATACAGCGACAGACCAAAGCTAACGAAAAGAAATCGCCCTGTGCTGATAGGTGAGATTTGCCCTGTGCTGATAGGTGACTTTTACAACATGCTTCACTCCTATAATTCACTTGAATCCCATTGGCAATCAATCATGCTCAAACCTTGTTAGCTTTGGTCTGTCGCTGTATAAAGACAGATGGTTCTCATACCCCATGATAATCCTAATCCTATTCCACATGTTATACCTCTATTTCTCCTCTGTCTACCTCTCAGCCCCATATTTTTGATTCCATTTTGCTTTTGATTAAGGTTAATTTTCAAGTTTGTGCTGATTACCAACTTGCATATGCTTCACAATTCAAATATGCCCTTGCTGGGTTTGCAACCTCCAATATGGCAACTGTTAGAAACTGGGTCTGTATTTGGCAGAGGTATGCACTCTGTACAAGTAGGGAACCACAATCCTAGTCAGAGTAGGTGTTATGAATGTTTAAAGAATACATCAAAAATAGTGCTTAGAGTCTAATAGCGCTTAGGGGTTACTTGAGGTCGCGCTGAACCGTGGTGAATCCAAAGTTCAGGCTGACCACGATGGAGGGCAGGCCGGCTACATGATCCACGAATGGCCCGCTGAAAAAGTACCTTGGATGGAGCAAGCTTTGGTGTCGAAGACTTGATGCGTCGGTTCTGATTCACTCAGTTAGGTCGCTGCGTCGTTGTTGAGCCTTGCAGTCAGGTCCTGTGTCATCATCGAACCCCTTACTATGCAGGTGCCGTGTCGTGATCGAACCTCGCAGTTGGGTCCCGCGTCATCATCGAGCCGCACAAGGACGTCCTCAGATTGACACTGCATCGGCGTCGAAGGCACTGCATTGGTTCAGATTGGCGCAAAGTCGTTACTGCATCGATTATGGTGGTTCTGGACTGCAGAAATCACCTTTCAAGGGCCCAGGACTGGATTGCCACCACATGGCAGGGCAGGACTCACAGATGGCAGAGTCCAGGTGGTGCTGCAGAGTTGCAGGAAGTCTTTGATGGCCCTGAGACTTCAGAACAGGCGGCAAGCCAGCATGCCCTTGGAGTCACTCTGGGTTCAAGTGAGATGGGTCCAGTCCTTGTCCTCAGCAAGGTAGAGATCAGCAGGCAGCAAGTCAGCTCAGCAAAGCAGAAAGCAGTTACTTCAGAGCAGCAGTCAGGCAAAGTGGCAGTCCTTACAGCACAGCAGTCCTTACTCCTGGCCGAGTTCTTCACAAGTCCAGTGTTCCAGGGATTCTGCTTCTAGAACAGAACTATGCTTGGAACCTGAGAATGTCAGTATGTAGGAACTGACTCATCATACCTCTTCAGTATTTATGAGTCAGAGTCCGACTAGCTATAGTGCCTCGCTTGCTCTCCTAACCTTACCAGAGAAACAATTGAATTGGCACCCCAGAACACAACACTCCCGACCCTCTCAGGGATCGCGGTACCAGGACACACCTTTTCGCTCTCTCACTCGTACTCGTCCACAATAAGGTACCCCGGAGACACGAAGGAAGTTTAGAATATTTATTTATACTATTGTGCTCTAAAATGCAGTATGAGTGCCACAATTAGAAAACAAATGCATAATAAAAATACTGTTAGCATGGCTAATAGTCCATAGACCATAAAGAGCCTTGTCATTTTATAGGCCAGGGGAACATAAACCCCCCCTCCCTTGCTATTGAAGCTAAATAATTATACATCATGGATCTCTGGGATTACTGGCAGACCCCATACCTTAGCATTCACAGATGGATGTTCTACATCTCAGCAGACGCAGTGCTCTTGTCTCAGAACTCTCGTTCCATGTGAGTGTTTTTGGCTCATGCATTCATCTATATGATAGGACATGTGTGCACATAATCAACAGCTGCATTCTTGTGTTATGTCTAGGTGCTAGTGCCTGGCCAGAAAGAATAACAAGGGACATTGTTGTTTGACCTTGTCTATGGTGTTCAGACTAAATTCCAGGAAAAGAACAGAATACGAAAGCATATGCAGGTTCCATGTGAAAGTACAATGTGGCACAAAAGCAAACGTGTTTATATAGTAATGTGTGTAAAGGAAAATGGGGCCTACATCGTGCACAGTTAGGCTACCAAGGGTAAAACTACAATGACCCACGCAGGAAACAAACAACACCTTCCCTTTGGCCATGATACTAGCATCAGCAAAAATACCAGATGTGATAAATGTAATCTAAAAGTAAGAATACTCAAAGCCATGCTCCAGAAAAATTAATAACTATAAACTAAATATAAAGGCAAATATAAATTTCGAAAAAATAATCCAATCAAGGTGATTCGGAGGAATCCATAATGTTATTCGCCATTTCATAGGCCAAACACTTCATGAAGGAATCCGACTTCACACATAACAATTGGCCAACAGCCCAAATCATGAGTTCCCAAGAACAAACATGCTCTCCGGTCTCAGCCGATGCTGAGACAGTTACCGGGCAACCTGTATCTGTGTTGTTTTTTTTTTTTTAGAGAGTTTTATATAGCTCAAACTTGACCCGAATCGGGTATCATAGCGCTTTACATAGCACCAGTTGCATTACATGAGGACACATTCATTTTTTGTTAGGCACGGGGAGATTAAGTGATTTGCCCAGAATCACAGGATGTTCAGCGTCATTGCCGAGACTCGATACCAGTTCCACAGTTTCGAGGTCGACTGCCCTAGCCGTTAGGCCAACATTGCATGTAACTCGTGGTCCATGTGCCGATGTACACAGTTCCTCTTAGGCCAAAGGTTCACACTTTGCATTGTTTAGAAGTCGCAAGCCCAAAGGACAGTTCTGGAAATAGGTGGTGAAGGGACTCATTAACAGTCCAAAGTCCAAGGCAGTCGATGTCTGTGAAGCCAAACATACATCCAATGTCCATTCAAAGGGACACCAGATGCAGTGGAACATGGGTTGCATGCAGGTAAACCAGGCAGGCCGAAATGTCAAAGACCAATCAAGATCCAGTTCTTGTAGTAGAAGCATTCCAAAGATTTGATTCATACTCTCATGGGGATGTTGGAGAGATGCCAGTTCCAGAGCAGCCGCAAAAGGAGCATCCATTGCGGAGAAGCAGGAACAGGATGAGAATGCCGCAAATAAGGAATAACAGCAATGGGAATCCTCCGAATACACTAGAGAAATTGGTGTGGATAAAAGCAGTGATTACTCCAAAGATGGTCTGAAAAGAACTAACGAGGCCTGAGCCCACAACTTAAAAAAAAGTGTGCAAGGCCGGCTGTACTGTAGGCATTAAATATTTGATGTACCAATTCTCTGAAATGCAGGTGAAGGTTAGTGTTTAACCATGACTGTATTTCACTAGAAGTTCTAGCCACCTGCAATTCAAAGGTCTCGCGAGCCGTTGCAATAGCTTCTTCTTGCTGAAACAATAATGCTTTGAGTCTGCTTAGTTTGTTGAAATCTGCCTTCTAAGTTGGAATGGAAGGCCATAGTGAGCTATCTACAATCTCATGTGGAGGGGGAAACAAGACATTGTTGCAACAAGTGACTAACTGGGAAATGGACAGACTATACTGGACTCCAGCCCACAACAGTCTTGATCACTAAGCATGAGATAACTACCATTAGAGAGTACCGTAATGAAAGGGAGAATTGCGGGAACTGGGAATCCTTTTAAATAACAAGCTAAATTTGGTGCTGAAGTGCTACATGCGTAGTGAATTTTTATGTGTTTACAAACAAGTGAATGTCCGACTGTGGAGTCGCATTCTTCACCAGTGATAAAAACGTCCTTGTCACTACGTTCACAATGAGAAACAAAATGAAGTGACCATACTTCAGGTATGTAACTGCTACCTAGGGGTTCGTATCAACCTACAGCAAAATGTTTCATGCAAGCACTGAATTGAAATGTTGATATAGGCAGGTAAATTACTCCATGTATTAACCACACTGCCGAAGGTATTTCAGCTAAAGTGAATGGGAATTGTTCTAATTTTTCTAAATGCAGCATTGTCTAGTTTGCGTCTTTCATGGCCATAAACTGTTGTTTATGTGTTAAATTAAAAGGTGTAAACAAATCAACACAATTCAAGTAATGCCATGGAAAGTGCCCATTTCTAAGTGTTTGAAGTGTCCAGCTAAACTGCATAATAGATTCAAGCTGACTTTGCCCATGATACAGTGTTGACATGTCACTTAGCACAATATCAATAACAGATGAAACAATATTGTTCAAGTTATAAATACGAGATGACAACATATTAGTACTATTATCAATTACAGTAAGCACTTTGTCCAAATTATCTTGGCCCATTTATCTTAAATGTGCAGCAGCTTCCATTTGGGATAGTTTCCAAATTTCATTATAAGTAGCATCTATAAATCTTTTAGAACATAGGGATTTTGGACCCAAAAGAAAATCTGATAAAGTCATGTCCTCGGACAGGTAAGAGAGATGTTTTTTTTTAAAGAGTTTTATATAGCGCGAACTAGACCCGAAAAATCGGGTATCTGAGTGCTTTACTTGAGCACCAGTTGCGTTACATGAGGACACATTATTTTTTTTTTGTTAGGCACGGGGAGATTAAGTGATTTGGCCAGAATCACAGGATGTTGAGCGACATTGCCGAGACACGAACCCGGTTCCCCAGCTTCGAGGTCGACCGCTCTAGCCGTAAGGCTAGATGTTGCTTTCCTGCAGACTGTGTGGAATGTTCTAACCATTGTTGACATAACTTTCCCACCGAATAAGTGGTAATAGTACCAGAAGTATCAGGATCAGGTCTACTTGATTTAAACCCAGTTGTGGAACTGAGAAAATGACCATTTATGTCTACTGGCCACAATAACCACCCACCAAGACTCAAAAACGAAGAATTAAATGTACCGTTTTGCACAATGCTATTTAAGTGTTCTTCTGTGTAATTTGTAAGATTCTGCCAATTATCAAAACGGGCAACAGAGGGAATGGTCGGGGCATTCATTTCTTTAATTTTAGCCAATCCCAGTCAAGTAGTCTGCTCGATTGTTTCATTCAGAGCAATCATTTGTATGGGAATTAAACAGGCTCGAAATAAGGTTTCCGTGCCCTGAACCTGCCAGGACTTCGTACCCCAAATTGATTTCAAATCAATGGTGTTCTTCCAATAATCATAACCTTTAAGGGCAAACTGATTAACAAACCTAGTAGTATATATTCCAGGGGAGGGGGGGGAGGGGTTCTCGTTAATTTTGTGCACAATTTTTTTACTAGGCGAGGGAGCATTTGGGAAAAAACCCAAAAAAATCTTTGTCCGATGTGCTGGCTATCAGGATAGACAAGGTCCCGATACACAAAATATGGATGACAGTAGGGGTTCCATAGCAAAAAGAAGGAGAAGCAATGGCCAACATCTTGGGTAACAACACAATAAACATCATGTCTTGGAACGTAAATGGCCTTAGAGTAAGGAAGAGAAAACATCAAATTTTGGAATATGTAAAAATCATGAACTGTGAGGTCATAATCTTACAAGAGACACATCTCTTAAAACCAATATGGGGCAAGATAATGAAATACCAAAAATGGGTTGACAGCTATGTCTGTACTAATCAATCTTGTTGTATTAAGGGTGTGGCAATCCTTTTTAAAAAATCAGCAAAAGCTGTCAGAATTGGCCGATTTGAATGCCCATTCTACCCTCAGTTAAGTCCCCGGCGCAAGAAGAGGGTTTTTAATTATCCGTGGAATCGGCTTCGCCGATTCACATAATAGAGGTTACTAGGTTCCGCTTTGTCACCAATATGGTGGCCGTTGCGGCGTGTTGCTCCTCTTGGTGTTGGCAGTCTAGTGTTTTGGGTCATTAGAGTAGGGGCCAGGTGTTCGCGCTCGTGCGCTAATCACACGGCGCACTTCAACCGTCACTTTGGAGTTAGCGGTTGTGTTTCGCATTCGCTCTTCAAGGTTTTCAGTGACATTCAGTCAGGGGAGTACTTAGCTAACGTATCTCCGCCTGACACCTTCCGGCAGTAATTCTTGTAGCAGGAGCCTTCGTTTACCGGCTGGTGAACACGCTCGAAGTCAGAACTTCCATTCAGAGACTCGTGAGTTGATTTGTGGGAGTTTCCTCTCACCCTCTCAGAGAAGTAAGTTTTATTTATTTTGTGGTCTGCGCGCAGCCGTTCTACAGTTGGAGATACCTTGCTGCTGAGTCCTGTTGTCAGCGCTCTGCAAACCTTCAGCCATAGACTTTGAGAACAGCATTGAGTTCAGTTACTAAGCGCATTCCTTGGCAAGAATCTTTCCTGGAGCCTTTGAGTCTTTTCCTGTACCGTGAAGTAACAGCGCAGTCTAAGGAGAGTCAGTCAGCTGGAAAGATCAGCACTAGTTTCATTTTCCTAGCACTTAATCCTCGTTTGAACAATTGCATGGCTAAATGCTTTGAACTACCAGTACTAACTTTTGTGCTATTGTTTTTGATGAACTTACTTCAGTACAATAACTCCTCATATACTAATTTCAGAAGGCTTCACTGTCTGGCAGTTTCTATGTTCACTTCGTCTCTACTATATTGTATGCAGGAATATATATATATATATTATACTTACCAACGGTTAGTGGATAACTGCCACCTGCAAAAGAAAGAAACAAAGAGTGAATTAACAAGCCTGATCTACTATTCTAATATTCAACTGCCTAACTCGAGAGAAGCTAGCCACTGCGGAAGTGAGGTAGGAGATACGTTAGGGCAAGCGCTAGAGCATTTAGTTTAGGTACTAGAGGTTGGGAATGTATTAATGTTGTTATTTGTAATTGCAGATGCCCAGCAGAGTTGCTAAGAATTCCAGTGAGGAAGAGGCATAGCAGTGGAGTCTCTCTTTTATCCCATCCCCCTTTCCCCCTCGCTACTGGCCGTGGATTTATTGTCCGCTTCCAGTGGAGTTTGGGATTGGGAGAATTGTCATCTGCTTCCGTGGAAGACTCAGTTTACAAGGTGCATGGTACTTGACAAAAGCAACAATTATAGCAGAGGTAACCGACCCAAAGGGAAGATGGGCAATAGTCAAAGTAAAAAATAAGGGGAAACTTATACACTATTGTTGGATATTATGGTCCAAACACAGACGACCCAGCTCCGCTTCAAGCTCTCTATTCCCAGTTAATAGAAGTATATGTTCCAATTATCCTGGGAGGAGATTTTAACCTGCTGTTAGGCCCTAAAAATGACAGATCTCCATCGGGTAGAGCTTTAAACCTTCTCAAAATGAGAGAATGGATGAATAGATTTACAGAAGACCTGGGGTTGGTGGACTCGTGGAAGACTAAGGGTAATCAAAATAATAGATTTACCTATAAAAATAAAAAGTACGGTCACGCATCGAGGATCAACTTTTTCTTAATAGATAAAACGATAAACAATAGTGTTAACAAGGTTGAACATATACCTGCACATCTATCCGACCATTCCCCAGTCTGCATAGAAATAAAAACAGGAAATCCACAGGTGGCTCCAAGATGGACCTTAGACTGCACTCTTCTCTTAGGTAAGCAGGTCACAGATAAACTGAAATCAATAACTGAGGAATATTTCGAGACTGATATTAACAATGAAACTACTATTCAAGTAGTTTGGGATGCCTATAAAGCAGTGATTAGGGGGGCCCTAATCGGCTTGGCGGCTTCAAGGAATAAGGTGAAGAGACACAAAATCTGCCAGCTAGAGGCGGAAATTCTAGACCAACATAGGAATTTGGAGGACGCAGTATCTAAACTAGACCAAGAGAAAGCAGAGGAAGACTTAAACAAAAAGAAAAATGACCTGTCTAATATACTAGAGGAAAGAATTAGGAAAAGATAGGAAGCTAGCGAATTAGCAAACTATGAATACGGGAAGGTAGCGGGAAAATCCTCGCATGGAAAATTAAAATTAATCAAAATAGAAACAAGATTGTAGCAATACAAAGAGACAATCTGTGTGGTCAGGTAGTAGATGACCTGGGGATCGAGAAGACTTTCACCGATTTGTTTCAATCTCTATATGCCGAGGACCTAGTGGAATCCAACAATCTAGTTGACTCCTATCTGAGTAAGTCGGCTGTCCCAAGATTAGAAGCAGAAGCTAGGGAAACACTGAACTCAGAAAAAACCATAGAAGAAGTAACGGAGGTGCTGAAGAGATTAAAGAGAGGGAAGGCAGCAGGCCCAGATGCACTACCCAACAAACTATATATGGTTCTAAAAGAAACACTGGCCTCCATATTAGCGAACCTGCTAAATATGGTTTTCTGCAAAGGGCTAGCTCTTCCAAAATCCTGGAATGATGCCACTATCGCTTTAATTTTAAAGACAGGAAAACATCCCTTGAAATGCGAATCATATAGTCCCATATCCATCTTAAATAATGATTATAAAATCAATACGCAGATCCTAGCAACAAGATTAGGACACACTACAAGTCATCTGATTCATGGAGACCAGAAAGGATTCATTAAGGGGAGACAACTACATGACCTCACCCACCAACTGATTGAAACCATTGATATAGCCACCCAAGAAAACACTCCACCTGCAGTTCTTACATTTGATGCCACGAAAGCTTTCGATCGAGTAAATTGAATGTTTTTATGCAAAGCAATAACCCAATATGGCCTAGGAGAGAAGGTTCTAAAGGCAGTAATAAACATATACGCAGCTCCGGTGGCAAAAATACTCATAAACGGTTGCTCACTAAAGAACTAAAAATCAGAAGAGGCAGGCGCCAAGGATGTCCACTCTCCCCCTACCTATTTAATCTTTACATAGAGCCCCTAGCTAACTCTATAAGAATGTCACAAGGTGTTATCCCGTATAATTTTAAAGGATGGGAAAAGAAGGTGGCTTTATATGTAGATGACTTGATGGTATTTACATGCAATTTGAAGACTTCTCTCCCTAATATCACTAATCTGCTAAATGAATTCAGAGAGGTCTCGGGGTACCAGGTTAACCACCAAAAAACAGAGATCATGGAATGGAACCCCCACTACCATCTGCACTTGCAAAAAGTAGAATTAAGTACCTGGGAAGAGAGATACTAAAAAACATTGATGAAATCGCACAAGTAAATTTTGAGATAAAAGTGAAAGAGACAAGGAAGTTACTAAGATCCTGGAGTGGCTTACCACTCTCGTACATGGGGAGATCCAACGCTATAAAGATGGCCTTTCTACCTAAATTCTCTTTTATCTTCAACACCATCCCACTAGAATTCAAAACTCAGTGGATTAAGAAGATACAAGGCGAGCTTAAGAGGTTTATATGGGCCTCGAAAGGAGTAAGAATCGCATGGAAAAACTGCGCAGGAGGAAAGATCAAGGTGGTATCGCAAGCCCTGACCTTCTATATTATTATAGAGCCTTCCAGTTTAAGAACATCAGGGTACTTCTTAAGGAACATTCTCTCTACACTCCGTATTTCAAAGCAGTAATAGAAGGGGACTTCTGTTTATATAAATTTGGCCACCCAAAGTACTTTAAGAAAATTAAGCTAAAGATCCTATGCTCAGCCTGCAAACTCTGGTACCAGATTAGGAAAATACTAAATATTCCATACTACAGCAAGTTAGCACCCATCTGGGAATCACCAGGGACTCCAGAATGTTTGAAAGATGCACTGGCAGCCCCTATAAAGAATGCAGGTATACCAAAGTGGGGACAGTTGATACAAGCAGGAATTTTGATAAACTTGGATTCCTTACTAACAAGTACAGATGGGCAATTGTCTAGATTTAAATACTATCAACTCACAAGCTGGGGAAAAGGCTTGGAGAGGATCCAGGACGACAATATGGAGGTAGAGGATGGGCTACAAAGCGACCCAGCGCAAAGGAAATATCTAAATGGTACTGGCTCATGATCCAAGCAGGAGAAGAAGACCTTACATTACCACTTGAGCTATGGAAGAAAGACCTGCCAATACAGAATTTGCAACAACTATGGCAAGTATCTTTTTCTATATTATGGCATGTAATAAAATCTGCACCTCTCAGAAAAAAACATCTCTTTACACTACACAGGGCATACTGGACTCCAGAAAGATTAACAAAGATGAACAAGCAAATGGTGAGAAGTTGTCCAAAATGTGGTGAAACAAAGGCAGACGACATCCACAGGTTTCGGCAGTGTCCCCAACTTCTGTTGTTTTGGCCAATGTGGGTAAGATTATAAATAAAGCTCTAGGACAGGGCATTGAGGTAAGCACAGATATAACTATTTTTGGTACTGTGGGTAACAATGGATCTCCACCCTTTCTAAACGATAAGCAAAAACACTTACTGTTCTTACTAATCGTTCTTGCTAGACGGGAGATATGTATAAAGTGGATTCTTGCAAACCCACCGACACTTAATGACTGGCTGAATTCCGTGGGTAAGGTTAAAAAGCTGGATCAATCCAGAGAGAAAAGTAATCAGACAGAATTTTGGGACCTATGGGATAGAAATAAACCCCAAGACGGAGAGTAGTAATAGGGTAGGAAGGGATGTCCAATGATTTCACATAATGCAACAAAACAAATTTTGGGACTGTCACCACAGTGGAACCATGAGTGACTCTCCTGGCGAATTTTGAGATCTTAAGACACAATCTTACCTTGAGACGAGAAGGCGCTCCCTTCTACCAGACGAGGCGAGAGAAAATCCCTAGCTGGTAAAGATCCAATAAGAGGGATATTTGTCTATCTATATCTCACTGTTAGCACAAATGAGGAAAAAAAAAAAACTAGTAGTATATATAAGCTTAGTCTGTGTAAGCATATATTTCTTTGGTGGGGTTGGAGTTAATTTAAAATAATTTGACATGGGGTCTGAAGCGTCATATTCTGTGAAATAAGTATATTTATCTTTTTGCTTTTTGGAACTTTCTGGAGGGGGAGTTGGACAATGTTTCCATTGGATATATTTAAAATGGGGACGCTGTCTACCTGTTCTATGCAGGAAATGGTGTCCATAGTGATGGTAACAGAACATATCAGCATTGTTAGCGGAATTAAGGTATAGATCTTCTGATTCAAAAGCAGTATAATGTTCTAATTCAGAAAGCATAGAATTTACGGGGTCAACATCCCAATCATTCAAATCACCTACATCACCCATAGAAACTTTGACCACATATGGTATCTGCAGGATCTCTGTTGGACTAAATATGTTGAATGGAACGTTATCCCAAACAATCCCATCAGGTACTGGAATGGCTGAAATGTTAATGAGCGACAAGTCTCTTTTCATTTTATGCAATGAAGAATGGGGGGCCAACACTCCGTCAACCAGTTCTGTATTAGAGCATTCCGGGAGGTAATGCCCATTGAACAATAGGAAAAAAACAGTCACAAATCCAATCAACAAGAACAAGAAAACCAAGGAGAGAATAATCCAGACATATATCCGAGGAGGGACTAGACAAGTGCATTTTAAACATGAAATAAAAACACAAATCCATGCTGGAGGTGTGTACAAAACAGAAGAACTGTCCAAAGAAAAATTAGCTTAATCCATATAGTACCCAGAGGTACTCAGCTGAAAAACAGGAGGTTGTGACTCAGCACTAGGACTTGAAAAGGCCAACTCGGATGGACTCTCAAACTGTGGATCATTATAAATGACATCTGTTGTAGAAGACATGATAGTAGAAACAGGTATTGTGTCTTGGAAAGTGTCGACAAAGGGCTTAGCCGTCCCCTCCCTCAGCCAGGGAGTATCAGAATCGGGGGTGCTCACAGGCTGCAAAGAAAAGGTTAACGAAAAAGAACTGCTATACCGTGGCATACTATGAAGTATCAGCCACATGGTATAATTTGACATGTTCAATGGAGACGAAGTGATTGTCTTTATAATCAGGGAGAGGTGGAAAAATCACAGTTTGTGTACCTTGAAGGACAAGGGCTGGAACAGGAGCATGGTACACTTGGACGAATTCCTTTTTGATGGCCACCTTTTGTTGAAATGGATCTCCGATTTTTGGAAGCCAGCCCGGAACTGGAATTTGAGCAGCAGCACTGGAAGAGTGTGACTAAGGCAAGTGTTTGCGAGATTGATTGTCACAGAACTTTTAAAGGTCCTGTAAGACAGCACAATGGTTATCTACGTCAAAGATTTCGGTTGTCACCACAACGTCTGGACCATCAAGGCCTGGAACATACATCTTGATGCCAAAAAGTACTTTGTATGAGGTCTACCCACCCAGAGATCTTTTAGGGAGGTTATTTAACACCTGCTGAACCTCATATAGATGGTTCAACCAACCATGTCCTGTACCTAATACTCTAGCTATAATAGGGGGAGGCGTATCTTGCATCTAAAATGTGTAATGTTTTTCTAGCCACACAATTCACCAGTGCCCGGGCCGGCAGCGAGAGTGCCACCGGAGCAGACGCGGCCGCACCGGTCGAAGGGGGGGTCACAGCGGAGGCATGGATGGGCAGTGGTAAGTCACATTGCTTCCTTATTGAAATTAGTAATATACTTAACTGCAAGGGCGTTGACTCGTGAACACCCCGCTTTAGCAGATATGGCAGGAGTAGTTATGGCCTCTTCTATCTGCAACTCAGCAGTCAAAGGTTCACAATGAATTTTAATAACAATGGGTTGATAGAAAAGGGAAAAAAGGATGGTAGGAGAAAGGATGGGTGAAATGTAATATGGGTGAAAGGATGCATATAGGTGGGAGATAGGATGCATGGGTGGGTGAAGGATGGGTGAAAGGGTATACGGGTAAAAGGATGTCTGCCTGGGTGGGTCAAAAGGGGATGGGTGAAAGGATGCCTGCCTGGGTGGGTGAAAGGAATGCTCAGGTGGGTTAAAGCAGGATGATGAAAGGATGCGTGGGTGGATAAATGGATGTTGGTGAAAGGTTCATTGAGTGCTATATTTGGATGGATGGATATATATGGATGGATTGTTTTCAGTGATGAAGGACTGGATGAGAGAATGTAAAACCTAAATGGTGTGTGTCAAAGCCAAGGCTGAAGATTAAGAATACTATAAGAACAATGCAATGATGAATGGATAATTACTTGGATGAAGAAACAAAGGAGCTCTTCTGGGAAGGGGCGTGCTTACCTACTTCACTTGCTTGGAATAGTTTTAGCAAAGCTTTGATTTCTGACTACTCCCTTGACTCACAGTATTTTTTAAGCGAGGCAGATATTATGTATGCCACTTATCATCAATCATCACCTCCCTCCCTACCCATGGCATTTCACTAGTGCCACCCATGATGGATTAACTGCTGCATGGTTCAATTTGGCACTGCAGTGTTGGCTGTGTAATGTGCATCTGCTTGAGTTAAGCAGCATTTACAACGTCTTCAATGCATGGCAATGCAAAAACAAGGTGTGTTTTCCTTCCCTCCCAGTGCCCACTCAGTCAGTTCCTAGTACTTCACTCCTTTATTCTTCCCTAAGTTCTGTCCCAGCCTTCCCAAAAATTTGAAGAATCCATTCTTTGCATGCACCACATTTTTCTGGGCAAGTGATATATTTCATCATATGTTCCATAACGAATTTACGCCTGTTCAAATTTCTCCCTTTCAACATTTGTCAACCACAGTGACTCACTGGGCAATGCTTAGGCATATGATGATGATCAGTAAAATGTCTACTTACCAGGCCTAATCCCTCGAACTTACCCTGCAGTAGAGAGTAAGTTAAGTTTCCTTTCCTTACTGCCAAGCAAATGTATTTGTTGAAAAAAAGAAGTATAAAGTGTGGTGGAGGGTGAGGCCAGGGAGTAAAGTGGAACTAAGTGAGTGCCTTGGCTTTTGCAGCTGGGATAATCTGTGACAAACGTGCCAAATACAATTTATATCCCGCTCCTTAATCCTTTCCCTGCACTGCAGTGCATCGCTTTTCCGACCCTCTACTTACAGCAAACAGGATATCCGCATGATTGATTTTATATGTGCCGTGTATCATTCATATTATTCATCTGCCTTGTAGCCAGGGTAAAATTGAAAGGCATTTTGGAGAAGAGCAAGGCCATTGGAATAAGATTGTGGTCTATTACAGCTGCCCCAGCTGCAGACTGCAGAGAGTAGGAAAGTACGACTAATGAGTATGACCAGGACGCCAGTTGAGCTAGCATGCCTCCATTAATTTAGAACAGGAGAGAGAATACTTATACTGCATAATGTCTTACTCATTAATGAGAGTACATTTATTTTTATTTTTCCACACAAAGTGTCTATTTAGTTTTTAGTAGAAAATACTTCAAAAGAAAAAAAATAACTATTTTTTAAACTGTTGTGCTGTGTTCAGTCTGCCTTAACTCCTTTTAGACAGTTATTGCATTTGCCATTTGCCTCTAGTTTTATGTGAGGCTTGTGTGGGTAATGGCTGTGACTCTAATCACATCAAATCGAATGGCCCTAGAGGACCAGCAATGTACTGCTACTGTGCCATCCATTACATAATTTTAAACAAGGGTTTTGCACAGAGCATTGTTTACAATTTGTCTTTTTTCTTTCTAGCTACTGCTGCTGATCATTCATCTCGGCAGGGTGTAGCAGACCAGCTGCGGCAGCAGAAGCTGGAGGGCATACGGGCAGAGTACCAGTGGCTGGTGGCACAGGAGGAGGAGGAGGCAGCTGCCCAGGTCTCCAGACAGTGTCTCCAGCCTCTCAACAACACCAGCACTGCAGTCCACTGGCAGCCGCCTGCAGTTGTCGTTCAATCACTGCTGCCCCCCCCTCAATTTCTGGCCACAACTTCCACCGCATCCTGCTGAGGCTGGCAAGCATTGAAGCCAGGCAGATAAAGATAGAGGGGCACCGCAGAAAGCTCCTGGCCCGCCATGTTTATGCTCCCTTCTGCCCCTTTTTTAACATTTGTTTTGGTGGGTGGGTCTTGTTGTTGGTGGAGAGGGCAGAAGTGTGGGAGTTTGGACCGGTATAGTTTGGACTTTAGTTGTTGCACAATGAACATTTCGGACATTGGTTGGGGACGGGGAGATTGGGGAGAGGAGTGGCCAGTTGTGGGTGAAAGGGGTGGGTTTTATTATATTGTTAGGGTAATAAATATTTATTTTACGTTATTTATTCCTCAATTTTTTTTTTTAGATGGTTTACTTTGCACTGCTGCCTTTTAGAGCAGCCTGTTTTTAAAATCTGCTGAGAGTGTATAACAATTAGTTGTGCAGTACCCTTGTCCTTTTACTCTACTAGTCTCTGCAGTCTGCAACTATATTGACCACTAAGGGGGTGTTGCCATTGTCTATATTGCTCATGAATACAACAATGCTCCATAGTTCTCTTACCTGAGTAGATGAAGCGAGGGCTGCATGGTTTCCCAAGGTACCATGGTGGTGGTAGTAGTAGCAGGCTAGCATGCTAACAGTGAAGGAATCAGAAGCGAGGTCTCACTCCCACCTAGGTGAACTCCAACTGTAGGGTTAAACGGAAGGATTATGTATCATAGGCAACTAAATTGAAATCTGAGTTAGTGGGTTATATATTATTATATCATAGCTTTACAAACAATTGAAAGCAGACTAGAGACTACTACACAACAAAGAATACTTGATAGTGAAAATATAACAAGCAATACTAAATTATTTAGAGCAATGGTCAGCTAGTATTTTAATTAAAACTAAAGTTACAGGGGGCGTGGCCAACCGCCGAGTAAGATGGCCGCACCTTGAGGTGGCTCCGTCCAAGCACACCCGTTCTAATGAAAATCCGCCTAAAGATCCGGAGATACTAATCGCAAAATAGCTCAATTGTGCACCATAACCTAGCGTGAACACTCTGAGCCAAGAACCGGGCGGATTTAGTGTGTTACGGAGGAGAACGGCTCGACTGCGTGACTAACCCGGTGGCGAAGCGCGAGTGACGGAGGAGGGGCGCTCTGCATCCGGCCATCGCATCAGACATCAGCGTTGGGTGAGGAGGTGAGCGGAACACCCGGTGGCCCGAGCAGCCTGGGGAAACCTTGACCGCGATCCGCTTCGGCTGGAGCCTGAGCCTTGGCGCCCCGCCGGAGTGGGAGGTACTGGTGAGCGGCGTGCTAGAACCGATGGGCGGCCTTTGTGGGGCCTGTGCTGGGCATACAACGGGAGGCTGAAAGCGGCGTCGGACCGTCCCTGCAGTTGGCGCCTGAGCGGGAATTGGAGAGATCAAGGGCGGCACATGTGTGGATTGGATTTACCCCAGAGCTTGGAGGATGCGGCCACAAACAAGAGACAGCGCTGTGTCTGTGCTTACAGGGCCCTATGGTGTGCACTCACGGCTGGGACGCATGATAGGCTGTTCCAGCCAGAACAAGGAACACCCTAGGGAGCGCCTCACGGCCGCAAGGGCACACTCAGTACAAACTGCAACTGGAGAATCATGCGTGTGGAGCTGGTAATGCGATGATTTTAGGTGCCGGTCTCCGTGGTGTTGCCGGATGCGCTTCCTAATAGGTACCCTCCTGAGACTTTGAATGAATGCACCAGCACTGTTGTCCCTAGCGGCCTTGCCCCATTCCTCTGCTCCTTCACCATCATGGACACTCGTGACTGCCTTATAGTCTTGATGAATGGTTGCTTCTCCATGAGGGCATCGGTGGAGGCGGGGTGGCGGTGCTGACCGGGAGGCTCTTGCACCTTGCGGTTGGTGGTGTCACTGGCGTGATTGGGCCATATTCTGTTACTCCCAGTGGGGTGTCAAGAGCTCAAGGGGGGCTCTGAGACGCTTCAGCGGCCTGCCGGCCTGGGAAAGGCCTGCATGACATTGAGGAGGAAAACACACGCAAAGTGCACAGTGACTCGCCGACAGTGACTAGCCAATACTGCGGCGGCTGACTGGGCCGTCCAAGCCGTCCTGGAGGGCGGACAGAGTCTAGATATCCTAAACCAGTGACGTGGGGGGACTGCCTGGCCGGGGACGTTCACCTGGCCTAAGCGCCCACGCGGTCCCAACATGGCCGGAGGCCGAAATACCAAGTCCACCATGCAGGCCAAGCTAGACACGGGCTCCACAGACAAAGATGCAGAAGAAGTGCCTGAGAAGAGGCAGGTTGTCGACGGCGCACCGGAACTAACCCTCCAAGATATAATGACGGCCATCACGACGGTGAGAACGTCACTGGAGTCCAGGATTGACACTGTTTCCACAGAGCTCTCCTTAATAAGAGCAGATATGGGACGCCAGCCCAAGGCATTTTGAAACTTACCGCTGCCGTGAGGGGAACGGCCATTCTGTACACTTCCCGGTCTGCTTGCCGTGAGGGGAACGGCACCGTGCAGACCACCACCGGAACTACAGCCCCCAGAACCCCCTGAGCCCGCGCACACAGTGACCCTCTACCCGCGCCAGGAGGCGCGTTAAGAGGCGCGCAGTACTCCCACGCCGCGGGACGCGCGCGGATGTGCCCGGGCCAAGGGCGGGCCCGTCTGCGCCCGTCAGAGCCCGAAGGAGGCTGGGCTGGGCCAAACCCCTTGGCTGTTACTCTCCGGTTTGTCTGTTTGTCCCGAAACCTATACTGGAAGGAACGAAAGATTGAGAGGCCGGAGAAACTAGCTAAAAGCAAGGTACTAAATCGTATTGACTAGCCCACTGTCAATTGTAGGGATAATCAAAGACCTTGATGATAGGGCACTCAAGGGCTTCTGGAACACTTGTCTGTATTTGTTTATAACCGTGTGCAATGGGTAAAAGGAAAACTCTTGCATCACAAGGGGGGGCCGCGGTGGGTTGTATGAATGGCAAAATAAATTCCTTTTTAACAAAAGCCGCCCACGCTATTTCACAAGAAATTGCACTGACAGAAAGAAGGCTCTTACTTGAGGCAGTGAAGTGTGCCCAGGTTCACACTAGAGACGGGGATGGGACTCAAATAGACCCCGCAGATAACAACGATGTAGTAGACGCTGCAGATGGGCTGGGGGTATCGCACGATACTATGACGGGTGTCCCTTTATGTCCAACAACTACTTCAAAGGATCTCTGTACAATACCGGAATCTGTGGCCGTTACGGTTGAAGAGAACGAAGTGGCTCGAGACCTACCCCCACCTAAGAGAAAGCGAGTGGCCTGTAACAAGGCTACAAAAAGGTCATCATGTGTACAAACCCGGACACAAATTCTTTCACAGCAGGGTGACAAGTTGGAACAATTATTGGAGACTTTATTCATAAGACTTGAGACAATGACAAAGGCCCTTCTAGTTCCAGTAATTCATAAGATTGAATTGGTTGAGAAACTAGTGCATGATATGTCTGCTAATTATGCTAAAAATATGGTCCCATCTGTTTCCATGGGGGGAGGGGCGGCAAATGCGACCCAGAATTTGACCCCATTTCAACAGGACCCGGCCTTGATTGCTTTAGGACTCAAGGGCGTAAAAAGGGGAACTAGAAATCCTAATTTGAACGAGGGAAAGCGGCATGTAGTTCAGAATCCTGTGACAGAGCAGATGTGTACGTCTCAAAGAAATGAGAGGGCTTCTTTGGCCTCAAGTTCTCGTGAACAGGATTACATAGTAAAAGTCCCGACCCAGTGTAGAATCGATTTACCTCCCGCATCTGCTCCACTGGTGGCAGTTCTATTGGACGTTCCCCCCCTCGCTGAAAAATCCAGGGAATCCACCCAGGACCTTATACATAAAGTTACTCATTGGTGTACCAAAAATGTTGCAAATGGCCCAAGTATAGCGGGCGATGTTATAATGGCCAGAAGGGTGGGCTGGAAAGGTCAGCAAACAAAAAAATCTGGGGGAGGAGACTGCATAGTTGTAAATTTCCAGAATCCGGACAAGGCTAAGATGTTAACGGGTGGGGCATATAAGAACAGCCCCAACTCCTTAATAACAGTAGTCCCCTTACAACATTTTTACCCTCCTACCCAGCGTCCCTACCCTAGACTATTGAATTGGCAATCACCCCGGAACCCATGTAAGCCCATTAGGGAAGATCCTACAGATAATACATTATTAACGAGCAATCGCTTCAACCCCTAGCCAGTCGAACATCTTTTGGATGAGAATGACTGACTAGGGCTAGAAAGCAATACAAGGCAGGACGTTCCCCTAATAAACGTAACCTTAAATGCTCCTACGTCACTAACTCTGGCCCATGGTGATAAAACTAATAACTGTGCGATAATTGTTCCACCTACTACAGATAGCCCGGAGACACGTAAAATGGTTCTCTCGTGGAACATAGCCGGAATTAGGTCCAAAAGGGGGAATATCAGCTGGGAGAAGTTTTTATCTATGTATCATATCATTGCCCTGCAGGAAACATGGGAACCAAATGATTGTTTTTATTTAGATGGGTTTGTCTCATATTGTAAACATGCAACCCCATCGAATATGGGGAGAGCTAGAGGAGGTTTGCTCATAATGTTATCACTGAAGCTTTCCTGTAGGACAAGATTGGTTGAATGTAAATCGCAAAATGTGTTGGCAGTGGAATTGTGTTTTAAGAACCGTAGTTCGGTGTTAGTGGTAAATTTTTATAATTCCTTTCATAGAGAGCATGAGGTAGAACACCTACACGATCTAAGGGAGTTCCTGGAAACTTATGAAGAGTCTAGACAAATGAATTATGATGTTTTGATCCTGGGAGATTTTAATGTTCATCAATGTTATTTAAATTGTTTCATAAATCATGGCCAAGAGGAGTCTATGCCCACGTCTATCCATTTTGAACACACACCCTCGGGTGGTTTACTTGAAGGCATTCTTTCGGACCAAAATTTATGTTGTCTGGAGCAAAATATTAGTATGACATTGGTACCCACTTATATAGGAAATGGAAGGCGAAGTATCATTGATTATATTTTAGTATCTGCTCCATTATTTTTATTTACTGAGGATCTAATTGTCATCTGGGAAGGCCTCAGTGATCACAATCCCCTTACTGTTGCCATATCTTTTTGTTACTACAATTGAAGAACCCACCACCTGTTTAAAAACAAAGATATTTCTACTAAAGATCAGGCACGCAGGTTAAAGTGGGATACCATAATTCCAGATCAGTTTTTAAGCAATTTATACATAACTTGTGCCCATGAAATTGATGTATGCTCAGATCATATCATGCAGGGTAGTCGCATCCTAATAGCCTTTGAAACGTTGACAAAACAAATACAATCTGACCTTACGGTGGCAGTTGGGAAGAATCGTTCGAAGGCTTTAAGATGGTTTGATGGGGCCTGTTCCACGGCCCATATGGAACTTGTACAGGCCCTAAAAGCGATTCCCAGATCTGAACTGAACATTAGGGAAAAAGAAAGGCCTACAAGACAGCAACCCAGAGTAGAAAGAAACAGTTAAAGGAACAGGCATGGGACGCTCTACAACAAGTGAGTGTCCTGAAAGATAGCTCTAAATTTTGGACAGTAGTCAATAGCCCTTTTCTCTCTGAAACCCCAAACTCTAATACTGATTGCGTAATCCCGGCGGAAAAATGGGTTTCACACTTCGGCCAAATCTTCAGTGACACAAATCTAGAAGAACCTAAAAATCATAGTGAAGCCGGGCAAAAAAGGATGGCGTTTCACTGTAGGGTTGAAGAGGTCGAAAAAGCAATCATATCCACATCTGGAGGAAAGGCCCCGGGCCCCGACGGGGTCCCGGCAGACCTTTACAAAGCTGATTCCAAGGTTTGGGCTAATATCCTGACCAATGTTTTTAATGCTGCATGCTTATATGGGTACCCAGCATCCTGGGGAAAGGCAGTGATCGTCCCCATTTTTAAAATGGGTGCCAGGGACGAACCCACTTGTTATAGACCAATTTCGCTGCTAGATGCAGCAGCAAAGATATTGGGCAAGGTTGTTCTTAACCGTTTGACAGCTTGGTTGGATCAACGTAATGTAATTTCGGATCTACAGTACGGTTTTAGACCAAGAAAGGGAACTCTGGACCAGTGTCTAAATTTACACTTGGTGATAAACAAGTATACAGTTGCAAAAAAAGGCCCAATACACTTAGCATTCATGGATTTGACACAAGCCTTCGATTGCGTTAACAGATCGAAATTATGGGCAATTTTAAGGGGTATGGGACTAGAAACGGAACTTGTGTCTTTCTTATATACTATCCACGAGAATAATACGGCGGCAGTGAGATATAATAGTGCAGGCGGTTTGACAACATCTTGGGATGTGAAAGAGGGGTGCGCCAGGGTTGTATCCTGGCCCCCTCTTATTTACACTATATATAAATAAGTTAGGAGATTTTTACAAGCTAGCTGCAAAGACATCCCGAGATTTGGTGAGGTAATGGTCCCGGCACTTTTATATGCGGATGACACCGTTTTATTAGCTAGAACCGCAGTGGGACTTCAATCACTTTTAGATAGTTTTATAACTTTTATGGATTCCTTAGACCTCTCTACAAATTTTAAGAAATCACACACTATGTCGATTGGCCCTGGAAAACCCCAAAAGATACGTAAATTTTATTGTAAAGGGATGGAACTAACGAGAGTCCCGACCTGCCCTTATCTGGGGGTTCTTTTTGATGATAGGGGAACGTGGTGCCCACAATTGATACAAAAAAAAGAATACTCTTATTAGGGCGACGAGGGCCACATTAAACTTCGCCAAGAGAGTAGGGACTAAACCAATTCCCGCTCTGATGAGGATATACAAAGAGAAATGTATCCCCATGGCAATTTATGGCAGTGATATTTGGGGATATAAGGAAAGTAGGGACATGCAGCGTGAGGAAGATAAGTTTTTACGTAAGATCTTGGCTGTCCCGCATTCCACCCCCGCTTACATTTTACATGAAGAGCTGGGAGTGGGATATATATCCGATCAAATTGCGGTAGCTCCTCTCCTTCACTGGTTAAGAGTTTGGGCTAACCCTACTACTAATTTGAATCAGAAAATAATCACTGACTGTTTGGCACTGGATAAAGGTTACAGCATTTCGTGGCTAAAATATATAAAGGTAATGGTAAAATGGTTAGGAAGACCTGAGTTATTTCTTAGCCTAAATTCCCTGGGTGAAACCGAAATCAGAAAGGTAAAATATCAATTTCTGTACAAACGCCAGGGACTCAGAGAAGAGAAGGAGCTGGCAAAATCTACAGTGAGAAGTTACATAACGTTATCCTCGGATAACCTAATCCAGCCGTATCTTCACATGTCAGCAATCCCTTCCATCGATATGTCTTAACTAGATTTCGTTTGCATATGATTCCCTGGCTTTTGGCGGTTCCCCAAGGATTTTCAAAACCAGGATCTTTAAAACCTTGGCTTGTGACAATTTCTCTGACCAAGACACTCTTTATTTTATCTTCTTTTGTGATTATTATGTGCTTCTACGAAAAAGGTTCATATTGCCACTAATCAGAGACTGTCACTTTACCCAAGTCAGGCCAGCTTTACTGTACCTCCAAATGTTATCCTCGCCTATGGTTTGTTTTGGGGTTGCGAGCTTTTTAACAGGAGCCATTAGACATAGAAAAAAACTGGTCTTTTAATTTCTTAATTTTTATAGGATTTTTATACTCAGGATTTTCGTCCTTTTTAGCTGTTATTAAGGCCCACTGTATGGAAATCATTTGTTCTCTAGCACATTGTATTTGCACTTTATATGATGTACTTGTTCTAAATGTATTTTAGAATGATAGTACAGAGGCCGTCTCTTTTTAAATTGTGAGTTTTATTCCCAGCGTTTCTTAATCTTTTCATTGTTTCTATTTGTATATTGCATTTTTGCACTTTATAAGATGTATTTGCACTAAAATGCACATTGCACTTTATCAGGGTTCTGATGTATTTGCATCATAAGTATTCCAGAAACTTGGCCGCTGATTGCTATCATGGATGTGGTGTTCGTTTTACATTTTAATTACAAGGCTCTCTTTTAAGGAAAAGGTAAATGAAATGTAAATGTATTTTCCTTGTCTTACATGTGCACTTTTATGGCATTAAGTTGCCGAATAAAGTTTTCTGACTGACTGACTGACTGACTGAGATCTATGAATACTAGACTCAAAGACGTCGAATCAACCGCAAGCTCCCTGGCCAAAGACACGTCCACCCTTCAACAAAGAGTGAACGACCTACAGACCCACAGTGAAAGGATGGAAGCCCAGCTGGATGAATATGAAGGGCGTTCAAGGTGTAACAACGTATGAATTCTCGGGGTTCCAGAGCAAGCGTAAGGGCAGGCAATGGACTTGTTTGTAGAGGAATTGGTCACTACCTATCTAAAGCCCCCAAGACTGTCAAAGTTTTTTACGATTGAGCGGGAACATAGAGTGCCCGGAGGTAGACCGAAGCCTGGTGCTCCCCCGAGGCCTATAGTGGCGAGAGTCTTCAAGTACAGGGACAGGGACATCATTTACAAGCGGCTCGCACAACGCCTCCAATTGAATTCGAAAATAGTAAGGTGTCTTTCTTTCCAGACTTTACGCTCAAGGTACAGCATCAGCGACGCAGCTTCCTCGAAATCAAAAGAGCCCTGCGAGATAAGGACATCAAATATGCGATGCTCTTCCCAGCCAAGTTAAGAGTGGAATCGGAGGCGAAGGTTTGGTTTTTCGTTACTCCTGAGGAGGCGTGGGATTGGCTCGATGGATGGCGATTAGCGGGGAAGAAGAATCACCAAAGCCAACGAGATAGACAAGGGAAATCTCAAGTGGAACAAAAAGCACGATCCCCACCAGGCGAGAGCACGGCGGTCGATGGTGGCAAATGAGGACTAGTCTGTATTCTTCACTGTTATTGCAAATGTTTCACAGAAACACTTTCTCTGAGCCCCATACGAACTCGATTTTCCAGCTGACAAGCACGTGAGGGTGAAATATGCTGTAACAGACTGTCCATTATGAGGGACGAGAGACTGATCAAAGTAAAGTAGAATGGAGCTACTTGGGGAATCAAAGCACTGATTCAGTATTTCCTTAATTTGATTGTCGAACGGGTGTGGGGTTGGCACACGCACCACAAGTTAAAGAGGTGGGCGATAGGCACTCTGCAAGTTTGGGGTGGCGGGAGGTTCCGATACCGCCACGCAGGGAGGCAGGGAGGGGGGTTAAGTTCCTTACAATGAGAGGGGTGGGTTTCCAGTCACTGAGAACCTCCGGCACACTTTGCATCGCACACACTAAGGAGCAGTTAGAATTTACCGGTGACGGGAATGGGGATGGGGGATGTTTAGTTAAGTTCATGAACAGTTCGGACAAGGTTGATACTGGACGGAAAGCGGGTGATAGTGCACTTCGTACACTTGACAAGGTGAGACTGACGCCTGGCAGGGTTAGATGGGCGATAGGCGCTGCACAGAGCAATGAGGCACGCAGAGGTTTCCCCTTGACGGGGCAGATTAATACCCTATGCAAATATGGTGACAACATCGAAACAAGGGCTTAAATTGTTGTCCTGGAACGTAAATGGGCTGGGGGATAAGATAAAAAGAGGAGTAGTGCTCCAATATATAAAACGACACTCCCCCAACGTGATTCTACTCCAAGAGACACATTTATTAAGTAACGCATGCAACGCACTGACGAGAAGGGGATTTAAACTCGTAGCACATTCTGCGTTTGGTTCCGGATCTCGGGGAGTGGGAATAATGAGTCGGAAAACTTTCCAGATGACGACTGATCGCACATTTACAGATAACTTGGGTCAATTCGTGGCAACCTCGGGGACATGGGAGGGACGTACACTAAACTTAGTCTCAGTATACCTACCGCTGGGACTTCAGGCCCCGGCACTAAGAGATCTTGGCGACCTCCTGCTCACCCTACCAGAGGGTAGACTCATGATTGGGGGCGACTTCAACTCAATTGTTTCTGACTCTTTAGATAGGTGGCCCCCAAGAGCCCTACCACCTGCTCGCACACAAATTCATAATTTTCTGGGAGCAATGGCCCTGGTGGATACTTGGAGGGCGCTCCATCCCATGGAACAACAATATACATTCTATTCGGGGGCTCACCGAAGTAAGTCTAGGATAGACTATATCATAACACCGGCGGACCAGTTAGAAAACATTAGAGAGGTGGACCACCTCGCAAGGGGCATATCAGATCACTCGCCCACCTGGGCCCGGATAGAGGTGGGAGAACCCAAAATCGGTAGAACGGCCCTGATTAATCTGTGGTATCTTACGATCCCCCAGATAAAAGAGAAAATCGTACGTGATACAGAACTTTATTTTCAAGAAAACGAGCACTCGGTGGACTCAGCCCAGATACTGTGGGAAGCATAAAAGGTCGTGATTCGAGGGGGTTAAAAAAGACAAACAGGCAGAATTAGTGCGTTTAGAAACAGATATACTGGAACTGGAAGGGAATCTCCGAGACGCGAACCTAGATGAGACAAGGCACGCCTTAAAACTAAAAACAAAAGAATATACTGCCTTGGCCATTGATGGGGCCAAGACACAATCCAGGGCAACGCTCAGCAGGATCTATGAAGTCGGGGATAAGGCTGGGAAACTACTGGCCTGGCTAGACCGTAGGGAACAGGCAAATAGAGTGGTGGTGGAGCTCGTGATAGAGTCTGGGAAGAGACTCACTGAGCCGCAGGAGATCGCAGATGCATTTGGTGATTGGTATTGTGGCATCTATGCGTCTCAGACGCCCCACGTAGAAAAAGATATGCATTCCTTTTTGAGGGACATTTCCTTACCCATGCTCTCTGATGAAGAGTGGTCGGATCTTGAACTGGAGTTGAACAGCACAGAGGTAGAGAAAGCCATACAAGACTTACGTGTGGGCAAGGCGACAGGCCCAAATGGCTTGCCCATTGAATTATACAATCTGGCCCTGAGTAAGATTGCACCATATCTGACTAGAATGTTTCAGGAGAGTAGGGAGGCGAGCATGCTCCCAATTGACCAGAGGATGGCGACGATAGTGGTCATTCATAAGAGTGGGAAACCCAAGAACCTATGCTCATCGTATAGGCCAATATCGCTGCTCAATGCAGAAGCCAAGATATTGGCGAAAGTACTAGCCACTCGTTTAATAAGCGTTATAACAAAGCTGGTACACCCGGACCAATCGAGCTTTATGCCAGCCAGAAATACCTCTCTCAATTTGCGGAGGCTACAGGGAGTGCTGGACCGAGCCAACACGGTCGACGAAGACGCAGTGATTGTGTCTATGGACGCGGCCATGGCGTTCGATACGATCAAATGGCCCTATATGTTTTCAGTATTAAAGAAGTTGGGATTTGGCCCAGACTTCTTGGGGTGGGTCCGCCTCCTCTATACAGAACCGCTTGCTCAAATAGTGGTCAATAATAGAAAGTCTCCCATGTTTGAACTCGGTAGGGGTACCAGGCAGGGCTGTCCCCTCTCCCCATTACTCTTCGCCCTGGTGCTTGAGCCATTGACGATGTGGATACGGAAAGATCCCATTATCAGGGTGCTCAGGTGGGCTGAGGACTGGGAAGACCGTATTTCACCGTATGCCGACGATATTCTATTGTACTTGGCATCCCCAGCGGCCTCCCTGAATAGAGTGCTTCACATTTTCATAGTATTTGGAAGGTTCGCCGGATACAGGATCAATTGGTCCAAATCAGTCATCTATGTTCTTAGTGGAAGGCTGCCCTCCTTGCCCAGGGGCTTCACTATTACAGAAGCAGAGACGGGATTCAAATACTTGGGAATCCGGGTCTCTAAAGACCTGGCTCATTTCTATGAATGCAACCTCCTGCCCCCGTTGCAGCGACTCAGGAGTGATGTCCTACACTGGAAGTCGCTCCCACTGTCCCTGCTGGGGTGTGCAGCCTTAGTCAAAATGATGTCCCTTCCACGGTTTTTGTATGTCTTACAGAACACGCCTCACCCAGTGGGAGCAGAATAATTCAAGGCCATAGACGGTGCCTTGAGAGAGCTCCTGTGGGACGGTAAACCACCCAGAATTGCCATGCAGAAGCTTACATGAGGGTGGTACGACGTAGGAATTGGTCTCCCAGACATCAAGAAATATTATTGGGCGGCGCAACTTACTGCGATAAATCAGTGTTCATATAGGCCGCAGGGATATCCCGGATTTCACATGGATAGTGGCTGCTCCCGGGGGGAAGTTTTGCAGGGGCACTATACACTAACCCTGCCAAGATGAGACTGTCGGGACCCACTGGGCATGCGGTCCAAGTGTGGCGGGCTGCTACGAGGAGCCTGGGATGGGAGTGCAAGATCACACTGGCCACCCCACTCTGGGACACCGACCTACTTGGCAATCTACGACACACCCGTGGATTTGACCGTTGGGACTTAATAGGCATCTCTAGGGTTGGGGATCTCTGGAAGGCGGGAGGAGTAATCCTCGTTGCCCAATTGCAAGCAGAGTATGAACACTAATACTGAACATTTTAGGTATCTACAGATCGGGCACGCGCTGCTCGCAGTGATAGCAGAGGGAGAGACGCCACCAGAATCCACCCCGCTAGAAGATAGGGTCCTAGACGGGAATCTCCTGGAGAAAGCCATATTGTTAATATATAAAAACTTATCAATAACATGACGGACCCTCTTCTCCAACTTAGAGCCAAGTGGGACTACGATGTTGCTGGTTTGGAGGATGAGGAATGGCTTGAGGCCTTGGCTTCTCCTAGAGAGACTGCCATCTCCTCTAGGGTCAGACTTGTAAAGCTGGAGATACTCCACAGAATATACCTCGCTGGACCAATGCTGGTAAAGATGGGATATAGCACTGAGGCCGGATGCATGAGGGGATGCGGGCACTTTCGTGCGCATACTCTGGGAGTGTACGGTCATCCAGGGTGTTGCAAAGTCATCCTGTGCCCTGGGCACCCCCCAACTTTTTGCTGACTGGTACTGGTGGTAACTGACTCTGACTGACCCTGGGCTTGCCTAACCAGGCCCAGGGCCAGTGCTATGCTGAAAACACTTAGAATACAGTGAAAACACCTACATACACTAGGGTACACTATGGGTTGGGGTACCCCTGTGATTGGCATGACCTACCCTATAAGACCCTAGTACATAATAGGGCACGGGGATTGAAACTACCTATCAGTCTCTAGTATATAGTAGGGCATGGCAGTTTAAAGGCCAGCAGCCTTTTCTGCACTTGCATGTGTGCACTGCTGAAGCCTGAGGTCAGTTTAAAAGCAGCCCTGGGTTCCATGACTGCTTTTAAAAAGTAAATTGTGCCCAAATTCGACTTTGGTGTTTGGGGCACGTACAAATGGATAACCTACAATGTTTTGGCATATTAGGAACCCCCAGGGTCTCCCCTAGGTATCCCAGGGGTGGGGGGTCAGGTATTTATAAGGTGGACCCTCATAAAAAGAGTTTTATATGCCCTGGGTTAGGTGAAGTTTCACATTTCACTCCCCACATTGTGATAAAGTGCTGCCCAAATTCGACTTTGATACTAGGAGCACTGTGGAGGGAGGATCTGCAATATTTCTACAGATTCAGAACCCCTACAATCTCCCCTAAGTGGTCCATGGGGTGGGGGTCCTGTAGATATAGGCGGAGTACTTGTAAAATATGTTTTTATAAGGCCTGGTGCTGGAAAAATGGCCCAAGTCATTTTTCCCATTGCAAATCCCATGCCACATAGGTTAACATGGCAAGAGGTTATTAACTAATAACTCCTGATAGGGGAATGATAGAACTTCCATTCAAAGACTTCCCAGAATGGTAGTGATAAATCCAACAATATGATATTGTTGAATTTCTCCTAAAATGTACAGACAAGAAGTTATAAGACTTTCTTGTTTGCAGGTCCAGATTCAGCCTTCCAGTGGTCTGTCCTGATTGGTCAGAGTTAAGTGGATTAGCCAGGCTGCTTTGAAGAGGTGATAAAGAGCCCCTGGGGTTAACCAGCTCTGCTGGGAGGGCAGTGTGCTGCTACACAGGAATGCCAGAGCAGGGGGAGGAGTCGTAAACCTCGGTCTTCAAAGGAAAGGGGAAGGCCTCAGTGTCAGTTACCTCTCTACTCTTTTGACCCCAAGCCAGAGCTAGGATTAAGGAAGGAATGAGCAGATGCAAGGAGGAGAGTCTATGGAAATTAGCCATCCTAGGGGTGTGTTTAGCCAGCTCTTAACTCCCTGCTGGAAAATCAGCCATTATGAATTTGGAGGATTTGGTGCACTCTGGGACAAAATAATGCCACACTCTACAGGATGTGGTCATAACCTTGGGGAGTTACCCTGCCCCCATTGGTCAGGAGTGACCTCCTGCTTGACCCAGAGAACTTGGAATAAGTATCTGAGAACGGCAGAGCCCCACAGCTCTGCTGCTTGAAACTTAAGAAAGCAAGACGTTGTGCCATGCTGAGAAGTTTGATGTGCAATTTCTAAGGCCTGCCCTCTGAGGACTGCACCATCTGGAACTACAGCCCTGTGGACTACCTTGTTGTAAAAGAACTAAAGAGGGGACTCCCTGCAAGCTACAGGTTAACAGAGCTCACCTGTATCATCACCACCAAGAATCCTCAACCTGGAAAACTACCAGTGGATTTGTAAGGGTTTTGTCCAAGTGGATTGTGGGAACTGAAGTCCTCAACTTTCAAGGACCATCTTGGAGCTTCCAGACCCTTGGAGTGAGTTTGGGACACTTTGGGACCCTTTGGGGAACTTCAGGAAGAAGTTCCAGGAGTTTGGAGAACTTTGGAGCAACTTTGGAAAAAAGCTCCATAGGGGGACCGACTCAACCTGGTCAGACAAGCTGCCTGCCTTCAACCACGAGCCGGCCAAGCCATCCAGGTTCGTCCCGCTGAAAGCTCCGTAGGTCCGACTTCCAGAGTTTGACCGGGAGTAGAAGAAATCCAAGGCCGGCGAACCCTCACCGAATCCGGCCTGGTGAAGAGCATCGAGGGACCCCACGAGAAAAAGCTCCAGAAAAGTTTCTAAGTCCGAAGGTAAAAACTGTGACCGGGACATACCGCGAGGGGTAGCCGCTCAGGGCTCCATCGTGGTCAGCCTGAAACTTTGACTTTGAGCCGGTCTATTGCGACCAGATATCCCAATATGGTGCTATAGGTTTCTAAGTTCTATAAAGTGATAAATCTTTAAAAATTCATATCTCCGGTTCCCTACATTGGATGTTTGTCGTTTTGGTGTCATTTTAAAGATAAAAATATTTCCTATTTTTATAATTGGTGTTGGATTTGTATTATGCATGGTGTCTTAATTATTTACTGAATTGGTGTTTTTAAATGCTTTACATACCTGTCTTTGAAGTTAAGCCTGCCTGCTCGCAGCCAAGCTACCAAGGGTTGAGCATGGGAATAATTTTCTAAGACCTATTCTGAGCCCTATAATGTGTTAGTGGTCTTATTGCCAGTGGCAGATATACATTTGCCCCTACCAATAATCCACTTTCCAACATTTGGTGCTCAGCAGTGTGGATGAGGACTTGTGTTTAAAAAGTACACCTTTCAGTAAAGTGAATTAAGATTATAAAAATCCTCTAAATTGCCTTAGAACAAAACTTTTGAGTTTGATTTTTGGTATTTGGACTAAACTGTTTTTAATCCATTGTTTTGATTTTTCCAAATTGTTCTAAGTCTGTTGTGCCTAGTTGTTGTGACCCAAAACTAGGGAACCATGGAGCTGGACCTGGCTAAACTGTCCCAGTTCAGGATGGCTGATCTTAACGTACAGTGTAGGCTGAGGGGGCTGCCTGCTTCCAAGAAGCTTAGGAAGGTAGGGTTGATTGAGTCCCTAAAGGCCTGGGCTGGGGTAGCTGAGGAGAGTCGAGGGGGGATAGAGGGTGTCCCCCCCAACCTCATCCAAGAGGAGGGTGAGGATGCTGCCTCTTCCATTTTCTCTAGTGTTAGCAATATGATTCCCGATGGTGGGAGTGGGGAAGGGTCCCTTACTCAGGAACCACCACTGTCCCTTGCAGAGAGACAGCTTGAGACTCAATTAGCTGATAGCCTTGGAGAAGGAGAAATTGGAATTGGCTAAGACGAAATGGGAGAGGGAGGAGGCGTTCAAAAGAAATGGTGGCAGTGAAAATGATGAAGATTTTGAGATGTCCAGGGGTGGTGAATTTGATCCCAAACTTCCCAAGGGTATAGTGCCCAAGTACACAGAGGGGGATGACATTGACAGGTGGCTAGCAGCTTTTGAGAGGGCCCTTAGAACGAGTAGGGTCCACGCTAAGTATTGGGGTGCACTCCTGTGGGAGTTGATTCCAGTAGCTGGGAGGGATAGGCGCCTGACCCTGAAGGGAGAGGATGCAGAATCATACCAGCAGATGAAGGCATGCTTAGTCAAGAGATTTGGTCTGACTCCAGAGCAGTACAGGGTGAAGTTTAGAGGCACCCAGAAATTGAGTTCAAAGTCTTGGGTAGATTTTGTGGATGTTACAGTGAAGGCACTGGAAGGCTGGATTGTTGGTAACACTGTTGACACATATGAGGGATTGTATAATTTGTTTTTGAAAGAACATATTTTGACTCATTGTGTAGAAGAGAAGTTACGCCAGTATCTAGTGGACTCTAAGCTGACAGACCCCAGAGAGCTGGGGGAAGCAGCTGATGAGTGGGTGAGGACCCGGGTCTCCATCCAGCACCAGGGGAGTGACCAGAGGAAAGGAGGACAGGTCCCTCCCCAAGGGAAAGCCCAAGGGAAAGAAGGTCAAAAACAGAAGGAGTCCTCCAAAGACCCACAAAAAGGTCAACAAGGAGGGGGGGGGGCCCGAGCCAACCCAAATTCAAAGGGAGGGGGTATCATGGAAAGAATGGTAGGTTCTTTGATCCCTCAAAGGTGGGTAAGTGCTTTGACTGTAACCAGCCAGGGCACAAACAGGGAGATGCTGTCTGCGCCAAGAAGCTCCCCCCTAAGAGGCCATCCACAGGGATTGCCAGTGTAAGTGTAGGGGTGGAGAGTGGTGTCCCAGAAAGGGGTAGTCAGGTGGTGGAAGCAACCTTAGTGTCCCTGGGTGGGGTGAATATAGCAACCCTTGCTGCCTTACCTCCAAACATGGACAAGTACAGGCAGAGGCCTAAAGTGAATGGGACTGAGGTTGAGGCTATCAGAGACACTGGGGCTAGTGTAACTATTGTCCTGGATGAGCTGGTGCCTCCAGAGAGGTTGTTACCTGGTGAGTTTCACCAGGTGACTTATGCAGAACAGCACTACCAAACTCCATCCTATGGCTGTGGTGGATTTGGAATGGGGAGGTGTGACAGGCCCTATGAAGGTAGCTGTGTCAAAGGTGCTCCCAGTCCAGTGTTTACTGGGCAATGATCTTAAAGCCTCTGAGTGGTCAGAGGTGGAGAGAGGACTCCATATGAAAATATTGGAGCTCCCTGAGTGGGTATGTGCTGTGACTAGGTCACAGACTAGCCAGAAGGGAAGGGCTGGACACTTGGACCCTGGAACAAAGGGCCAAGCATCCAAGGACAAGGGTACTGGGCCCGGTGAGCCAGCCCAGGGAACTCCAGAGGTGCAGAAAGGATCTAACCCTGATGGGGAGGATCTAGCCTCTGAGGGAGGGACGCCATCCCTGCCAGAGCTGTCAGATTTGGCAGAACTGACAGGAGCAGATGGACCCTCCAGAGAGGAGTTCAGTAAGGGACAGCGAGACTGTCCCACCCTGGAGAGCTTGAGGCGGATTGCTTCTAAGCAAGAGGAGGGGGATGACAGTGGGTTTCACAAACTCTACTGGGAAGATGGACTGCTTTATACTGAGGCCAGAAACTTCAAGGAGGGGGCCACCAGGAGGTTGGTGGTACCCCAGAAGTACAGAGAGTTCATCCTGACTTTGGGTCATGATATCCCCTTGGCAGGACATTTGGGACAGACAAAGACATGGAACCGGTTGGTGAACCATTTCTACTAGCCCCATATGTCTGAAAAGGTAAAGGAGTTTTGCAGCTCCTATGTCACCTGTCAGGCCAGTGGCAAGGCAGGGGGCAAGACAAAGGCTCCCCTAATACCACTGCCAGTGGTTGGGGTTCCTTTTGAAAGGGTGGGGATGGACATTGTTGGTCCCCTGGACCCACCTACTGCATCAGGGAATAGGTATATCTTAGTGGTGGTAGACCATGCCACTAGGTACCCTGAAGCAATCCCTCTTAGAACCATTGATGCTCCTGCAGTGGCTAGAGCCCTGCTTGGTGTGTTCACCAGATTGGGTTTTCCGAAAGAGGTGGTATCAGATAGGGGCACGAACTTCCTGTCCAGCTATCTGACTGCTATGTGGGATGAGTGTGGTGTCAACTAAAAGTTCACCACTCCCTATCACCCACAAGCAAATGGTCTTGTTGAGAGATTCAACAAAACCCTGAAAGGCATGATAAATGGGTTGTCAGAGAAACTCAGGAGGAGATGGGATGTTCTCCTTCCATGCTTACTGTTTGCCCACAGGGAGGTGCCACAGAAAGGGGTTGGTTTCAGTCCCTTTGAGTTGTTGTTTGGACACCCTGTGAGGGGGCCATTGAGCCTGCTGAGAGAGTCTTTAGAGAAGCCTCTTAAAGAAGCAAAGGACAATGTGCTTGACTATGTGCTAGGCCTGAGATCTAGAATGGCAGAGTACATGTACAAGGCAAATAGGAAACTGGAGGCCAGCCAGGAGCTCATGAAGCACTGGTATGATCAGAAGGCTACTATGCCTGAGTATACTCCAGGACAACTGGTGTGGGTGTTGGAGCCTGTGGCTCCCAGGGCCCTCTATGACAAGTGGAGTGGGCCCTATCCAATCTTAGAAAAGAAGGGCGAGGTTACCTATTTGGTTGACCTTGGCACCCCCAGCAACCCTCAAAGGGTCCTGCATGTGAATAGATTGAAACCCCAACATGACAGGGCAGACATGACCATGTTATTGGTCACTGATGAGGGTGTGGAGGAGGAAACTGAGCCTGTGCCCGACCTCCTCTCCACTAATGTGCAAGTTGGGTCAGTGGAGGGGGTTGTACTCTCTCCCAAGTTGACAGACCAGCAGCACAGAGACTGTAAGCAAGTGCTGGAGCAGTTTGAGGGCCTGTTCTCTTTGACCCCAGGCATCACTGAGGGGTGTGTGCACCACATTGACACTGGTGACAGCCTACCTGTCAAAAATAAACTGTACAGGTTGTCTGACCATGTCAGAGCCAGCATTAAAGCTGAGGTTGCTAAGATGCTGGAATTGGGGGTAATTGAACCGTCTGAGAGTCCATGGGCCAGTCCAGTGGTGCTGGTACCTAAACCTAATCCTTAGGGGGGACCCAAGGAGTTAAGGTTCTGTGTGGACTACAGAGGATTGAATGCAGTCACAAAGACTGACGCTCACCCTATACCTAGAGCTGATGAGCTCATTGACAGGTTAGGGGCTGCTAAGTACCTGAGTACTTTTGATTTGACTTCAGGTTACTGGCAGATTGCCCTCACTGATGGAGCAAAGGAGAGGTCAGCATTTTCCACACCAGAGGGACATTATCCGTTCAAGGTAATGCCCTTTCACTTAAAGAATGCACCTGCCACCTTCCAAAGGTTGGTGAACACGGTCTTGTCTGGGTTGGAACAGTTCAGTGCAGCTTATTTGGATGATATAGCTGTATACAGTTCTACCTGGGGGGATCACTTAAGCCACCTAAGGGAAGTGCTTCAGGCCATGCAGCAGGCAGGCCTGACTATTAAGGCAAGTAAGTGCCAAATAGTTCTGTGGTGTACCTGGGCCACCTGGTAGGTGGGGGCCATGTACAGCCTCTCCAAGCTAAAATCCAAACTATTTTGGATTGGACAGCTCCTGTTACCCAGACTCAGGTCAGGGCATTCCTTGGACTGACAGGGTATTATAGAAGGTTTGTTCAAAATTATGGGACCATTGTGGGGCCCCTAACAGAACAGTCTAAGAAGAGGCACAAAAAGGTGGATTGGACCCCAGAGTGTCAGAAGATTTTTGACACTCTGAAAGCTGCTATGTGTTCAGCACCAGTGCTGCTGGCCCCTGATTACACAAAAGAATTTGTGGTTCAGACAGATGCTTCAGAGCAAGGGATTGGGGCAGTGTTGTGACAGCTAAATGAAGAGGGCCTTGATCAGCCAGTTGCCTTTATTAGCAGGAGACTTCTTCACAGAGAGCAGAGGTGGAGTGCCATTGAGAGAGAGGCTTTTGCTGTGGTTTGGTCCCTGAAAAAGTTGAGACCATATTTGTTTGGGACTCACTTTCGTGTTCAAACTGACCACAGGCCTCTCAGATGTCTCATGCAGATGGGAGGGGAGAATCCCAAGCTGTTAAGGTGGTCCATTTCCCTACAGGGAATGGACTTTACAGTGGAACACAGACCTGGCGTTGCCCATGCAAATGCAGATGGACTTTCCAGGTTTTTCCACTTAGCTGATGAGGACTACCAGGGTGTAGGTTAGTAACCCATCACCTTTCGTTTGGGGGGGGCTATGTTGCAAAGTCATCCTGTGCCCTGGGCTTGCCTAACTTTTTGCTGACTGGTGCTGGTGGTAACTGACTCTGACTGACCCTGGGCTTGCCTAACCAGGCCCAGGGCCAGTGCTATGCTGAAAACACTTAGAATACAGTGAAAACACCTACATACACTAGGGTACACTATGGGTTGGGGTAACCCTGTGATTGGCATGACCTACCCTATAAGACCCTAGTACATAATAGGGCAGGGGGATTGAAACTACCTATCAGTCCCTAGTATATAGTAGGGCATGGCAGTTTAGAGGCCAGCAGCCTTTTCTGCACTTGCATGTGTGCACTGCTGAAGCCTGAGGTCAATTTAAAAGCAGCCCTGTCTTCCATGACTGCTTTTAAAAAGTAAATTGTGCCCAAACACGACTTTGGTGTTTAGGGCACTTAAAAATGGATAACTTACAATGTTTTGGCATATTAGGAACCCCCAGGGTCTCCCCTAGGTGTCCCAGGGGTGGGGGGTCAGGTAGTTATAAGGTGGACCCTTATAAAATGAGTTTTATATGCCCTTGGTTAAGTGAAATTTCACATTTCACTCCCCACATTGTGATAAAGTGCTGCCCAAATTCGACTTTGATGCTAGGAGCACTGTGGAGGGAGGATCTGCAATATTTCTACAGATTCAGAACCCCTAAAATCTCCCTAAGTGGTCCATGGGGTGTCCTAAGTGGTCCTGTAGATATAGGCGGAGTACTTGTAAAATATGTTTTTATAAGACCTGGAGCTGGAAAAATGGCCCAAGTCGTTTTTCCCATTGCAAATCCCATGCCACATAGGTTAACATGGCAAGAGGTTATTAACTAATAACTCCTGATAGGGGAATGATAGAACTTCCATTCAAAGACTTCCCAGAATGGTAGTGATAAATCCAACAATATGATATGGTTGAATTTCTCCTAAAATGTACAGACAAGAAGTTATAAGACTTTCTTGTTTGCAGGTCCAGATTCAGCCTTCCAGTGGTCTGTCCTGATTGGTCAGAGTTAAGTGGATTAGCCAGGCTGCTTTGAAGAGGTGATAAAGAGCCCCTGTGGTTAACCAGCTCTGCTGGGAGGGCAGTGTGCTGCTACACAGGAATGCCAGAGCAGGGGGAGGAGTCGTAAACCTCGGTCTTCAAAGGAAAGGGGAAGGCCTCAGTGTCAGTTACCACTCTACTCTTTTGACCCCAAGCCAGAGCTAGGATTAAGGAAGGAATGAGCAGATGCAAGGAGGAGAGTCTATGGAAATTAGCCATCCTAGGGGTGTGTTTAGCCAGCTCTTAACTCCCTGCTGGAAAATCAGCCATTATGAATTTGGAGGATTTGGTCCACTCTGGGATAAAATAATGCCACACTCTACAGGATGTGGTCATAACCTTGGGAAGTTACCCTGCCCCATTTGGTCAGGAGTGACCTCCTGCTTGACCCAGAGAACTTGGAATAAGTATCTGAGAACGGCAGAGCCCCTCAGATCTGCTGCTTGAAACTTAAGAAAGCAAGACGTTGTGCCATGCTGAGAAGTTTGATGTGCAATTTCTAAGGCCTGCCCTCTGAGGACTGCACCATCTGGAACTACAGCCCTGTGGACTACCTTGCTGTAAAAGAACTAAAGAGTGGACTCCCTGCAAGCTACAGGTTAACAGAGCTCACCTGGATCACCACCACCAAGAATCCTCAACCTGGAAAACTACCAGTGGATTTGTAAGGGTTTTGTCCAAGTGGATTGTGGGAACTGAAGTCCTCAACTTTCAAGGACCATCTTGGAGCTTCCAGACCCTTGGGGTGAGTTTGAGGCACTTTGGGACCCTTATGGGAACATCAGGAAGAAGTTCCAGGAGTTTGGAGAACGTTGGAGCAACTTTGGAAAAAAGCTCCATAGGGGGACCGACTCAACCTGGTCAGCCAAGCCGCCTGCCTTCAACCGCGAGCTGGCCAAGCCATCCAGGTTCGTCCCGCTGAAAGCTCCGTAGGTCTGACTTCCAGAGTTTGACCGGGAGTAGAAGAAATCCGAGGCTGGCGAACCCTCACCGAATCCGGCCTGGTGAAGAGCATCGAGGGACCCCACGAGAAAAAGCTCGACTGGGACCTACCGCGAGGGGTAGCCGCACAGGGCTCCATCGCGGTCGGCCTGAAACTTTGACTTTGAGCCGGTCTATCACGACCAGATATCCCAATATGGTGCTATAGGTTTCTTTTTTTTTTTTTTCATTGTGAAAAAAAAAATACCTGGTATATTTGATAATAAATACAAATTACATTACAATATTACTAATAATCCACTATACATACATCATATAATATTATAAAATAAATAAATTCGGGCATGAGTTTCTAAAACAGATAAAGATTAAGAAATATTTCATTGTTAAATAGTAAAATTAAGCTGATAAATCCATACAGAGATAAAAATAACCGTCCAACACCCATCAGGACTAGTAAACATGGGAATCCAAATATAGAGAATCACTCAGGAGCTTCCTCCAAACAACCAACCCTCCACCACTTCATGGGAGCCCAAATAGTCATTCCTAATTCCCTCATTTTCCTACCCCGGTGCATATATAGAGAAGATTCAATATTATGAATCCCAAGAAGTCTGGCCAACCACATCTGGAAGGATAGAGCTACCGTATCCTTCCATCCTGCCGCAAGCAATATCCTGAGGACCGCTACAGATATAAATACAAATGCTTCTTTTTCCTTATTAAGCCTCAAGTTACTATCAAATCCCATTATCATTAGGGTAGGGGATAGGGTGATCTTAACTCCTAGCAGCCCCTCCCAAAATTTCCGAATTTCTCCTTGAATAACACTTAATTTCCTACAATGATAAAACATATGCAGCAGATCAGCAGGGCCTTCCCCACACCGCGGACATCTATCGTCCTCCTTTTTGCCCCACATAAATAATTTGGCTGGTGTAAAATATAAATTAAATAGGGTCTTATAATGTTGGGCTCTCAAATTTGTGGAGCGAAAAAGTTTCCCTGCGAGTTGCAATGCTCTATCTATGTCAACATCTGGGTCCCCAAGTTTCATTACCCATGCAGTTTCAAATTTCTCCAAATCATCCTGAGTCCCTGAAAACAGAGACCCATATATCTTTTTAATCTTTATTCCACCCCCTAATAAATAATCCAATATATCAATTCTGCCCCCAGGGATAATCCGTGGTCTGATTCCCCTCAGAGTATCCTGAATCTGAAGAAACTTAAAACCTAAATTATCCGGGATACCAAATCTCTGCTGAATATCCTCAAATCTCATCAAGCTGCCCCCTCATATATATCACCTATTCTTTTAATTCCTTGCTGCTCCCAGAGCCTCCATATTCTATCATTGCTAAATTGAGGAAACAAACTACATTTCCACACCGGTGTATAATAACTAATTTTAGGAATTATTAGAACTTTTTTCACCTGTTTCCAGACCTCCCAAACAGCATCTAAAACCTTATACCGCATTTTCTTATAATAACGCCTATCGGTTTTCCGTAGCAGAAGCCCCAGAGCTTCTCTACCTAGTAATAGTTCATAGATGGAAGGAGGGTTATTATTACCGAATGGAATATCCGATAGGTTTGAGGCTGAATCAAATAAAATCGCCATCTGACTTAACAAACAGGCCCACGAGTAAAATTTAATATTAGGTATTGCAAGTCCTCCTTTTTCTTGTGGGAGAGACAAATATCTCATGGAGCGCCTAATTTTACCATACTGCCAGATAAAATTCATAAAAACTAGCTCTATTGACTTTAATAGGCCTTCATCAATCATAAACGGGATAGAGCGAAAGAAATATAGTACCTTAGGGAGCATAGTCATTTTAAGTACATTTGCTCTCCCTATTATAGATAAATGTAAGGCATCTATTCTTTTAAGATCAATTACCATTGTTTTTAAAAGTGGGGTAAAATTATCTTTTATAATGGTATCTGTTGCCGAACCTATTTTGACTCCCAAATAAACCGCTGAATCAGAATATCTTGCATCCTGCCTTCTAATATTTTTAGTACAAATTATCTGGGTTTTACTTTCATTCAGCAGATACCCCGAACAATGTCCGAATTCACTAGCAATCCCTGTAATAGCTATCAATGCCGCATCTGGCTCTGGTGTAATTATGGCCAGATTGTCGGCATATGCCAACAACTTAGTCTCATATCGATTAAAAACTACCGGTTTAATTTCATTGCATCCTAATAGTTTCCGTACTAGAGGGTCTATGTACAGGGCGAAAAGAATCGGTGAGCAAGGACAGCCCTGACGTGTCCCTCTAGAAATATACACTTTTTCCGAGCTGCCTCCCATTATCTGGATTCTGGCCTTTGGATCGAGATACATGGCCCTAATAGCCCCCATTATTTTAGGGCCAAAGCCCCTTTGTTCCAATATCCCCCACAAATACTTCCACTTGACGCGATCAAAAGCCTTTTCTGCGTCTAGAAGGATCATGGCCATCCTCCCCCCCGTGGCAGCTTGCACATCAAAAAGTGAAATGGCCCACCTAATGTGATCAGTTGTCCCTCGACCTGGGACAAACCCATGCTGCCACGGGGATACCAGACCGCCCATGACCCTTCCGAGCCTTCTAGCCAGAACCTTGGCATAGATCTTTGTGTCCGTATTGATGAGGGATATTGGACGATATGAACCAGGGTTTTCCCTAGGCTTCCCTTTCTTGTGAAACACAATAATATTTGTTTCCTTCCAGGATTCAGGGATTTGACCGGAGCATATTATACCATTAAATAAATCCAATAACATTGGGGCAATCTCGTTCTGGATACTCTTATATACTTCAAGTGGTATGCTATCCGGCCCCGCAGCCTTTCCTGCTGCTAACTCCTGCAATGCTCCTATTACTTCCTCTATTACCAGATCATTATCCAGCATTTCTCTATCTAGTTTATCCAACCGGGGGCCTATATCTTCAAACCCTAAACTACCATCGTCTGAAACACCCACTTCTCTATACAATGTTTGATAAAAGTTTTTAAAAACGTCCAATATATCGGCTGGCTCCGTATAATCCCGACCCTCCTCTTGTATTTTTGATATTGTATTTCTACTACTTTCTTGACTAATCCGAAGTGCTAATAGCTTACCTGCCTGCTCTCCCGTCTCATACAGCTTGCCCCTATGTGTATGATACTCATCGGCTGCCTTCTGAGCTAACCACTTATGCAGCTCTGCTTTTATAATAAGAATCTTTTGTTGACTCCCTGCAGCCTCACACCCTTGCCCAATATCCTTTATATGTTGTTCCTCTGCTTCTACTAGTTGGCAGACCAATCTCTCATTTTCTCGACGAGCCTCTAGCTTTAGCCTAGCCGAGAAGCTGATCGTCTCGCCTCTCAAGGCTGCCTTAAACGCGTCCCAAACATTATTTCTGGATGAGCTAAAACGATTCGCATCAAAATAATCTTGGGCCCACTTCCTCAGATGTTCTACAAACTTGTGATCAGCTAGAAGCTTCCTCTCGAAAGTCCACCTTGAGTGCTTTTTATTTAGAATATCTATCTCATACTCCAACATTAATGGGCTGTGATCAGACAGCACCTTCGGGAGCTTCATAATACTAACCCTCTCCAATTCTGATATAGAAACCAGAAAATAATCCAGTTTCGTATATTTCTTAAAGGGGCATGAATAATACGTAAAACCCGGGTCATTAGGTTCCTTACAACCCCAGATATCTACCAAACCATGCGATTCCCATATTGAGGTTACTGCTCGAAATACCCTGGGTTTACGACCTACATAAACAGTATTATTTGTAAAGTCAGCAGAGATATTCAAATCTCCGCATACTATAATAGGTCTCGGCCAACTCAATAGTTCAATTTCAAGATATTCAAATATCTCCGGGTCATCCTGATTAGAGCCGTAAATTGTACATATTGTAAACCCTAAATCATGTTCCACCAGTGCCCACCTCCCATGGGAATCAACCAGATGACGCTTAGCTCCTCCCAGCACAGATCTAGCCAATATTGCCACCCCTCTAACTGTAGATGTCTGTGAGGAGCAGGCCAACAACTCAAAGCCCCTTATCCTCAATAAATGTTTTTTCGCCCATGGAAGATGGGTCTCCTATAAACATAAAACATCAATATAGTTTGATCTTACAAAATGCCCCATCATTTGCCTCTTCCTCCAATTATTTAGGCCCCCAATATTAAGGGTACATATCTTAAGTTTCCCCATTTAGCCCTACTAGGATAACATTTCTCTTCGGAACCGGCTCAATCATCTGTTTATATATCACAAGCCCAAAATCGCCAAAAAAATCACAAAAAACATAACACCAGATACTTTCCCTCTTTTCAATTTCCCCCCCATCCTTCCCACCCCTCACTACCCCCACCCCATCCAACCCCCATCCACCCCCACTCCTCCCCCCATCCCCACCACCCTTGTGAAGCGCTCAGACCTAGGTCTGTGCATGTGATGTATGTAGCATTAGCGACCTGGGTCCTTCTAAAACTACCAATCATAGCTACTTCCTACCCCCTTTATCCTATCAAACATAACCTTGCTTCTTCTTTTTCCCCCTCACCCTTTCTTCAATGCAGACCCAAGCTTTATTTGTCCACACCGTCCAAATATTCTCTGGCTTTTATCTCAGAAGAAAAATACAGTGTCTGTCCCCCATGGATCACCTTAAGTTGTGCCGGGTTAATCAGATAGACCTGGATGTTCTTTTCCTGAAATGGTTTTATTAGCTGTCTCAGCCTCTAGCGTCTTTCTACCGTTGAGTGACAGAAGTCAGGGCGAACAAAAAATGAGACTCCCCCACTTGATCTCTTAGTTTCAGGTCTGGCCTTTTCTGAGATAGCCTGCCGCAATAAAAAATTCCCTAGAAACACCAAAATTGCTCGTGGTTTGTCCCCCTCCCTAGCTGGGACACGTCGTTTAAACGGAGTGCGATGAGCTCTTTGTATTTCTGCAGTCCAGTTCCAATCCATCAGCTCGGGAAAGGCGGATTTAAACAATTCGATAATATATACCCTAGCATCCGACCCTTCCACTCCCTCTGGTACCCCCAATACCCTGAGGTTGTTCCTCCTTTGCCTGTTCTCAAATTCCTCCAGCTTCCACTGAATGTCCTTAATCTGTGAGCTTTGGGCCTCCACCTGAGTTGATGCACTGGCCGCTTCCGCCTCAGTCGCAACTATTCTTTCCTCCAGGTTCGTCACTCTCTCACCTACATTAAAACATGCCTTGGAAAGCTTCCTGACGACCCCTTGCATTTTTCTCATAGCGGCCTGCGCCTTACGACTGTCCTGACGTGTTTCTTCCCTGTGGGAGAGAATGGCCTGGTGTATAACCTCCAATATAGGGGGATGGAATCAGTGCCCGCAGAGAGTTTTCCAGAAAGCGGGGTAGCGGATGAGTAATCCCATCTCAGGTCCTTTCTTCCTCGACCATGTACATCTGGCTGTATATTAGACTTCTTAGTTATTGTGGGGAGATCTAAATCACTATCCTCCGGGTCTGAATCCAAATTACTGCCCCCTAATGATGAACTCCGATCATCATCAGACCATTCAGCCCCTTCAGAGACAGAAAAAAAACAGTCACTGGGGTCTTTATCCTTATCGAGATCAAGCCTGTCCCTGTCCCCTAGAGGATCCAATCCCCACATTGTATCTTTAGTCCCCAATGTTGGGTCGGGTTGATGTAGCTCCTTACCATCTGTTTCTTCTTCGGAAATAGAAGCCATATTTGAAATATCAGCAGTCTTGCTATTTGCTTCTATATTCCGTGATACATCGGGAGAGCTGCTGTGCTGCCCCCCCACCTTATCTCCCAATGAGACATTCCCCTCAGGACCGATATCATTGTCACTACATGGGGGCTCTGCAACAGATGGGACAATATCCTTAGGATCCCCAGCATCCAGGGTAAATTTCAGATTCTGAGATATTTCAGTAGGTCCAGCCGGACTCACCTCCTCGTTCTGTTTCCTTTTGGCATTTTCCTCTGTGTTAGGAGCTGCTATACGCACTGCTACTGACCCTGCTACCTCCATATGCTGCTTCTTACCACGCATCAACATGTCAGCTACCGAGGGGCCGGCTGGACGATTCTTTCCAGATGCCCGCCTCTCCCCCTCCTTGGCTGCTCCGGCGTGCGTGTCTGCTGCAGATCGTTCAGTGCCTGCTCCGAGTTACTCTGTTCCAACGCCGTTGAGCTCGCGGGCGGCTCACCACGCAGCTTTCGCAATGCTGCCGCTTTTGGCGCCATTCCTCCACTACTCCGTGATCCTCGACTCGCCAGGTAAGAAAGAGCCTTGAGGATAGAGCGCCTAATAATCCGGAGCCCGATTCTTGTGACCAGCGTGCAGAGTCTTTTTCGGGGGTTCCGTGATCCCAGCATAGAAAAATGCGAGAAATATTATCGTGAGTCCCTTTTTATGCAGTCATCTACCGCAAGCCTATAGGGGTCTTTACCAGGGGTCGTTACTTCAAAACCTAACCCAGGATAGCGTCGCTAGTGCTGCAGTTGGCCTCTAAGCAGCCGCCATCTTGCTTCGATCTGTCCGGTGCTATAGGTTTCTAAGTTCTATAAAGTGATACATCTTTAAAAATTCATATCTCTGGTTCCCTACATTGGATTTTTGTCATTTTGGTGTCATTTTAAAGATAAAAATAGTTTCTATTTTTATAAATTGGTGTTGGATTTTTATTATGCATAGTGTCGTAATTATTTACTAAATTGGTGTTTTTAAATGCTTTACATACCTGTCTTTGAAGTTAAGCCTGCCTGCTCGCAGCCAAGCTACCAAGGGTTGAGCATGGGAATAATCTTCTAAGACCTATTCTGAGCCCTATACTGTGTTAGTGGCCTTATTGCCAGTGGCAGATATACATTTGCCCCTACCAATAATCCACTTTCCAACACAGGGATACTGGTCCTCATTGACGGAGTGTATGGAGCGAGTAATGGGCAACAAGATTGACTGTAATATAAAATTATGTCTCCTGAATATTTGGGGCCCTACAGATTTAAACACTAAAGAGAGAATATGGGTGACACATGGGATGATACTTGCCAAGAGGAATATTGCAAGATTGTGGAGGGCGCAAGAACCACCAACACTGGGCCAGTGGGGAAAAGACATGGATTGGTGTATGGCATACGAATCCAGGGGGTGTCCCACCAAATGGACACATATTTGGGGAAAATGGAATGAATACAGAGGAGGAATCTGTGATCCCCCGCAGCCTAGGCGGGGTGCTGATCCGGGATGGCCGGTTATAAGTGGACCCAATGTAAATTGTGTGTAATAACGCTATGGTCTCAGGTACATTGTCAAGTTGGTGCCAGCACAAAACCTCTGGACACACATGTCTGTATGATGTCTAATGTGTTTAACCTTGTCCTAAATAAAAAGTTTTATTAAAAAAAAAAAAAAAAGTTACAATATACTTGAATTACGGCGAGGACTCAAAGTCTGGAGTGGACAAGGTTAAGCGTTTATGCAACACAATGCCCGAATGATGATGCTGACAAATTATGTTCTTCTATATCTAAAAATATTGATCACATTTTATATGTGGGTGGGTAAATGGGGCAAGTGTGGGCTATTATTTAGGTAATAGATCTGAAGATTCTGCACTGAGTTGGTGTTGCTTTCACCATATCCGCTGCTCCATGTATGTGATCAATTAATAGTGTAAATTATAAAGTCACACCCCAATAAATTACACAGCCCCGGGGAAGAGTGTTAGGCGTTTGATGAATGGATGGGAAAGGGGATTTGGGGAAAGGCGTGACAAAGACAAATACTACACTAAGACACTATTCATCTGGGTGATGAGCAGCACACCATCATCAATCTGTTGTGGGAGGAAATGAAGAAATTACTATGAGACAGTTAACTTAAACGCATTGCAAACAGTCATCCCCAGAGAGGCCCAAGTTATCATATTATTATATATCTAAATGTTCTGTCACCTAGGTTTGAAAAATAGTAAATACAAATTATGTAGGAGTGAAGGGAGCACACGGAGTTCTAAAAATTTATTGTTAAAAGAAAAATGATACTGTATTGGCAAATTGGGTGGTGCATCTGCATTCTTCTTGGATTGTCCGTCAATCTTGGGTGCCTGCCTGGAAGAAGTTGTCCGGTAAGGTAAGCATGAGTGTTATGGTGCTTTTGCCTTTTGTGCAGGAGAAGAGAAGGCATGTGGATTATAAAACAGAAATGATATTGTAGAATCAAGGAGAAGGACAGAAGGTAAGCTTCAAGAAGGCTAAGAGGCAGAGCAAGAGCATAGTGCTTTGCAATCATCATTTTATGACTGATGTGCAGTCAATTAAGTGAGAGCAATTACAACAACCAACAATCAAAGACAAGTAGCTGCATGTATCGGGCTGATCAAACTTGTATCTGTCATTATCATCATCATAAATTTTAGCCTAGTGCATGCATAATGTGATGATGTGACATCATCATCACATGTTTGTCTCCAGTTACCTGCAACAACAGCCCCCCCCACTCAACCACATAGTTTCAAATTTGAGCAAGCCAGCACTCCCACTCAGCAGCATTGCACTTCCCAAATCAAGGAATCAATGCACCTCTCACCAGTCCACAGAGTTGACTAGGCCTTCTAGAGTCATCACCATGTTGGTTTCCATGAAGTTGATAACTTCCTTCTTCTGGCAGTTGTTGAAGTAGTCAAGGCCTGAGTCCTTCCATGATCCTCCTGACTTCGAGTAAAGAATATTTCCAACTCTGTACCGACTCCAGCCCAACCCAAATGAGAGAGTTTGACCTATAGTGCAATGATGTTTATGAACATCAAGAGAAACATTGAGTGTTTTTTTTGTGCAGACTAGAATTATGTTTGTTAGCTAAACGGACAGGTTGGGTCTTTGAGGAGCGTGGACCAGAAAAAAGCAGTATGGATCCGGCAAACAAATCTCACTAAGTGTCAATGGGGAAGGAAAAAAACACCTTCAGGGAAAAAAATGATCACCCATTAGGCCACCAACATTGTAAATCATCACAAACACAATCAAGCTTAATAATTATAGGTTAACACCCACTCCTACTGCCTGCCAACACATGAATCATCTCAACACACTCACAAACAGCAATCACTCATATATCACTCATTGGTGCATTACTTACCTGTTCCAATTCAAGCACAGTGGTACTTTGCCGATCCTCTTTGATTCACAAAACACATACTAGCCAGTCTTGTAAAACAAATAATGTGGGGCAGTCGTACTAGGGGATTAAAGAAAGGATGGGCATGGGATGGAGGTAGGAATTGTCTCTCCAATGTCCTTGAAGGGAATGGGGGGGGAGGCTTCTTCACTGCACACTTGTCCAACTTCAATCCGGCCATACATGTGTCTAAAATGGTGGGGCTGCATTAGTCAGTCAGACACAAACAAACAAACAAAATAATGTAATGTTCCCCTAGCTATATCCTTTTTTTTGTCAAAGCAGTACGGCAATAGAAAGTTCTATGGTGGCCCAGGCCTACTCAGTAGTAAGGGAAGTAGATTTTGTCTTCAAAACTCAGGTGGTTCACCGAGAAATTGGTCATCTAACACACTACCATGACCTGAGTCTGACCAATCACCCTCCTCCTCCTCCTCCTGCCGTACTTCAGGTATGGTGTAATTTGGTGGTATAAAGTGCTGATTCATTTTTATCATGGTTAATCTCTCCACGTTTTGGGGTGAGAGACTAGTCTTTCTCATGTTGACAACTTCACCAACTGCACTGAACACATGCTCAGCAGACACACTGGCACCGGGCAAGCCAGATGCTTTATAGCCAGCCTGCTGAGCACTGGCAATTGGCGCTGCTTCCCATACCAATACACCAATGGGTTTTGATCCAGTTAGACCTCTGATGGATCATCCAGATATGCCTGGACCATCCTCTCAATAGTCATTTGTGCTCCACCTTGCTCGACCTCTTTTGCCTTTACCTCTGCACTAGACTTATGCCCTGGCTTGAGAAACCAATCAAATGCAGATTCTGGGGCTGATGCTCCTGTTCCTGTTATTGTTGCTGGGGTTCTTGTTGTTGGTTTTGGCTGCTGTGAGCCAACAGCACTGTTTTCAAGCTTTATGGAAGTTGAAGGCTGTACCCTAGAACTTCAGCCCAGGAGTGGGCCTCTAATTCTCAGCAATTCTTTTTTCTGGGTCACTGACTTGCTCAGCAATCCATGTCTTGTAGCTTGAAACATCCCGTCGGAAAAAGGAATAAAAGTGGCCAGTAATTGTTTGTACCATGGATCAAGAATTGTGACACAGATGTAATGTTTGAATGACACAATGTCTCTTTGCTGCCTTGTATTAACAGATAAGCGAAGGATTAAGCTCTCCACCAATTCATGCACATCTGTTTTTTTGCCCACACCTGCGTACATTTCAGACACCTCCTTTAGCTATTCCTGTAGCATATGCAACAACAGGACAGCTTGGCCCATGGTACTGTCCTCCTTGCTAACTTCCCATATGAAAGCCTCAAAAGGAAGCAGCATCTCTGTCAGGCATTTGACTAGGCCCTATTCGTCCTCTCAATGATCATGCCTTTCACAGTTGCATCCCCTCTTTGCATGACATATTCATTGATCGGTCTGTACTGCTCAAACAGACATTGCAACATGTAATAAGTTGAGTTTCAACATGTTGGCCCCTCCTGTATGAGTGCTTTAACTGGCATTCTATTATCACCCTGAATGATCCTAAATTGCTTCCAGGCTTTAAAAGAATGGGTGAAATGAGAGCAGATTCTTCTGCAGGTGGACAGTAAGTTGCTGACTCTGTTTTTTTTTCTTTTAGAGAGCCCTGTACAATGATGTTGATGCAGTGCTCCAAACACAGGACCCTGAAATAGCCACCATCTGACATGGCCTTAACTATATTACTGCCATTATCCGTGGCAACAAACCCAATGTTAAGCCCGCTGGGTCGCAGAAATTCAAAGACTTTTTTTTTTAAGTCATCCAAGATGTTTGCAGCTGTATGGGATTTCTCCATGTCGAACAGGGCTACTGTTGCATACTTGCAAGCGCCATTACAAATTTCAGCAATGTCAATACCTGCAGATATCATTTCTCTAACCCCCACAAAAGAGATCTAGTGTGCAGTGATGCACATGTAATCAGTGGCTTGGCAACCGGTCCACATGTCTGTCGTCAGGTGGATAGTGTGAACAGCACTCTGCTATAAAGCTTGTCCAAACAATTCCAGCACATCGTGTTATAGCGCTGGAACAGCAACTCCGGCAAAATAGGTCCGGCTGGGAACCTTCATTTTCACGAGATGGCCACCACAAATTCTAGAAAACCCACTCCTTCCACAAAAGAAAAAAGGAGGAGGTGCAGCGCTAACATTTTAGCCAGCTTTCAGTTGTACAAACCTGCCTAAACATGCTAGGAATAATAGCCTGGATTTTTTTCTTTTCTGGTGCCACTGATGCAGGTAACTTCTTGAGAGCAGAATGTGGTAGGCTCAATATGCGTCTCAGCGGGGCTGTCACTGTATACTCTTGCCTTGGTGTCTTGACCTGACTCTGAGTCTTGTGCCATTGCGATGTTGCTGATGTGAGAAATACTACTGCACTGCTGGGCGCAGGGCTGATTTGCATAATGAAAATGTCACCCTCCTCTTCACCTTCACCTTCCAACATGATCGGATCAGATTTCCGGTCTCATCACCTTCACCAACACTATTTGCAGTTTTTTGGCTAAGGTGTGCCTCCCAGAGAATTGCATGGTGTTTTCGCAAATGGATTGTTTGGCCTCTGGTACAATAGTTTGCACCAAGAATACCCCGACTAACACTTGCTTTGCAAATGGAGCATACAGCAATGTTTGGCTCCTTATCGCTAACTGTAAAGAAGTCCCAAACTGGGGAGGTCAACTTTCTGACAGTGGTGCCACTGCCAATGTCAGAAGAAGTGGCAGTAGGTGGGTGTTTTGAATATTCCCCCTCTGCAGTGCCTACTTCTTCTGAGGTGGTTGTGGATGTAGGTTGCAGCCAGGGCATTGCAAATATGGAAGCTGTCTGTGGGGGTATCTGTGCCACATCCTTCGGAGCAGGTTGAGATTGGGCAACGTTTGTCTCCACTGGGGCTGCACTAACATCCATGATGATTGTGTAGTCGTCATCCTCCTCTTCTTCATCCATAACGCTAAGGCTTTCAGGAACCTTCCTTTTCACTAGCCTCTCCTGGCGTATCTCAGACTGAGGCAGCATCCAAGTGGAGTCTTGATCATCAGAAGTGGGGGCATGGCGAGGAAGATACTGGAGTACCCTTCCTTTTTATTGCTGTAGATCTGAAAGACAATGGATCTTCTGAAAGACGGGCTTCTTCTACTTCCTCAGCTTGAAGCTCAATATCCTGAAATGCTCCTACTTCAGGGGGAACTACTATTGCTGGCTGTTTTTGTCCACTTAGCTGAGTTTCTAGCAACAATTGGGTACTTCTTCGCGAAAGAGATAACTCCAATTCAAACTCACTGCTCATCGACGTTGCCATGATTAGAGTGGCTGCCTTTGTGCCAGACATGGGCTTTGGCCTAGGTTGGGGTGGGGCTGCTGATGTGGGAGTGCTGCTCTCAGCTTGCTCCCCAGAGGCCAGTGTGACAGGCACAAGTTTTTGCCCAAAAAATGTCTGGGGCAACATACCAGTGGTGCTAAGCTCCCAGCAAGTCTGGTTGCACTCCCCACGTGTGCAAAACAACATTATGAGCACTCCAACAGAAAATAACCTCTGCTCCATTGCTGAATGAGGAGTTTATTGTTCTCCACGGAACACAGAGTTGCCAAATTCCGCAAACTCCGTGAGCAGAGTTTACACCCAGGACTAGCTCCGCCTCCCTCTGCCTCGCCCACACACCCCTCATTCACCACAGCAACAGTGTGAGGGTGCTCCTTCTCCTACCTCTCTGCGAAGGCCTGGTACAATCTCCCTCTTCACTTACAGACCTCATCATCTCAACTGGAATTCAGAAAAGGACTCAAGACCTATTTATTCAACTGAGCCCCTGCAGCAGTGTTCTCAGTGTCTCGATACCCTCACGGGTGATTAGCCACGCTTTACAAATCCAGATTGATTAATTGGCAGTTCCGATGCGGGCTGCGAGGTTGATGTGGAGAATTTGCGCTGAGAGAATCCTTGCATGAGAGGCGATACGTCGGTTTTGCTAAAGTTTGCACTGCGCAGCAGAGTATATGCGTTGGTTCTGTTGGATCCACAGATGGGCTGGCAGAGCACCTTCAGGCCCTTTCCCAAAGGTCTAGGACTGGGATGGCACCAGTTGGCAGTGGCACTTAGCTTCACAAGCTGAAAAGATGTCTGTGTTGTGTGGTCACGCGTCACATCGTGCACAGGCCTTCTGCCTGGCGGCACTGTGGGTGGCAACACTTGGCAGGATAAGACTCACAGATAGCGGAGTCTTCCGAAGGTCCAGAAGTGTATTGAAGGGTTGGTGCCTGAGGTCCAATACTTATACCCAGTTCTGTCTTTGAAGTGGAGAAGCTTAGAGAAGTTTCTCTTTGAAGTGCACAGGTGTCCTGCCATCCTGGCCCTCACTCCAGACTAACTACAGGGGGTATGCAGCCCTTTGTGTTGAGGCAGGACACAGTTTATGCAAGTGTAAGTAGGGCTGTGCACAGCTCCTCCCTCCTACCCTGCTAGTAGCGGCAAATCCAGGCAAACCTAAGGCCTCTATTGTGTGTGGCTGTCTAAAAGAAATACACAAAGCCCAACTGTCAATTACATTCAGTCAGATGACCGAGAGTCAGGCTGCAGGCACCAAATGGTTAAGGCAGGAAAATGCCAACTTTCTCAAATTTCAAAACACAACATGAACACCTGGCTCCGTACTAACCTACACTCCTACTATTTATGGAGTAACGGGCAGACTATTCTTTTATCTGTCCAAGTAGAATTTTTATTAAATAGTCTTTAAATTGATTCAAAACAATTTTTTCAAAAGACTGAAAAAGAAACACATATTTCTCAAATTGACACAGAAACCTTCACATATAAATAACACAATGCACAATCAAAAACAATTTGGACATACACATAAGTGAAAATTATTTGCAACAAATTACAACAAGCGACAAAATCACTAAATGAAAACAAACATAAATAAAAAGCAAAAAACATTTAAAGCTTGCATCATCTGTGAAAAAACACAACGGTGATTGCGAAAAATGTCCAATTTTATGGACTAAACTTATTGTTTCAGCAAGAATATCACAAAAGTGTTATACATCCGACACTCAACACATTTAGATTTAACTAAATGCCTCTCAAAATGCCTCTTGAAAATGCCAACGCGTTTCAAGACCCAGGCTGGATAGTACTGGGAATCTCGTCAGGGCTTCAAACAAATGATCGGGATATTCTAAAAAAAACAAACAATGAAAAACGTGATGCAACAACAGCATCAACCCCAAACTACCTTTCTCTCTCATATATATAGCTGATTTTTTGTGTACCTGATTCTTGAAGTAGGAGCAGCCGCTCCAGTTCGTTGATTCCACGCGTTTTTATCTATATGTCAGTTGACTCGTTCTACCGTACCTTTAAAGCACCACGTGCACACATTAAACTGTGTATGATTCTGCAAGAGAAGATCATTCATAGAATGAAAACTTCTACTCGATCCCTGACTTGCCTCTAAACCTTTCAATGCCGGTAAAAAGAATTAATTTAAATGTACCTTGCGCAAAGGCTGCAGGGCATGGACAGGAACTATTCGGATTGGGACTCACAATTCTACAAAAAGGGAAAAGGTATTGTGTTCATTAAATAAATGTTTATCAAGTGGCTGCACTATACGATTTAAATTCAGTTGCCATTTGGACTTACTTTAAATGAGTTCGTCCGATATTAGACTCTGCAAAAGGCAGGCTTTTCTTCTGCTCAAAAGTGAGCGTGCTCGCATTCACTGGAATTGATTCTAGAAAGCAAGCGTGAATGCATTAGACTTGCAGTCATATGTTAGGTTGAAATTCATGGCTTAACTTGTACTCATGGAATTGCAGGGGAGGGACAAACAAACTTACTTGTATCGACTTCATTGAACAAACTGGATTAACTCTCACCCGGCATCTCTCACTAGAGCACTTCCTGGTTGTGACAGCTATGAATCCTGGGTAACAGATTTCTCAACCAATCAAAACCTAACACTGTTCCTCGTTTTGTGCATAACTAAGAAATGTATTGTGGGACATGTAGTAACTACACTAAATTCTACTTAATTCAGTCATGCCATTTAGCCCAGAGGAAGCACTATTAAACTTTAAGATAAGGTAGGCTTCTTTTCTCAACAAAGCAGCGTCGATGTCAAAATGACGTTTAGTTGTATCAATGCAAGACAACACGGTCCATTTAAAATCCTTTTCACAGTGGGATTTATCCATGAAATGTTGCACCATGGGAGCGGTCAAAATCTTCTTTTTGATCCTTGAGCGGTGCTGTGTGATTCTTTAATTTATCTGTTGGTTTGTTTTCCCTATATACAGCAAAGCACATGGGCAAACAACCGCATATACAATATTTTTTGATTTGCAGTTTGTAAACTCAGAATGTTGCCATTTGATGCCATTATGGGAAAATTCAGCACCCTCGATTGTGGAATCACAAGCCGCACACGTGCCGCATTTGTGATGACCCTCGATAGGTTTTAAATGCCATTGTGATCTTAAGGACTGTTTATTTTGAATAGGAAAAATGTCTGCCCATACTAGTTGTTGCCCAATGCTTCGATTTTTTCGCATGGCAAACAGTGGTTTTGGAAAACCACATTCCAATTTTTCAAGTAATTGCCAATTTTTTAATATGACTTGCCTAAACCTATTCGTATCAGGGCCAAACGTGGTTGCGCAAATCATGCGTTCTAATGGAGGTTTCTCCTTCTTTTGTAAGAGGTCCTCCCGAGGCGTATACCACGCTCTTTTTATTGCATGCTTCAGGAGCTTTTTTTGATATCCACGAAGGATCATCTGTTCTTTAAAAATTGCTGCATGATGCTCATAATCCAATTTTGATGAACAATTGCGACGTATTCGCAATAGTTGACCGTATGGGAGGTTTTCCCTCAAACTCCTAGGATGAGCACTTGTGTGGTGAAGGATAGTGTTTTTGTCGGTAGCCTTTCTATGCAGAGTGGTTGTCAACTTTTTATCATTTGGTACTACTTCAATATCCAAAAACGTCAACCTTGTTTGACTCATAGTCAATGTGAATTTGATATCTTGGTGGCGAGTGTTAAGCCAACCATGGAAGCTTTCCAACTCTTCTTTGGAGCCATTCCACAGGCACCAAATGTCGTCTATATAGCGCAGCCATTGCAATATATTCTCTTTAAATGGATTGTTGTTGAAAACAAACCTGTTCTCATATTGTGCCATAAAATGAACCGCCATTTCGGGAGCAAATGGACAGCCCATGGCTGATCCCTTAATTTGAATAAAAAAGGAGTCATCGAATTTAAAATAGTTTTTCTTTAAGGCAACCTCAGCCAATTGAAGAATGAATTGAGAAGGTACCCGGTGGGGACGTGGTCTTTCTGAGGTTGCCTTAAAGAAAAACTATTTTAAATGGCTGCGCTATATAGACGACATTTGGTGCCTGTGGAAAACAATAATAGACCATAAGAAAAGAAAGTGACCAGAAAAGAAGGAAAAGATACCATCACCAATGGCCCAAGTTCACTCAGGGTCTGTTCCCAAAAGTATTATAAAATGAAATGACAAGCCACAGACGGCATGCTCTACACCTCCTTTGTAGGACCAGATTTCCCAGTGATGTGGATGATCTACTTAATTCGCTAGCTTGAAAAAGACAGATCTGAAATACAACTGTTCAAAATGTTTACCAATCACAAGAAACTGGTAAAAAAATTATTATGGCGAGGTCCCTCCTGTTTATACTAACCTCGTGGTTGCAGAGAGAATACACTCCACTCCTATTCTAACGATAAACTCCTGATGACCATGCGTCTCCGTTCGCTGAAAAAAACGATCAATCCGCTAAATACCACTCTACTAGCCTTCCACTGTCTACTTCCTTCTGTATCTCCACCCTTCTCCCAGAGTAGCCTCACCTCGGCAAAGTGCTCACAGAAGACACTGAACCTCTTCCTTTTGATCGCGTCGGTCTGGCTGCCAGCTGGTGCCTATCTTCCCTTTACACTGTAAAAATCACAGTGAATCTGTTAAATACCGCTCTTCTGAACTTTCGCTGTCTCCTCCCTTCTATATCTCCTCCCTCCTCATTAACAATGAATGGGAGCTATTACAGAATGAGACAGATTTCAAGAATCTTTTTAAAGATAAACCATTGTATGCGTACAAAAGGTCTAGGAATTTGAAAGAAATGTTAATGATGACACCTAAAAGGACCACCCAAGACAGTCAAGGTACCAGGAAATGCCGAAACTGTGTACACTGCAACAATGTTATCGTTGGCAATAAGATCAATCATCCACTCACAGGAGAAGGAATAAAACTGTAGCACAATTCTGACTGCAACACGAAGAATGTGAGGGATTAAGTGTCCTTGTGGATTGTATTATATAGGGAAAACTGAGAGAAAAATTAAAACGCGCATGTTTGAACATAAAAGCACTATCAGAACACAGAACAGAACCAGAAGTCTAGCGTTGCATTGGCTAGAAGCCAGACACACGATAGCGCAACTAAAATTTCAGGTGATAGAAGTAGTGGTACCTACTCTAGGGAAGGATCTTACCAGATCCTTGTTACAGAGAGAGATATTCTGGATAAGGAGACTGGACACTCAAGATCCCAAAGGTCTTAATGAAAAAATAGATTTCGGTTGTTTTCTGTAAAAATACACACCATGTATCCACCACGTGGATGGGGTAAAATCACATCTAAAAGTAGCAGGATATAACACATCTCTCCATATAATTTCCCTTCGTTCACTTACTGTGTGTGTTTGAGTATTCTCTTCTAATTTTAATTTTCTACACTGTGGGCTCTTATTATTTTTTGCATTTATTTGACCGTAATACCTTTCGGGTATTTGCATCCGGACAAGGCTTAAATATGTTTCAACATGGCGACCTGTCATGGGGCAGTACACTGTTCACACGAGGTTAGTCCGTCGTTGATCTTGGTGATTAGAGGATTCGTTTCCACGGTATAGTCCGTCGTTTGTTTATTAGTTGCGTTCTAAGGACGAACAGAGATATCAGCTGGCAGTTGGACCAACGCGGTTGAGATGAACGGGGAGTGGTTCAGCGTTCTCTGAGAGTTTTCCTACCGAGGTGAGGACTTTTGACGAGGAGGAAGGAGATATAGAAGGGAGGAGACAGCGAAAGTTCAGAAGAGCGGTATTTAACAGATTCACTGTGATTTTTACAGTGTAAAGGGAAGATACGCACCAGCTGGCAGCCAGACCGACGCGATCAAAAGGAAGAGGTTCAGTGTCTTCTGTGAGCACTTTGCCGAGGTGAGGCTACTCTGGGAGAAGGGTGGAGATACAGAAGGGAGTAGACAGTGGAAGGCTAGTAGAGTGGTATTTAACGGATTGATCGTTTTATTCAGGAACGGAGACGCATGGTCATCAGGAGTTTATCGTTAGAATAGGAGTGGAGTGTATTGTCTCTGCAACCACGAGGTTAGTATAAACAGGAGGGACCTCGCCATAATAATTTTTTTACCAGTTTGTCGTGATTGGTAAACATTGTGAACGGTTGTATTTCAGATCTGTCTTTGTCAAGCTAGCGAAGTAAGTAGATCATCCACATCACTGGGAAATCTGGTCCTACAAAGGAGGTGTAGAGCATGCCTTCTGTGGCTTGTCATTTCATTTTATAATACTTTTGGGAACGGACCCTGGGTGAACTTGGGCCATTGGTGATGGTATCTTTTCCTTCTTTTCTGGTCACTTTCTTTTCTTATGGTCTATTATTGTTTTTTTTTTATGGAACTGGGAGGTCACAATACCCTGATAATACTCTGTAAATACCTGAGATGATTCCTTGTGCATTATTGTTCTTTTATTGGACTGGGAGTTCGCAATACCCTGATAATACTATGTAAAATCATGAGATGATTCCTTGTGCATTATTTGAGTTTGACAATAGATTATATCTTTGTTATTTCTAGATTTATGCCCCCGAAGAAGGGCCAAGAGCCCGAAATGCATTGGGCATGAAAGAAAAATGGATATGTTCATTATCATATGAAAAATAAGAATGTCTTTTTTCATGTAACAGAATAAATAGAATGTTATTGTAAACGTAGCCATGTTTTGGTGAGAATTATGATTTTGTGAAAAATTGTTTAACACTAGGCTAATTTCCCAAAAAAAGTGTGTTTTATGTGAAGCATATAGATTTTACAGCACATTGCAGTTGCAACGAGTTATAGTGCATAGTGGTCAAGTTGAAGTACTTGAATTTAGGTGGTTTTGGACAGGCATGTTTAGGCAGCATGCACACCACTGTAGCACGCTGAGTAAAACAGTCAATTTCGATTAAACTGAGATCATTATTTAGGAGTGCTCCTCTCTTACACTTACAGTTTGATTATTTTGCCCTTTGAGAGCAAGCACCCATCATGTCATTTGATGCACTATCCAATATTACAGATAACAGGGCAAATACCCTAGCCTACACAGCAGAACAAGCCTCAGAAATCTATTCACTAGTACAAGAAGTCAAATCATTTAATGTACAAGGGAGCTCCATATCACAACAGTTAAAACAATTTAAATATCTGACAAGGAGAGAACTCAACCAGCGCCTTCATGCGTCAACATCGGTACAATATCACAGAGCCAAACGAATTCCACGAGGACTCAGATTATCAATCAAACCGATGCTATTTCGCTTTCATTAAACAAGGAGTTTAAGGAGAGATGGTATTCAATTCTCAATAAATGTTCCTTAGACCTCATCTTGCTACTCATTGAGGAATTGTCAAAAGCTATACGTGAAATCTCCAATGAAATACTGGAGATAAATGAAGATTTACAGACCCGAATGGAGTCAGACATTTGGAACAAAACTCTAGAGGAAATAAATCAGAAACTTGAGAAATACACTAAAGAACTGCAAGAAGGAAAACTTAGAAAATACAAAAGAGATACACTGGATTATAAATTAAATGAGGTGTATACGTGGGCCGAAGTATATGCCCAACGAAGAGTGTACTTTAAGAAGAACACCACCACATCATCCGAGGAAAGTTTAGTCACAGATGCAGATATTAACACCAATCGGGCACCTGCTCAGCTGGAGATGAGCGGCGCACAGATACGAGTAGAACAAGATAAAGAAGGCTCAGCACACTCTTCAACATCTAAGTCTTTTTTATCACAGGCAGCGGACACCAGTCAACCACCTGGGGTACAAACAAAAACCGGAGGAAAACAAGGAGAAGTCAAAGAAAAGGCACGAACAAATCTACTGAGCCAGAAAATAACTTAATAGTGAATATTTCTTCATGTGTATTGACATCCCAGCAATTGAGAGTTTTAAATAAAGGACTGGGATTCGTCCCTACATACGACACGAATCTCATGGAATGTGAAATTGCTCTCTATAAATTCATGAGAGTTTTAAGATTGAGGTATTTCTTTACAAACATTCTTCCACCAAAGTCAGAGAGTCCTGAAGCAGAATACTTAGAATTCAAACCTAAATCCAGATTCCAAGCTCCGGTCTCACATAAGGTTCTTGACTCATTTTAAAGTCTAGTTAAGAAAGATCTCCAAAAAATCAATATGAAGAGTTCTAAAAGAGGCAACTTTTCATTGCAATAAAAGAAGACATTTTGGGGCATATTAGCAAGGGCACTATCGCCGCTTAAGCGGCACTTTCTGCCGCTAAAGCGGCGATATTCTTATCGCCCTATCAACAAACTGTCTCTAACAGCAGTTAGCGACAGTTTTCGGGCATTAGCGCCCGCGTTTTTACCGCTTTGCATGCCAGCGATATTTATCGCTAATGACATGCAAAGTGGGCGTTCCCGACGAACAAACCTGGGAAACACCCGCTAACAGGCCTATCGCCTATTAGCAAGGTGGCCATGGCCCCAGTTAGCGACGTGAAAAGTTGCGCTAACCGGGGTCATCGCCATTTATTTAACACCTGCAATTAGCAGGTGTTAGCCATATCTAACATGGGGGGTGGATTATGCTGATACGACCACAGGGTCGTATCAGCAAGGTTATCGCCGTTTTCCATGAAACATCGCTGGAAAACCAGCGATGTTTCATGGAAAACACCGCTATGGCTGGAATAATTATCGCCAGAGCGCTAAATGTCGCTAATACAGCGTTAGCATGGCAAATTATTCCGACGATAGCCGGCGATAAAAAAGTGCTCGCTAAACACGCTTTGCGATGTTTAGCGCACTTTTTAGATAATATGCCCCTAAATTCTTTGCAAAGTAACTCTGAAAAAGTCATTCAAAAAGCTGACAAAGGGGGCGCTATAGTTATTTTGGACAGAGCTTTCTACACTCAGAGAGTTAATGAACATGTTGTGGATACCGCCATGTATCTCCTTATGGATCAAGATCCAACACAGAAACTGATGGAAAGACAGGAAATTATTCTGAAGAATGCGCAAGAAATGGGATGGATCACATCCACTACCAAAGCTTTTTTGACAGTGACGAACACCAGGAGACCTCGGATGTACATGCTTACGAAGATTCATAAAGATCTTCATAACCCACCCTTTAGACCGATTGTATCAGGATGTGGCACCATATTTGAACCTTTAGGACAATACATTGATTATTTTTTGCAGTCTTTTGTACAAAAATGGACATCCTACGTAAAGGATACTACAGATTTTCTATGCAAATTAGATTCCATGAAACTGAGTAACAATACCATCTTATGTACCATAGATGTAAAATCTCTTTATACATCGATTCCCCACTCAGCAGGCATGGAAGCTGTAGAATGGGCGCTTCTTCGACAAACTGATGTCAAGTCCAATAAAGTTTTTCTTCTGGAACTCTTACATTTTTGTCTGAACCACTGTTACTTTCAATGGGAAGAACATTTTTATCTACAACTTACAGGAACTTCGATGGGCTTCGCAGGGGCCCCTGCGTATGCCAATACATTTATGGCCATGTTCGAAGAAAATCACGTATATAAAGATCAAGAATGGACTGATAATCTTTTAATGTACTGCAGATACATCGATGATATTTTTCTCATTTGGACAACCAATCAAGAGACTTTTGAACGGAAGATCTCTCAACTGAACACATACGATGCACATATACAATTCACTCACAACATTAGTGAAACATCAATAGCATTTCTAGATGTTCTGATCAAAGTAGAGGACATGGGGATTCACACAGAAGTGTTTCGGAAGGTGACAGACAAAAATAATGCACTGTTAATTAACAGTTTTCATCCTCAGAATCTCATCTACAAATTGCCATACTCCCAGTTGTTAAGAGTTAAAAGGATTTGTTCCCGAACTGCTGCTCTAGAAGAAAACACACATATACAAAAACAAAAATACATTGCCAGAGGCTACCCAGTAGAAATTTTGGAACAAGCAGTAGAACGCATGAACACAACAGATCATAGAATGTTATTGAGGAACCATCCTAAAAAAGACCAGCAACGACAAGTGTTTGTGTCCAAATTCTCTACCAGTTCTAAGAAGATTAAGAGGATCATTAACAATAGATGGGAGCTATTACAGAATGAGCCATATTTCAAGAATCTTTTTAAAGATAAACCATTGTATGCGTACAGAAGGTCTAGGAATTTGAAAGAAATGTTAATGATGACACCTAAAAGGACCACCCAAGACAGTCAAGGTACCAGGAAATGCCAAAACTGTGTACACTGCAACAATGTTATCGTTGGCACTAAGATCAATCATCCACTCACAGGAGAAGGAATAAAACTGTACCACAATTCTGACTGCAACACGAAGAATGTGAGGGATTAAGTGTCCTTGTGGATTGTATTATATAGGGAAAACTGAGAGAAAAATTAAAACACGCATGTCTGAACATAAAAGCACTATCAGAACACATAACAGAACCAGCAGTCTAGCGTTGCATTGGCTAGAAGCCAGACACACGATAGCGCAACTAAAATTTCAGGTGATAGAAGTAGTGGTACCTACTCTAGGGAAGGATCTTACCAGATCCTTGTTACAGAGAGAGATATTCTGGATTAGGAGACTGGACACTCAAGATCCCAAAGGTCTTAATGAAAAAATTGATTTCGGTTGTTTTCTGTAAAAAATACACACCATGGGTCCACCATGTGGATGGGGTAAAATCACATCTAAAAGTAGCAGGATATAACACATCTCTCCATATAATTTCCCTTCGTTCACTTTCTGTGTGTGTTTGAGTATTCTCTTCTAATTTGTATTTTCTACACTGTGGGCTCTTATTATTTTTTGTATTTATTTGACCGTAATACCTTTCGGGTATTTGCATCCGGACAAGGCTTAAATATGTTTCAACATGGCGACCTGTCATGGGGCAGTACACTGTTCACACGAGTTTAGTCCGTCGTTGATCTTGGTGATTAGAGGATTCGTTTCCGCGGTATAGTCCGTTGTTTGTTTATTAGTTGCGTTCTAAGGACGAACAGAGATATCAGCTGGCAGTTAGACCAACGCGGTTGAGACGAACGGGGAGTGGTTCAGCGTTCTCTGAGAGTTTTCCTATCGAGGTGAGGACTTTTGATGAGGAGGAAGGAGATATAGAAGGGAGGAGACAGCGAAAGTTCAGAAGAGCGGTATTTAACAGATTCACTGTGATTTTTACAGTGTAAAGGGAAGATAGGCACCAGCTGGCAGCCAGACCGACGGGATCTTCGATGGGCTTCGCAGGGGCCCCTGCGTATGCCAATACATTTATGGCCATGTTCGAAGAAAATCACGTATATAAAGATCAAGAATGGACTGATAATCTTTTAATGTACTGCAGATACATCGATGATATTTTTCTCATTTGGACAACCAATCAAGAGACTTTTGAACGGAAGATCTCTCAACTGAACACAGACGATGCACATATACAATTCACTCACAACATTAGTGAAACATCAATAGCATTTCTAGATGTTCTGATCAAAGTAGAGGACATGGGGATTCACACAGAAGTCTTTCGGAAGGTGACAGACAAAAATAATGCACTGTTAATTAACAGTTTTCATCCTCAGAATCTCATCTACAAATTGCCATACTCCCAGTTGTTAAGAGTTAAAAGGATTTGTTCCCGAACTGCTGCTCTAGAAGAAAACACACATATACAAAAACAAAAATACATTGCCAGAGGCTACCCAGTAGAAATTTTGGAACAAGCAGTAGAACGCATGAACACAACAGATCGTAGAATGTTATTGAGGAACCATCCTAAACAGACCAGCAACGACAAGTGTTTGTGTCCAAATTCTCTACCAGTTCTAAGAAGATTAAGAGGATCATTAACAATAGATGGGAGCTATTACAGAATGAGCCATATTTCAAGAATCTTTTTAAAGATAAACCATTGTATGCGTACAGAAGGTCTAGGAATTTGAAAGAAATGTTAATGATGACACCTAAAAGGACCACCCAAGACAGTCAAGGTACCAGGAAATGCCAAAACTGTGTACACTGCAACAATGTTATCGTTGGCACTAAGATCAATCATCCACTCACAGGAGAAGGAATAAAACTGTACCACAATTCTGACAGCAACACGAAGAATGTGAGGGATTTCGTGTCCTTGTGGATTGTATTATATAGGGAAAACTGAGAGAAAAATTAAAACACGCATGTCTGAACATAAAAGCACTATCAGAACACATAACAGAACCAGCAGTCTAGCGTTGCATTGGCTAGAAGCCAGACACACGATAGCGCAACTAAAATTTCAGGTGATAGAAGTAGTGGTACCTACTCTAGGGAAGGATCTTACCAGATCCTTGTTACAGAGAGAGAGATATTCTGGATAAGGAGACTGGACACTCAAGATCCCAAAGGTCTTAATGAAAAAATAGATTTCGGTTGTTTTCTGTAAAAAATACACACCATGGGTCCACCACGTGGATTGGGTAAAATCACATCTAAAAGTAGCAGGATATAACACATCTCTCCATATAATTTCCCTTCGTTCACTTACTGTGTGTGTTTGAGTATTCTCTTCTAATTTTTATTTTCTACACTGTGGGCTCTTATTATTTTTTGTATTTATTTGACCGTAATACCTTTCGGGTATTTGCATCCGGACAAGGCTTAAATATGTTTCAACATGGCGACCTGTCATGGGGCAGTACACTGTTCACATGAGTTTAGTCCGTCGTTGATCTTGGTGATTAGAGGATTCGTTTCCGCGGTATAGTCCGTCGTTTGTTTATTAGTTGCGTTCTAAGGACGAACAGAGATATCAGCTGGCAGTTAGACCAACGCGGTTGAGATGAACGGGGAGTGGTTCAGCGTTCTCTGAGAGTTTTCCTACCGAGGTGAGGACTTTTGACGAGGAGGAAGGAGATACAGAAGGAAGTACACAGTGGAAGGCTAGTAGAGTGGTATTTAACGGATTGATCGTTTTTTTCAGCGAACGGAGATGCATGGTCATCAGGAGTTTATCGTTAGAATAGGAGTGGAGTGTATTGTCTCTGCAACCACGAGGGTAGTAGAAACAGGAGGGACCTCGCCGTAATAATTTTTTTACCAGTTTGTCATGATTGGTAAACATTGTGAACGGTTGTATTTCAGATCGGTCTTCGTCAAGCTAGCGAAGTAAGTAGATCATCCACATCACTGGGAAATCTGGTCCTACAAAGGAGGTGTAGAGCATGCCGTCTGTGGCTTGTCATTTCATTTTATAATACTTTTGGGAACGGACCCTTGGTGAACTTGGGCCATTGGTGATGGTATCTTTTCCCTCTTTTCTGGTCACATTCTTTTCTTATGGTCTATTATTGTTTTTTTTTTAATGGAACTGGGAGGTCACAATACCCTGATAATACTCTGTAAATACCTGAGATGATTCCTTGTGCATAATTGTTCTTTTATTGGACTGGGAGTTCGCAATACCCTGATAATACTATGTAAAATCATGAGATGATTCCTTGTGCATTATTTGAGTTTGACAACAGATTATGTCTTTGTTATTTCTAGATTTATGCCCCCGAAGAAGGGCCAAGAGCCCGAAATGCATTGGGCATGAAAGAAAAATGGATATGTTCATTATCATTTGAAAAATAAGAATGTCTTTTTTCATGTAACAGAATAAATAGAATGTTATTGTAAATGTAACCATGTTTTGGTGAGAATTATGATTTTGTGAAAAATTGTTTAACACTAGGCTAATTTCCCAAAAAAAGTGTGTTTTATGTGAAGCATATAGATTTTACAGCACATTGCAGTTGCAACGAGTTATAGTGCATAGTGGTCAAGTTGAAGTACTTGAATTTAGGTGGTTTTGGACAGGCATGTTTGGGCAGCATGCACACCACTGTAGCACGCTGAGTAAAACAGTCAATTTCGATTAAACTGAGATCATTATTTACTAGTGCTCCTCTCTTACACTTACAGTTTGATTATTTTGCCCTTTGAGAGCAAGCACCCATCATGTCATTTGACGCAATATCCAATATTACAGATAACAGAGCAAATACCCTAGCCTACACAGCAGAACAAGCCTCAGAAATCTATTCACTAGTACAAGAAGTCAAATCATTTAATGTACAAGGGAGCTCCATATCACAACAGTTAAAACAATTTGAATATCTGACAAGGAGAGAACTCAACCAGCGCCTTCATGCGTCACATCGGTACAATATCACAGAGCCAAACGAATTCCACGAGGACTAAGATTATCAATCAAACCGATGCTATTTCGCTTTCATTTAAACAAGGAGTTTATGGAGAGATGGTATTCAATTCTCAATAAATGTTCCTTAGACCTCATCTTCCTACTCATTGAGGAATTGTCAAAAGCTATACGTGAAATCTCCAATGAAATACTGGAGATAAAAGAAGATTTACAGACCCGAATGGAGTCAGACAATTGGAACAAAACTTTAGAGGAAATAAATCAGAAACTTGAGAAATACACTAAAGAACTGCAAGAAGGAAAACTTAGAAAATACAAAAGAGATACACTGGATTATAAATTAAATGAGGTGTACACTTGGGCCGAAGTATATGCCCAACGAAGAGTGTAATTTAAGAAGAACACCACCACATCATCCGAGGAAAGTTTAGTCACAGATGCAGATATTAACACCAATCGGGCACCTGCTCAGCTGGAGATGAGCGGCGCACAGATACGAGTAGAACAAGATAAAGAAGGCTCAGCACACTCTTCAACATCTAAGTCTTTTTTTATCACAGGCAGCGGACACCAGTCAACCGCCTGGGGTACAAACAAAAACCGGAGGAAAACAAGGAGAAGTCAAAGAAAAGGCACGAACAAATCTACGGAGCCAGAAAATAACTTAATAGTGAATATTTCTTCATGTGTATTGACATCCCAGCAATTGAGAGTTTTAAATAAAGGACTGGGATTCGTCCCTACATACGACACGAATCTCATGGAATGTGAAATTGCTCTCTATAAATTCATGAGAGTTTTAAGATTGAGGTATTTCTTTACAAACATTCTTCCACCAAAGTCAGAGAGTCCTGAAGCAGAATACTTAGAATTCAAACCTAAATCCAGATTCCAAGCTCCGGTCTCACATAAGGTTCTTGACTCATTTTAAAGTCTAGTTAAGAAAGATCTCCAAAAAATCAATATGAAGAGTTCTAAAAGAGGCAACTTTTCATTGCAATAAAAGAAGACATTAAATTCTTTGCAAAGTAACTCTGAAATAGTCATTCAAAAAGCTGACAAAGGGGCGCTATAGTTATTTTGGACAGAGCTTTCTACACTCAGAGAGTTAATGAACATGTTGTGGATACCGCCATGTATCTTCTTATGGATCAAGATCCAACACAGAAACTGATGGAAAGACAGGAAATTATTCGGAAGAATGCGCAAGAAATGGGATGGATCACATCCACTACCAAAGCTTTTTTGACAGTGACGAACACCAGGAGACCTCGGTTGTACATGCTTACGAAGATTCATAAAGATCTTCATAACCCACCCTTTAGACCGATTGTATCAGGATGTGGCACCATATTTGAACCTTTAGGACAATACATTGATTATTTTTTGCAGTCTTTTGTACAAAAATGGACATCCTACGTAAAGGATACTACAGATTTTCTATGCAAATTAGATTCCATTAAACTGAGTAACAATACCATCTTATGTACCATAGATGTAAAATCTCTTTATACATCGATTCCCCACTCAGGAGGCATGGAAGCTGTAGAATGTGCACTTCTTCGACAAACTGATGTCAAGGCCAATAAAGTTTTTCTTCTGGAACTCTTACATTTTTGTCTGAACCACTGTTACTTTCAATGGGAAGAACATTTTTATCTACAACTTACGGGATCTTCGATGGGCTTCGCAGGGGCCCCTGCGTATGCCAATACATTTATGGCCATGTTCGAAGAAAATCACGTATATAAAGATCAAGAATGGACTGATAATCTTTTAATGTACTGCAGATACATCGATGATATTTTTCTCATTTGGACAACCAATCAAGAGACTTTTGAACGGAAGATCTCTCAACTGAACACAGACGATGCACATATACAATTCACTCACAACATTAGTGAAACATCAATAGCATTTCTAGATGTTCTGATCAAAGTAGAGGACATGGGGATTCACACAGAAGTCTTTCGGAAGGTGACAGACAAAAATAATGCACTGTTAATTAACAGTTTTCATCCTCAGAATCTCATCTACAAATTGCCATACTCCCAGTTGTTAAGAGTTAAAAGGATTTGTTCCCGAACTGCTGCTCTAGAAGAAAACACACATATACAAAAACAAAAATACATTGCCAGAGGCTACCCAGTAGAAATTTTGGAACAAGCAGTAGAACGCATGAACACAACAGATCGTAGAATGTTATTGAGGAACCATCCTAAACAGACCAGCAACGACAAGTGTTTGTGTCCAAATTCTCTACCAGTTCTAAGAAGATTAAGAGGATCATTAACAATAGATGGGAGCTATTACAGAATGAGCCATATTTCAAGAATCTTTTTAAAGATAAACCATTGTATGCGTACAGAAGGTCTAGGAATTTGAAAGAAATGTTAATGATGACACCTAAAAGGACCACCCAAGACAGTCAAGGTACCAAGAAATGCCAAAACTGTGTACACTGCAACAATGTTATCGTTGGCACTAAGATCAATCATCCACTCACAGGAGAAGGAATAAAACTGTACCACAATTCTGACAGCAACACGAAGAATGTGAGGGATTTCGTGTCCTTGTGGATTGTATTATATAGGGAAAACTGAGAGAAAAATTAAAACACGCATGTCTGAACATAAAAGCACTATCAGAACACATAACAGAACCAGCAGTCTAGCGTTGCATTGGCTAGAAGCCAGACACACGATAGCGCAACTAAAATTTCAGGTGATAGAAGTAGTGGTACCTACTCTAGGGAAGGATCTTACCAGATCCTTGTTACAGAGAGAGAGATATTCTGGATAAGGAGACTGGACACTCAAGATCCCAAAGGTCTTAATGAAAAAATAGATTTCGGTTGTTTTCTGTAAAAAATACACACCATGGGTCCACCACGTGGATTGGGTAAAATCACATCTAAAAGTAGCAGGATATAACACATCTCTCCATATAATTTCCCTTCGTTCACTTACTGTGTGTGTTTGAGTATTCTCTTCTAATTTTTATTTTCTACACTGTGGGCTCTTATTATTTTTTGTATTTATTTGACCGTAATACCTTTCGGGTATTTGCATCCGGACAAGGCTTAAATATGTTTCAACATGGCGACCTGTCATGGGGCAGTACACTGTTCACACGAGTTTAGTCCGTCGTTGATCTTGGTGATTAGAGGATTCGTTTCCGCGGTATAGTCCGTCGTTTGTTTATTAGTTGCGTTCTAAGGACGAACAGAGATATCAGCTGGCAGTTAGACCAACGCGGTTGAGATGAACGGGGAGTGGTTCAGCGTTCTCTGAGAGTTTTCCTACCGAGGTGAGGACTTTTGACGAGGAGGAAGGAGATATAGAAGGGAGGAGACAGCGAAAGTTCAGAAGAGCGGTATTTAACAGATTCACTGTGATTTTTACAGTGTAAAGGGAAGATAGGCACCAGCTGGCAGCCAGACCGACGCGATCAAAAGGAAGAGGTTCAGTGTCTTCTGTGAGCACTTTGCCGAGGTGAGGCTACTCTGGGAGAAGGGTGGAGATACAGAAGGGAGTAGACAGTGGAAGGCTAGTAGAGTGGTATTTCACGGATTGATCGTTTTTTTCAGCGAACGGAGACGCATGGTCATCAGGAGTTTATCGTTAGAATAGGAGTGGAGTTTATTGTCTCTGCAACCACGAGGTTAGTAGAAACAGGAGGGACCTCGCCGTAATAATTTTTTTACCAGTTTGTCATGATTGGTAAACATTGTGAACGGTTGTATTTCAGATCTGTCTTTGTCAAGCTAGCGAAGTAACTAGATCATCCACATCACTGGGAAATCTGGTCCTACAAAGGAGGTGTAGAGCATGCCGTCTGTGGCTTGTCATTTCATTTTATAATACTTTTGGGAACGGACCCTGGGTGAACTTGGGCCATTGGTGATGGTATCTTTTCCCTCTTTTCTGGTCACATTCTTTTCTTATGGTCTATTATTGTTTTTTTTTTTATGGAACTGGGAGGTCACAATACCCTCATAATACTCTGTAAATACCTGAGATGATTCCTTGTGCATTATTGTTCTTTTATTGGACTGGGAGTTCGCAATACCCTGATAATACTATGTAAAATCATGAGATGATTTCTTGTGCATTATTTGAGTTTGACAACAGATTATGTCTTTGTTATTTCTAGATTTACGCCCCGAAGAAGGGCCAAGAGCCCGAAATGCATTGGGCATGAAAGAAAAATGGATATGTTCATTATCATTTGAAAAATAAGAATGTCTTTTTTCATGTAACAGAATAAATAGAATGTTATTGTAAACGTAACCATGTTTTGGTGAGAATTATGATTTTGTGAAAAATTGTTTAACACTAGGCTAATTTCCCAAAAAAAGTGTGTTTTATGTGAAGCATATAGATTTTACAGCACATTGCAGTTGCAACGAGTTATAGTGCATAGTGGTCAAGTTGAAGTACTTGAATTTAGGTGGTTTTGACAGGCATGTTTGGGCAGCTTGCACACCACTGTAGCACGCTGAGTAAAACAGTCAATTTCGATTAAACTGAGATCATTATTTACTAGTGCTCCTCTCTTACACTTACAGTTTGATTATTTTGCCCTTTGAGAGCAAGCACCCATCATGTCATTTGACGCAATATCCAATATTACAGATAACAGAGCAAATACCCTAGCCTACACAGCAGAACAAGCCTCAGAAATGTATTCACTAGAACAAGAAGTCAAATCATTTAATGTACAAGGGAGCTCCATATCACAACAGTTAAAACAATTTGAATATCTGACAAGGAGAGAACTCAACCAGCGCCTTCATGCGTCAACATCGGTACAATATCACAGAGCCAAACGAATTCCACGAGGACTAAGATTATCAATCAAACCGATGCTATTTCGCTTTCATTTAAACAAGGAGTTTATGGAGAGATGGGATTCAATTCTCAATAAATGTTCCTTAGACCTCATCTTGCTACTCATTGAGGAATTGTCAAAAGCTATACGTGAAATCTCCAATGAAATACTGGAGATAAAAGAAGATTTACAGACCCGAATGGAGTCAGACAATTGGAACAAAACTTTAGAGGAAATAAATCAGAAATTTGAGAAATACACTAAAGAACTGCAAGAAGGAAAACTTAGAAAATACAAAAGAGATACACTGGATTATAAATTAAATGAGGTGTACACTTGGGCCGAAGTATATGCCCAACGAAGAGTGTACTTTAAGAAGAACACCACCACATCATCCGAGGAAAGTTTAGTCACAGATGCAGATATTAACACCAATCGGGACCTGCTCAGCTGGAGATGAGCGGCGCACAGATACGAGTAGAACAAGATAAAGAAGGCTCAGCACACTCTTCAACATCTAAGTCTTTTTTTATCACAGGCAGCGGACACCAGTCAACCACCTGGGGTACAAACAAAAACCGGAGGAAAACAAGGAGAAGTCAAAGAAAAGGCACGAACAAATCTACGGAGCCAGAAAATAACTTAATAGTGAATATTACTTCATGTGTATTGACATCCCAGCAATTGAGAGTTTTAAATAAAGGACTGGGATTCGTCCCTACATACGACACGAATCTCATGAAATGTGAAATTGCTCTCTATAAATTCATGAGAGTTTTAAGATTGAGGTAATCCTTTACAAACATTCTTCCACCAAAGTCAGAGAGTCCTGAAGCAGAATACTTAGAATTCAAACCTAAATCCAGATTCCAAGCTCCGGTCTCACATAAGGTTCTTGACTCATTTTAAAGTCTAGTTAAGAAAGATCTCCAAAAAATCAATATGAAGAGTTCTAAAAGAGGCAACTTTTCATTGCAATAAAAGAAGACATTAAATTCTTTGCAAAGTAACTCTGAAATAGTCATTCAAAAAGCTGACAAAGGGGCGCTATAGTTATTTTGGACAGAGCTTTCTACACTCAGAGAGTTAATGAACATGTTGCGGATACTGCCACGTATCTTCTTATGGATCAAGATCCACCACAGAAACTGATGGAAAGACTGGAAATTATTCTGAAGAATGCGCAAGAAATGGGATGGATCACATGCACTACCAAAGCTTTTTTGACTGTGACGAACCCCAGGAGACCTCAGTTGTACATGCTTACGAAGATTCATAAGAGCTTCAAAACCCACCCTTTAGACCGATTGTATCAGGATGTGGCACCATATTTGAACCTTTAGGACAATACATTGATTATTTTTTGCAGTCTTTTGTACAAAAATGGACATCCTACGTAATGGATACTACAGATTTTCTATGCAAATTAGATTCCATTAAACTGAGTAACAATACCATCTTATGTACCTTAGATGTAAAATCTCTTTATACATCGATTCCCCACTCAGGAGGCATGGAAGCTGTAGAATGGGCGCTTCTTCGACAAACTGATGTCAAGGCCATTAAAGTTTTTCTTCTGGAACTCTTACATTTTTGTCTGAACCACTGTTACTTTCAATGGGAAGAACATTTTTATCTACAACTTACGGGAACTTCGATGGGCTTCGCAGGGGCCCCTGCATATGCCAATACATCTATAGCCATGTTCGAAGAAAATCATGTATATAAAGATCAAGAATGGACTGATAATCTTTTAATGTACTGCAGATACATCGATGATATTTTTCTCATTTGGACCAACAATTAAGAGACTTTAGAACGGAAGATCTCTCAACTGAACACATACGATGCACATATACAATTCACTCACAACATTAGTGAAACATCAATAGCATTTCTAGATGTTCTGATCAAAGTAGAGGACATGGGGATTCACATAGAAGTCTTTCGGAAGGAGACAGACAAAAATAATGCACTGTTATTTAACAGTTTTCATCCTCAGAATCTCATCTACAATTTGCCATACTCCCAGTTGTTAAAAGTTAAAAGGATTTGTTCCCGAACTGCTGCTCTAGAAGAAAACACACATATACAAAAACAAAAATACATTGCCAGAGGCTACCCAGTAGAAATTTTGGAACAAGCAGTAGAACGCATGAACACAACAGATCGTAGAATGTTATTGAGGAACCAACCTAAAAAAGACCAGCAACGACAAGTGTTTGTGTCCAAATTCTCTACCAGTTCTAAGAAGATTAAGAGGATCATTAACAATAGATGGGAGCTATTACAGAATGAGCCAGATTTCAAGATTCTTTTTAAAGATAAACCATTGTATGCGTACAAAAGGTCTAGGAATTTGAAAGAAATGTTAATGATGACACCTAAAAGGACCACCCAACACAGTCAAGGTACCAGGAAATGACAAAACTGTGTACACTGCAACAATGTTATCGTTGGCAATAAGATCAATCATCCACTCACAGGAGAAGGAATAAAACTGTACCACAATTCTGACTGCAACACGAAGAATGTGAGGGATTAAGTGTCCTTGTGTATTGTATTATATAGGGAAAACTGAGATAAAAATTAAAACGCGCATGTCTGAACATTAAAGCACTATCAGAACACAAAACAGAACCAGCAGTCTAGCGTTGCATTGGCTAGAAGCCAGACACACGATAGCGCAACTAAAATTTCAGGTGATAGAAGTAGTGGTACCTACTCTAGGGAAGGATCTTACCAGATCCTTGTTACAGAGAGAGATATTCTGGATAAGGAGACTGGACATTCAAGATCCCAAAGGTCTTAATGAAAAAATTGATTTCGGTTGTTTTCTGTAAAAAATACACACCATGGGTCCACCACGTGGATGGAGTGAAATCACATCTAAAAGTAGCAGGATATAACACATCTCTCCATATAATTTCCCTTCGTTCACTTACTGTGTGTGTTTGAGTATTCTCTTCTAACTTTTATTTTCTATACTGTGGGCTCTTATTATTTTTTGTATTTATTTGACCGTAATACCTTTCGGATATTTGCATCCGGACAAGGCTTAAATATGTTTCAACATGGCGACCTGTCATGGGGCAGTACACTGTTCACACGAGGTTAGTCCGTCGTTGATCTTGGTGATTAGAGGATTCGTTTCCGCGGTATAGTCCGTCATTTGTTTATTAGTTGCGTTCTAAGGACGAACAGAGATATCAGCTGGCAGTTAGACCAACGTGGTTGAGACGAACGGGGAGTGGTTCAGCGTTCTCTGAGAGTTTTCCTATCAAGGTGAGGACTTTTGATGAGGAGGAAGGAGATATAGAAGGGAGGAGACAGCGAAAGTTCAGAAGAGCGGTATTTAACAGATTCACTTAGATTTTTACAGTGTAAAGGGAAGATAGGCACCAGCTGGCAGCCAGACCGACGCGATCAAAAGGAAGAGGTTCAGTGTCTTCTGTGAGCACTTTGCCGAGGTGAGGCTACTCTGGGAGAAGGGTGGAGATACAGCAGGGAGTAGACAGTGGAAGGCTAGTAGAGTGGTATTTAACGGATTGATCGTTTTTTTCAGCGAACGGAGACGCATGGTCATCAGGAGTTTATCGTTAGAATAGGAGTGGAGTGTATTGTCTCTGCAACCACGAGGTTAGTAGAAACAGGAGGGACCTCGCCATAATAATTTTTTTACCAGTTTGTCATGATTGGTAAACATTGTGAACGGTTGTATTTCAGATCTGTCTTTGTCAAGCTAGCGAAGTAAGTAGATCATCCACATCACTGGGAAATCTTGTCCTACAAAGTAGGTGTAGAGCATGCCGTCTGTGGCTTGTCATTTCATTTTCAAATACTTTTGGGAACGGACCCTGAGTGAACTTGGGCCATTGGTGATGGTATCTTTTCCTTCTTTTCTGGTCACTTTCTTTTCTTAAAGTCTATTATTGTTTTTTTTATGGAACTGGGAGGTCACAATACCCTGATAATACTCTGTAAATACCTGAGAGGATTCCTTGTGCATTATTGTTCTTTTATTGGACTGGGAGTTCGCAATACCCTGATAATACTATGTAAAATCATGAGATGATTCCTTGTGCATTATTTGAGTTTGACAACAGATTATGTCTTTGTTATTTCTAGATTTATGCCCCCGAAGAAGTGCCAAGAGCCCGAAATGCATTGGGCATGAAAGAAAAATGGATATGTTCATTATCATATGAAAAATAAGAATGTCTTTTTTCATGTAACATAATAAATAGAATGTTATTGTAAACGTAACCAAGTTTTGGTGAGAATTATGATTTTGTGAAAAATTGTTTAACACTAGGCTAATTTCCCAAAAAAGTGTGTTTTATGTGAAGCATATAGATTTTACAGCACATTGCAGTTGCAACGAGTTATAGTGCATAGTGGTCAAGTTGAAGTACTTGAATTTAGGTAGTTTAAAACTTCACACACATGCTGCAAAGGCAGGCCTGAGCCATGTTTGAAAGGGGTACCTGGGTGGTTGGCACAATCCAGCCTGCAGGCCCACTCGCAGCATTTAATTTACAGGCCCTGGCACATTTAGTACCACATATTGAGGGACTTATAAACAAATTAAATATGAAAATTGGGTTCAAGCCAATGTTACCATGTTTTAAAAAGTGAGCACATGCACTTTAGCACTGGTTAGCGGCACTAAAGTGCGCAGAGTCTTAAGGGCAGCTATAACAAGGTAAGCAAAAAATGAAGGAGCAGGCAAATGGCTAGGGGGGAAGACCACCCAAAGGCTGACAGGTCTAAAAGTTATGTCTCTGGACTTCAGGGTTAAAAGACCTCAATCCCCACGGTTGGGCCCAGTGGCTCCTACTTGCCTCATGGCCATCTGAATAGGGTTCTGATGATGTGAATGTGTGCAATTGCATTTGTAATTGAGAAACAGTGAGTGTGAGTGTATGGATAGATTTGTGTGTGAGGGCAGCAAAGGCAGAGAGGCATAAGGGAAAACAAAAGAAGAAAGCATTAAGGCCCATTGCAAGGTAGACGATACTGGTTTTATGTCACTATATCGAGGTCAATAATATAGCACCAAAATAATATCAGATCCATTAGATCAACCTACCAATACAGTGTAAGGCAAGTAAATGATTACTGTTCTTAACTTCACCTATACTTACCTTACATACTTACCTTACAGTGCAGTGGTACAATGATGTAGTGGCTACAATATAATTGCCATACAATATATTGCATGAGGTATATTGACCCCTGCCTTGGTAATTGGCCTGGTATGGGTCCTCACCTGGAATTCCGGGGGTGGAGGGGAAGGAAGTGCTTCTAACTACAAGGCAGTGGGAATAGCAAGGACGAATCTGTCTTTCTGTATCAATTTCCACATGTTTCTCTCCCTTTCTAGACACATTTCTATGGCAATGGAGGGTTTTGTCAGAATCCTGAGCGATGCCCACAGGCAGTGAGTGATCACTAAATAGCTAGGGTGATCTTCTGTTAGGAGACGCTGGCCTCTGCTGACCTGGCAGACTGGAAGGACGCACGCAAGAATATAAATGAACCCATCAGTGTATGTTCAATTACCCCTTGAAACTTCTCCTCCCACTCATTACTCCTTAAATAGTTGAGAATAGTACCACATGTTATCAAGGAGGATGTAACTAGTAAGTGTCCTCATGTTGGATGCCTTGACTGGTTTGAGGAGGCTGAGAGTGGGTGACAGTAGGCTATCACTCATGTGCCAGCTGTGGGAGTTAAGCCAGTTGCAAGTTGGCAAGACACATATATTTTCAAGTTGCTCTATTGAGAACTTGACATGAGTTCTAACTAATCACAGAATACAGTTGTGAATATTTTTGTAATTACTTCCACATCTTTAGTTACAATACAACCCTAGAAAAATGACATCTCTTTTCAGCTGTGTACAAGTGGTGACCAGTTATTGATGCTGCGCTCTGGTTCTTGCTCCTTTTAGGAGCCGTGATGCACCACATCAAAGATACCATTTACCATCCCAGAGTAATGATCCTGGAAATGGTCCAAAGTAATAGCAACAGTGTCAGACCTTTCAAAAGGGAAACATTTTGTATAATTTTATTAGTCACATGAGATAGCGGAGACTTGTTTAAGCAGGAGATCTCGCTTGGTCGTAGTTCCTGGTACCATTCCTGTGACTATATTACAGTAGATGCGATAACCTACAACCTACAAGGACTATCATTGTCTCAGAGAATCCAAAGATTCTGCACAAGGAAACCTCACCCACTCTATTTTGGCATGCATCATCATAGGTAACCTTACCCTGTCCTGGCTGGATGCTACTGCCAGGACGGACTTACCCTCCTACTGGAGGACGTTCTTAATAAAGAAGAACTAGATAATCAAAGGGATCTTGATATCTAAAACTACCTCGATGGTAAACAAAAGACGCTTATTTGCTGTACTCTGTGTATGGTTAAAAAATACCTATCTGGATTCACAGTGAGCACAATCAATCTAGTTCCCCCCTTGGGCCAACATGTTTCGCCTATGTTAGGCCTCCAAGGGTCGATGCCTTCCTCAAGGCTATGAGTGATCTCCATCCGATCTGTTTACACATTCATACAAAGTCAATGTCCTAATTTAAAAGGTCAAACCGATTTGCACCTCTAAGTTTAGTTTTCTCATAATGTAGAAGCCATAATTATGAGTTTGACATTCATCGTGGTCAGGAGGAGGGGGCATCGTCCGTAGTATTTTGTTTGCAAAAGTTGCAAAACTTCCCACAAATATCACACATAGTGCAAAATTTGACAAAGGTAAACACATTTCTCCTGAACCAAATGTTGTCATTGTTTGTAGGCAGGATAGCTGAGAACTCATTTCAGCTGTTCTAACATAACTTTTACGATGCCCAAAACTTCAGGTGGTCGGAGCCAGATATAATTGCTGGAATAAAACGATCCTCACATTTTGCCATAATTTGGCTTGTGACTATGGCACCTGTGCACAAAATGCATCTCTGCCATTGTAGTTTTTAGGCATGTTGAGACAAGATCTCTTTCTTACAGACAGTGCCTTGCCTACAGCATTTCGTCTGTGCCAAACTGGCAAAGATCCCACCGCAAGGATTCTGTTGACTTCTCATTGTTGCTAAAAAGGTTCAGTGGGGCCACTCCAAGAACTTAGTGTGTGAATTTGACCTTGTCATAAACCGGTGCATGGGAAAATAATGAAGTTCAATCCGGCACAGGATTGCTATTATAGAACGAATGAACACTTAAAAAATTGCCTTCATTTGAAGTTGAAAGTCGAAGACGCTGCTTCATTATCACAGATACAACATTCAGAATCTCTGAAATCTGCTGTTCCCGTACAAGTAGAACCAATATTTTGTAGGTTTGGTTGTAGAATTAGGGAAGCTAGTAGAGAAAATGGTTACTTCAAAGAAGTTTAATACTATAGTCTGGTAGGAGGAATAGTACTTTTATGGGCCGTGCCTGAAATAAACAGTTAATAATAAAGTTTATCTGCAAAAGTATGGTAAAAGTTTCCTCCAGCAGAAATCTAAAGTTTCTGGAGAAGGGCCAAAGTCTGGATATATATATATATATGTATGCTTCTTCCAGGCTTCCAGTCTGACTTCCAGACTTTTCCAGTCTGGCTTCCAGACCTTTTGATGTATATATATATATATATATATATATATATATATATATATATATATATATATATATATATATATATATATATATATATATATATATTATCTACTGGCGGTCGCCAGTAGATAGTTATAGTTACAACCTATTATCCATAGGAAATCCGCGACATTCTATTTGAAATAACTCTCTTGCCGGTTGACGTATCTTCGCAAAATTTTCAAACTTTGTGGCCCGCTCCGGTCCGCTCCTACCCTGAAAGTCTCGGGGGATTCGTCAAGCGGGGCCGAGAAAAAGGGGGTCCCAAAACGCGTTTTCCCCATGCATTTTTCCATAGGAAACTTTAGACATGGCTACAGCCCGAACTGCTGAACGGAATTACACCAAATTTGGCAAACAGGTAGTTCTTGGTTCAGAAAGAACCCTTTTTGTTAAATGGTGTAAATCCGTTCAGTAGTTGCTGAGAAAATGAAAAGTAAAAAGTTAGTGATATCTATGGCCGAGTAGGGTCCGCGTACCCTCAGCGCACCCTGCGCGCACCGTCCCGATCACGAGCTGCATGTTAATTGGCTGTCAACATTCCGATTCAGGAAATGTTGGCAGCCATTTTGTCCTCGGTAGAACCGAGGGACAGAAACAAGTGCGCAAAGCGCACAAAGGGGGCAGGGTAGAAACACCCTGACCCCCTAGGTTTGCTCAGGGGTCCCACAAGGACCCCCTGGGCAAAAAAAAAAGATTTTTAAAAATCGGCAGGATGCGCTCAGGGTGCGCGAATCCTGCCGAAAAAAAAAATTGAAGCGCGGGCTCCCGCGCTCGATGTTAATTGGCCCCCGGGTGGGCCAAGTCCCGGGGGCATGGTGGGGGGATAATTTAATGTGTGGGGGCCTCAAAGGGCCCCCAAAGCCCCGGGGACCGCCACCCCCGGGGCTTTTTTAAAAATGGTGCGGGAGGGCTCTGAGCTCTCCCGCAGCCCCGGGACCACCACCTCCCCGGGGCTTTTTTTATACATTATAAAACCTGTGTGGGGGGCTCTAGCCCCCACACGCCCGGGGACCGCCACCTCCCCGGGGCACTAAACATTTTAATATGGGGGTCCGTTACGGACCCCAGAGCCCCGGGGACCACCACCTCCCCGGGGCTGTGTACTGAATGGGAGGGGGCCGCGCGGCCCCCTCCCGGAGCCCTTGATGGCCCTGGGGACCACCACCCCCAGGGCCGGCTCCTGCAGTGTCCCGGGTGCCTACCCCCAAGACACTGTAGTTTGCTATGGCAGGACGGGAGCCTCGCGGCTCCCGTCCTGCCATAGCAAACTGCTTTGGATATTGGAAGAGAGAGCAGGAAACCTGCCTCTCTTCCAATATCCAAAGCAGATTGCTTTCCACATGGGGAGCTGCATCTTAGCAGCTCCCCATGTGTAAAGCAATGCCGGCTCCCAAGGGACGCGGGAGCCGGCGGGACTGTGGGGGATTGGGGACCCCCACAGTCCCCAACGGAGAGGGCCAGCCCCGGGGGATGGGGTCCCCGGGGCAAGTAGTGGCTCGGGAGTGGGGCCACGCGGCCCCCTCCCCAAAAAAGAGAAAAAAATTTTTAAAAAAATGGAAAGGCCGGCCCCGGGGATGGGGTCCCCGGGGCCTTAAAATGGCCAGAGGAGGGGGGCCACGCTGCCCCCTCAAAATAATAAATATAGAGGCCATGCCCCGGGGATGGGGTCCCCGGGGCCAATACAGGCCCAGGGAAGGGGGCCACGCGGCCCCCTTCCCGTTTTTGTTTTTGTTTTTGTACTTTAAAGAAGGGGTAAGGCCCTGGGGGATGGGGTCCCCAGGGCCCAAAAAGAGAAAAAGGAAGGGGGCTACACAGCCCCCTTCAGGGGACAAAAAAATAATTAAAAAAAAACGATCGGGCTCGCAGGCCCCGCCCCTTCCTTCACCACTCTGCAAACGCGCCCCTGGCGCGTTTGCAGAGGGGGAACGAATTCCCCTTGAATACTGGGGGTCCCTGGGGCCAACTAGCCCACCAGGAACCTCCAGTATGCGCCAGGGGCTGCCTTGCAGAGAGGTGTACAGAGGCCACGCCCTTTTACATCTCTCTGCAACGCAGCTCTGTGGCGCTTTTTGGAGGTATATGGTGGGCTAGTTGGACTCCGGGGACCCTCAGGATTCAAGGGGACTTAATCCCCCAACTTAAAACGCGCCACGGGGCGCGTTTGCACAGTGGTGAAGGGAGGGGCGGGGCTTCAGGTGACATGTGTGCAAACAGGCCCCGTGGCGCGTTTTAAGATGGGGAATTAAATCCCCTTCAATCCTGAGTGTCCCTGGGGGCCAACTAGCCCAACAGGTACATCCAGAAAGCGCCACAGAGCTGCGTTGCAGAGAGGTGTAAAAGGGGTGTGGCCTCTCTACACGTCTCTGCAACGCAGCCCCTGGCGCATATTGGAGGTTCCTGGTGGGCTAGTTGGCCCCTAGGGACCCTCAGGATTCAAGGGGACTTAATCCCCCAACTTAAAACGCGCCACGGGGCGCGTTTGCACAGATGTCACCTCAGGCCCCGCCCCTCCCTTCACCATTGTGCAAATATTCTTCTAAAATCATCCGAAATACGAATTCCGATTTACTCACCTGTTATAAGGAGAGACCTCAGTGCTGCGTCTTTCAGCCCAGTACTGGTCCTGAAAAGTAATTTTAACCGTACTTACCAGTAACTTGAATTTCCTTCCATAGGATATCATTGCCTTCTTTTTGCTGAAAAAGTTTCTAAGTGTTGATTTTTGAAACATACAAATATTCCTCTAAAATCAGCCGAAATACGAATTCCGATTTACTCACCTGTTATAAGGAGAGACCTCAGTGCTGTATCTTTTAGCCCAGTACTGGTCCTGAAAAGTAATTTTAACCGTACTTACCAGTAACTTGAATTTCCTTCCATAGGCTAACATTGACTGGTTTCACTTGGAAATTCTTCTAAGTGTGGAGTTTTGGAACTTTAAAATATTCCTCTAAAATCAGCCGAAATACGAATTCCGATTTACTCACCTGTTATCAGGAGAGACCTCAGTGCTGCATCTTTCAGCCCAGTACTGGTCCTGAAAAGTAATTTTAACCGTACTTACCGGTAACTTGAATTTCCTTCATAGGCTAACATTGACTGGTTTCACTTGGAAATTCTTCTAAGTGTGGAGTTTTGGAACTTTAAAATATTCCTCTAAAATCAGCCGAAATACGAATTCCGATTTACTCACCTGTTATCAGGAGAGACCTCAGTGCTGCATCTTTCAGCCCAGTACTGATCCTCAAAAGTAATTTTAACCGTACTTACCAGTAACTTGAATTTCCTTCCATAGGATATCATTGCCTGCTTTTTGCTGAAAAAGTTTCTAAGTGTTGATTTTTGGAACTTTAAAATATTCCTCTAAAATCAGCCGAAATCCGAATTCTGATTTACTCACCTGTTATCAGGAGAGACCTCAGTGCTGCATCTTTCAGCCCAGTACTGATCCTCAAAATTAATTTTAACCGTACTTACCGGTAACTTGAATTTCCTTCATAGGCTAACATTGACTGGTTTCACTTGGAAATTCTTCTAAGTGTGGAGTTTTGGAACTTTATAATATTCCTCTAAAATCAACCAAAGTACGAATTCCAATTTACTCACCTGTTATCAGGAGAGAACCCAGTGCTGCATCTTTTAGCCCAGCACTGACCCTGAAAAGTAATTTTAACCGTACTTACCAGTAACTTATATTTTCTTCCATAGGAATCCATTGTCTGGTTTTCAGCAGAAAAGTTTCAAAGTGTCGATTTTCACAAACTACAAATATTCCTTAAAAATCGCCTGTATGACTTAAACGCATTCTTTCAACTGTTTACAGGAGATGCACCAGTGCTGGAACCAGGATCCAACACTGAGTAACAAAAAGTAACGATAACAGTTTTTACCTCCTAAGTGAATTTCCTTCCATAGGATAACATTGGTCATTCTATGAGAAAAAGTTTCTAAGTGTCAACTTTTAAAATACAATAATATTCCTTAAAAATCACGAGTGTAACCAAAACGCTTTTACTCAACTGTTTACAGGAGATGTGCCAGGACTGAATCTAGGATCCAGTCCTGTGGTTAGAAAAGTAAACCATAAAGTAACTAATTGCATTTAACTAGAAATTCACCTTGAGCTGAATGTTGCATTGTGTTTGAAAATGTGTTGCCCATTGCAACAACTGTAACTACTGTACTTAAAAGTCTATTGCCTATGTGCAAAGTATTTAAACTAAAGTAATTCATTCTGAGAAAGTATTTTTTGTAATGTAATGTATAATGTAATTACAATGTAATTTAAAAAATAAAATATGTTATATAAAATTGTTTCTAAAAATGTAGTAAATCAGTATTAAAAAAATTTATATAACAATTAATACATTTAAAAATTGTCATTTACAAAACCTTTGAAATTCACTGAAAAAACCGTAGGTTTCAGACATGTTATAGTTACAAATTAGCATTTAAAAAACCTTTGAAATTCACTGAAAAACCATAGGTTTCAGGGACGTTATAGTTACAAATTAGCATTTAAAAAACCTTTGAAATTCACTGAAAAAACCATAGGTTTTAGGGACAGTTATAGTTAGTTGGACATTGCACTCGTACAAAACCCGTGAAATTCCCTGTTAGTCCAGCTAACTATAACTCGCGCCCCGCAATGCACTGCTGATGACGTCACATATTACATCACTCATGACATGGTCAGTGACATCACTGATGACATCACTGATGACATCTCAAATGACATCACTGATGACATCACTGATGACATCATCCGTGTGATAATTTCATGCATCTTCTCACACCCTAATATAACCTTTGATACACCCACTCTAAATTACAGAATGCCATTCGCAAAACCATAGACACTCCAACACCAATAACTACATACCCACACACTGTTTCTTAGGTCTACGCACACATCCACTCACTCACCCGTACAGTCACTCATACTTACGGTCACTCAGTACAGGACTATCATATGCACTCATACTCCTATATAGACACTCAAACACCGCCACTCATCCATAGAGGTACTCACACACCTAGTCAGTCATGCAAATAATTAAACACACTACCATTTACTCACCTATACAGTTATACACACACCAGCTCACTTACTCATACAAATACTAGCACATTCTTACGCTCTTATACAATCACTGATACAAGCACACACTCATCCATACAGCCACTATCACAATCAGTCACTCTCGCTATAGCTATTTATATACTCCAACACACATATATACTGCCTTTCACATATGTAGTTACTCACACATGTACCACTGGGACATACATTCACTCACTAACACACTCTTACACACACTTACCCACCCATACAGTCTATCACAGATGCACTCTTGAAACCATCCACCCAGTGAATCACCCACTCACACATCTATGCACAGAGTCGCACACACCCCTCCCACACAAACACTCAGGCACCCATACAGATACTCACACAAGCATTCAATAACTCAAATAGACACTCATGTAGCTATTCACAAACACATGCAGCCACTTACACAGCAACAGACAGACGGATACAGACATTCACCCAGTTTAGTCACTAACCCATGCATTCAGTAAGATACGTTAAATCACTCACTTATACAGTCAGTCACGCACCTACTAAATCATCCATACAGACACTTACACACCCACTCATTCTTCAATACGTCTTTTCATATATATATTAAAAATATTTAAACTTTAGAGAAACACACAGTCACTGGATGATGTCATCAGTGATGTCATCAGTGATGTCATTTGAGATGTCATCAGTGATGTCATCAGTGATGTCACTGACCATGTCATGAGTGATGTAATATGTGACGTCATCAGCAGTGCATTGCGGGGCGCGAGTTATAGTTAGCTGGACTAACTATAACGGGGAATTTCACGGGTTTTGTACGAGTGCAATGTCCAACTAACTATAACTGTCCCTAAAACCTATGGTTTTTTCAGTGAATTTCAAAGGTTTTTTAAATGCTAATTTGTAACTATAACGTCCCTGAAACCTATGGTTTTTTCAGTGAATATATATATATATATATATTTGTCTGATCAATGTTTTTACACTTTATATGATTTTTATGTTATGGATATATATTTTCACATAAACAACTTAGGGGCATATTAGCAAGACCCACGTTAAAATTATCGTCGTTTTAGCCGCAGGAAACTGTCGCTAAAACGGCGATAATGGGCTTGCTAATATGCGTTATAGAATTCCAATAGAAGCCCAGGTTAGATGTGCAGGACATCTAACCTGGGCTTCTATTGGAATTCTATAACGCTTATTAGCAAGCCCATTATCGCCGTTTTAGCGGCAGTTTCCTGCCGCTAAAGCGGCGATAATTTTAACGTGGGTCTTGCTAATATGCCCCTTAGTTCTTAAGACCATGCCCCAACATTTGCACATTGAGTAGGCAACGAAATTAGGCGATGAGATTACTTGATAAGCAAACAGATCGGAGGTCCAGTTTACGAGGCCCGATACTGAATTATAGCCGAGTATGTCAGCGGAAGTTGTCCGAGAGCGGGAGGCAGCAGCAGATGTATTATTTAAAAATCTACCAAGTGTACCAGCAGCAGGGGCAAATATGCAAGCAAACACAAATCTTGCCGGGAAAGACTCGGATGCCAAAGCATTATTGAAGAAATTAGAAAAATGTATGAGGTCGGAAGTTACCAAATGGTGGGAGCACACATCGTTAAAAAAATATGAGGAAGTGGGGCGCGTGCCGCGAGGATTGAGGATTCTCTTGGCGCCTAGCTTTGAGAATCCCAATCCCACTATGCTTAAAGAATGGGGATTAAGCAATCTCGATGCCTCCATGAACCTTGTTCGCATCCTTATTAAATATGCTGAATCTGATCGCCTTGAACTCTTAAAGGATATAGATAAAATCAATGAGGATCTAAGCAAACTGGAACCGAATGATTACATTACGAAAATAAGACAAGAAATTCAAACACGCCTCAAAAAGCAAGAAGAAAAAATTAAAACGCGCAAAGTATTTAAATTTGCCAGAGATTTAGCAGATTATGAACAAGGCCGGATCTACACATTCGCCTGAAAATATGAGAATGCTAAGAAACAAAGATCTAATGCAGGAATGGTCACGGACATTAATACCATACCACAACAAGACAGCGCAATATCTAAAGATTCACCCATGGCTTCAGATACGGTCTCGCTAAGCAGTGACACTGGGTCAGAATGTAGCAACACATATGCTAACAATGTGGAAGAAAGACCACTCAGCTTAGGGGAGGAGGTGAATTTTTTAGCGACGGATCGGCGCAATACCTTAAGACCTCGGAAGCAAGGTCAGCAAGCAGAAGTAAAAGAAACACAAAAAGAAGAGAGCGACGCAAAAAAACAAAAGCCAAAATCAGGAAGAAAATATTGGCGCAAATAGACAATATGGAACACAAAACAATCATCAATCTATCTACAATGGAACTAACATCAGCTGAGAAACAACTGCTCAGCTTAGGCCTGTCCCCCCAACGAATTTAACTATGCGCAAACAAGAATAGATTTGTTTAGCTACATTCGGAAACTCAAATTGCGTAAATTCTTTACAATAAAAAATGGGCTGGAAGAACACCGCCTAGAAAAGGCAAAAGAAAAGAACAAAGTCATGGCAAGAAGTGGCAAAAGCAAAACCGGTCTGCAAGTATCTGATATTCCACTGCTACGTATCATGCATGAACTCGATACTGCGACAGTAATGGACAGCAATGCAGCAAATAAGGCAGTCCATACACAAGCACAGCTTCAATCTATGGATATCTCGCAACAAGGGGCTGGGAGCAGCCCCTTTAAACCGAAATCGACATTCATACCAGTAATGCCAAAAGATGCCATTGATATATTTCATGAGACTGTAATAGAAGAAATTAAAAAACTCAATCATCAAGTAAAAAACAAACAATGTAAAAAGAATTACAGTGAATACAAATATATCGAATTGATGAAGAGATTAAGCAAGAATCATGAAGTGGTGATCACAAAAAGCGATAAAGGAGGCAATATAATAATCTGGCCTAAGGCAGATTACATCAAAGAGGCCCATAGACAATTGGAGGACCAAACATGCTATGCCAGAACTAACTGGACAGTATATAACAAAGCCAAGCAATCGTTGGAAAAAATGTTACATCGATTCAAAAGAGAAGGCTTGATCTCTTTGGAAGAACATAAATACCTATGGGTGGATCAGCCAGTCATCCCAGTAATATACTTTATCCCTAAAATTCACAAGAACATTACTCCTGTCCCCGGACGCCCGATAATTACAGCAATCAACAGCATGGGAGAACACATTTCCCAGTATGTGGATTATTTTCTTCAGGATCTAGTTAAAGATCTTCCTACCTATGTTAGAGACACTGGGGACTTTTTGAATAAAATTAAACATATCAAATGGGAAAATGACATGCTACTTATGACTCTAGATATCGAGTCATTGTACACCTGCCTAGATCACTCCATAGGACTGGAAGCTATTGAACATTTTTTACATTCTAGACCAGTTGAATGTTATAAGCATAATGCAATGTTGATGGAAAGTATATCGTGGTGTCTTAACAACAATTTCTTTTTGTTTGGCAATGAGGTATACAAACAGCTACGGGGGGTGGCCATGGGAGCCTGCTTCTCTCCTAGCTATGCCTGTTTAATGGTAGGCTGGTGGGAGGAGCGGGTTCTCAGGGCCACTCACTCGGCAATATACAATAGACATGTCAAGTACTGGTTCAGATATATTGACGATGTTTTTGCAGTGTGGCAAGGTGATGTTGAAAGTGCAAATGAATTTATCAATATCATTAACAACAACTCAGTCAATTTGAAATTCACATCACATATAAGTACAGAGAGTATAGAATTCCTAAATGTGCAACTGTTTATCAAAAATGACCAGATAGCTACAACTCTATATAGAAAGGCTACAGCTGGGAACTCCACAATCCACGCCAGTAGCCACCATCCAAAACATCTAATCAGAAGTATACCATACGGGGAACTTCTACGCATTAAAAGAATATGCAGTAGTGAACCAGAACTAGAGAGATGTACACAAGAGGCCATTGCTAGATTTAAAAGACGAGGCTACAATGACACAGTTCTTAAAGATGCCCAAGCAAAAGTGAAATTGAAAAATAGGGAGACGATGTTAACATCTACATCATCAACTAACACTCAAGAGGCAGGGCAGGACAATGATGCACCGAGACTTATCCTGACTTATAATCAGCGAGAAAGACAAATCCAAGCCATCATAAAGCGCAACTGGCCCATCATAATGACAGATGCAGTATTGGCACCTACACTACCTGACAGCCCTACAGTTACATACAGGAAGGGTATTTCGATGAGGACACAGCTAGTCAAAAGCAGTCCGGAGGTCCATTCAGGTAGTATGTGGTTACAGCCAAAACAAGGTTTCTTTAAATGCTCGAGCTGTAGAGCGTGTAAATTTGGTATCAATACCACCAGTTACATGACCGCTTTTGATCTTAGGCCCAAAATGATTAAAGGCAATCACAACTGCAAAACGGAATTTGCTGTTTATGTCCTGACGTGCACCTGTGGATTGAGGTATGTGGGAAGTACCAAGCTACAGGTGCATGTTAGGATATTACAGCATCTTCGGGCTATTGTGAATGGTGATGACAATTATCCAGTGGCTAGGCACTTCAAGCTTATCCACAATAATGACTTGGGTTGCCTTAGTTACTATGTAATAGCCGCAGTTCCCAAACCATGCAGAGGAGGCAATAGAGAACGCATCCTTCGTCAATTGGAATCTCGGACCATTTTAGAACTAGACAGTAAATCACCTAAAGGTTTGAACAACACAGAAGATCTACATACCTTTTTATAGTTTTTGTAAGTGTATGTTGATAAGATTATTTGGAGTCTATCCCGTAGTACACCCATAGCCTGTGTGAGCCGCAGGTCGAACCTTATGTCCAAAGTAACCTGATTCCTCTACCCCAAAGCTAACACACACATACCTCTGGTGTTGTCATTAGCATATTTTGTATCTATTTATATCTCGTTCTAATAATCAATTCAATATATGTGATAAGAAAAATTCCCTATATTCTTAAAATGAATATTGCTGCTATTTGACTATACCACTTAATGTATTGAAACACAATAATATAGGTTGAAATATCCCTATTCTGCTGCTATCTATCCCTTCCACAGTTTTTATGCATTTGCACTTTATTCGTTTTAACTCTTTAACTAATACTATTTTTTAACACTGGCACTTTTAATAACAGGGCTTTCAGTCCTGTCAATTAGCACTTAAGTATCATGTTGGGAGCACCAACATTTTTTTTTTATATATGTGCTAGAAGTTATTCTGGTCTGAGTTTTTTAGTCTGGTTAATTCCCATGAAAGTAACAACTGGCACAATACAATGGTGACAAATTATCTTGTGGCGCATTTTGCACAAATTTCGATGTCTACTTGTTTATACAATGCATTTATGCAGCAATTTTGAAGATTGTTTTTTCATTATTTATTTTACATATAATGAAGACTGTTTTTATATTTTTACATTCTATGCGTGAAGGGATTTTTTGTATGGTAGAAAAGTATGTTCCTTTTCTCTTTTATAAATAGATCACTTTTAATCATGTGTCTTATGTAAGAATATAACTGTACTTTTTAGAACAAGTATTTTTCATATGAAATTGATAGTATATTTCAATTATGACTCAAAACAGTATATATATATAACATGTGGCACATTGTAGTGTTGAAAACGCATAAATAACAAGTCACCATTTACTGTGTGCACAAGGTATAGACACAGAGAAATTAGCAGACCAGTTAATGCACATAACATGGTTAAGCACAGTATTTTGTTTATGTCTATTCTTAGAGTTTAACACGTGACATGGGTGTATTTTATTATGCATAATAAAAATGGCAGGTGGACTGCGTTTCCGCATGTGATCAAGGGCATTCTATTGCCCGAAACGCGTCATACGGCTACTCGTAAAATAAAGAACTTACATTGCCACGCAATTTGGGTCCGTGACTCTGTTTTCCTCCGAAGTAAGCAGGAAGGAGTCTACAGCTTGTTTATATATATATATATATATTATCTACTGGCGGTCGCCAGTAGATAGTTATAGTTACAACCTATTATCCATAGGAAATCCGCGACATTCTATTTGAAATAACTCTCTTGCCGGTTGACGTATCTTCGCAAAATTTTCAAACTTTATGGCCCGCTCCGGTCCGCTCCTACCCTGAAAGTCTCGGGGGATTCGTCAAGCGGGGGCCGAGAAAAAAGGGGGTCCCAAAACGCGTTTTCCCCATGCAATTTTCCATAGGAAACTTTAGACACGGCTACAGCCCGAACTGCTGAACGGAATTACACCAAATTTGGCAAAGAGGTAGTTCTTGGTTCAGAAAGAACCCTTTTTGTTAAATGGTGTAAATCCGTTCAGTAGTTGCTGAGAAAATCAAAAGTAAAAAGATAGTGATATCTATGGACGAGTAGGGTCCGCGTACCCTCAGCGCACCCTGCGCGCACCGTCCCGATCACGAGCTGCATGTTAATTGGCTGTCAGCTGGCTGTCAACATTCCGATTCAGGAAATGTTGGCAGCCATTTGTCCCTCGGTAGAACCGAGAGACAGAAACAAGTGCGCAAAGCGCACAAAGGGAGCAGGGTAGAAACACCCTGACCCCTAGGTTTGCTCAGGGGGTCCCACAAGGACCCCCTGGGCAAAAAATTATTATTATTTTTTTAAAAATCGGCAGGATGCGCTCAGGGTGCGCGAATCCTGCCGGAAAAATCGAGCGCGGTCTCCGCGCTCGATGATAGTGGCCCCCGGATGGGCCAAGTCCCGGGGGCATGCTGGGGGGGGTTAATTTTATGTGTGGGGGCCTCTAAGGGCCCCAAGCCCGGGGACCACCACCCCCGGGGCTTTATGTGTAATGGTGCGGGAGGGCTCTGAGACCTCCCGCAGCCCCGAGACCGCCACCTCCCCGGGGCTTCTTTTTTTATTTTTGATTAACCTGTGTGGGGGGTTCCAGCCCCACACACGCCCGAGACCACCACCTCCCGGGGCACTAAGAAAAATTACAATGGGGGTCCGTTTTGGACCCCCAAGCCCCGAGGACCAACACCTCCCCGGGGCTTTCAAAATGTGAGGAGGGCCGCGCGGCCCCCTCCTGGAGCCTGTGGTGGCCCTGGGGACCGCCACCCCTCAGGGCCGGCTCCTGCAGTGTCCCGGGGTGCCTACCCCGGGACACTGCTGTTTGCAATGACAGGACGGGAGCCTCGCGGCTCCGTCCTGTCATTACAAACTGCTTGGATATTGGAAGAGAGAGCAGGAAACCTGCTCTCTCTTCCAATATCCAAAGCTGATTGCTTTCCACATGGGGAGCAGCATGTTAGCTGCTCCCCATGTGTAAGCAATGCCGGCTCCCGTAGGACACGGGGAGCCGGCGGGACTGTGGGGGTTTGGGGACCCCCACAGTCCCCAACGAGAGGCCAGGCCCGGGGGATGGGGTCCCCGGGGCCATAAGTGGCCACGGAGGGGGCCACGCAGCCCCCTCCCCAAAGGTAAAAAAAAGTAAAAAAAAAAAAGTGCAAGGCCGGCCCCGGGGATGGGGTCCCCGGGGCCTTAAATGGCCTGAGGAGGGGGCCACGCAGCCCCCTCCAAATAAAAAAAAAGAGGCCATGCCCCGGGGGATGGGGTCCCCGGGGCCAATACAGGCCCAGGGAAGGGGGCCACGCGGCCCCCTTCCCGTTTTTTTAAATTTTAATTTAAAAAAGAGGGGTAAGGCCCTGAGGGATGGGGTCCCCAGGGCCTAAAAATAGGAAAAAGGAAGGGGGGCCACACAGCCACCCTTCAGGGGAAAAAAAAACGATCGGGCCCGCAGGCCCCGCCCCCTTCCTTCACCACTCTGCAAACGCGCCCCTGGCGCGTTTGCAGAGGAGAACAATTCCCCTTGAATACTGGGGGTCCCTGGGAGCCAACTTGCCCACCAGGAACCTCCAGTATGCGCCAGGGAGCTGCCTTGCAGAGAGGTGTACAGAGGCCATGCCCCTTTTACACCTCTCTGCAACGCAGCTCTGTGGCGCTTTTGGAGGTATATGGTGGGCTAGTTGCACCCCAGGGACCCTCAGGATTCATGGGGAGTTAATCCCCCGACTTAAAACGCGCCACGGGGCGCGTTTGCACAGTGGTGAAGGGAGGGGCGGGGCTTCAGGTGACATGTGTGCAAACAGGCCCCGTGGCGCGTTTTAAGATGGGGAATTAAATCCCCTTCAATCCTGAGGGTCCCTGGGGCCAACTAGCCCAACAGGTACGTCCAGAAAGCGCCACAGAGCTGCGTTGCAGAGAGGTGTAAAGAGGTGTGGCCTCTGTACATGTCTCTGCAACGCAGCCCCTGGCGCATACTGGAGGTTCCTGGTGGGCTAGTTGGCCCGTAGGGACCCTCATGATTCAAGGGGACTTAATCCCCCTACTTAAAACGCGCCACGGGGCGCGTTTGCACAGATGTCACCTCAGGCCCCGCCCCTCCCTTCACCATTGTGCAAATATTCCTCTAAAATCAGCCGAAATACGAATTCTGATTTACTCACCTGTTATCAGGAGAGACCTCAGAGCTGCATCTTTCAGCCCAGTACTAATCCTGAAAAGTAATTTTAACCATACTTACCAGTAACTTGAATTTCCTTCCATAGGCTAACATTGACTGGTTTCACTTGGAAATTCTTCCAAGTGTGGAGTTTTGGAACTTTAAAATATTCCTCTAAAATCAGCCGAAATACGAATTCCGATTTACTCACCTGTTATCAGGAGAGACCTCAGTGCTGTATCTTTCAGCCCAGTACTGGTCCTGAAAAGTAATTTTAACCGTATTTACCAGTAACTTGAATTTCCTTCCATAGGCTAACATTGACTGGTTTCACTTGGAAATTCTTCTAAGTGTGGAGTTTTGGAACTTTAAAATATTCCTCTAAAATCAGCCGAAATATGAATTCCGATTTACTCACCTGTTATCAGGAGAGACCTCAGTGCTGCATCTTTCAGCCCAGTAATGATCCTCAAAAGTAATTTTAACCGTACTTACCAGTAACTTGAATTTCCTTCCATAGGATATAATTGCCTGCTTTTTGCTGAAAAAGTTTCTAAGTGTTGATTTTTGAAACATACAAATATTCCTCTAAAATCTGCCGAAATACGAATTCCGATTTACTCACATGTTATCAGGAGAGACCTCAGTGCTGCATCTTTCAGCCCAGTACTGATCCTCAAAAGTAATTTTAACCGTACTTACCGGTAACTTGAATTTCCTTCATAGGCTAACATTGACTGGTTTCACTTGGAAATTCTTCTAAGTGTGGAGTTTTGGAACTTTAAAATATTCCTCTAAAATCAGCCGAAATACGAATTCCGATTTACTCACCTGTTATCAGGAGAGACCTCAGTGCTGCATCTTTCAGCCCAGTACTGATCCTCAAAAGTAATTTTAACCGTACTTACCAGTAACTTGAATTTCCTTCCATAGGATATCATTGCCTGCTTTTTGCTGAAAAAGTTTCTAAGTGTTGATTTTTGAAACATACAAATATTCCTCTAAAATCAGTCGAAATACGAATTCCGATTTACTCACCTGTTATCAGGAGAGAACCCAGTGCTGCATCTTTTAGCCCAGCACTGACCCTGAAAAGTAATTTTAACCGTACTTACCAGTAACTTATCTTTTTTTCCATAGGAATCAATTGTCTGGTTTTCAGCAGAAAAGTTTCAAAGTGTCGATTTTCACAAACTACAAATATTCCTTAAAAATCGCCTGTATGACTTAAACGCATTTTTTCAACTGTTTACAGGAGATGCACCAGTGCTGGATCCAGGATCCAACACTGAGTAAGAAAAAATAACGATAACAGTTTTTACCTGCTAAGTGAATTTCCTTCCATAGGATAACATTGGTGATTCTATGAGGAAAAGTTTCTAAGTGTCAACTTTTAAAATACAATAATATTCCTTAAAAATCACGACTGTAACCAAAACACTTTTACTCAACTGTTTACAGGAGATGTCCCAGGACTGAATCTAGGATCCAGTCCTGTGGTTAGAAAAAGTAATCCATAAACTAACTAATTGCATTTAACTAGAAATTCACATTGAGCTGAATGTTGCATTGTGTTTGAAAATGTGTTGCCCATTGCAACAACTGTAACTACTGTACTTAAAAGTCTATTGCCTATGTGCTAAGTATTTAAACTAAAGTAATTCATTCTGAGAAAGTATTTTTTGTAATGTAATGTATAATGTAATTACAATGTAATTTAAAAAATAAAATATGTAAATGAAATTGTTTCTAAAAATGTAGTAAATCAGTATGAAAAAAAATAATATAAAAATTAATACATTTAAAAAACCTTTGAAATTCACTGAAAAAACCGTAGGTTTCAGGCACGTTATAGTTACAAATTAGCATTTAAAAAACCTTTGAAATTCACTGAAAAAACCATAGGTTTCAGACACGTTATAGTTAGAAATTAGCATTTAAAAAACCTTTGAAATTCACTGAAAAAACCATAGGTTTTAGGGATAGTTATAGTTACAAATTAGCATTTAAAAAACCTTTGAAATTCACTGAAAAAACCATAGGTTTCAGATATGTTATAGTTACAAATTAGCATTTAAAAAACCTTTGAAATTCACTGAAAAAACCATAGGTTTTAGGGACAGTTATAGTTAGTTGGACATTTCACTCGTACAAAACCTGTGAAATTCCCCGTTATAGTTAGTTCAGCTAACTATAACTCGCGCCCACTAATGCACTGCTGATGACGTCACATATTACATCACTCATGACATGGTCAGTGACATCACTGATGACATCACTGATGACATCTCAAATGACATCACTGATGACATCATCCACGTGATAATCTGATGCAGCTCCTCACACCCTAATATAACCTTTGATACACCCAATCTAAATTACAGACTGCCATTCGCAAAACTATAGACACTCCAACACCAATAACTACATACCCACTCACTGATTCTTAGGTCTACACACACACATCCACTCACTCACCCGTACAGTCACTCATACTTATGGTCACTCAGTACAGGACTATCATATGCACTCTTACTCCTATATAGACACTCAAACACCGCCACTCATCCATAGAGGTACTCAAACACCTAGTCAGTCATGCAAATAATTAAACACACTGCCATTTACTCACCTATACAGTTATACACACACCAGCTCACTTAATCATACAAATACTAGCACATTGTTACGCTCTTATACAATCACTGATACAAGCACACACTCATCCATACAGCCACTATCACAATCAGTCACTCTCGCTTATAGCTATTTATATACTCCAACACACATATATACTGGCTTTCACATATGTAGTTACTCACACATGTACCACTGGGACATACATTCACTCACTAACACACTCTTACACACACTTACCCACCCATACAGTCTATCACAGATGCACTCTTGAAACCATCCACCCAGTGAATCACCCACTCACACATCTATGCACAGAGTCGCACACACCCCACCCACACAAACACTCAGGCACCCATACAGATACTCAGACAACCAATCAATAACTCATATAGACACTCATGTAGCTATTCACAAACCCATGCAGCCACTTACACAGCAACAGACAGACGGATACAGACATTCACCCAGTTTAGTCACTAACCCATGCATTCAGTAAGATACGTTAAATCACTCACTTATAGAGTCAGTCACGCACCTACTAAATCATCCATACAGACACTTACACACCCACTCATTCTTCAATACGTCTTTTCCTATATATATTAAAAATATTTAAACTTTACAGAAACACACAGTCACTGGATGATGTCATCAGTGATGTCATTTGAGATGTCATCAGTGATGTCATCAGTGATGTCACTGACCATGTCATGAGTGATGTAATATGTGATGTCATCAGCAGTGCATTGCGGGGCGCGAGTTATAGTTAGCTGAACTAACTATAACGGGGAATTTCACAGGTTTTGTACGAGTGAAATGTCCAACTAACTATAACTGTCCCTAAAACCTATGGTTTTTTCAGTGAATTTCAAAGGTTTTTTAAATGCTAATTTGTAACTATAACATATCTGAAACCTATGGTTTTTTCAGTGAATATATATATATATATTCACTGAAAAAACAATAGGTTTTAGGGACAGTTATAGTTAGTTGGACATTGCACTCGTACAAAACCCGTGAAATTCCCCCGTTATAGTTAGTTCAGCTAACTATAACTCGCGCCCCGCAATGCACTGCTGATGACGTCACATATTACATCACTCATGACATGGTCAGTGACATCACTGATGACATCACTGATGACATCTCAAATGACATCACTGATGACATCATCCAGTGACTGTGTGTTTCTGTAAAGTTTAAATATGTTTAATATATATAGGGAAAGGCGTATTGAAGAATGAGTGGGTGTATAAGTGTCTGAATGGATGATTTAGTACGTGCGTGACTGACTCTACAAGTGAGTGATTAAACGTATCTTACTGAATGCATGGGTTAGTGACTAAACTGTGTGAATGTCTGTATCCGTCTGTTGGTGTGTAAGTGGATGCATGGATTTGCGAATAGCTACATGAGTGTCTATATGGGTTATTGATTGGTTCTATGAGTATCTGTATGGGTGCCTGAGTGTTTGTGTGGATGGGGTGTGTGCGACTGTGCATAGATGTGTGAGTGGGTGATTCACTGGGTGGATGGTTTCAAGAGTGCATCTGTGATAGACTGTATGGGTGGGTAAGTGTGTGTAAGAGTGTGTTAGTGAGTGAATGTATGTCCCAGTGGTACATGTGTGAGTAACTACATATGTGAAAGGCAGTATATATGTGTATTGGAGTATATAAATAGCTATAAGCAGAGTGAGTGATTGTGATAGTGGCTGTATGGATGAGTGTGTGCTTGTATCAGTGATTGTATAAGAGCGTAACAATGTGCTAGTATTTGTATGATTAAGTGAGCTGGTGTGTGTATAACTGTATAGGTGAGTAAATGGCAGTGTGTTTAATTATTTGCATGACTGACTAGGTGTGTGAGTACCTCTATGGATGAGTGGCGGTGTTTGAGTGTCTATATAGGAGTAAGAGTGCATATGATAGTCCTGTACTGAGTGACCATAAGTATGAGTGACTGTACGGGTGAGTGAGTGGATGTGTGTGTGTAGACCTAAGAATCAGTGAGTGGGTATGTAGTTATTGGTGTTGGAGTGTCTATGGTTTTGCGAATGGCACTCTGTAATTTAGATTGGGTGTATCAAAGGTTATATTAGGGTGTGAGGAGCTGCATCAGATTATCACGTGGATGATGTCATCAGTGATGTCATTTGAGATGTCATCAGTGATGTCATCAGTGATGTCACTGACCATGTCATGAGTGATGTAATATGTGACGTCATCAGCAGTGCATTGCGGGGCGCGAGTTATAGTTAGCTGAACTAACTATAACGGGGGAATTTCACGGGTTTTATGCGAGTGCAATGTCCAACTAACTATAACTGTCCCTAAAACCTATGGTTTTTTCAGTGAATTTCAAAGGTTTTTTAAATGCTAATTTCTAACTATAACGTGTCTGAAACCTATGGTTTTTCAGTGAATTTCAAAGGTTTTTAAAATGCTAATTTGTAACTATAACGTGCATGAAACCTACGGTTTTTCAGTGAATTTCAAAGGTTTTTTAAATGACAATTTTTAAATGTATTAATTTTTATATAAATTTTTTTCATACTGATTTACTACATTTTTAGAAACAATTTCTTTTACATATTTTATTTTTTAAATTACATTGTAATTACATTATACATTACATTACAAAAAATACTTTCTCAGAATGAATTACTTTAGTTTAAATACTTTGCACATAGGCAATAGACTTTTAAGTACAGTAGTTACAGTTGTTGCAATGGGCAACACATTTTCAAACACAATGCAACATTCAGCTCAATGTGAATTTCTAGTTAAATGCAATTAGTTACTTTATGGATTACTTTTCTAACCACAGGACTGGATCCTAGATTCAGTCCTGGTACATCTCCTGTAAACAGTTGAGTAAAAGCGTTTTGGTTACAGTCGTGATTTTTAAGGAATATTATTGTATTTTAAAAGTTGACACTTAGAAACTTTTTCTCATAGAATCACCAATGTTATCCTATGGAAGGAAATTCACTTAGCAGGTAAAAACTGTTATCGTTACTTTTTCTTACTCAGTGTTGGATCCTGGATCCAGCACTGGTGCATCTCCTGTAAACAGTTGAAAGAATGCGTTTAAGTCATACAGGCGATTTTTAAGGAATATTTGTAGTTTGTGAAAATCGACACTGAAACTTTTCTGCTGAAAACCAGACAATGGATTCCTATGGAAGAAAATATAAGTTACTGGTAAGTACGGTTAAAATTACTTTTCAGGACCAGTACTGGGCTGAAAGATACAGCACTGAGGTCTCTCCTTATAACAGGTGAGTAAATCGGAATTCGTATTTCGGCTGATTTTAGAGGAATATTTGTATGTTTCAAAAATCAACACTTAGAAACTTTTTCAGCAAAAAGCAGGCAATGATATCCTATGGAAGGAAATTCAAGTTACTGGTAAGTACGATTAAAATTACTTTTGAGGATCAGTACTGGGCTGAAAGATGCAGCACTGAGGTCTCTCCTTATAACAGGTGAGTAAATCGGAATTCGTATTTCGGCTGATTTTAGAGGAATATTTGTATGTTTCAAAAATCAACACTTAGAAACTTTTTCAGCAAAAAGCAGGCAATGATATCCTATGGAAGGAAATTCAAGTTACTGGTAAGTACGATTAAAATTACTTTTGAGGATCAGTACTGGGCTGAAAGATGCAGCACTGAGGTCTCTCCTGATAACAGGTGAGTAAATCGGAATTCGTATTTCGGCTGATTTTAGAGGAATATTTTAAAGTTCCAAAACTCCACACTTAGAAGAATTTCCAAGTGAAACCAGTCAATGTTAGCCTATGAAGGAAATTCAAGTTACCGGTAAGTACGGTTAAAATTACTTTTGAGGATCAGTACTGGGCTGAAAGATGCAGCACTGAGGTCTCTCCTGATAACATGTGAGTAAATCGGAATTCGTATTTCGGCAGATTTTAGAGGAATATTTTAAAGTTCCAAAACTCCACACTTAGAAGAATTTCCAAGTGAAACCAGTCAATGTTAGCCTATGAAGGAAATTCAAGTTACCGGTAAGTACGGTTAAAATTACTTTTCAGGACCAGTACTGGGCTGAAAGATGCAGCACTGAGGTCTCTCCTGATAACAGGTGAGTAAATCAGAATTCGGATTTCGGCTGATTTTAGAGGAATATTTGTATGTTTCAAAAATCAACACTTAGAAACTTTTTCAGCAAAAAGCAGGCAATGATATCCTATGGAAGGAAATTCAAGTTACTGGTAAGTACGGTTAAAATTACTTTTGAGGATCAGTACTGGGCTGAAAGATGCAGCACTGAGGTCTCTCCTGATAACAGGTGAGTAAATCGGAATTCGTATTTCGGCTGATTTTAGAGGAATATTTTAAAGTTCCAAAACTCCACACTTAGAAGAATTTCCAAGTGAAACCAGTCAATGTTAGCCTATGAAGGAAATTCAAGTTACCGGTAAGTACGGTTAAAATTACTTTTGAGGATCAGTACTGGGCTGAAAGATGCAGCACTGAGGTCTCTCCTGATAACATGTGAGTAAATCGGAATTCGTATTTCGGCAGATTTTAGAGGAATATTTTAAAGTTCCAAAACTCCACACTTAGAAGAATTTCCAAGTGAAACCAGTCAATGTTAGCCTATGAAGGACATTCAAGTTACCGGTAAGTACGGTTAAAATTACTTTTCAGGACCAGTACTGGGCTGAAAGATGCAGCACTGAGGTCTCTCCTGATAACAGGTGAGTAAATCAGAATTCGGATTTCGGCTGATTTTAGAGGAATATTTGTATGTTTCAAAAATCAACACTTAGAAACTTTTTCAGCAAAAAGCAGGCAATGATATCCTATGGAAGGAAATTCAAGTTACTGGTAAGTACGGTTAAAATTACTTTTGAGGATCAGTACTGGGCTGAAAGATGCAGCACTGAGGTCTCTCCTGATAACAGGTGAGTAAATCGGAATTCGTATTTCGGCTGATTTTAGAGGAATATTTTAAAGTTCCAAAACTCCACACTTAGAAGAATTTCCAAGTGAAACCAGTCAATGTTAGTCTATGGAAGGAAATTCAAGTTACTGGTAAGTACGGTTAAAATTACTTTTCAGGATTAGTACTGGGCTGAAAGATGCAGCACTGAGGTCTCTCCTGATAACAGGTGAGTAAATCAGAATTCGTATTTCGGCTGATTTTAGAGGAATATTTGCACAATGGTGAAGGGAGGGGCGGGGCCTGAGGTGACATCTGTGCAAACGCGCCCCGTGGCGCGTTTTAAGTTGGGGGATTAAGTCCCCTTGAATCATGAGGGTCCCTACGGGCCAACTAGCCCACCAGGAACCTCCAGTATGCGCCAGGGGGCTGCGTTGCAGAGACATGTACAGAGGCCACACCCCTTTTACACCTCTCTGCAACGCAGCTCTGTGGCGCTTTCTGGACGTACCTGTTGGGCTAGTTGGCCCCCAGGGACCCTCAGGATTGAAGAGGATTTAATTCCCCATCTTAAAACGCGCCACGGGGCCTGTTTGCACACATGTCACCTGAAGCCCCGCCCCCTCCCTTCACCACTGTGCAAACGCGCCCCGTGGCGCGTTTTAAGTCGGGGATTAACTCCCCTTGAATCCTGAGGGTCCCTGGGGTGCAACTAGCCCACCATATACCTCCAAAAGCGCCATAGAGCTGCGTTGCAGAGAGGTGTAAAAGGGCGTGGCCTCTGTACACCTCTCTGCAAGGCAGCCCCTGGCGCATACTGGAGGTTCCTGGTGGGCTAGTTGGCCCCAGGGACCCCCAGTATTCAAGGGGAGTCGTTCCCCCTCTGCAAACGCGCCAGGGCGCGTTTGCAGAGTGGTGAAGGAAGGGGCGGGGTCTACGGACCCGATCGTTTTTTTTTTTTTCCCTGAAGGGGGCTGTGTGGCCCCCTTCCTTTTCCTATTTTTAGGCCCTGGGGACCCCATCCCCCAGGGCCTTACCCCTACTTTTTAAAATTAAAATAAAAAAAAAAATGGGAAGGGGGCCGTGTGGCCCCCTTCCCTGGGCCTGTATTGGCCCCGGGGACCCCATCCCCCGGGGCATGGCCTCTTTTTTATTTGGAGGGGGGCTGCGTGGCCCCCCTCCTCAGGCCATTTAAGGCCCCGGGGACCCCATCCCCCGGGCCGGCCTTGCACTTTTTTTTAATTTTTTTTCCATTTTTTTACTTTGGGGAGGGGGGCTGCGTGGCCCCCCTCCGTGGCCACTTATGGCCCCGGGGACCCCATCCCCGGGGCCTGGCCTCTCGTTGGGGACTGTGGGGGGTCCCCAAGCCCCCACAGTCCCGCCAGCTCCCCGTGTCCTACGGGAGCCGGCATTGCTTTTACACATGGGGAGCTGCTAAGATGCAGCTCCCCATGTGGAAAGCAATCGGCTTTGGATATTGGAAGAAGAGCAGGTTTCCCTGCTCTCTCTTCCAATATCCAAAGCAAGTTTGCAATGACAGGACGGGAGCCGCGAGGCTCCCGTCCTGTCATTGCAAACAGCAGTGTCCGGGGGTAGGCACCCCGGGACACTGCAGGAGCCGGCCCTGGGGGTGGCGGTCCCCTGGGCCACCACAGGCTCCAGGAGGGGGCCGCGCGGCCCCCTCCCTACATTTTGAAACCCCGGGGAGGTGGTGGTCCCCGGGGCTTGGGGTCCAAAACGGACCCCCATTTTAATTTTCTTAGTGCCCCGGGGAGGTGGTGGTCCCGGGCGTGTGGGGGCTGGAGCCCCACCACACAGGTTTTTAATTTAAAAAAAAGAAGCCCCGGGGAGGTGGTGGTCTCCCGCACCATTATACATAAAGCCCCGGGGGGTGGTGGTCCCCGGGGCTTGGGGGGCCCTTAGAGGCCCCCCACACATAAAATGAACCCCCCCAGCATGCCCCCGGGACTTGGCCCACCCGGGGGCCAATTAACATCGAAGCGCGGGAGACCGCGCTTCGATTTTTTTCTGGCAGGATTCGCGCTCCCTGAGCGCATCCTGCCGATTTAAAAAAAAAAAAAACATTTTTTTTTTGCCCAGGGGGTCCTTGTGGGACCCCCTGAGCAGACCTAGGGGGTCAGGGTGTTTCTAACCTGCCCCCTTTGTGCGCTTTGCACACTTGTTTCTGTCCTCGGTTCTACCGAGGGACAAAATGACTGCCAACACTTCCTGATTTGGAGTGTTGACAGCCAATTAACATAAAGCTCGTGCTCGGGAGGATCCGCGGCCCTAGATATATCTATCTTTTTACTTTTGATTTTCTCAGCAACTACTGAACGGATTTACACCATTTAACAAAAGGGTTCTTTCTGAACCAAGAACTACCTCTTTGCCAAATTTGGTGTAATTCCGTTCAGCAGTTCGGGCTGTAGCCGTGTCTAAAGTTTCCTATGGAAAATTGCATGGGGAAAACGCGTTTTGGGACCCCCCTTTTTCTCGGCCCCCGCTTAGCCGAATCCCCCGAGACTTTCAGGGTAGGAGCGGACCGGAGCGCCCCACAAAGTTTGAAAATTTTGCAAAGATACGTCAACCGGCAAGAGAGTTATTTCAAATAGAATGTCGCGGATTTCCTATGGATAATAGGTTGTAACTATAACTATCTACTGGCGACCGCCAGTAGATAATATATATATATATATATAAACAAGCTGTAGACTCCTTCCTGCTTACTTCGGAGGAAAACAGAGTCACGGACCCAAATTGCGTGGCAATGTAAATTCTTTATTTTACGAGTAGCCGTATGACGCGTTTCGGGCAATAGAATGCCCTTGATCACATGCGGAAACGCAGTCCACCTGCCATTTTTATTATGCATAATAAAATACACCCATGTCACGTGTTAAACTCTAAGAATAGACATAAACAAAATACTGTGCTTAACCATGTTATGTGCATTAACTGGTCTGCTAATTTCTCTGTGTCTATACCTTGTGCACACAGTAAATGGTGACTTGTTATTTATGCGTTTTCAACACTACAATGTGCCACATGTTATATACATATATACTGTTTTGTCTGTCATAGAAAATAAACTGCTGTGATCGACCGAGTGGGCTCGCCTGGATTCTTTCTCCTCAAGATCCTTTGCTGTGCGATATATATATATATATATATTCGCTGAAAAAACCATAGGTTTTAGGGACAGTTATAGTTAGTTGGACATTGCACTCGTACAAAACCCGTGAAATTCCCCTGTTATAGTTAGTTCAGCTAACTATAACTCGCGCCCCGCAATGCACTGCTGATGACGTCACATATTACATCACTCATGACATGGTCAGTGACATCACTGATGACATCACTGATGACATCTCAAATGACATCACTGATGACATCACTGATGACATCATCCAGTGACTGTGTGTTTCTGTAAAGTTTAAATATGTTTAATATATATAGGGAAAGGCGTATTGAAGAATGAGTGGGTGTATAAGTGTCTGAATGGATGATTTAGTACGTGAGTGACTGACTCTACAAGTGAGTGATTAAACGTATCTTACTGAATGCATGGGTTAGTGACTAAACTGTGTGAATGTCTGTATCCGTCTGTTTGTTGGTGTGTAAGTGGATGCATGGATTTGCGAATAGCTACATGAGTGTCTATATGGGTTATTGATTGGTTCTCTGAGTATCTGTATGGCTGCCTGAGTGTTTGTGTGGGTGGGGTGTGTGTGACTCTATACATAGATGTGTGAGTGGGTGATTCACTGGGTGCATGATTTCAAGAGTGCATCTGTGATGGACTGCTTGGGTGGGTGAGTGTGTGTATGGGTGTGTTAGTGAGTGAATGTATATCTCAGTGGTACATGTGCGAGTAACTACATATGTAAAAGGCAGTATATATGTGTGTTAGAGTATTTAAATGGCTATAAGTGAGAGTGTGTTATTGTAAGAGTGGCTGTATGGATGCGTGTGTGCTTGTATCAGTTATTGTATAAGAGCGTAAGAATGTGCTAGTATTTGTATGAGTAAGTGAGCTGGTGTGTGTATAACTGTATAGGTGAGTAAATGGGTGTGTGATTAATTTTTTGCATGACTGACTAGGTGTGTGAGTACCTCTATGGATGAGTGGCGGTGTGTGAGTGTTTATATAGGTGTATGAGTGCATATGATAGTCCTGTACTGAGTGACTGTAAGTATGAGTGACTGTACAGGTGAGTGAGTGGATGTGTGTGTAGACCTAAGAATCAGTGAGTGGGTATGTAGTTTTTGGTGTTGGAGTGTCTATGGTTTTGAGAATGGCAGTCTGTAATTTAGAGTGGGTGTATCAAAAGTTATATTAGGGTGTGAGAAGATGCATGAAATTATCACATGGATGATGTCATCAGTGATGTCATTTGAGATGTCATCAGTGATGTCACTGACCATGTCATGAGTGATGTAATATGTGACGTCATCAGCAGTGCATTGCGGGGCGCGAGTTATAGTTAGCTGAACTAACTATAACAGGGGAATTTCACGGGTTTTGTACGAGTGCAATGTCCAACTAACTATAACTGTCCCTAAAACCTATGGTTTTTTCAGTGAATTTCAAAGGTTTTTTAAATGCTAATTTCTAACTATAACGTGTCTGAAACCTATGGTTTTTTCAGTGAATTTCAAAGGTTTTTTAAATGCTAATTTCTAACTATAACGTGCCTGAAACCTATGGTCTTTTCAGTGAATTTCAAAGGTTTTTTAAATGCTAATTTCTAACTATAACGTGCCTGAAAACTATGATTTTTTAAGTGAATTTCAAAGGTTTTTTAAATGCTAGTTTCTAACTATGCCAACAGAGGTAGGACATGTGAAGAAAGAAGAAAAAACGCACAGAAAGAAGCAAAAGATGTGCAGAAAGAACCAACAGAGGAGCAGAAAGAGGCCTTGTTGCAAAATCATCCTGTGCCCACAACTTTTTCAGACGGGTACTGGTGGTAACTGACTCTGACTAACCAGAGCCAGTGCGCGTTTGCACAGTGGTGAAGGGAGAGGGGGCCTGAGGTGACATGTGTGCAAACGCGCCCCGTGGCGCGTTTTAAGTTGCGGGATTAAGTCCCCTTGAATCCTGAGGGTCCCTGGGGCCCAACTAGCCCCCAGGTACCTACAGTTAGGACCACAGAGCTGAGTTGCAGAGAGGCGTTCCGAGGCCACGCACCTTTTTCACCTCTCTGCAACGCACCTCTGTTGTGCTTACTGAAGGTACCTGGTGGGCTAGTTGGCACCCAGGATTCAAAGGGAATTAACTCCCCAACTTAAAACGCACCACAGGGCGTGTTTGCGCACATGTCACCTGAGGCCCCGCCCCTCCCTTCACCACTGTGCAAACGCGCCCTGTGGCGCGTTTTAAGTTGGGGGATTAGGTCACCTTGAATCCTGAGAGTCCCTGGGGCCCAACCAGCCCACCAGGTACTTCCAGTAAGCACCACAGGCCTGCGTTGCAACGCCTGTAACAAATTGTGCAGTTGTGTTTGTGTAGTGTAGGGGGTCATGCTGGGGGTAGTGTTTTAGGGTTTAGGGTAGTGCAGTGGTGTTTGGGTAGTGTAGGGAGTCGTGCTGGGGGAGTGTTTTAGGGTTTAGGGTAGTACAGTGGTGTTTGGGTAGTGTAGGGGGTCGTGCTGGGGTTAGTGTTTTAGGGTTTTAGGGTTTAGGGTAGTGCAGTGGTGTTTGGGTAGTGTAGGGGGTCGTGCTGGGGTTAGTGTTTTAGGGTTTTAGGGTTTAGGGTAGTGCAGTGGTGTTTGGGTAGTGTAGGGGATACTGCTGGGGGTAGTGTTTTAGGGTTTAGGGTAGTGCAATGGTGTTTGGGTAGTGTAGGGGGTACTGCTGGGGGTAGTGTTTTAGGGTTTAGGGTAGTGCAGTGGTGTTTGGGTAGCATAGGGGGTACTGCTGGGGGTAGTGTTTTATGGTTTAGGGTAGTGCAGTGGTGTTTGGGTAGTGTAGGGGTTCGTGCTGGGAGTAGTTTTTTAGGGTTTAGGGTAGTGTAGTGGTGTTTGTGTAGTGTAGGAGGTCGTGTTTTAGGGTTTAGGGTAGTGCAGTGGTCTTTGGGTAGTGTAGGGAGTCGTGCGGGGGTATTGTTTTAGAGTTTAGGGTAGTGCAGTGGTCTTTGGGTAGTGTAGGGGGTTGTGCGGGGTAGTGTTTTAGGGATTAGGGTAGTGCATTGGTATTTGGGTAGTGTAGGGGGTCATGCGGGGGTAGTGTTTTAGGGTTTAGGGCAGTGCAGTGGTGTTTAGGTAGTGTAGGGGGTCGTGCTGGGGGAGTGTTTTAGGGTTTAGGGCAGTGCAGTGGTGTTCGGGTAGTGTAGGGGGTCGTGCTGGGGGAGTGTTTTAGGGTTTAGGGCAGTGCAGTCGTGTTCGGGTAGTGTAGGGGGTCGTGCTGGGGGGAGTATTTTAGGGTTTAGGGTAGTGCAGTGGTGTTCGGGTAGTGTAGGGGGTCATGCTGGGGGTAGTGTTCTAGGGTTTAGGGCAGTGCAGTGGTGTTCGGGCAGTGTAGGGGGTCGTGCTGGGGGTGGTGTTTCAGGGTTTAGGGCAGTGCAGTGGTGTTCGGGCAGTGTAGGGGGTCGTGCAGGGGGTGGTGTTTCAGGGTTTAGGGCAGTGCAGTGGTGTTCGGGCAGTGTAGGGGGTCGTGCAGGGGTGGTGTTTCAGGGTTTAGGGCAGTGGTGTTCGGGCAGTGTAGGGGGTCATGCTGGGGGTGGTGTTTCAGGGTTTGGGGCAGTGCAGTGGTGTTCGAGCAGTAAAGGGGGTCATGCTGGGGGTGGTGTTTCAGGGTTTAGGGCAGTGCAGTGGTGTTCGGGCAGTGTAGGGGGCGGTGCAGGGGGTGGTGTTTCAGGGTTTAGGGCAGTGCAGTGGTGTTCGGGCAGTGTAGGGGGTGGTGCAGGGGGTGGCGTTTCAGGGTTTAGGGCAGTGCAGTGGTGTTCGGGCAGTGTAGGGGGCGGTGCAGGGGGTGGTGTTTCAGGGTTTAGGGCAGTACAGTGGTGTTCGGGCATTGTATGGGGTGGTGCTGGGGCTGGTGTTTCAGGGTTTAGGGCAGTGCAGTGGTGTTCGGGCAGTGTAGGGGGTCGTGCTGGGGCTGGTGTTTCAGGGTTTAGGGCAGTGCAGTGGTGTTCGGGCAGTGTAGGGGGTCGTGCTGGGGCTGGTGTTTCAGGGTTTAGGGCAGTGCAGTGGTGTTCGGGCAGTGTAGGGGGTCATTCTGGGGCTGGTGTTTCAGGGTTTAGGGCAGTGCAGTGGTGTTTGGGCAGTGTAGGGGGTCTTGCTGGGGCTGGTGTTTCAGAGTCTAGGGCAATGCAGTGGTGTTCGGGCAGTGTAGGTGGTCTTGCTGGGGCTGGTGTTTCAGGGTTTAGGGCAGTGCAGTGGTGTTCGGGCAGTGTAGGGGGTCGTGCTGGGGGTGGTGTTTCAGGGTTTAGGGCAGTGCAGTGGTGTTCGGGCAGTGTAGGGGGTCGTGCTGGGGCTAGTGTTTCAGGGTTTAGGGCAGAGCAATGGTGCTCAGGCAGTGTAGGGGGTTGTGCTGGGGGTGATGTTTCAGGGTTTAGGGCAGTGCAGTGGTGTTAGGGCAGTGTAGGGGGTCGTGCTGGGGGTGGTGTTTCAGGGTTTAGGGCAGTGCAGTGGTGTTCCGGCAGTGTAGGGGGTCGTGCAGGGGGTGGTGTTTCAGGGTTTAGTGCAGTGGTGTTCGGGCAGTGTAGGGGGTCGTGCTGGGGTGGTGTTTCAGGGTTTAGGGCAGTGCAGTGGTGTTCGGGCAGTGTAGGGTGTCGTGCTGAGGGGTGGTGTTTCAGGGTTTAGGGCAGTGCAGTAGTGTTTGGGCAGTGTAGGGGGTCGTGCAGGGGGTGGTGTTTCAGGATTTAGGGCAGTGCAGTGGTGTTCGGCCAGTGTAGGTAGTCTTGCTGGGGGGGTGTTTCAGGGTTTAGGGCAGTGCAGTAGTTTTCGGGCAGTGTAGGCGGTCGTGCTGGGGCTGGTGTTTCAGGGTTTAGGGCAGTGCAGTGGTGTTCGGGCAGTGTACGGGGTTGTGCTGGGGCTGGTGTTTCAGGGTTTAGGGCAGTGCAGTGGTGTGCGGGCAGTGTACGGGGTCGTGCTGGGGCTGGTGTTTCAGGGTTTAGGGCAGTGCAGTGGTGTTCGGGCAGTGTAGGGGGTCGTGCTGAGGGTGGTGTTTCAGGGTTTAGGGCAGTGCAGTGGTTTTCGGGCAGTGTAGGGGGTCGTGCTGGGGCTGGTGTTTCAGGGTTTAGGGCAGTGCAGTGGTGTTCGGGCAGTGTAGGGGGTCGTGCTGGGGCTGGTGTTTCAGGGTTTAGGGCAGAGCAGTGGTGTTCGGGCAGTGAAGGGGGTCTTGCTGGGGGTGGTGTTTCAGGGTTTAGGGCAGTGGTGTTCGGGCAGTGTAGGGGTCTTGCTGGGGGTAGTGTTTCAGGGTTTAGGGCGGTGCAGTGGTGTTCGTGCAGTGTAGGGGGTCGTGCTGGGGGTGGTGTTTCAGGGTTTAGGGCAGTGCAGTAGTGTTCGGGCAGTGTAGGGGGTCATGCAGGGGGTGGTGTTTCAGGGTTTAGGGCAGTGCAGTGGTGTTCTGGCAGTCTAGGGGGTCATGCTGGGGGTGGGGTTTCAGGGTTTAGGGCAGTACAGTGGTGTTCGGGCAGTGTAGGGGGTCTTGCTGGGGGTGATGTTTCAGGGTTTAGGGCAGTGCAGTGGTGTTCGGGCAGTGTAGGGGGTCTTGCTGGGGGTAGTGTTTCAGGGTTTAGGGCAGTGCAGTGGTGTTCGTGCAGTATAGGGGGTCGTGCTGGGGATGGTGTTTCTGGGTTTAGGGCACTGCAGTAGTGTTCGAGCAGTGTAGGGTGTTGTGCAGGGGGTGGTGTTTCAGGGTTTAGTGCAGTGGTGTTCGGGCAGTGTAGGGGGTCGCGCTGGGGGTGGTGTTTCAGGGTTTAGGGCAGTGCAGTGGTGTTCGGGCAGTGTAGGGGGTCATGCACGGGGTGGTGTTTCAGGGTTTAGGGCAGTGCAGTGGTGTTCGGGCAGTGTAGGGTGTTGTGCTGGGGCTGGTGTTTCAGGGTTCAGGGCAGTGCAGTGGTGTTCAGGCAGTGTAGGGGGTCGTGCTGAGGCTGGTGTTTCACGGTTTAGGGCAGTGCAGTGGTGTTCGGGCAGTGTAGGGGGTCGTGCTGGGGCTGGTGTTTCAGGGTTCAGGGCAGTGCAGTGGTGTTCGGGCAGTGTAGGCGGTCGTGCTGGGGCTGGTGTTTCAGGGTTTAGGGCAGTGCAGTGGTGTTCGGGCAGTGTAGGGGGTCATGCTGGGGCTGGTGTTTCAGGGTTTAGGGCAGTGCAGTGGTGCTCGGGCAGTGTAGGGGGTCGTGCTGGGGGTGATGTTTCAGGGTTTAGGGTAGTGCAGTGGTGTTCGGGCAGTGTAGGGGGTCGTGCAGGGGCTGGTGTTTCAAGGTTTAGGGCAGTGCAGTGGTGTTCGGGCAGTGTAGGGGGTCGTGCTGGGGCTGGTGTTTCAGGGTTTTGGGCAGAGCAGTGGTGTTCGGGCAGTGTAGGGGGTCATGTTGGGGGTAGTGTTTCAGGGTTTAGGGCAGTGCAGTGGTGTTCGGGCAGTGTAGGGGGTCGTGCTGGGGGTGGTGTTTCAGGGTTTAGGTCAGTGGTGTTCGGGCAGTGTAGGGGGTCTTGCTGGGGGTGATGTTTCAGGGTTTAGGGCAGTGCAGTGGTGTTCGGGCAGTGTAGGGGGTCATGCTGGGGGTGGTGTTTCAGGGTTTAGGGCAGTGCAGTGGTGTTCGGGTAGTGTAGGGGGTCGTGAAGGGGGTGGTGTTTCAGGGTTTAGGGCAGTGCAGTGGTGTTCGGGCAGTGTAGGTGGTCGTGCTAGGGGTGGTGTTTCAGGGTTTAGGGTAGTGCAGTGGTGTTTGTGTAGTGTAGGGGGTCATGTTTTAGGGTAGTGCAGTGGTGTTTGGGTAGTGTAGGGGGTCGTGCTGGGGGTAGTGTTTTAGGGTTTAGGGTAGTGCAGTGGTGTTTGTGTAGTGTAGGGGGTCGTGCTGGGGGTAGTGTTTTAGGGTTTAGGGTAGTGCAGTGGTGCTTGTGTAGTGTAGGAGGTCGTGCTGGGGGTAGTGTTTTAGGGTTTAGGGTAGTGCAGTGGTGTTTGTGTAGGGGGTCATGTTTTAGGGTAGTGCAGTGGTGTTTGGGTAGTGTAGGGGGTCGTGCTGGGGGTAGTGTTTTAGGGTTTAGGGTAGTGCAGTGGTGTTTGTGTAGTGTAGGGGGTCGTGCTGGGGGTAGTGTTTTAGGGTTTAGGGTAGTGCAGTGGTGCTTGTGTAGTGTAGGAGGTCGTGCTGGGGGTAGTGTTTTAGGGTTTAGGGTAGTGCAGTGGTGTTTTTGTAGTGTAGGGGGTCATGTTTTAAGATGCAATGCTCCAATACCTGACCAGTCTGCACTACATAAAACTGCAAAAAAACTAAAAATAAAAAGTGTTTTGCACACTTTTGTCATTGGGCTATATGTGGGCTACATCTTGGTAATATTTGTGCTACATTTGGGCTCTTTTTTCACTGGTAGCCATCTTGGAAGACTTCTTTGTTATGAAGTTTCCTAATTTCTTCATTTACTGCAGTCTCCTCAGTAGGAAATGCTTTCAGTTTTTTACTTTGATTCCATCAAGAAGGCATTCAGATGTGTCTCACATCTGCCATAAATTCAGAATGTTAGCACTCTAGTTGCTCATTAGATCACTGGAGTAAAGCTACTGCTCACCAGGGAGTTAACTGGTAGTCTGCTGCTGGTATTGAAAGTGATTGTTTCAGTCTGCATGTCAGAATTTTCTAATGAAATAGAAGAGGATTTGAGATCTCACTTAAAACATGCCCTAATTTTTCTTTCTGCAGCACTAACCATAATTTCTATTTCAAAAAGAACCCCTCATTTTGTTCCTTTTTAAATTAAATGTTTTAAGTGTTACTGGTTTATTCCAATCAAGATGGCTTCAGGTGTGCCATACTTTTGTCATAAGTAAGGCTGTTAGCGCTGTAGTTGTTCTTTAGAACACTCTGGGAAGCTGCAGTAGAACACAAAGGCATCAACTGGCAGGCTGCTCCTGTTGAAATATAACAGGAAGATATTTGAGATCACACTTGAAATATGTCCTAATTTTTCTTTCTACAGCACTAACCATAATTTCTATGACAAAATTAACCCCATCATTTTGTTCCTTTTTAAATTAAATGTTTTAAGTGTTACCAGTTTATTCCAATCAAGATGGCTTCAGGTGTGCCATACTTTTGTCATAAGTAAGGCTGTTAGCGCTCTAGTTGTTCTTTAGAACACTCTGGGAAGCTGCAGTAGAACACAAAGGCATCAACTGGCAGGCTGCTCCTGTTGAAATATAACAGGAAGATATTTGAGATCACACTTGAAACATGTCCTAATTTTTCTTTCTACAGCACTAACCATAATTTCTATGACAAAATGAACCCCATCATTTTGTTCCTTTTTAAATTAAATTGTTTAAGTGTTACCAGTTTATTCCAATCAAGATGGCTTCAGGTGTGCCATACTTTTGTCATAAGTAAGGCTGTTAGCACTCTAGTTGTTCTTTAGAACACTCTGGGAAGCTGCAGTAGAACACAAAGGAATCAACTGACAGTCTCTGCCCTTGTTGGATGTACATGTTTTACTGAGATTGTCAGACTTCATTCTCACATGAGTGAGAAAGATAATGTGAATTTACAGAAAATATGCTCTCATTTTAGCTTCTGGAGCACCTTCCAAACCTCCATGGGACAAGCATGAGAAAATAGTGTTCTCTCAAACATGATTCATGATATCCCAGCAGAAGGTTTTTCACATGGTAAAATCACCTTAGAATACACCACAATTCCTAAAATTAGTATGGTACCATCAACAAATAAATTCTAATGTAACTAAAGCCTGTTATCACCCTTTATAGTTCTCCTTTTGGTGACCCTCAAAATCTTCTATTCACTACAATGCATTTCAATGAGGTACTATCATTTATATTGGTCCCAAGATGGCTGCCAGCAATTCCAGGATGAAGTGCTGACAGCCAATCAGATCTCACGATGACATGTGTGGTTAGGCTCCGCCCAGATATATATGTGACTTTACTTTTGATTTTCTCAGGAACTACTGAACGGATTTACACCATTTAAGCAAAAGGCACGACACTGAACCAAGGGCTACCTCTTTGCCAAATTTGGTGTAATTCCGTTCAGCAGTTCGGGCTGTAGCTGCGACTAAAGGTTCCTATGGAAAAATGAATGGGGAAAACGCGTTTTGGGACCCCCCTTTTTCTCGGCCCTCGCTTGACGTATCACCCCGAGACTTTCAGGATAGGAGCGGACCGGAGCGCCCCAACAAGTTGGAAACTTTCGCGAAGATTCGTCAACCGGCGCCAACGTTATTTCACATAGAATGTCGCGGATTTCCTATGGATAATAGGTTTTAACTATAACTATCTACTGGCGACCGCCAGTAGATAATATATATTTATATATATATTTAAATATATAAAAAAATTAACAAATCAAATGTAAAATATTAAATAAATTACCAAATTTAATAAATATTAAAAAATACATTTACTAATAACAATTTTAAGAAATTATACAAAAAAGACACCTATAGATATACAAACAATATAAAATTAAACAAATAATAATAATTATAATACATATATTTTACACAATATAAAAAAAAGTCTGGGAATAATAGATATACTATTCCCACTCCAGTCTATGTAACAGTAGGGAAAAGTGTTGTATTCCAGAGAGGTCAAATTTACTATTCCCCCTCCAGTGTGTGCAACAGTAGGTAAAGCATTGGACTTCGGAGGGATTACATTTTCTTTTTCCACTCCAGTCTGTGCAACAGTAGTGAAAGTGTTCGGCTTCGGTGGGGTTAAATTTACTATTCCCACTCCAGTCTGTACAACAGTAGGGAAAGCGTTGGACTCAGGACGGCTGACATTTACTGTTCCCACTCCAGTCTTCGCAACTTTAAGGAAAGCGTTGGACTTCGCAGGGGTAACATTTACCATTCCCACTCCAATCTGTTCAACAGTAGGGAAATCGTTGGACTTCAGAGGGGTTACATTTACTATTCCCACTCCAGTATGTGCAACAGTAGGGAAATCGTTGTACTTTGGAGGGGTAAAATGTACTACTTCCACTCCAGTCCGTGCAACAATAGGGAAAGCATTGGACTCTAAAGAGGTCAAATTTACTATTCCCACTCCAGCCTGTGCAGCAGTAGAGAAAGCTTTGGACTCTGGAAAAGTAACATTTTCTATTCCCACTCCAATTTGTGCAACAGTAGGGAAAGTGTTGGACTTCGGAGGGGTAACAATTGCTGTTCCCACTCCAGTCTGTGCAACAGTAGGGAAAGTATTTCACTTCAAGCACAACATATATGAAACATAACCCTATTAGTTTATAACAAATATAAAACTCTTAAAATGAACTTTATTAATTAACCAAAATTATATATATGAGGATTCTCAAGAGGAATTGGCATATCCTGAAAACAGATACGACTATTAGCGAGGATATACCTAATGTACCATTAGTGACTTTCAGGAAAGCTAGAGCGATTCAAGACATGCTGGTTCATAGTCATCAAGCAAAGGATATGCCCAGAACAGGGACTATCAAAGAGATGAGGGGGTTCTTCCCGTGCGGCAAGTGCAAGGCTTGTAAACATAGTAAAAGGGTTTTGGGTTACAATATTCCTGAAACCACAATAAAAAGAAACATAACTAAGTTTATAACCTGCAACACTGCATATGCAGTGTATTGTTTAGTGTGCCCGTGCGGATTAAGGTACGTGGGTAGCACTATCCATCCGGTGAAAGTCCGCATTTTAGAGTATATGCGAGCTATTTCAAAGCAAGATCAAACATATCCTGTGGCGAGACACTTTGCCAGCATGCATCAAAGTAATAGGGATCTGTTAATGTTCTTTGGCCTGGACCATGTCCCAGTTAACATTAGAGGAGGGGACAGAATCCAAAGGCTACGTAGACTTGAGTCACGTTTTATTATTGATTTGCAGACCAAAACCCCGAAGGGTCTTAACAGTGGGGAAGAATTGGTAGTGCATTTAGGAGATTAATTGAGGTATGGAGAAATGTTGTGCTTGTTCATGATGTCCACATATAACATGACTGAAGATGACCTATAATTATTGATTTTTATTGCAGGTACTATTGGGCATAAAATGCCGATACACGGCATGATAATTTTGGCAATGGTTTCCATATTATGCAGCTATAATAATTTCGCCCATTTAGTCAATGAATAATAGGTAATCTGTTATAAATATTAAAGGATTAGGCCCGTGAAGGGCACTTGGCCGATACACGGCGAGATTGCATTTTGACAGACAATTTGTATTTACATATTGATATACTCACATTGATTATTGTTATATGGGCTGAAATAACGTATTATTAAGCAATGTTTAGCCGATAATCGGCGTTATTAAGGAAACTGGTTCTGTTCCAATACTGCCTGCTATATTGTTGCACAGTGTGTTGATAATATCGGGCCATTTAAAGATGGCGCTCAAGGAAGACTAAGTAATGGTCCTTCTTTCATGTTTATTTTGATTATGGAAATGTGTTTAAAAATGGGCGCCACTGCCGCGTCAGTAACACCGACGAAGGCGCGAATGCCGAAACGCGTTTGTTGTTGCTTAGATTAAATAAAGTCTTCTTTGCAATTTGCCCCGCGAGTGCTGGCTTTGTTCTGGAAAAAGGAGCATTGGAGCGTTTATGTGTACACGGGGCACCACCGTGTTACCGTCACCCGCTCGCGAGTGCTCCGTATTTATGGTGAAAGTGGAGCGATAATATATATATATATATACATATATATTTATATTAAAAAAACAATTAACATGGTTAGTAAACAAATAAAAAATTAATTATCAATTTGAAAAACTGTCATTTATTTATTACTTAATTAACTTACCACACTATACTCTTGCAGACCTACCAGCCCACACTAAATATAACTAAAATAAATAAATGTAACAGAATTAATATAATTAATAATTAATTACATATTAATTAATACTGTAATATTGTTATAATTAGTTAATCAATAATCAACTTCCCACCCTGTTCACCTACAAATCCCGCAGCCCGTACCTAATAAATAATTTGAAAAATACATTACACAATTTGCATAAATAACAATCAATTAAATAATTAAAAATACATTGTTAATAAATTGTTCAATATTTATTACTGAATTACCTTCCCACCCTATACCCATAGAAACCCAGCAACCCACCCCAATATATAACTTAAAAAATTCAATTATTATGCAATTTACATATTAATTAATTAATTGTATAATTAATAATAAATTATTAATAAATTATAATTAATTAACTTTTCAGTCTACACCCCTACAAACCTGGTAACCAGTTATGACAATATAAGTTACTATCAGCAATTAAATAAAAAACTTTAAAATCCCTTTACATTTAAAACTATTTTTCAAAATATTATTAACAATTATGCAAACAAGAATACCACATTAAATTAATATATGATTTAACACACATAAAGATAATTAAAAAATGATATTTTTCACAACTATATTACTGAAAGCGATTTTAACAACAATATTATTGAAAACGATATTACCTACCTGAAAAATCGATATTCTTGACAACAATATTTCTGCATCACAATATTTTTGTATCACAATATTTATTTTCCGATATTTCTGCAACTCGTATTTCTAATCCAATATTTTCTCCAAATACCTGGGCTGGGTACTGGAAAAAGGTTGGTGGTTCCACTAATGAAGAGGAATACCCTGTTGCGGCTGGCCCAAGAACTGTCCTTGGCAGGTTACTTGGGCAGTAGAAAGACCAAGGATAGATTGGATCCTGTGTTCTACTGGCCAGGGATTTACAGAGCACAGAGTGGTTTTGTAGAAGCTGTCTTCTTTGCCAGTTGCATATTAAGGGGTAAGACCAAGGACCGTTAGTGCCTCTACCTGTTGTAAGTGTTGTATTCAAGCGGGTGGAAATAGACAGTGTTTGTCAATTCGACCCACACTCGGCCTCAGGAAAAAGGAATATCTTGATTGTGGTGAATCATGCCACAAAGTATCCAGAGGCGGTAGCCCTGAGGATCATGGCTGCAACGGTGGGAGCTAGGGCTTGCCTAGGGATCTTTTCTAGAGTCAGATTTTCAAAGATGGTACCATCCGACCAAGGAACCAACTTCATCTCCTTGTTCATAAGAGAGATGTGGGGGCAAGCTGGTGTAACATAACATCCCACTTCTCTATTGTGTACCATCCACAAACTAATGGGTTAGTGGAGGAGTTCAACAAATCCTTAAAGAGCATGATGGGAACTCTACCAGAGAATCTCAGGAGGAAGTGCCATGTCTCCTAATTACCTACCGTGAGGAGCGACCCTTGACCTTGCCAGGTAGGTCGCTCCCCCACCACACAGCTCCGCCTGTGCTGTCTGCCCGCTGCTCCTGTAGGTAAGATCGCCCTCCGCTTGTGGCCCCGGTGCCAGTTTTGTCTGCTTGTCTCCCCTTTTCCTTTCTGTGCCCCTCGCTGCCCCACTGTTGTTGTGCCCGTGATTTGCCTGCTCTCCCCCCATTTTTCCTTCTGTGCCCCTTGCTGCCCCACTGTTGTTGTGCCCGTGATTTGCCTGCTCTCCCCCCGTTTTTCCTTCTGTGCCCCTCGCTGCCCCACTGTTGTTGTGCCCGTGATTTACCTGCTCTCCCCCCCGTTTTCCTTCTGTGCCCCTCGCTGCCCCACTGTTGTTGTGCCCGTGATTTACCTGCTCTCCCCCCGTTTTTCCTTCTGTGCCCCTCGCTGCCCCACTGTTGTTGTGCCCGTGATTTACCTGCTCTCCCCCCGTTTTTCCTTCTGTGCCCCTCGCTGCCCCACTGTTGTTGTGCCCGTGATTTACCTGCTCTCCCCCCGTTTTTCCTTCTGTGCCCCTCGCTGCCCCACTGTTGTTGTGCCCGTGATTTACCTGCTCTCCCCCCGTTTTTCCTTCTGTGCCCCTCGCTGCCCCACTGTTGTTGTGCCCGTGATTTACCTGCTCTCCCCCCGTTTTCCTTCTGTGCCCCTCGCTGCCCCACTGTTGTTGTGCCCGTGATTTACCTGCTCTCCCCCCGTTTTCCTTCTGTGCCCCTCGCTGCCCCACTGTTGTTGTGCCCGTGATTTACCTGCTCTCCCCCCGTTTTTCCTTCTGTGCCCCTCGCTGCCCCACTGTTGTTGTGCCCGTGATTTACCTGCTCTCCCCCCGTTTTTCCTTCTGTGCCCCTCGCTGCCCCACTGTTGTTGTGCCCGTGATTTACCTGCTCTCCCCCCGTTTTTCCTTCTGTGCCCCTCGCTGCCCCACTGTTGTTGTGCCCGTGATTTACCTGCTCTCCCCCCGGTTTTCCTTCTGTGCCCCTCGCTGCCCCACTGTTGTTGTGCCCGTGATTTACCTGCTCTCCCCCCGGTTTTCCTTCTGTGCCCCTCGCTGCCCCACTGTTGTTGTGCCCGTGATTTACCTGCTCTCCCCCCGGTTTTCCTTCTGTGCCCCTCGCTGCCCCACTGTTGTTGTGCCCGTGATTTACCTGCTCTCCCCCCGGTTTTCCTTCTGTGCCCCTCGCTGCCTATCGCCATTCCCGCCGCTGCGTCCCTGCGGCCCCGCCCCCTGACTGCCCATTCGCTGCCCCTGCCTCCCGCCTCCCAGCTGCTCCTCCCTCCCACCTCCCCATAAATGGCGGCCGCTGCACGGTGAGGAGAGCGACCCTTGACCTTGCCAGGTAGGTCGCTCCCCCACCACACAGCTCCGCCTGTGCTGTCTGCCCGCTGCTCCTGTAGGTAAGATCGCCCTCCGCTTGTGGCCCCGGTGCCAGTTTTGTCTGCTTGTCTCCCCTTTTCCTTTCTGTGCCCCTCGCTGCCCCACTGTTGTTGTGCCCGTGATTTGCCTGCTCTCCCCCCGTTTTTCCTTCTGTGCCCCTTGCTGCCCCACTGTTGTTGTGCCCGTGATTTGCCTGCTCTCCCCCCGTTTTTCCTTCTGTGCCCCTCGCTGCCCCACTGTTGTTGTGCCCGTGATTTACCTGCTCTCCCCCCCGTTTTTCCTTCTGTGCCCCTCGCTGCCCCACTGTTGTTGTGCCCGTGATTTACCTGCTCTCCCCCGTTTTTCCTTCTGTGCCCCTCGCTGCCCCACTGTTGTTGTGCCCGTGATTTACCTGCTCTCCCCCCGTTTTTCCTTCTGTGCCCCTCGCTGCCCCACTGTTGTTGTGCCCGTGATTTACCTGCTCTCCCCCCGTTTTTCCTTCTGTGCCCCTCGCTGCCCCACTGTTGTTGTGCCCGTGATTTACCTGCTCTCCCCCCGTTTTTCCTTCTGTGCCCCTCGCTGCCCCACTGTTGTTGTGCCCGTGATTTACCTGCTCTCCCCCCCGTTTTTCCTTCTGTGCCCCTCGCTGCCCCACTGTTGTTGTGCCCGTGATTTACCTGCTCTCCCCCCGTTTTTCCTTCTGTGCCCCTCGCTGCCCCACTGTTGTTGTGCCCGTGATTTACCTGCTCTCCCCCCGTTTTCCTTCTGTGCCCCTCGCTGCCCCACTGTTGTTGTGCCCGTGATTTACCTGCTCTCCCCCCGGTTTTCCTTCTGTGCCCCTCGCTGCCCCACTGTTGTTGTGCCCGTGATTTACCTGCTCTCCCCCCGGTTTTCCTTCTGTGCCCCTCGCTGCCCCACTGTTGTTGTGCCCGTGATTTACCTGCTCTCCCCCCGTTTTCCTTCTGTGCCCCTCGCTGCCCCACTGTTGTTGTGCCCGTGATTTACCTGCTCTCCCCCCGTTTTTCCTTCTGTGCCCCTCGCTGCCCCACTGTTGTTGTGCCCGTGATTTACCTGCTCTCCCCCCGTTTTTCCTTCTGTGCCCCTCGCTGCCCCACTGTTGTGGTGCCCGTGATTTACCTGCTCTCCCCCCCGTTTTTCCTTCTGTGCCCCTCGCTGCCCCACTGTTGTTGTGCCCGTGATTTACCTGCTCTCCCCCCGTTTTTCCTTCTGTGCCCCTCGCTGCCCCACTGTTGTTGTGCCCGTGATTTACCTGCTCTCCCCCCGTTTTTCCTTCTGTGCCCCTCGCTGCCCCACTGTTGTTGTGCCCGTGATTTACCTGCTCTCCCCCCGTTTTTCCTTCTGTGCCCCTCGCTGCCCCACTGTTGTTGTGCCCGTGATTTACCTGCTCTCCCCCCCCGTTTTTCCTTCTGTGCCCCTCGCTGCCCCACTGTTGTTGTGCCCGTGATTTACCTGCTCTCCCCCCGTTTTTCCTTCTGTGCCCCTCGCTGCCCCACTGTTGTTGTGCCCGTGATTTACCTGCTCTCCCCCGTTTTTCCTTCTGTGCCCCTCGCTGCCCCACTGTTGTTGTGCCCGTGATTTACCTGCTCTCCCCCGGTTTTCCTTCTGTGCCCCTCGCTGCCCCACTGTTGTTGTGCCCGTGATTTACCTGCTCTCCCCCCGGTTTTCCTTCTGTGCCCCTCGCTGCCCCACTGTTGTTGTGCCCGTGATTTACCTGCTCTCCCCCCGTTTTTCCTTCTGTGCCCCTCGCTGCCCCACTGTTGTTGTGCCCGTGATTTACCTGCTCTCCCCCCGTTTTTCCTTCTGTGCCCCTCGCTGCCCCACTGTTGTTGTGCCCGTGATTTACCTGCTCTCCCCCCGTTTTTCCTTCTGTGCCCCTCGCTGCCCCACTGTTGTGGTGCCCGTGATTTACCTGCTCTCCCCCCCCGTTTTTCCTTCTGTGCCCCTCGCTGCCCCACTGTTGTTGTGCCCGTGATTTACCTGCTCTCCCCCCGTTTTTCCTTCTGTGCCCCTCGCTGCCCCACTGTTGTTGTGCCCGTGATTTACCTGCTCTCCCCCCGTTTTTCCTTCTGTGCCCCTCGCTGCCCCACTGTTGTTGTGCCCGTGATTTACCTGCTCTCCCCCCGGTTTTCCTTCTGTGCCCCTCGCTGCCCCACTGTTGTTGTGCCCGTGATTTACCTGCTCTCCCCCCGGTTTTCCTTCTGTGCCCCTCGCTGCCCCACTGTTGTTGTGCCCGTGATTTACCTGCTCTCCCCCCGTTTTTCCTTCTGTGCCCCTCGCTGCCCCACTGTTGTTGTGCCCGTGATTTACCTGCTCTCCCCCCGTTTTTCCTTCTGTGCCCCTCGCTGCCCCACTGTTGTTGTGCCCGTGATTTACCTGCTCTCCCCCCGTTTTTCCTTCTGTGCCCCTCGCTGCCCCACTGTTGTGGTGCCCGTGATTTACCTGCTCTCCCCCCCGTTTTTCCTTCTGTGCCCCTCGCTGCCCCACTGTTGTTGTGCCCGTGATTTACCTGCTCTCCCCCCGTTTTTCCTTCTGTGCCCCTCGCTGCCCCACTGTTGTTGTGCCCGTGATTTACCTGCTCTCCCCCCGTTTTCCTTCTGTGCCCCTCGCTGCCCCACTGTTGTTGTGCCCGTGATTTACCTGCTCTCCCCCCGGTTTTCCTTCTGTGCCCCTCGCTGCCCCACTGTTGTTGTGCCCGTGATTTACCTGCTCTCCCCCCGGTTTTCCTTCTGTGCCCCTCGCTGCCCCACTGTTGTTGTGCCCGTGATTTACCTGCTCTCCCCCGGTTTTCCTTCTGTGCCCCTCGCTGCCTATCGCCATTCCCGCCGCTGCGTCCCTGCGGCCCCGCCCCTGACTGCCCATTCGCTGCCCCTGCCTCCCGCCTCCCAGCTGCTCCTCCCTCCCACCTCCCCATAAATGGCGGCCGCTGCACGGCCGCGCAGCGGACGTGCGCAGCGGGCGCGCCGCTGGCGCGCCGAGGCGCGCCTAAGGCAAGCCCGTCTGCGCCCGTCCGCGACTGGACCGCGCCCAGCGCCAGAACCCCTGGATCCCACCGATGCAACACCACTCGACGGACCTACGACGCCGCCACACTCACCGCACTCAATGCCGGCCGGAACCCTGCCTGCTACCGAGCCTCACCGAGACGCACCCACGGACCCTTCACCTGCCAAACCTGCCGGTTCACCTGCCCCCTGACGTGCACCACCTCCGCCAAGTCGAGCAACAGCAGCAACCACCTGAAATGCATCCTGCTGAACACCCGCTCCGTCCACAGGCACGCCGTGGAACTCTGGGACCGCTCGACGCAACAGCACCGGACATCGCCTTCCTCACCGAAACCTGGATGAACGCCTCCTCAGCGCCTGACATCGCCATAGCCATCCCGGATGGATACAAGATCACCCGGAAGGACCGCGTCAACCAGACGGGAGGAGGCATCGCCATCGTACACAAGAACACCATCCGCATCTCGACTAACTCCGACGAGACCTTCACCGCCGCCCGAACACCTACACTTCCAGATACACACGGACCCCAAGACCACCCTCCGAGGCACCCTCATCTACAGACCCCCGGGACCACGCACACTATTCAGCGAAGACATCGCAGACTTCATCAGCCCGCACGCCATGCCCTCCGCCGACTACATCCTCCTAGGGGACCTCAACTTCCACCTGGAGAACAACAACGACAGAAACACCACCGCCCTGCTGGACAACCTCGCCAACCTCGGACTCAAGCAACTGGTGAACACGCCCACCCACTACGCCGGCCACACGCTTGACCCCGTCTTCTCGTCCAGCAAGCACATCTCCTTCAGCCACGCCACCGGACTCCACTGGACCGACCACAGCTGCGTCCACTTCAGCTTCAGAAAGACTGCGACCCACCACCACCCGCAACAGGCTCCCCGCCGGAGCTGGAGCAAGATCACCGCCGAGCAGCTCACCGCCTCCCTCAGCCAGAACACACCCACCGACACAACGGACCCAAACGAAGCAGCCAGCAACCTCGCCAAGTGGCTGACCGCCTGGGCCGACGACCTCGCACCACTAAAAACCCTCCCAGCAGACCCGGAAGCAAGAAAACCCCTTGGTTCACCAACGAACTCAAGGAATCCAAGAAGAACTGCCGCACTCTCGAGAAAACCTGGCGACTCGTCCAGACCACAGACAACAGGACCGCCCTCAAGCACGCCACCCGCAAACACCACCAGCTGATCCGTGCCACCAAGAAGTCGGCACTCAAAGAACGACTGGACAACAACGCCCATGACAGCAAGGAACTTTTCAGCATCGTCAAAGAGTTCTCCAACCCCAGCGCCGGAAACAACGACATCACCCCCTCGCAAGACCTCTGCAACTCACTCTCCGCGTTCTTCCACCGCAAGATCACCGACATACACAACAGCTTCGACGCACAAACAACGCACCCTACCGCCGAACCAATGCCCGCCACCACCACCCTCTGCAACTGGACCCCGATCAACACCGAAGACACCACCCGCACGATGAACTCCATCCACTCCGGATCACCAACCGACCCCTGCCCACACCACGTCTTCAACAAAGCCGACGCCACCATCGCACCCCATCTCCGGGACATCATCAACTCCTCCTTCCACACCGCCACCTTCCCGGAGAGCTGGAAGCACGCCGAGCTTACCGCCCTCCTGAAGAAACCAACGGCGGACCCCACCGACCTCAAGAACTACCGCCCCATCTCGCTCCTTCCGTTTCCGGCCAAAGTCATCGAGAAGACCGTCAACAGACAGCTTGCCGCCTTCCTCGAGACGAATGGATCCCTCGACCCCTCGCAGTCCGGGTTTCGGGCCAACCACAGCACCGAGACCGCCCTTATCGCAGCCACCGACGACATCAGAACCCTAACCGACAACGGGGAAACAGCTGCCCTCATCCTCCTGGACCTCTCCGCGGCGTTCGACACCGTCTGCCACCGCACCCTAGTGAAGCGCCTCAGCAACATCGGAATCCGAGAGAAAGCACTGGAATGGATCATCTCGTTCCTCGCCGGAAGAACCCAGAGAGTCCGCCTCTCCCCGTTCAGATCCGAAGCCACCGAAGTCATCTGCGGCGTTCCACAAGGATCCTCACTCAGCCCGACCCTCTTCAACGTCTACATGAGCCCCCTCGCAGCCATCGCACGCCGACACAACCTCAACATCATCTCCTACGCCGACGACACCCAGCTGATCCTCTCCCTCACCAACGACCCCACCACCGCCAGAGCCAACCTGCACGACGGGATGAGAGACGTCGCCGACTGGATGAGGAACAGCCGCCTTAAACTGAACTCAGACAAGACGGAAGTCCTCATCCTGGGCTCATCACCCTCCGCCTGGGACGACTCCTGGTGGCCCCCGGCCCTGGGCACCGCACCCAAGCCAACGGACCACGCACGCAACCTGGGCTTCATCCTGGACTCCTCCCTATCGATGACCAGACAAGTCAACGCCGTCTCATCTTCATGCTTCAACACCCTGCGCATGCTCCGCAAGATCTTCAGATGGATCCCCACTGAAACCAGGAAGACCGTCACCCAGGCACTCGTCACCAGCCGACTGGACTATGGGAACACCCTCTACGCCGGAACCACAGCCAAACTTCAAAAGAGACTCCAGTGCATCCAGAACGCCTCCGCACGACTCATCCTGGACATCCCCCGACACAGCCACATCACCGTACACCTGAAAGACCTGCACTGGCTCCCCGTCAGCAAGAGAATCACGTTCAGACTCCTCACCCACGCACACAAGGCCCTCCACGACCTGGGCCCAAAGTACCTCAACGACCGCATGTCCTTCTACACGCCCACACGCCAGCTACGATCAACCAGCCACGCCCTCGCCACCGTACCACGCATCCGCAGAACCACCGCCGGAGGAAGATCCTTCTCCTACCTGGCGGCCAAGACCTGGAACTCCCTCCCCACTCACCTTCGGCGAACCCAGGACCATCTCGCCTTCAGGAAGCAGCTCAAGACCTGGCTGTTCGAGCAGTAACTTACCCCCTCCCCCAGCGCCTTGAGACCCTCCCGGGTGAGTAGCGCGCTCTATAAATGCCGTGATTGATTGATTGATTGACCGTGAGGTTACACAGAAGGAGTCGGGATAAGCCATTTTGAGGTTCTGTTTGGACACCTGGTATGGGGGCCACTCACCTTGATCACAGAAGGGTGGGAAAGAGCTCTGAAATCACCACAGAAGGAGGTGATTGACTATGTGATTGGACTTAGGAAGTTGATGGTGCAATACATGAGGCAAAGAAAGGAAAACATTCAGGCTAGCCAAGCACTGATGAAGGAATTATATTACCAGAAGGCAATGCTAGCTGGGTACCAGGAAGGTCAGGAGGTATGTGTACTGAAGCCCATTTGTCCCAGAGCTTTATAAGACAAATGGCGTGCACCCAACAGAATAGTGCTGAAGTATCTGGTGTGAACTGCTTGGTACACACAGGTGCACAAGGGAACCCAGATGCGAGCCAACCTACACGACGGGATGAGAGACGTCGCCGACTGGATGAGGAACAGCCGCCTTAAACTGAACTCAGACAAGACGGAAGTCCTCATCCTGGGCTCATCACCCTCCGCCTGGGACGACTCTTGGTGGCCCCCGGCCCTGGGCACCGCGCCCAAGCCAACGGACCACGCACGCAACCTGGGCTTCATCCTGGACTCCTCCCTGTCGATGACCAGACAAGTCAACGCCGTCTCATCTTCGTGCTTCAACACCCTGCGCATGCTCCGCAAGATCTTCAGATGGATCCCCACTGAAACCAGGAAGACCGTCACCCAGGCACTCGTCACCAGCCGACTGGACTATGGGAACACCCTCTACGCCGGAACCACAGCCAAACTTCAAAAAGACTCCAGCGCATCCAGAACGCCTCCGCACGACTCATCCTGGACATCCCCCGGCACAGCCACATCACCGGACACCTGAAAGACCTGCACTGGCTCCCCGTCAGCAAGAGAATCACGTTCAGACTCCTCACCCACGCACACAAGGCCCTCCACGACCTGGGCCCCAAGTACCTCAACGACCGCATGACCTTCTACACGCCCACCCGCCAGCTACGATCAACCAGCCACGCCCTCGCCACCGTACCACGCATCCGCAGAGCCACCGCCGGAGGAAGATCCTTCTCCTACCTGGCAGCCAAGACCTGGAACTCCCTCCCCACTCACCTTCGGCGAACCCAGGACCATCTCTCCTTCAGGAAGCAGCTCAAGACCTGGCTGTTCGAGCAGTAACTTACCCCCTCCCCCAGCGCCTTGAGACCCTCCCGGGTGAGTAGCGCGCTCTATAAATGCCGTGATTGATTGATTGATTGATTGAGTTCCATGTAAACTGCCTGAAACCCTATCTCCAGATGGATTACACAGTGAACATCATGGCCATGTCAGAAGAAATCTAGGAAGATAGTGAGAATCTTCCTGACATGTTGCAGATTGCCAGGCAGGATGGAACTGTGGATGGCGCACACCTAGCCCTTGAGTTAATGCCTGATCAGCAGAGAGAGTGCAAGAAGATGCTGGGGAACTTTGCCTCTTCTCACTGACTCCAGGGTTAACACCAGTCTGTGTCCAGAAGACAGACACAGGAGATAGTCTTCTTGTTAAAAGAAAGACTTATCACAAGTCTGACTCAGTCCAGGAGTGCATCAAGGAGGCGGTGGCGAAGTTGTTGTACTTGGGAGTGATTGAGCTCTTACATAGACCTTGGGCCAGACCAGTGGTGGTGCCGAAGCAAGGTTCTATAGACTTGCGGTTTTGGGTGGGCTACCTTAGCCATAATGAAGTCACCAAGAAAGTTGCACATCTGATCCCCAGAGCCGATGAGCATGTGGACCAGTTAGGTTCTGCAACATACATGAGCACCTCTAGCCTGATCTTCTGTTACTGGAATATCACTTTTGCACCAAATGCAAAGGATAAGATTCACTCATTGCATGCAAAAATACTGAGTGCGTTGGTGTGGGAAGTGCCCACTCCCCAGACAGAAGTGAGAACCTTTTTAGGACTTATTGGTTACCACAGAAACTTTGTAGCTAACTATGAGACCATAGGAGTTCTGTTGACTGCACTGACATTCAAAAAGCAGCCCAGGAAAGTAACCTTTACTGAGGAGTGTCAGAGGCAATAGTGGAACTGAAGAGAGCACTAATCAGTGCACTTAAACTAAAGGTACCTGACTACAGTCAGCCCTTTATGGTGCTGATGCTATGCCTCAGATACCGAGGCTGGAGCACTACTGGCTCAACTCAATTACAAAAAGCAAGAGCATCCAGTGCCCTCAAAGAGTGTTTTGCTATAGTGTGGTATTTGCAATGGTTCCACATGAATTTGATTGATGCTAAATTTGTTGTAAAAACAGGTCACAAACCAATCAAATGGCTGGTGGCAATGAAGGATGAAAATCCCAAGTTGTTGAGATTATCAACCTTGTTACAGGGCCTTGACTTCATAGTGGAGCACAAGACTGGTCAAACCACTGGAATGCAAATAGACTTTCCCACCGGTTTTGCCGATCCAACAAAGGAACTTGTACAACAGTGAATTAGGGTTCTGGATAGTCAGACGGGGGTGGGGTCTGTTGGGATGGAAATATCCCATGCAAGATGTGGAGTTATGTCACCTGCTATGCGTGCCAGAACTGGATGTACTTGTGTTAATGATTTTTTATTTTTGGCCATGCTGCACACTGATCCCATGGACTAGAATTGACTAGGCATGGCCATTGACAATGATCAGTTTTGGACCTTGTGTTGAAGCGAAAGGACTCACCAACCTCACCCTCATGGTGGCAGATGACTACCGCCCCTGTGACGAGTTTCATACTTGGAGTGGGGTTGTGGCAGCATAACGTGTTAAGTGAATTATCATTCATCTACAAAGCTGCTCACAATTAACCGGGGATCCTGAATGCCGGCATTTCATGCTCTTTACATGTGCATGTGTGCTAGGGGTGAGCACGAGTGATACAGGCTTGCAGGTTACATTTTGGAAGCCCACAGACCAGACAAAACAATAAGGTGGAGGAGAGCGTATGTGTGCTGCTGGCATCTCCTAGATTTGGGGGGGAACACCAGACACTATAATGAGGAAAGACAGGCTTTCTTTAGAAGTGACAGGGCCCTTCCTGATACATTAGACTGTAAATTACTCTGATTGCATCTGCCATTAGGAAGATGGTAGGGGTAGCAGGGTAATGCTTGCAGTGTCTGTTGTTAGGGGCAGGAGTCATTTGAAGGGCACAGATTCTTGTCTCTTGTCCGAATCTCTGTGAGGAAGGGTCATAAATAGCTGGGTGCAGTCTGTTCATGCATTTTTGTATTTCTGAGGTGGGTACTCCACCTGTAGACTGTCCTGCTAAACAGAGCTGAATTACAGACAAAGGATAGGCCTGCATGGTGGCGAGGCCAGCACATATGAAAAGGCAACTGACCCAAATCAGTTCCAAGGAAGCAGACCTGGAATACACATCCTCCTTCTTCGAAATCATTATAAATATGGGAGCCCAAGATCCATCGCTGTTCGTTGTTGTGGTCTTTCTCCCTAGAAGGGGGCATTCTACAGAGTACTCAGAGACTACTACGGAGCCAAGGCTTGGTATTGTACTGACAGTCAACCACCCAGAGGTGAGGGAACATCACCTAGAGTCCAATGTGAATGAAGAATTACTGGACTGGTCAGGGTGCCTAAATATTCTGCCTGTGAGTGAGGGAAGGAAGCTCAAACCCTACAGTAGGAGCTAATCGAGGTAGGGACTGCCGTTATTGACCCATCCAACAAAGACTTGCTAAGGAAGTGCGCCAAAGGAATCACATTACTGCTAGGCCGGGCAGTGTGAAACTTGTCATTTATCCCCATCGTAACTACCATGGCACCAGTAGCTGTGTACTTGGGCAGTAGGCCTCACCCAAGCCAGGGTAAGCTCCTGCTGGTAGACCGTGTGCCCCACCAGGGACTGCGTGGCCGTGGCACTGCCAAAATGTACTGTTGGGTCGGAACCAGTCCTGAAGACCAAGGGCCTATTTATGAAAAAGTCACGCAGTGCAGCAAGTCACCTTGCTGTGCTGCACTGAGTGACAGGGAAAGGACAGGAATGTGCCGTATTTAAAGCAATATGACACATTCCTGTCCTTTCTTAAATAGAAGGAACCAGGAGCTTTTTTTAACCAGGTCCTGCATATATACTCCTAGATAAGATATGAAAAATGTCAATGTGCAGTTCCTAATTGTGAAGGAGTGTTCAGGTCTGTTATAGAGTGCCCTCACACACCCCAGAGGATGTCATGCTTCATCATTGGGCCTGCTCCTCGTCTGGCCGGCGCTGCAATGCCCGACGGGCACCCGCGAAGGGGCTCTTTAGCGGAGATCTTTTTTTGATGAAGCCGTTGGGTGTGTGAGGGTATGTGGACCAGGTAGTGTGGTGAGTGTGAAGTGTAGTTTAAAATAGGTCTAGTACTGCCCTTGTCATTAACTTTATTCTGGGGGTGCCCTAACCTAACTAAAAACTGTGAGCCCTGCCTGGACACAATGATCCTGTAGGGTCTATCTGGTGCAAGTGGTTGACATGTTTCTTGCCTAAAAAAGCCCCTAGCGGGTCTGGTGGCAATTCTTCAGGACCGTGGTAAAATGGAGAAGGTGATCTTGACTCTTACACTACCGCAATGCTGGTTCTGGACGTCACGATGTAACCAGCGTTGCTGTTTTTCCCCAGGTCGATTGGCCTGGAGTTCTGAGACCTGAAATGAGAGTGATAAGGATGCAAAGTGTTAAAAACAATGAAACGTGGTTGTGATGTTGGTTAGTTCCCTATCAGTCCAATATGGACCGGGCTCATAATGCATTTACTTTAGAAGCCCATGGCTTTATTGAGAACAGATGTATACGCTTCCGTGCTGCGATATGACGCTATGACGCTATGTTTTGGTTTGAACAGAGCCACAGTAGAGTCTGCATGGAGGGCAGCAACTTGTCCACCTCAACCCTCCCACGCAAGGCAACATCGCTGGAACACTGACATATCGATCACAACAATATTGTGATGCAGAAATATCATGTCAAAAATATCAATAACAAAAATATCCCTATACTTAATGAAGTTAAGTACAAGAATATTGGAAAAAACATATTGCTTCACACCAATATTGTTAAAAAACATACAAAAAACCATATATATATATATATATATATATATTATCTACTGGCGGTCGCCAGTAGATAGTTATAGTTAGGACCTATTTTCCATAGGAAATTCACAACATTCTATTTCCAATAACTTTGGCGCCGGTTGATGAATCTTCGCGAAATTTTCAAAACTCGTGGGGCACTCCGGTCTGCTCCTATCCTGAAAGTGGGTGATTCGGCAAGCGGGGGCCGAGAAAAAAGAGGGGTCCCAAAACGTGTTTTCTCCATGTTAATTCCCATAGGACATTTTAGACACGGCTACAGCCCGAACTGCTGAACGGAATTACACCAAATTTGGCAAAAAGGTAGCGCTTGGTTCAGAAAGCGACCTTTTTTTTAAATGGTGTAAATCCGTTCAGTAGTTGCGGAGAAATTCAAAAAATAAGAGTCAAAAAATCAATTTCCCATAGGAAACTTTATGCAAGGCTACAGCCCGAACTGCTGAACGGAATTACACCAAATTTGGCAAAAAGGTAGCCCTTGGCTCAGAGTCATGCCTTTTGGTTAAATGGTGTAAATCCGTTCAGTAGTTCCTGAGAAAATCAAAAGTAAAATCACCTATATATCTGGGCGGAGCCTAACCACACATGTCATTGTGAGATCTGATTGGCTGTCAGCACTTCATCCTGGAATTGCTGGCAGCCATCTTGGGACCAATATACATGATAGTACCCCATTGAAATGCATTGTAGTGAATCAAAGATTTTGAGGGTTACCAAAAGGAGAACTATAAAGGGTGATAACAGACTTTAGTTACATTAGAATTCATTTGTTGATGGTACCATACTAATTTCAGGAATTGTGGTGTGTTCTAAGGTGATTTTACCCTGTGAAAAACCTTCTGATGGGATATCATGAATCATGTTTGAGAGAAAACTATTTTCACATGCTTGTCCCATAGAGTTTTGGAAGGTGCTCCAGAAGCTAAAATGAGAGCATATTTTCTGTAAATTCACATTATCTTTCTCAGTCATGTGAGAATGAAGTCTGACATTCTCAGTAAAACATGTACATCCAACAAGGGCAGAGACTGTCAGTTGATTCCTTTGTGTTCTACTGCAGCTTCCCAGAGTGTTCTAAAGAACAACTACAGTGCTAACAGCCTTACTTATGACAAAAGTATGGCACACCTGAAGCCATCATGATTGGAATAAACTGGTAACACTTAAAACATTTAATTTAAAAAGGAACAAAATGATGGGGTTCATTTTGTCATAGAAATTATAGTTAGTGCTGTAGAAAGAAAAATTAGGACATGTTTCAAGTGTGATCTCAAATATCTTCCTGTTATATTTCAACAGGAGCAGCCTGCCAGTTGATGCCTTTGTGTTCTACTGCAGCTTCCCAGAGTGTTCTAAAGAACAACTAGAGCGCTAACAGCCTTACGTATGACAAATGTATGGCACACCTGAAGCCATCTTGATTGGAATAAACCGGTAACACTTAAAACATTTAATTTAAAAAGGAACAAAATGAGGGGGTTCTTTTTGAAATAGAAATTATGGTTAGTGCTGCAGAAAGAAAAATTAGGGCATGTTTTAAGTGAGATCTCAAATCCTCTTCTATTTCATTAGAAAATTCTGACATGCAGACTGAAACAATCACTTTCAATACCAGCAGCAGACTTCCAGTTAACTCCCTGGTGAGCAGTAGCTTTACTACAGTGATCTAATCAGCAACTAGAGTGCTAACATTCTGAATTTATGGCAAATGTGAGACACATCTGAATGCCTTCTTGATGGAATCAAAGTAAAAAACTGAAAGCATTTCCTACTGAGGAGACTGCAGTAAATGAGGAAATTAGAAAACTTCATAACAAAGAAGTCTTCCAAGATGGCCACCAGAGAAAAAGAGCCCAAATGTAGCACACATATTACCCAGATGTAGCCCACATATAGCCCAATGACAAAAGTGTGCAAAACACTTTTTATTTTTAGTTTTTTGCAGTTTTATGTAGTGCAGACTGGTCAGGTATTGGAGCGTTGCATCTTAAAACATGACCCCCTACACTACAAAAACACCACTGCACTACCCTAAACCCTAAAACACTATCCCCAGCACGACCCCCTACACTACACAAGCACCACTGCACTATCCTAAACCCTAAAATACTACCCCCAGCATGACCCCCTACACTACACAAACACCACTGCACTACCCTAAACCCTAAAACACTACCCCCAGCACGACCCCCTACACTACCCAAACACCACTGCACTACCCTAAAACATGACCCCCTACACTACACAAACACCACTGCACTACCCTAAACCCTAAAACACTACCCCCAGCATGACCCCCTACACTACACAAGCACCACTGCACTACCCTAAACCCTAAAACACTACTCCCAGCACGACCCCCTACACTACACAAACACCACTGCACTACCCTAAACCCTAAAACACTACCCCCAGCACGACCCCCTACACTACCCAAACACCACTGCACTAACCTAAATCCTAAAACACTACCCCCAGCACGACCCCTTACACTACCCAAACACCACTGCACTACCCTAAAACATGACCCCCTACACTACACAAACACCACTGCACTACCCTAAACCCTAAAACACTACCCCCAGCATGACCCCCTACACTACACAAGCACCACTGCACTACCCTAAACCCTACAACACTACCCCCAGCATGACCCCCTACACTGCCTGAACACCACTGCACTGCCCTAAACCCTGAAACACCACCCCCAGCACGACCCTCTACACTGCCCGAACACCACTGCACTGCCCTAAACCCTGAAACACCACCCCCTTCACGACCCCCTACACTGCCCGAACACCACTGCACTGCCCTAAACCCTGAAACACCACCCCCAGCACAACCCCCTACACTACCCGAACACCACTGCACAGCTCTAAACCCTGAAACACTATCCCCAGCAAGACCCCCTACAATGCCCGAACACCACTACACTGCCCTAAACCCTGAAACATCACCCCCAGCAAGACCCCCTACCCTGCCCGAACACCACTGCCCTAAACCCTGAAACACCACCCCAGCACGACCCCCTACACTGCCCGAACACCACTGCACTGCCCTAAACCCTGAAACACCACCCCCAGCACGACCCCCTACACTGCCCAAACACCACTGCTCTGCCCAAAACCCTGAAACACCAGCCCCAGCACGACCCCCTACAATGCCCGAACACCACTGCACTGCCCTAAACCCTGAAACACCAGCCCCAGCACGACCCCCTACACTGCCCGAGCACCACTGCACTGCTCTAAACCCTGAAACACCAGCCCCAGCACGACCCCCTACACTGCCCGAACACCACTGCACTGCCCTAAACCCTGAAACACCAGCCCCAGCACGACCGCCTCCACTGCCCGAACATCACTGCACTGCCCTAAACCCTGAAACACCAGCCCGAGCATGACCCCCTACACTGCCCGAACACCACTGCACTGCCCTAAACCATGAAACACCAGCCCCAGCACGACCCCCTACACTGCCCGAACACCACTGCACTGCCCTAAACCCTGAAACACCACCCCGTGCACGACCCCCTACACTGCCCGAACACCACTGCACTGCCCTAAACCCTGAAACACCACCCCCAGCACGACCCCTACACTGCCTGAACACCACTGCACTGCCCTAAACCCTGAAACACCACCCCCAGCACGACCCCCTACACTGCCCGAACACCACTGCACTGCCCTAAACCCTGAAACACCACCCCTGCACGACCCCTACACTGCCCGAACACTTCTGCACTGCCCTAAACCCTGAAACACCATCCCCAGCACGACCCCCTACACTGCACGAACACCACTGCACTGCCCTATACCCTGAAACACTACCCCCAGCAAGACCCCCTACACTGCCCGAACACCACTGCACTGCCCTAAACCCTGAAACATCACCCCCAGCAAGACCCCCTACACTGCCCGAACACCACTGCCCTAAACCCTGAAACACCACCCCCAGCAAGTCCCCCTACACTGCCCGAACACCACTGCACTACCCTAAACCCTGAAACACCAGCCCCAGCACGACCCCCTACACTGCCCAAACACCACTGCACTGCCCTAAACCCTGAAACAGCACCCCTTCACGACCCCCTACACTGCCCGAACACCACTGCACTGCCCTAAACCCTGAAACACCGCCCCCAGCATGACCCCCTACACTGCCCGAACACCACTGCACTGCCCTAAACCCTGAAACACCACCCCCTGCACGACCCCCTACACTGCCCGAACACTACTGCACTGCCCTAAACCCTGAAACACCACCCTCAGCACGACCCCCTACACTGCCCGAACACCACTGCACTGCCCTTAACCCTGAAACATCACCCCCAGCAAGACCCCCTACACTGCCCGAACACCACTGCCCTAAACCCTGAAACACCACCCCCAGCAAGACCCTCTATACTGCCCGAACACCACTGCACTGCCCTAAACCTTGAAACACCACCCCCAGCACGACCCCCTACACTGCCCGAACACCACTGCTCTGCCCAAAACCCTGAAACCCCAGCCCCAGCACGACCCCCTACACTGCCCGAACACCACTGCACTGCCCTAAACCCTGAAACACCAGCCCCAGCACGACCCCCTACACTGCCTGAACACCACTGCACTGCCCTAAACCCTGAAACACCACCCCCAGCACGACCCCCTACACTGCCCAAACACCACTGCACTGCCCTAAACCCTGAAACACCAGCCCCAGCACCACCCCGTATACTGCCCGAACACCACTGCACTGCCCTAAACCCTGAAACACCAGCCGCAGCACGACCGCCTACACTGCCCGAAAACCACTGCACTGCCCTAAACCCTGAAACACCATCCCCAGCATGACCCCCTACACTGCCCGAACACCACTGCACTGCCCTAAACCCTCAAACACCAGCCCCAGGACGACCCCCTACACTGCCCGAACACCACTGCACTACCCTAAACCCTGAAACACCAGCCCCAGCAAGACCCCTACACTGCCCGAACACCACTGCACTGCCCTAAACCCTGAAACACCAGCCCCAGCAAGACCCCCTACACTGCCCGAACACCACTGCACTGCCCTAAACCCTGAAACACCACCCCCAGCAAGACCCCCTACACTGCCCGAACACCACTGCACTAAACCCTGAAACACCAACCCCAGGAAGACCCCCTACACTGCCCGAACACCACTGCACTAAACCCTGAAACACCACCCCCAGGAAGACCACCTACACTGGCCGAACACCACTGCACTGCCCTAAACCCTGAAACACCACCCCCTGCACGACCCCCTACACTGCCCGAACACCACTGCACTGCCCTAAACCCTGAAACACCACCCCCCAGCATGACACCCTACACTGCCCGAACACCACTGCACTGCCCGAAACCCTGAAACACCACCCCCAGCACGACCCCCTACACTGCCCGAACACCACTGCACTGCCCTAAACCCTGGAACACCACCCCCCTGTACGACCCCCTACACTGCCGGAACACCACTGCACTGCCCTAAACCCTGAAACACCACCCCCAGCACGACCCCCTACACTGCCCGAACACCACTGCACTGCCCTAAACCCTGAAACACTACCCCCAGCAAAACCCCTACCCTGCCCGAACACCACTGCACTGCCCTAAACCCTGAAACATCACCCCCAGCAAGACCCCCTACACTGCCTGAACACCACTGCCCTAAACCCTGAAACACCCCCCCAGCAAGACCCCCTACACTGCCCGAACACCACTGCACTGCCCTAAACCCTGAAACACCACCTCCAGCACAACCCCCTACACTTCCTGAACACCATTGCTCTGCCCTAAACCCTGAAACACTAGCCCCAGCACGACCCCCTACACTGCCCGAACACCACTGCACTGCCCTAAACCCTGAAACACCACCCCCAGCACGACCCCCTACACTGCCCGAACACCACTGCACTGCCCTAAACCCTGAAACACCAGTCCCAGCAAGACACCCTACACTGGCCGAACACCACTGCACTGCCCTAGACTCTGAAACACCAGCCCCAGCAAGACCCCCTACACTGCCCGAACACCACTGCACTGCCCTAAACCCTGAAACACCAGCCCCAGCATGACCCCCTACACTGCCCGAACACCACTGCACTGCCCTAAACCCTGAAACACCAGCCCCAGCACGACCACCTACACTGCCCGAACACCACTGCACTGCCCTATACCCTGAAACACCAGCCCCAGCACGACCCCCTACACTGCCTGAACACCACTGCACTGCCCTAAACCCTGAAACACCACCCCCTGCACGACCCCCTACACTGCCCGAACACCACAGCACTGCCCTAAACACTGAAACACCACCCCCTGCACCACCCCCTACACTGCCAGAACACCACTGCACTGCCCTAAACCCTGAAACACCACCCCCTGCACCACCCCCTACACTGCCCGAACACCACTGCACTGCCCTAAATCCTGAAACACCAGCCCCAGCACGACCCCTACACTGCCCGAACACCACTGCACTGCCCTAAACCCTGAAACACCACAACCCTGCACGACCCCCTACACTGCCCAAACACCACTGCACTGCCCTAAACCCTGAAACACCACCCCGCACGACCCCCTACACTGCCCGAACACCACTGCACTGCCCAAAACCCTGAAACACCACCCCCAGCATGACCCCCTTTACTGCCCGAACACCACTGCACTGCCCCAAACCCTGAAACACCACCCCCAGCACGACCCCCTACACTGCCCAAACACCACTGCCCTAAACCCTGAAACACCACCCCTGCACAACCCCCAACACTGCCCAAACACCACTGCACTGCCCTAAACCCTGAAACACCACCCCCTGCATGACCCCCTACACTGCCCAAACACCACTGCACTGCCCTAAACCCTAAAACACCACCCCCAGCATGACACCCTACACTGCCCGAACACCACTGCACTGCCCTAAACCCTAAAACACTACCCCCAGCACGACCCCCTACACTACACAAACACCACTGCACTACCCTAAACCCTAAAATACTCCCCCAGCACGACCCCCTACACTACCCAAACACGACTGCACTGCCCTAAACCCTCAAACACTCCCCCCAGCACGACCCCCTACACTACCCGAACACCACTGCACTGCCCTAAACCCTAAAACACTCTCCCCAGCACGAACCCCTACACTACCTGAACACCACTGCACTGCCCTAAACCCTAAAACACTCCCCCCAGCACGACCCCCTACACTACCCAAACACCACTGCACTGCCCTAAACCCTAAAACACTACCCCCCGCATGACCCCCTACACTACCCAAACACCAATGCACTACCCTAAACCCTAAAACACTCCCCCCAGCACGACCCCCTACATTACCCAAAGACCACTGCAGTATCCTAAACCCTAAAACACTACCCCCCACATGACTCCCTACACTACCCAAAGACCACTGCACTACCCTAAACCCTAAAACATGACCTCCTACACTACACAAACACCACTGCACTACCCTAAACCCTAAAACACTACCCCCAGCACGACCCCCTACACTACACAAACACCACTGCACTACCCTAAACCCTAAAACACTACCCCCTACACTACACAAACACCACTGCACTACCCCAAACCCTAAAAACTACCCCAGCACGAACCCCTACACTACCCAAACACCACTGCACTACCCTAAACCCTAAAACACTACCCCCAGCAGTACCCCCTACACTACCCAAACACCACTGCACTACCCTAAACCCTAAAACACTACCCCCAGCAGTACCCCCTACACTACCCAAACACCATTGCACTACCCTAAACCCTAAAACACTACCCCCAGCAGTACCCCCTTCACTACCCAAACACCACTGCACTACCCTAAACCCTAAACCACTACCCCCAGCACAACCCCCTACACTGCCCAAATACCACTGCACTACCCTAAACCCTAAAACACTACCCCCAGCACGACCCCCTACACTACCCAAACACCACTGCACTACCCTAAACCCTAAAACACTCCCCCAGCACGACTCCCTACACTACCCAAACACCACTGCACTACCCTAAACCCTAAATCTACCCCCAGCATGACCCCCTACACTACACAAACACCACTGCACTACCCTAAACCCTAAAACACTACCCCCAGCACGACCACCTTCACTACCTAAACACAACTGCACAATTTGTTACAGGCGTTGCAACGCAGGCCTGTGGTGCTTACTGGAAGTACCTGGTGGGCTAGTTGGGCCCCAGGGACCCTCAGGATTCAAGGTGACCTAATCCCCCAACTTAAAACGCGCCACGGGGCGCGTTTGCACAGTGGTGAAGGGAGGGGGCGGGGCCTCAGGTGACATGTGCGCAAACACGCCCTGTGGTGCGTTTTAAGTTGGGAATTAATTCCCCTTGAATCCTGAGGGACCCTGGGGGCCAACTAGCCCACCAGGTACCTTCAGTAAGCACAACAGAGTTGCGTTGCAGAGAGGTGAAAAAAGGTGCGTGGCCTCGGAACGCCTCTCTGCAACTCAGCTCTGTGGTCCTAACTGTAGGTACCTGGGGGCTAGCTGGGCCCCAGGGACCCTCAGGATTCAAGGGGACTTAATCCCGCAACTTAAAACGTGCCACAGGCACGTTTGCACACATGTCACCTCAGGCCCCCCTCCCTTCACCACTGTGCAAACGCGCCCTGTAGCGCGTTTTAAGAGGTAGTTTTAATCCCCTGCCCTATTATGTACTAGGGACTTACAGAGGAGGTCATGCTAATCGCAGGGGTACCCCAACGCATAGTGTTCCCTAGTGTATGTAGGTGTTTTCACTGTATTCTAAGTGTCTTTTAGCATAGCACTGGCTCTGGTTAGTCAGAGTCAGTTACCACCAGTACCCGTCTGAAAAAGTTGTGGGCACAGGATGATTTTGCAACAAGGCCTCTTTCTGCTCCCCTGTTGGTTCTTTCTGCACATCTTTTGCTTCTTCCTGCACTTTTCTTCGTCTTTGTGGACTTCTGTTGCTTCTTTCTGCATTTCCTTTGCTTCTTTCTGTGCGTTTTTTCTTCTTTCTTCACATGTCCTACCTCTGTAGGCATAGTTAGAAACTAGCATTTAAAAAACCTTTGAAATTCACTTAAAAAATCATAGGTTTCAGGCACGTTATAGTTAGAAATTAGCATTTAAAAAACCTTTGAAATTCACTGAAAAAACTATAGGTTTCAGACACGTTATAGTTAGAAATTAGCATTTAAAAAACCTTTGAAATTCACTGAAAAAACCATAGGTTTTAGGGACAGTTATAGTTAGTTGGACATTTTACTCATACAAAACCATAGAAATTCCCCGTTATAGTTAGTTCAGCTAACTATAACTCGCGCCCGCAATGCACTGCTGATGACGTCACATATTACATCACTCATGACATGGTCAGTGACATCACTGATGACATCACTGATGACATCTCAAATGACATCACTGATGACATCACTGATGACATCATCCATGTGATAATTTCATGCATCTTCTCACACCCTAATATAACTTTTGATACACCCACTCTAAATTACAGACTGCCATTCTCAAAACCATACACACTCCAATACCAATAACTACATACCCACTCACTGATTCTTAGGTCTACACACACACATCTACTCACTCACCCGTACAGTCACTCATACTTACAGTCACTCAGTACAGGACTATCATATGCACTCATACACCTATATAAACACTCACACACCGCCACTCATCCATAGAGGTACTCACACACCTAGTCAGTCATGCAAAAAATTAATCACACACCCATTTACTCACCTATACAGTTATACACACACCAGCTCACTTACTCATACAAATACTAGCACATTCTTACGCTCTTATACAATAACTGATACAAGCACACACGCATCCATACTGCCACTCTCACAATCACACACTCTCACTTATAGCCATTTAAATACTCTAACACAAATATATACTGCCTTTTACATATGTAGTTACTCGCACATGTACCACTGAGATATACATTCACTCACTAACACACCCATACACACACTCACCCACCCAAGCAGTCCATCACAGATGCACTCTTGAAATCATGCACCCAGTGAATCACCCACTCACACATCTATGTACAGAGTCACACACACCCCACCCACACAAACACTCAGGCAGCCATACAGCTACTCAGAGAACCAATCAATAACCCATATAGACACTCATGAAGCTATTCGCAAATCCATGCATCCACTTACACACCAACAAACAGACGGATACAGACATTCACACAGTTTAGTCACTAACCCATGCATTCAGTAAGATACGTTTAATCACTCACTTGTAGAGTCAGTCACGCACGTACTAAATCATCCATTCAGACACTTATACACCCACTCATTCTTCAATACGACTTTCCCTATATATATTAAACATATTTAAACTTTACAGAAACACACAGTCACTGGATGATGTCATCAGTGATGTCATTTGAGATGTCATCAGTGATGTCATCAGTGATGTCACTGACCATGTCATGAGTGATGTAATATGTGACGTCATCAGCAGTGCATTGCGGGGCGCGAGTTATAGTTAGCTGAACTAACTATAACGGGGGAATTTCTATGGTTTTGTACGAGTAAAATGTTCAACTAACTATAACTGTCCCTAAAACCTATGGTTTTTTCAGTGACACTGAAAAACCATAGGTTTCAGGTACGTTATAGTTAGAAATTAGCATTTAAAAAACCTTAGAAATTCACTGAAAAAACCATAGGTTTCAGGGACGTTATAGTTAGCTGGACATTTCACTCTTACAAAACCATAGAAATTCCACTGTTATAGTTAGTTCAGCTAACTATAACTCGCGCACCCGCAATGCACTGCTCATGACGTCACATATTACATCATTCATGACATGGTCAGTGACATCACTGATGACATCTCAAATGACATCACTGATGACATCATCCAGTGACTGTGTGTTTCTGTAAAGTTTAAATATGTTTTATATATATTCCAACGTGTATTGAAGAATGAGTGGGTGTATAAGTGTCTGGATGGAGGATTTAGTAGGTGCGTGACTGACTGTAAAAGTGAGTGATTAAATGTGTCTTACTGAATGCATGGGTTAGTGACTAAACTGTGTGAATGTCTGTATCAGTCTGTCTGTTGTTGTGCAAGCTGCTGCATGGGTTGGTCAGTAGCTACATGAGTGTCTGTATAGGTTATTGATTGGTTGTCTGAGTATTTTTGTGGGAGATTGAGTGTGTGTGTGGGTGGGTGGGAGGTGTGTGACTCTGTGCATAGATGTGTGAGTGGTTGATTCACTGGGTGTATGGGTTCAAGAGTGCATGTGGAAACAGCTGTATGGGTGCATGAGTGTGTGTATGGGTGTGTTGGTGAGTGAATGGATGTCTCAGTGGTATATGCCCAAGTAACTACATATGTAAAAGGCAGTGTATGTGAGAGTTGAAGTATATAAATGACTCTACATGATAGTCAGTGATTGTGAGACTGGCTGTATGGATGAGTGTGTACTTGTATCACTGATTATATAAGAGAGAAAGTATGCGTTAGTATCTGTATGAATAAGTGAGGTGGTTTGTGTATAATTGTATAGGTGAGTAAATGGGAGTGTGATTGATTCTTAGCATGACTGACTAGGTGTGTGAGTAACTGCATGGATGAGTGGCGGTGTGTGAGTGTCTGTATAGGTGTATGAATGCATAGGTTAGTGTTGTATTGATGAGTGACTGCATGTATGAGTGATTGTATGGATGAATGAGTGGATGTGTGTGTAGACCTAGGAATCAGTGAGTGCGTATGTAATAACTGGAATTGGTGTGTCAATGATTTAGAAAATGGTAGTCTGTATTTTACAGTGGGTGTATCAAAGGTTATATTAGAGTGTGAGGAGGTGCATCAGATTTTCAAGTGGATGATGTCATCAGTGATGTCATCAGGGATGTCATTTGAGATGTCATCAGTGATGTCACTGACCATGTCATGAATGATGTAATATGTGACGTCATGAGCAGTGCATTGCGGAGTGCGCGAGTTATAGTTAGCTGAACTAACTATAACGGTGGAATTTCTATGGTTTTGTAAGAGTGAAGTGTCCAGCTAACTATAACGTCCCTGAAACCTATGGTTTTTTCAGTGAATTTCTAAGGTTTTTTAAATGCTAATTTCTAACTATAACGTACCTGAAACCTATGGTTTTTTTCAGTGAATTTCAATGGTTTTTTAAATGCTAATTTCTAACTATGACATCCCTATTAAGTCCCCTTGAATCCTGTAGGTTCCTGGTGGCCAAGTAGCCCACCAGGTACATCCAGTAAGCATCACAGACCTGCGTTTCAGAGAGGTGTTCTGAGGCCACGCCCCTTTTTACACCACGCTGCAAACGCGGCTTCTGGCGCACTGCTGCTCAGAGGATGAAGTCCACTTGTGTCTTGAGGTCCTCAGGACACAAGAGGACCTCATCGCCCCACCAGCAGTGCACCAGAAGCCGCGTTTGCAGAGTGGTGTAAAAAGGGGCGTGGCCTCGGAGCACCTCTCTGCAACGCAGCCCTGTGGTGTTTACAAGAGGTACCTGGTGGACTAGTTGTCCCCCAGGGACCCTCAGGATTGAAGGGGAATTAATCCCCCAACTTAAAATGTGCCACAGGGTGCATTTGCACTGTGGTGCAGGGAGGGGGGCGGGGCCTGATGTGACAAGTGTGCAAACGCGCCCTGTGGTGCGTTTTAAGTTGGGTGATTAAGTCTCCTTGAATCCTGAGGGTCCCTGTGCGCCAACTAGCCCACCAGCTACCTCCAGTAAGCGCCACAGGGCTGCATTGCAGAGAGGTGGTCCGAGGCCATGCCCCTTTTTATACCTCTCTGCAACGCAGCTGTGTGGCGCTTACTGGAGGTACCTGGTGGGCTAGTTGGACCCCAGGGACCCTCAGGATTCAAGGGGACTTAATCCCCCAACTTACAACGCACCACAGGGCGCGTTTGCACACTTGTTACATCAGGCCCCACCCCCTCAATTCACCAATGTGCAAACACGCCCCCTGGCGCGTTTTAAGTTGGGGAATTAATTCCCCTTCAATGCTGAGGGTCCCTGGGGGCCAACTAGCCCACCAGGTACCTCCAGTAAGCGCCACAGAGCTGCGTTGCAGAGTGGTGTAAAAGGGGCGTGGCCTTGGACCACCTCTCTGCAACGCAGCTCCCTGGCGCATACTGGAGGTAACTGGTGGGCTAATTGGCCTCCAGGGACCCTCAGTATTCAAGGGGAATTAGTTCCCCATCTTACAACGCGCCAGGGGGCGCGTTTGCAGAGTGCTGCAGGGAGGGGGCGGGGCCTCCGGCGTGATGACAGCTTTTTTTTTTTTGTTTTTCAAAAGTGGGGCTGTGTGGCCCCCCTTATTTTCCCTTTTTTGTGGCCCTGGGGACCCCATCTCCCAGGGCTCTGCCTCGTTTTTTTTACATTTTATTGGGGAGGCGGGCTGCGTGGCCCCCCTCCCAGGCCACTCCTGGCCCCGGGGACCCCATCCCCCAGGGCCTGGCCTCTCCGTTGGGGACCGTGGGGGGTCCCCAATTCCCCGACGGTCCCGCCGGCTCCCAGCCTCCTGCGGGAGCCGGCATTGCTTTTCCACACGGGGAGCTGCTGACATGCAGCTCCCCGTGTGGAAAAACAATCTGCTTTGGATTTTGGAAGCGAGAGCAGGTTACCTGCTCTCGCTTCCAAAATCCAAAGCAGAGTTTGCTATGGTAGGGCGAGAGTCGCACGGCTCCTGCCCTACCATAGCAAACAGCAGTGTCCCGGGGGTGGGCACCCCAGGACACTGCAGGAGCCGGCCCTGGGGGGTGGCGGTCCCCAGGGCCATCACTGGCTCCACGAGGGGGGCACGCGGCCCCCCTCCCTTCAATTAGAAAGCCCCGGGGAGGTGGTGGTCCCCGGGGCTCGGGGGTCCGTAACAGACCCCCGAATTTACATAATTAGTGCCCCGGGGAGGTGGCGGTCCCCGGGGCGTGTGGGGGGGCTCGAGCCCCCCACACAGGTTTATTTATTTTTTACTAAAAGCCCGTGGGGGTGGTGGTCCCCGGGGCTTGGGGGGCCTTGGAGGCCCCCCACACATTAAAAAGGAAGCCCCGGGGGGTGGCGGTCCCCGGGGCTGCGGGAGGGCTGAGTGCCCTCCCGCAGATTATTTTAAGCAAGCCCCGGGGGGTGGTGGTCCCTGGGGCTGCGGGAAGGCACTCGGCCCCTGCGGGCCCCCGCATATATTTTTTGGCAATGCCCCCGGGACCTGGCCCACCCGGGGGCCTCAATTAAATGAAGCGCGGGAGCCTGCGCTTCATTTTTAAAAAAAACTTCGGCGGGATTCGCGACCCCTGCGCGAATTTCGCCAAATTTGTTTTTTAAAAAAAATTCTTTTTTTGGCCCTGGGGGTCCTTGTGGGACCCCCTGAGCAGGCCTGGGGGGTCAGGGTGTTTCTACCCTGCCCCCTTTTCTTGTTTTTCAGGCTTGTTTTACTGTTTTCTTGTGACTCGGTTCTACCGAGTCACAAGATGGTTGCCAACACTTCCTGGTTTGGAGTGTTGACAGTCAATTAGAATAAAGCTCGTGGTCGGGAGGGTTCGCGAACCCTCCTCGGCCATAGATATCGAAACTTTTATTTTTTGAATTTCTCAGCAACTACTGAACGGATTTACACCATTTAAAAAAAGGACACTTTCTGAACCAAGCACTACCTTTTTGCCAAATTTGGTGTAATTCCGTTCAGCAGTTCGGGCTGAAGCCGTGTCTAAAGTTTCCTACGGAAAATGACATGGAGAAAACACGTTTTGGGACCCCCCTTTTTTCTCGGCCCCCGCTTGATGAATCACCCCGAAACTTTCAAGACAGGAGCTGACCGGAGCGCCCCACTAGTTTTGAAAATTTTGCGATGATTCGTCAAACGATGCCAAAGTTATTGAGAAAACAAAAAATGCTTTTCCTATGTAAAATAGGTCCTAACTATAACATATATATATATATTGCAACGAAATCCTTCGACTCCTCAATAACGAAGGTTGGGGCACTCAATACTGGAACCAAGTGGTTTTTATTCACGGGTAATCCTCAAAAACACAGAACGGTCTCACAGGACTCATTTCGGCATCAAGCCTTCATCAACTAATGAAAAACCATATATATATATATCCAAGAAATGTTCTTGAAGATGCAAGACGTAGATCTCAAGAAAAATCAAGAAAGGAGTCTCTTTATCCTCAAAAGTCTCATGAAGAAAATAGCGACAACACCAAAAGGATCTTTCTGGAGTACAACTTGGCACAGTAGACTGTTGCGTCTATCCTTAAAAAACACTGGTTTGTGCTAAAAAATGATGAACATTTGACCAAAATCTTTGAAAAAGGCCCACAAATTGCATCAAAAAAGGTATGTTCCCTAGGGGATATTTTAACTTCCAGTCACTTCATCCCCAGAAAGAACCAACAAGAAATGGGATCATGGTTGTTAAAGAATCCGGAAGGCTTCGTGAAATGTACCTCATGTAAAGCTTGTGAGTACGGAATAAATAGCAAGAACTATCGCACGATGGATGGTTGTACCATACCAATCAGAGAAAGAATAACATGCAACACGGAGTTTGTCATTTATGTATTAAAATGTGGCTGCAATAAGCTATACATAGGCAGTACAAAAAAAAATTGAAATTAAGAATTTTACAACATAAAAGAGCGATCAGTAATGGGCACAAGACCTACCCGGTAGCCTGCCACTTTGATCAAATGCACAATCGATCCCTGTCAACCTTCTCTTATTGGGGCATCAAACACATCAAAGCCCATCCAAGAGGGGGAAATCGAGAAAGTGAGCTGCGGAAACAAGAATCCCGATTGATTCTATTGATGGGAACAGAAATACCTTGGGGCCATAACAAAGATGCAGAGCTCTTCGTGCACTTATGATACTACATACATATGAACTGTAAAGGGACGGAGAGTTGTCAGCATTATCATGAAATTCTAATGGGCAGAATAATTTTTGTTATGTGTGTACATATGGAACTATTGGGTTGTTCGGAATGTATTTTATAAATGGAGAAGGACCAAAGGAACATATACACATATAGATAAGACTCATTTTTCAAATTGAAGCAGAGAAAATGAAATCATAAGATAATATCATGTATTTTTTATTAACCAGCACTTTATTATAGATACCATCTGATTAGATGAAGGAAAGAATTTCCCTCGTTTGTGGAATGTGGTACAAGCACTTTATTTAGGCACTTTGCACTTTATGATTATTTATTGAAATAGGCCCTTCATAAACGATGAGGGGTTGAGCATATATATTGTATTATATCCTGTATGATTAGAAATGATATATTCATTATTGATGAGGGGTTGAACAATAGCATGTGGCACTTTATTTGAGAACTTTTGTGAGTGAGAACAATTTTAGTTGAGCATATGTCACTTTTATATTGCCGAAGAGTCTCAGGAAAAATAATTTTCCAGTATTGTTTAGAATTAACCTCCTGAAGTGGGGTCAAGTAATAGTACGTGGCACTTTATTGAGAACCTTTGGAAGCGGAGAACATTTATTGATAAGCACGTGGCACTTTAATATTGCTTGATATGGCTTGGGATATATAATAATAATTTTTTCAATTCTTTTATGTTTCTTGTGCTTTTTAAGGATCAATTTTTTGAAAATTACACTCACACTTAGACCATTACACCTCTTTGTCTTGTTATCAACGTACAGGTGGTTAATCCTATTTAACAGAAAGTGCATTAGAGAATAGTTTTGATTGTTTGTGCAATAGTTGCTTTACATTTTCCAGTTTAATTTTCTTTCTCTGTTGTTTTGTACTTTGATGAAATGATATATAATGAAATGTGTATTTAAATAGGTATAGAAAAATAATAGGCATAAAAATAATGTTCATCACATGAAAAATTGGGAAAATAGAATAAAAATACACAAAACGGTAAAAAGAAAAAGGAGAAAGAGGAAAAAAATGAAAAAATGGAAAAAAAGAAAAAAGAAAAAATGTTAATTTGTATTGAAACATATAAATATAAATGCAACAAGATTCCTTTTCAATGTGATGAAGTGAATCACTAATGGCGGGGAACTATGGCCGAAAGAAAAGAACAAAATGTATCGCTCTAGTGGTCACCAAAGGGTCAAAGACATGGAAGAGGGACATGGAATATAAGGAATGCAATGTGGAACCCACAGTGACCCAGTGGAAGGCAATTCGCCGAAACGCGTCGGTCCGGGATTGTAAATAGAAGGACCGTGTAATTGTGCCAATTTTTGAAGCCAAATAAATACGATTTTTTTAAATCTGACCTGGAAAGTGGAGTGGGAGTTGGAGTTTGTTTGGTGGGTGCCGCCGGATCGGGTGTTCAGGAGGAGGAACACCAAAAGGAGACATATATATATATATATATATATATCGAAACCAGCAGCTCTCCAACCTCCTGACGGCGAAATAGAGAGAAACGGACTCCAAAAGCAGATTGGCAAAGATTTAATCACACACCTCCGTTGACGCGTTTTGAGTAACACAGTGCCCTTGTTCACTAACGGAGCGCAGTCCGCCATTCTCTTTTTTCAATGCTCCACTCCACCCAGGTGTCACATGTTCAAAGACATAGAAAAAACACTTTGTGTGAATCATTGTACCTCGATGTTGTCATGGTTTACAGACTGCTTTTGCATATTGTTCGACTTATCATGTTGTTGTAATTTTGAGAGAGGCACAATAAGTGTATATATGGACCATACAATAAACATATAAATATATAATCACATAAATACATACACATATAAATATATAAATATATAAATAAATATAAATGAATAAATGCACAAATAAATAGATAAATGTGCCAATTAAAATACATCATATAAATATACATTGAGTGTGTCCACATATACCAAACACATACGTCATATATCATCGTTATAAAAAATGTATAACTGCTTAAATGTATTAAAATTCATAAATACAACAACGTGCTAATGTTTGTATATTAAAAACATTAAAAACTATGTTGTATTGCCTTTCTCATTATGTGCAACTGTGTCCCTGATGGCAGCATAAATGCTTGAAATATAAAAACCATGATAAAAACATTTGATTCTTCGATATCTAGGTCTTATTGATTAAAGTGCTTCTATGCATCATCCCCCTCCATGTTGTGTATAAACATCCTCTCTAACAGACGCATTCATTTATATTTATGTGTGTATGTTTATATATGTATATATTTATATATAGTATTAAATGTTATTTAAATATACTGCATTTACATTATATTAATGTTATATATTATAATATGTGAGATTTACTATTTTAAACTATATATATATATTAATATATATATTAATATATTTATAATATAAGACAATTATTATAATTATGTATTTTAGATTATATTTTTTGTGTTTTTTATTTACTACAATAAAAAACATATATATAAATATATTTATATATGTGTGTGTATATATATATATATATATATCCCAAAACAAAAGTCCAATGAAGTACGCTCTCAGGATAAGAAGCAGGACACAAATGTAGTTAATCCAAGTTTATTCCACAACGCGTTTCGGCTGTAAACAGCCTTGATCACGTGAAAAGAACACACAGACTACGGTAGCTGATAAAGTTTTCACGAGTACAAACACTAGAAATCAAAAGAGGACATGTCAGAGGACAGAAACTTGGCGGCCATGATGGAACAGTAAAATAATACAATACCATCTCCTATGCATATCACCAAATGAAGAATATAGCCGCATACAAAAAATTATTATACATTTATAATCAAAACAAAATATGCGCACATATTCATGCAAAGTCACAATCCAAATTAGAAAACGCGTCTATACTCTGGCTGCAGCCTATAGTCACGCTGATGAAAACGACAAATTCGAAGGGACTATGCCGCTTACCAATTATCCTCAATCTGCCTACATGATCGACATATTAATTTAATATAGTTTTTTAGTCGAACCAAATGAGCTAAAGGGCAAGTGCCCTGGCATAATACAGTGGCTCTTAATAAATCACGTGATGTAATGACGAAGCCACTAAATTCAACATCCATAGGTGGCAAAACAAACTCGTGCATCTGATATTCATCAACTACCGTAACATCTCAAATATACAAAAGTGAACAGTGACAAGGGAAGTATTCAGTGAAAAAGGAGGAGAATGAAAAGGGTAGGTTGCCCGTGTAGGTCTGTACCAGTGAATGGGCCCCTTCCTTTCCGCCTGCAACAAAAACAAAAGAAAATTATATAGATTAAAACCAAGTAACATAATGTTAAACAAACATTATCACATAACAAATATGAAGATCCATTAAAAACATACTTCTAATGCACACTTTGCAAGGAGGAAGCGGCAAAAAATTTTCAAGAATCCTCTTGTCAACAAAGCCTATACGGAACAGAGTACACTCATACAGCTCAGCAAATCAGACACAAGGGAGAATTCAGCAGCTTTCCCTAAGATGTATAGATAATTCCTCGTCCATATTCAACCCTCCAGGGGTTTTAGTGTGAAAATCAATAATATACCTAGATTCACGTTGTCTGAGTGTAAGCACTCTGTCTCCTCCTCTAGGATTTTTAGGAATTTGTTCGAGAATTAGATAACTTAACTCTGCTATGTTAGAAAAATGTTTTTCATAAAAATGACGTGCCACAGGATATTTAGGATCATTATTAGTAATTGCCCTCAGATGCTCGAGGACCCTTTTCTTTGCTGTACATGTGGTGCTCCCAATATACCATAGCTTACAACTGCACTCAATAGCATAGATGACAAAGCTAGTGCTACAGGTTAGAAATTGGGTGATTTTCTTGGTAACACCCCTATACTCTAATGTACCCCTGAATTTACTATGTCTACACGCTTTGCAATGGCCACACGGGAAAAACCCTATGAGGCCATGGCTAGCGGTAGTGGGGTAGTGGGTGATATCATTCTTAACCACCAAATCACGGATATTTCTATCCCGTCTGTATGTCACGTTAGGTCTGTCTGTCATGGTATTGCCTATGATCCCATCACTTTTCAAAATGTCCCAGTTTTTTGCTAAAATACGTTTGACTTCCTGAGAGTCAGAATTGTAGGTAAGAATCATACGTGTACTGTCCATCTCCTGTTCCCCTTCATCCACTGGTTTATCTCGCAGAGTATGAGATCTCTCTACCCCCGCCACCCTCTCCCTAGCTTTATTCAGGACCCAGTTTGGATAACCCCTGGTTCTGAACCTGCTGATGATGATCTTGCTCTCCTCAGCATAGGCTACAGCATTGTTACAATTCCTTTTCGCCCTCAGCAGTTCTCCATATGGTATACTCCATTTTAGTGCCTCAGGGTGACTGCTGAGGGCATGTAGGATACTGTTACCTGCCGTTGCCTTCCGAAACAGAGAAGTACATACTTTCCCTTCTTTTATTTCAAGGCAAACATCAAGATATTCTGCTTTAGTGGCATCGATGTTCCCAGCGAGGAAGATGTTATACTTGTTGATATTCAGTTTGTTGATGAAAACCTCAGCCTCACCCCTAGAGCCCCTCCAGATGATGAAAAGGTCATCAATGTAACGTGACCACATGATGACTTTCCGGAGGTCCTCTTTGAGGGTGAGGCTGGCAAGATTTCCTCCTCCCAGTAGCCCATGAACAAATTAGCAAAACTGGGAGCGAAACAAGAACCCATCGCCGTGCCTGTAGTCTGCCTGTAGAGGGCGCCATTGAAGGAAAAAATATTATTATTTTTTTTTTTTTTTTTTTTTTTTTTTTTTATTTTTAAGACAGAATTCTGTCATCTCAATGATCGTACGACTATGCTCACGATACTTCAGTGGTCTATGCTTCAAAAAATGTTCACAGGCCTCCAGACCCTGCTGATGATCAATTATGGTGTAAAGGGAATGTACATCAAGGACAATGATAAAATAGTCCGGATTCCATGTCAGATTTTCCATTTTGCACAGAAAATCCTTTGTGTCCCTTATGTAGCTTGGTAATTGTGTGACAAAATTCCTCAAAAATTATCGACATATTTAGAAATATGTTCGGTGACACTCCCTATAGATGACACAATAGGGCGCCCTGGTGGTCTAGTGCTGTCTTTGTGGAGTTTGGGCAGAAGATACAATATAGGTAGTCTGGGATGGTCATTCTTCAAATAACAGAACTCCTCCCACTCCAGAAGACCTTTGTCCCTCCAAATAACCAGCTTGTCCCATATATCAATAATACTAAGATTGTATATTTCATGGGTAACCTGCATGTAAAATCTGTTGTCTTCAAGTTGTCTTAAGGCCTCATTAATGTAGTCATCCCTATCAAGGATGACCACATTGCCACCCTTGTCTGCTGGACGAATGACAATGTTGGGATCCTCAATAAGAGCCTTAAGTGCCTGTCTCTGCAGAGAGAGAGATTGTTGTTAAAACGTCCTTGTTGTTTTCTAATTTTCTGTCTCAAATCACTGAGTGCCCTGACAGTACAGTCGTGAAATGTATCGATATTATCATGTGGGAGTAAAGGTACAAAAGTTGATTTAACCCTAAAATCAGTTCGTGCGGCTGCATCATACTCAATATCCATACTCTCAAGAGTTTGCGTGGCACCAATAGGATCACTGCTCTCTCCCGTATTCTGTTCCAATTCAATCAAGGTAATAAGCGTGTCTACATCACTAATCAAAAGATTACTTTCAGTCCCCCTGTTACTATTACTCCTAACATGACTATGTCCCAATCTCTTCAATGTATGCCATTTCTTCAATTTCAGCTTTCTCACAAATTTAAAAAGATCAATACGAGTGCTAGTATAATTGAAGGGGGAGGAGGGACAGAAGGAGAGCCCTAAACACAGAGTCCGTTTCTCCACATCACTCATAGGTCTTTTAGAGAGGTTGACAACTGTTCTATTTACCATTTCGGTATCCATTAATAGTTCCTGTTGGAGCGTGTCCTGCGATTTCCCATGGTGCCCCTTCCTCTGCCTGTATTGCCAGCGTTGATGGAGTCTCTTTTTCTGTTTCGGCGTTTGATTGGCCTCTGCCTCGTCCTCGTCCTCGTGCTCTCGGTGGTTGATTGTCCCTCGCTATTTTTTGGCCCTTGCGTAGGACCCGGAACTCGTCTAAAAAATTCACCTGTCTTGGATTACGTTCTTCACCTGATGTGTTACCAGCAGATATGTCAGATTCCGTATCACTTATAGTTGAATTCACTGTGACTATCGGAGTTATCGTGTCTACCGGTACCTCATCATTGGTGTCTTGATCTAGATACAAATGATCATATTTCTTGCTGAAAGTGAGTATCCTCCCAGACTCATAATCCACATAGTCCCGATTTAGTTTTCTTTGTTTCCTTGCCTTGATTTCATCTTCATATCTCCTAAGCCGCTCTTTCATCGATTCAAGTGTTTTTTGCAGAGTTTCAGAGTCCATCACCTGTTGTAATTCGGCCAGGATGTCTTTGATCTGTTTAAGTATCTCATCCCTGTCCAGCCAGGCATACTTGATTAGTATTTCCAACATTTTCTTGGAGCTCATCGCCGAATGCTCAGACCACTCTTCGAGCATTCTAGGATTTGGTGCCTCATAGGTTGGAGTTATGAATATCCTGAGTCACTGCCTTTGTGAGCGCCGTACTTACGTGGAGGTGGGTTTAGTGGCTCATCTGTGCCTGTTTATATCTCCCCCCCCCTGCCTTCTCGGGGTTACTTGTACTGTTGTGATACGCTGTGATCACTACCGGCATCACACTTCTTAGAGGATGGTGCAAGGATGAGATTTTCGGCTCATAAATAACATTTTCTTTCGTATGTGAAGTACTACAGTGTTCGTGATACTATCTACCTACGGCAGATAATAGAGACACGACGCATTAGGCAGAGGGAACTTTCCACTCTATTGGATAGGGGATTCGAAGCTTGAGATACTGTATTACGAGTCCAAGTGAAGCACAGTATGGAGGAGGAAGCGGAGAGGAGAGCGGCTGCTCTAACGTTATTTAGCAGAAAGCCTGGAACTAGTAACAAAGCAGACAAATCAATTCCAGCTATACAGCCACTTGAGGAGAAAATTAGAAAACTAGAAAAATTAAAACGTTCGGAAACATCTAAGTGGTGGGAGGCAATCTCCCTTCAGAATTATGTTGACCAGGCAATGGTACCTAGGGGACTCAGGATATTCATAACTCCAACCTATGAGGCACCAAATCCTAGAATGCTCGAAGAGTGGTCTGAGCATTCGGCGATGAGCTCCAAGAAAATGTTGGAAATACTAATCAAGTATGCCTGGCTGGACAGGGATGAGATACTTAAACAGATCAAAGACATCCTGGCCGAATTACAACAGGTGATGGACTCTGAAACTCTGCAAAAAACACTTGAATCGATGAAAGAGCGGCTTAGGAGATATGAAGATGAAATCAAGGCAAGGAAACAAAGAAAACTAAATCGGGACTATGTGGATTATGAGTCTGGGAGGATACTCACTTTCAGCAAGAAATATGATCATTTGTATCTAGATCAAGACACCAATGATGAGGTACCGGTAGACACGATAACTCCGATAGTCACAGTGAATTCAACTATAAGTGATACGGAATCTGACATATCTGCTGGTAACACATCAGGTGAAGAACGTAATCCAAGACAGGTGAATTTTTTAGACGAGTTCCGGGTCCTACGCAAGGGCCAAAAATAGCGAGGGACAATCAACCACCGAGAGCACGAGGACGAGGACGAGGCAGAGGCCAATCAAACGCCGAAACAGAAAAAGAGACTCCATCAACGCTGGCAATACAGGCAGAGGAAGGGGCACCATGGGAAATCGCAGGACACGCTCCAACAGGAACTATTAATGGATACCGAAATGGTAAATAGAACAGTTGTCAACCTCTCTAAAAGACCTATGAGTGATGTGGAGAAACGGACTCTGTGTTTAGGGCTCTCCTTCTGTCCCTCCTCCCCTTCAATTATACTAGCACTCGTATTGATCTTTTTAAATTTGTGAGAAAGCTGAAATTGAAGAAATGGCATACATTGAAGAGATTGGGACATAGTCATGTTAGGAGTAATAGTAACAGGGGGACTGAAAGTAATCTTTTGATTAGTGATGTAGACACGCTTATTACCTTGATTGAATTGGAACAGAATACGGGAGAGAGCAGTGATCCTATTGGTGCCACGCAAACTCTTGAGAGTATGGATATTGAGTATGATGCAGCCGCACGAACTGATTTTAGGGTTAAATCAACTTTTGTACCTTTACTCCCACATGATAATATCGATACATTTCACGACTGTACTGTCAGGGCACTCAGTGATTTGAGACAGAAAATTAGAAAACAACAAGGACGTTTTAACAACAATCTCTCTCTCTTGCAGAGACAGGCACTTAAGGCTCTTATTGAGGATCCCAACATTGTCATTCGTCCAGCAGACAAGGGTGGCAATGTGGTCATCCTTGATAGGGATGACTACATTAATGAGGCCTTAAGACAACTTGAAGACAACAGATTTTACATGCAGGTTACCCATGAAATATACAATCTTAGTATTATTGATATATGGGACAAGCTGGTTATTTGGAGGGACAAAGGTCTTCTGGAGTGGGAGGAGTTCTGTTATTTGAAGAATGACCATCCCAGACTACCTATATTGTATCTTCTGCCCAAACTCCACAAAGACAGCACTAGACCACCAGGGCGCCCTATTGTGTCATCTATAGGGAGTGTCACCGAACATATTTCTAAATATGTCGATAATTTTTGAGGAATTTTGTCACACAATTACCAAGCTACATAAGGGACACAAAGGATTTTCTGTGCAAAATGGAAAATCTGACATGGAATCCGGACTATTTTATCATTGTCCTTGATGTACATTCCCTTTACACCATAATTGATCATCAGCAGGGTCTGGAGGCCTGTGAACATTTTTTGAAGCATAGACCACTGAAGTATCGTGAGCATAGTCGTATGATCATTGAGATGACAGAATTCTGTCTTAAAAATAATATTTTTTCCTTCAATGGCGCCCTCTACAGGCAGACTACAGGCACGGCGATGGGTTCTTGTTTCGCTCCCAGTTTTGCTAATTTGTTCATGGGCTACTGGGAGGAGGAAATCTTTGCCAGCCTCACCCTCAAAGAGGACCTCCGGAAAGTCATCATGTGGTCACGTTACATTGATGACCTTTTCATCATCTGGAGGGGCTCTAGGGGTGAGGCTGAGGTTTTCATCAACAAACTGAATATCAACAAGTATAACATCTTCCTCGCTGGGAACATCGATGCCACTAAAGCAGAATATCTTGATGTTTGCCTTGAAATAAAAGAAGGGAAAGTATGTACTTCTCTGTTTCGGAAGGCAACGGCAGGTAACAGTATCCTACATGCCCTCAGCAGTCACCCTGAGGCACTAAAATGGAGTATACCATATGGAGAACTGCTGAGGGCGAAAAGGAATTGTAACAATGCTGTAGCCTATGCTGAGGAGAGCAAGATCATCATCAGCAGGTTCAGAACCAGGGGTTATCCAAACTGGGTCCTGAATAAAGCTAGGGAGAGGGTGGCGGGGGTAGAGAGATCTCATACTCTGCGAGATAAACCAGTGGATGAAGGGGAACAGGAGATGGACAGTACACGTATGATTCTTACCTACAATTCTGACTCTCAGGAAGTCAAACGTATTTTAGCAAAAAACTGGGACATTTTGAAAAGTGATGGGATCATAGGCAATACCATGACAGACAGACCTAACGTGACATACAGACGGGATAGAAATATCCGTGATTTGGTGGTTAAGAATGATATCACCCACTACCCCACTACCGCTAGCCATGGCCTCATAGGGTTTTTCCCGTGTGGCCATTGCAAAGCGTGTAGACATAGTAAATTCAGGGGTACATTAGAGTATAGGGGTGTTACCAAGAAAATCACCCAATTTCTAACCTGTAGCACTAGCTTTGTCATCTATGCTATTGAGTGCAGTTGTAAGCTATGGTATATTGGGAGCACCACATGTACAGCAAAGAAAAGGGTCCTCGAGCATCTGAGGGCAATTACTAATAATGATCCTAAATATCCTGTGGCACGTCATTTTTATGAAAAACATTTTTCTAACATAGCAGAGTTAAGTTATCTAATTCTCGAACAAATTCCTAAAAATCCTAGAGGAGGAGACAGAGTGCTTACACTCAGACAACGTGAATCTAGGTATATTATTGATTTTCACACTAAAACCCCTGGAGGGTTGAATATGGACGAGGAATTATCTATACATCTTAGGGAAAGCTGCTGAATTCTCCCTTGTGTCTGATTTGCTGAGCTGTATGAGTGTACTCTGTTCCGTATAGGCTTTGTTGACAAGAGGATTCTTGAAAATTTTTTGCCGCTTCCTCCTTGCAAAGTGTGCATTAGAAGTATGTTTTTAATGGATCTTCATATTTGTTATGTGATAATGTTTGTTTAACATTATGTTACTTGGTTTTAATCTATATAATTTTCTTTTGTTTTTGTTGCAGGCGGAAAGGAAGGGGCCCATTCACTGGTACAGACCTACACGGGCAACCTACCCTTTTCATTCTCCTCCTTTTTCACTGAATACTTCCCTTGTCACTGTTCACTTTTGTATATTTGAGATGTTACGGTAGTTGATGAATATCAGATGCACGAGTTTGTTTTGCCACCTATGGATGTTGAATTTAGTGGCTTCGTCATTACATCACGTGATTTATTAAGAGCCACTGTATTATGCCAGGGCACTTGCCCTTTAGCTCATTTGGTTCGACTAAAAAACTATATTAAATTAATATGTCGATCATGTAGGCAGATTGAGGATAATTGGTAAGCGGCATAGTCCCTTCGAATTTGTCGTTTTCATCAGCGTGACTATAGGCTGCAGCCAGAGTATAGACGCGTTTTCTAATTTGGATTGTGACTTTGCATGAATATGTGCGCATATTTTGTTTTGATTATAAATGTATAATAATTTTTTGTATGCGGCTATATTCTTCATTTGGTGATATGCATAGGAGATGGTATTGTATTATTTTACTGTTCCATCATGGCCGCCAAGTTTCTGTCCTCTGACATGTCCTCTTTTGATTTCTAGTGTTTGTACTCGTGAAAACTTTATCAGCTACCGTAGTCTGTGTGTTCTTTTCACGTGATCAAGGCTGTTTACAGCCGAAACGCGTTGTGGAATAAACTTGGATTAACTACATTTGTGTCCTGCTTCTTATCCTGAGAGCGTACTTCATTGGACTTTTGTTTTGGGATATTATTGCCGGTACGCTCTGCCGGCGTGTACGCCACCCTCCTTGGGTCCCTGCACTCCAGAAGGAGCTTTGTGCGTTTTTGGATATATATATATATATATATATATATTATCTACTGGCGGTCGCCAGTAGATAGTTATAGTTAGGACCTATTTTCCATAGGAAATCCGCAACATTCTATTTGAAATAACTTTGGCGCCGGTTGACGAATCTTCGCGAAATTTTCAAACTTTGTGGCCCGCTCTGGTCCGCTCCTATATTGACAGTTTCGGGGTGATTCGGCAAGCGGGGCCCGAGAAAAAAGGGGGGTCCCAAAACCTGTTTTCCCCATGCAATTTTCCATAGGAACCTTTCATCGCAGCTACAGCCTGAACTGCTGAACGGAATTACACCAAATTTGGCAAAAAGGTAGCCCTTGGTTCAGTGTCATGCCACGCAGCCCCCCTACCATAAAAAAAAAATAGACTGAAAAAAAAAAAGACTGGCATCGTGCCGGAGGCCCCGCCCCCTCCCTGCAGCACTCTGCAAACGCGCCCCCTGGCGCGTTGTAAGAACTGGAAGTAATTCCCCTTGAATACTGGGGGTCCCTGGGGGCCAACTAGCCCACCAGGAACCTCCAGTATGCGCCAGGGAGCTGCGTTGCAGAGAGGTGTTCAGAGGCCACGCCCCTTTTTACACCTCTCTGCAACGCAGCTCTGTGGCGCTTTTTGGAGGTACATGATGGGCTAGATGGACTCCAGGGACCCTCAGGATTCAAGGGTACTTAATCCCCCAACTTAAAACGCGCCACGGGGCGCGTTTGCACAGTGGTGAAGGGAGGGGCGGGGCTTCAGGTGACATGTGTGCAAACAGGCCCCGTGGCGCATTTTAAGATGGGGAATTAAATCCCCTTCAATCCTGAGGGTCCCTGGGGCCAACTAGCCCACCAGGTACGTCCAGAAAGCGCCACAGAGCTGCGTTGCAGAGAGGTGTAAAAGGGGCATGGCCTCTGAACACCTCTCTGCAACGCAGCTTCCCTGGCGCATACTGGAGGTACAGGGTGGGCTAGTTGGACCCCAGGGACCCTCATGGACCCTCATGATTCAAGGGGACTTAATCCCCCAACTTAAAACGCGCCACGGGGCGCGTTTGCACAGTGGTGAAGGTAGGGTGGGGGGCACGTTATAGTTAGAAATTAGCATTTAAAAAACCTTTGAAATTCACTGAAAAAACCATAGGTTTCAGACACGTTATAGTTAGAAATTTGCATTTAAAAAACCTTTGAAATTCACTGAAAAAACCATAGGTTTTAGGGACAGTTATAGTTAGTTGGACATTGCACTCATACAAAACCCGTGAAATTCCCCCATTATAGTTAGTTCAGCTAACTATAACTCGCGCCCACAATGCACTGCTGATGACGTCACATATTACATCACTCATGACATGGTCAGTGACATCACTGATGACATCACTGATGACATCTCAAATGACATCACTGATGACATCATGCAGTGACTGTGTGTTTCTATAAAGTTTAAATATGTTTAATATGTATGCCAAGGTGTATTGAAGAATGAGTGGGTGTATAAGTGTCTGGATGGATGATTTAGTAGGTGCGTGACTGACTTTAAAAGTGAGTGATTAAACGTATCTTACTAAATGCATGGGTTAGTGACTAAACTGTGTGAATGTGTTTATCCGTCTGTCTGTTGCTGTGTAAGTGGCTGCATGGGTTTGTAAATAGCTACATGAGTGTCTATATGAGTTATTTATTGGTTGTCTGAGTATCTGTATGGGTGCCTGAGTGTTTGTGTGGGTGGGGTGTGTGAATATATTATCTACTGGCGGTCGCCAGTAGATAGTTATAGTTAGGACCTATTTTCCATAGGAAATCCGCAACATTCTATTTGAAATAACATTGGCGCCGGTCGACGAATCTTCGCGAAAGCTTCCAACTTGTTGGGGCGCTCTGGTCCGCTCCTATCCTGAAAGTCTCGGGGTGATTCGTCAAGCGGGGGCTGAGAAAAAAGGGGGGTCCCAAAACGTGTTTTCCCCATTCATTTTTCCATAGGAACCTTTCATCGCAGCTACAGACCGAACTGCTGAACGGAATTACACCAAATTCGGCAAAGAGGTAGCCCTTGGTTCAGTGTCGTGCCTTTTGCTTAAATGGTGTAAATCCGTTCAGTAGTTCCTGAGAAATTTGAAAAAGAAAACATATATATATCTGGGTGGAGCCTAACCACATATGTCATCGTGAGATCTGATTGGCTGTCAGCACTTCATCCTGGAATTGCTGGCAGCCATCTTGGGACCAATATAAATGATAGTACCCCATTGAAATGCATTGTAGTGAATCAAAGATTTTGAGGGTTACCAAAAGGAGAACTATAAAGGGTGATAACAGATTTTAGTTACATTAGAATTCATTTGTTGATGGTACCATACTAATTTCAGGAATTGTGGTGTGTTCTAAGGTGATTTTACCCTGTGAAAAACCTTCTGCTGGGATATCATGAATCATGTTTGGGAGAAAACTATTTTCACATGCTTGTCCCATACAGTTTTGGAAGATGCTCCAGAAGCTAAAATGAGAGCATATTTTCTGTAAATTCACATTATCTTTCTCAGTCATGTGAGAATGAAGTCTGACATTCTCAGTAAAACATGTACATCCAACAAGGGCAGAGACTGTCAGTTGATTCCTTTGTGTTCTACTGCAGCTTCCCAGAGTGTTCTAAAGAACAACTAGAGTGCTAACAGCCTTACTTATGACAAAAGTATGGCACATCTGAAGCCATCTTGATTGGAATAAACTGTTAACACTTAAAACATTTAATTTAAAAAGGAACAAAATGATGGGGTTCATCTTGTCATAGAAATTATGGTTACTGCTCTGGAAAGAAAAATTAGGACATGTTTCAAGTGTGATCTCAAATATCTTCCTGTTATATTTCAACAGGAGCAGCCTGTCAGTTGATGCCTTTGTGTTCTACTGTAGCTTCCCAGAGTGTTCTAAAGAACAACTAGAGCGCTAACAGTCTTACTTATGACAAAAGTATGGCACACCTGAAGCCATCTTGATTGGAATAAACTGGTAACACTTAAAACATTTAATTTAAAAAGGAACAAAATGAGGGGGTTCATTTTGTCATAGAAATTATGGTTAGTGCTGTAGAAAGAAAAATTAGGACATGTTTCAAGTGTGATCTCAAATATCTTCCTGTTATATTTCAACAGGAGCAGCCTGTCAGTTGATGCCTTTGTGTTCTACTGCAGCTTCCCAGAGTGTTCTAAAGAACAACTAGAGCGCTAACAGTCTTACTTATGACAAAAGTATAGCACACCTGAAGCCATCTTGATTGGAATAAACTGGTAACACTTAAAACATTTAATTTAAAAAGGAACAAAATGATGGGGTTCATTTTGTCATAGAAATTATGGTTAGTGCTGTAGAAAGAAAAATTAGGACATGTTTAAAGTGTGATCTCAAATATCTTCCTGTTATATTTCAACAGGAGCAGCCTGTCAGTTGATGCCTTTGTGTTCTACTGCAGCTTCCCAGCGTGTTCTAAAGAACAACTAGAGCGCTAACAGCCTTACTTATGACAAAAGTATGGCACACCTGAAGCCATCTTGATTGGAATAAACTGGTAACACTTAAAACATTTAATTTAAAAAGGAACAAAATGAGGGGGTTCATTTTGCCATAGAAATTATGGTTAGTGCTGCAAAAGAAAATTTAGTGCATGTTTTAAGTGAGATCTCAAATCCTCTTCTATTTCATTAGAAAATTCTGACATGCAGACTGTAACAATCACTTTCAATACTAGCAGTAGACTTCCAGTTAACTCCTTGGTGAGCAGTAGCTTTACTATAGTTATCTAATGAACAACTAGAGTAATAACATTCTGAATTTATGGCAAATGTGTGACACATCTGAATGCCTTCTTGATGGAATCAAAGTAAAAAACTGAAAGCATTTCCTACTGAGGAGACTGCAGTAAATGAGGAAATTAGGAAACTTCATAACAAAGAAGTCTTCCAAGATGGCCACCAGTGAAAAAGAGCCCAAATGTAGCACAGATATTACCCAGATGTAGCCCACATATAGCCCAATGACAAAAGTGTGCAAAACACTTTTTATTTTTTGTTTTTGCAGTTTTATGTAGTGCAGACTGGTCAGGTATTCGAGCATTGCATCTTAAAACATGACCCCCTACACTACAAAAACACCACTGCACTACCCTAAACCCTAAAACACTACCCCAGCACGACCCCCTACACTACACAAGCACCACTGCACTATCCTAAACCCTAAAACACTACCCCCAGCATGACCCCCTACACTACACAAACACCACTGCACTACCCTAAACCCTAAAACACTACCCCAACACCACTGCACTACCCTAAACCCTAAAACACTACCCCCAGCACGACCCCCTACACTACACAAGCACCACTGCACTACCCTAAACCCTAAAACACTACCCCCAGCACGACCCCTACACTACACAAACACTACTGCACTACCTTAAACCCTAAAACACTACCCCAGCACGACCCCCTACACTACCCAAACACCCCTGCACTAACCTAAATCCTAAAACACTACCCCCAGCACGACCCCCTACACTACCCAAACACCACTGCACTACCCTAAAACATGAACCCCTACACTACACAAACACCACTGCACTACCCTAAACCCTAAAACACTACCCCCAGCACGACCCCCTACACTACACAAGCACCACTGCACTACCCTAAACCCTAAAACACTACCCCCAGCACGACCCCCACACTGCCCGAACACCACTGCACTGCCCTAAACCCTGAAACACCAGCCGCTGCACGACCCCTACACTGCCCGAACACCACTGCACTGCCCTAAACCCTGAAACACATACCCTAGCACGACCCCCTACACTGCCCGAACACCACTGCACTGCCCTAAACCCTGAAACACCACCCCCTTCACGACCCCCTACACTGCCCGAACACCACTGCACTGCCCTAAACCCTGAAACACCACCCCCAGCATGACCCCTACACTGCCCAAACACCACTACACTGCCCTAAACCCTGAAACACTACCCCCAGTGAGACCTCCTACACTGCCCGAACACCACTGCACTGCCCTAAACCCTGAAACATCACCCCCAGCAAGACCCCCTACACTGCCCGAACACCACTGCCCTAAACCCTGAAACACCACCCCCAGCACGACCCCTATACTGCCCGAACACCACTGCACTGCCCTAAACCCTGAAACACCACCCCCAGCACGACCCCCTACACTGCCCGAACACCACTGCACTGCCCTAAACCCTGAAACACCACCCCCTGCACGACCCCCTACACTGCCCGAACACTACTGCACTGCCCTAAACCCTGAAACACCATCCCCAGCACGACCCCCTACACTGCACGAACACCACTGCACTGCCCTAAACCCTGAAACACTACCCCCAGCAAGACCCCCTACACTGCCCGAACACCACTGCACTGCCCTAAACCCTGAAACACCACCCCCAGCAAGACCCCCTACACTGCCCTAAACCCTGAAACACCACCCCCAGCAGACCCCTACACTGCCCGAACACCACTGCACTGCCCTAAACCCTGAAACACCAGCCCCAGCACGACCCCTACACTGCCCGAACACCACTGCACTGCCCTAAACCCTGAAACACCACCCCTGCACGACCCCCTACACTGCCCGAACACCACTGCACTGCCCTAAACCCTGAAACACCACCCCCAGCACGACCCCCTACACTGCCCGAACACCACTGCACTGCCCTAAACCCTGAAACACCACCCCCTGCACAATCCCCTACACTGCCCGAACAGTACTGCACTGCCCTAAACCCTGAAACACCACCCCATGCACGACCCCCTACACTGCACGAACACCACTGCACTGCCCTAAACCCCGAAACACTACCCCCAGCAAGACCCCTACACTGCCCGAACACCACTGCCCTGAACCCTGAAACACCACCCCCAGCAAGACCCCCTACACTGCCCGTACACCACTGCACTGCCCTAAACCCTGAAACACCACCCCCAGCATGACCCCCTACACTGCCCGAACACCACTGCACTGCCCTAAACCCTGAAACACCACCCCCAGCACGACCCCCTACACTGCCCGAACACCACTGCACTGCCCTAAACCATGAAACACCAGCCCCAGCATGACCCCCTACACTGCCCGAACACTACTGCACTGCCCTAAACCCTGAAACACCAGCCCCAGCAAGACCCCCTACACTGCCCGAACACCACTGCACTGCCCTAAACCCTGAAACACCACCCCCAGCAAGACCCCCTACACTGCCCGAACACCACTGCACTAAAGCCTGAAACACCACCCCCAGCAAGACCACCTACACTGGCCGAACACCACTGCACTGCCCTAAACCCTGAAACACCACCCCCTGCACGACCCCCTACACTGCCCAAACACCACTGCACTGCCCTAAACCCTGAAACACCATCCCCAGCACGACCCCCTACACTGCCCGAACACCACTGCACTGCCCTAAACCCTGAAACACCACCCCCTGCACGACCTCCTATACTGCCGGAACACCACTGCACTGCCCTAAACCCTGAAACACCACCCCCAGCACGACCCCCTACACTGCCCGAACACCACTGCACTGCCCTAAACCCTGAAACATCAACCCAGCAAGACCCCCTACACTGCCTGAACACCACTGCCCTAAACCCTGAAAAGCCACCCCCTACACTGCACGAACACCACTGCACTGCCCTAAACCCTGAAACACCACCTCCAGCAAAACCCCTACACTGCCTGAACACCATTGCTCTGCCCTAAATCCTGAAACACGAGCCCCAGCACGACCCCCTACACTGCCCAAACACCACTGCACTGCCCTAAACCCTGAAACACCACCCCCAGCATGACCCCCTACACTGCCCGAACACCACTGCACTGCCCTATACCACCAGCCCCAGCAAGACCCACTACACTGCCCGAACACCACTGCACTGCCCTAGACTCTGAAACACCAGCCCCAGCAAGACCCCCTACACTGCCCGAACACCACTGCTCTGCCCTAAACCCTGAAACACCAGCCCCAGCATGACCCCCTATACTGCCCGAACACCACTGCACTGCCCTAAACCCTGAAACACCAGCCCCAGCACGACCACCTACACTGCCCGAACACCACTGCACTGCCCTAAACCCTGAAACACCAGCCCCAGCACGACCCCCTACGCTGCCCGAACACCACTGCACTGCCCTAAACCCTGAAACACCAGCCGCAGCACGACCCCTACACTGCCCGAACACCACTGTACTGCCCTAAACCCTGAAACACCAGCCCCAGCACGACCCCTACACTGCCCGAACACCACTGCACTGCCCTAAACCCTGAAACACCACCCCCTGCATGACCCCCTACACTGCCCGAACACCACTGCACTGCCCTAAACCCTGAAACACCACCCCTGCAGCACCCCCTACACTGCCCGAACACCACTGCACTGCCTTAAACCCTGAAACACCACCCCTGCACCGCCCCCTACACTGCCCGAACACCACTGCACTGCCCTAAACCCTGAAACACCAACCCCAGCACGACCCTCTTTACTGCCCGAACACCACTGCACTGCCCCAAACCCTGAAACACCACCCCCAGCACGACCCCCTACACTGCCCTAAACCCTGAAACACCACCCCCTGCACGACCCCCTACACTGCCCGAACAACACTGCACTGCCCTAAACCCTGAAACACCACCCCCAACACTGCCCGAACACCACTGCACTGCCCTAAACCCTGAAACACCACCCCCAGCACGACCCCCTACACTGCCCGAACACCACTGCACTGCCCTAAACCCTAAAACACCACCCCCAGCATTACCCCCTACACTGCCCAAACACCACTGCACTGCCCTAAACCCTAGAACACTACCCCCAGCATGACCCCCTACACTACCCGAACACCACTGCACTACCCTAAAATACTACCCCCAGCACAACCCCCTACACTACCCGAACACGACTGCACTGCCCTAAACCCTCAAACACTCCCCACAGCATGACCCCTACACTACCCGAACACCACTGCACTGCCCTAAACCCTAAAACACTCCCCCAGCACGACCCCCTACACTACCCGAACACCACTGCACTGCCCTAAACCCTAAAACACTCCCCCAGCACGACCCCCTACACTACCCAAACACCACTGCACTGCCCTAAACCCTAAAACACTACCCCCCGCATGACCCCCTACACTACCCAAACACCAATGCACTACCCTAATCCCTAAAACACTACCCCCGCATGACCCCCTACACTACCCTAAACCCTAAAACACTACCCCCGCACGACTCCCTACACTACCCAATTACCACTGCACTACCCTAAACCCTAAAACACGACCTCGTACACTACACAAACACCACTGCACTACCCTAAACCCTAAAACACTACCCCCTACACTACACAAACACCACTGCACTACCCTAAACCCTAAAAAACTACCCCCAGCACGAACCACTACACTACCCAAACACCACTGCACTACCCTAAACCCTAAAAAACTACCCCCAGCAGTACCCCTACACTACCCAAACACCACTGCACTACCCTAAACCCTAAAACACTACCCCCAGCAGTACCCCCTACACTACCCAAACGCCACTGCACTACCCTAAATAACTACCCCCAGCACGACCCCCTACACTACCCAAACACCACTGCACTACCCTAAACCCTAAAACACTACCCCCAGCACGACCCCCTACACTACCCAAACACCACTGCACTACCCTAAACCCTAAAACACTCCCCCCAGCACGACTCCCACTACCCAAACACCACTGCACTACCCTAAACCCTAAATCTACCCCCAGTATGACCCCCTACACTACACAAACACCACTGCACTACCCTAAACCCTAAAACACTACCCCCAGCATGACCCTCTTCACTACCTAAACACAACTGCACAATTTGTTACAGGCGTTGCAACGCAGGCCTGTGGTGCTTACTGGAAGTACCTAGTGGGCTAGTTGGGCCCCAGGGACCCTCAGGATTCAAGGTGACCTAATCCCCCAACTTAAAACGCACCACGGGGCGCGTTTGCACAGTGGTGAAGGGAGGGGGCGGGCCTCAGGTGACATGTGCGCAAACACACCCTGTGGTGCGTTTTAAGTTGGGGAATTAATTCCCTGTGAATCCTGAGGGACCCTGGGGCCAACTAGCCCACCAGGTACCTTCAATAAGCACAACAGAGTTGCGTTGCAGAGAGGTGAAAAAGGTGCTTGGCCTCGGAACGCCTCTCTGCAACTCAGCTCTGTGGTCCTAACTGTAGGTACCTGGGGGCTAGTTGGGCCCCAGGGACCCTCAGAATTCAAGGGGACTTAATCCCGCAACTTAAAACGCGCCACGGGGTGCGTTTGCACACATGTCACCTCAGGCCCCCTCCCTTCACCACTGTGCAAACGCGCCCTGTAGCGCATTTTAAGAGGTAGTTTTAATCCCCCTGCCCTATTATGTACTAGGGACTTGCAGAGGAGGTCATGCTAATCACAGGGGTCCACCAACGCATAGTGTTCCCTAGTGTATGTAGGTGTTTTCACTGTATTCTAAGTGTCTTTTAGCATAGCACTGGCTCTGGTTAGTCAGAGTCAGTTACCACCAGTACCCGTCTGAAAAAGTTGTGGGCACAGGATGATTTTGCAACAAGGCCTCTTTCTGCTCCTCTGTTGGTTCTTTCTGCACATCTTTTGCTTCTTTCTGTGCATTTTTTCTTCTTTCTTCACATGTCCTACCTCTGTAGGCATAGTTAGAAACTAGCATTTAAAAAACCTTTGAAATTCACTTAAAAAATCATAGGTTTCAGGCACGTTATAGTTAGAAATTAGCATTTAAAAAACCTTTGAAATTCACTGAAAAAACCATAGGTTTCAGACACGTTATAGTTAGAAATTAGCATTTAAAAACCTTTGAAATTCACTGAAAAAACCATAGGTTTTAGGGACAGTTATAGTTAGTTGGACATTTCACTCGTACAAAACCATAGAAATTCCCCGTTATAGTTAGTTCAGCTAACTATAACTCGCGCCCATAATGCACTGCTGATGACGTCACATATTACATCACTCATGACATGGTCAGTGACATCACTGATGACATCACTGATGACATCTCAAATGACATCACTGATGACATCATCCATGTGATAATTTCATGCATCTTCTCACAACCTAATATAACTTTTGATACACCCACTCTAAATTACAGACTGCCATTCTCAAAACCATAGACACTCCAACACCAAAAACTACATACCCACTCACTGATTCTTAGGTCTACACACACATCCACTCACTCACCCGTACAGTCACTCATACTTAGTCACTCAGTACAGGACTATCATATGCACTCATACACCTATATAAACACTCACACACCGCCACTCATCCATAGAGGTACTCACACATCTAGTCAGTCATGCAAAAACTTAATCACACACCCATTTACTCACCTATACAGTTATACACACACCAGCTCACTTACTCATTCAAATACTAGCACATTCTTACGCTCTTATACAATCACTGATACAAGTACACACTCATCCATACAGCCACTCTCACAATCACACACTCTCACTTATAGCCATTTATATACTCCAACACACATATATACTGCCTTTCACATATGTAGTTACTCACACATGTACCACTGAGATATACATTCAATCACTAACACACCCATACACACACTCACCCACCCATACAGTCCATCACAGATGCACTCTTGAAACCATGCACCCAGTGAATCACCAACTCACACATCTATGCACAGAGTCACACACACCCCACCCACACAAACACTCAGGCACCCATACAGATACTCAGACAATCAATCAATAACCCATGTAGACACTCATGTAGCTATTCAGAAAGCCATGCAGCCGCTTACAAACCAACAGACAGACGGATACAGACATTCACACAGTTTAGTCACTAACCCATGCATTCAGTAAGATACATTTAATCACTCACTTGTAGAGTCAGTCACTCACGTACTAAATCATCCATTCAGACACTTATACTCCCACTCATTCTTCAATACGCCTTTCCCTATATATATTAAACATATTTAAACTTTACAGAACACACAGTCACTGGATGATGTCATCAGTGATGTCATCAGTGATGTCATTTGAGATGTCATCAGTGATGTCATCAGTGATGTCACTGACCATGTCATGAGTGATGTAATATGTGACGTCATCAGCAGTGCATTGCGGGGGCGCGAGTTATAGTTAGCTGAACTAACTATAACGGGGGAATTTCTATGGTTTTGTACGAGTGAAATGTCCAACTAAATATAACTGTCCCTAAAACCTATGGTTTTTTCAGTGAATTTCAAAGGTTTTTTAAATGCTAATTTCTAACTATAACGTGTCTGAAACCTATGGTTTTTTCAGTGAATATATATATATATATATTCACTGAAAAAACCATAGGTTTTAGGGACAGTTATAGTTAGTTGGACATTTCACTCGTACAAAACCCGTGATATTCCCCCGTTATAGTTAGTTCAGCTAACTATAACTCGCGCCCCCGCAATGCACTGCTGATGACGTCACATATTACATCACTCATGACATGGTCAGTGACATCACTGATGACATCACTGATGACATCTCAAATGACATCATGCAGCGACTGTGTTTCTGTAAAGTTTAAATATTTTTAATATATATAGGAAAAGACGTATTGAAGAATGAGTGGGTGTATAAGTGTCTGTATGGATGATTTAGTAGGTGCGTGACTGACTCTATAAGTGAGTGATTTAACGTATCTTACTGAATGCATGGGTTAGTGACTAAACTGGGTGAATGTCTGTATCCGTCTGTCTGTTGCTGTGTAAGTGGCTGCATGTGTTTGTGAATAGCTACATGAGTGTCTCTATGAGTTATTGAATGGTTGTCTGAGTATCTGTATGGGTGCCTGAGTGTTTGTGTGGGAGGGGTGTGTGCGACTCTGTGCATAGATGTGTGAGTGGGTGATTCACTGGGTGGATGGTTTCAAGAGTGCATCTGTGATAGACTGTATGGGTGGGTAAGTGTGTGTAAGAGTGTGTTAGTGAGTGAATGTATGTCCCAGTGGTACATGTGTGACTAACTACATATGTGAAAGGCAGTATATATGTGTGTTGGAGTATATAAATAGCTATAAGCGAGAGTGAGTGATTGTGATCGTGGCTGTATGGATGAGTGTGTGCTTGTATCAGTGATTGTATAAGAGCGTAACAATGTGCTAGTATTTGTATGATTAAGTGAGCTGGTGTGTGTATAACTGTATAGGTGAGTAAATGGCAGTGTGTTTAATTATTTGCATGACTGACTAGGTGTGTGAGTACCTCTATGGATGAGTGGCGGTGTTTGAGTGTCTATATAGGAGTAAGAGTGCATATGATAGTCCTGTACTGAGTGACCATAAGTATGAGTGACTGTACGGGTGAGTGAGTGGATGTGTGTGTGTAGACCTAAGAATCAGTGAGTGGGTATGTAGTTATTGGTGTTGGAGTGTCTATGGTTTTGCGAATGGCAGTCTGTAATTTAGAGTGGGTGTATCAAAGGTTATATTAGGGTGTGAGGAGGTGCATCAGATTATCACGTGGATGATGTCATCAGTGATGTCATTTGAGATGTCATCAGTGATGTCATCAGTGATGTCACTGACCATGTCATGAGTGATGTAATATGTGACATCATCAGCAGTGCATTGTGGGGCGCGAGTTATAGTTAGCTGAACTAACTATAACGGGGGAATTTCACGGGTTTTGTACGAGTGAAATGTCCAACTAACTATAACTGTCCCTAAAACCTATGGTTTTCTCAGTGAATTTCAAAGGTTTTTAAATGCTAATTTCTAACTATAACGTGCCTGAAACCTATGGTTTTTTCAGTGAATTTCAAAGGTTTTTTAAATGCCAATTTCTAACTATAACGCCCCTAAAACCTATGGTTTTTTCAGTGAATTTCAAAGGTTTTGTAAATGACAATTTTTAAATGTATTAATTGTTATATTTATTTTTTTGATACTGATTTACTACATTTTTTAAAACTATTTATTTTTAGATATTTTATTTATTAAATTACATTGTAATTACATTATACATTACATTACAAAATATACTTTCTCAGAATGAATTACTTTAGTTTAAATAGTTTGCAAATAGGCAATAGAGTTTTAAGTACAGTAGTTACAGTTGTTGCAATGGGCAACACAATTTCAAACACAATGCAACATTGAGCTCAATGTGAATTTCTAGTTAAATGCAATTAGTTACTTTATGGATTACTTTTCTAACCACAGGACTGGATCCTAGATTCAGTCCTGGGACATCTCCTGTAAACAGTTGAGTAAAAGCGTTTTGGTTACAGTAGTGATTTTTAAGGAATATTATTGTATTTTAAAAGTTGACACTTAGAAACTTTTTCACATAGAATCACCAATGTTATCCTATGGGAGGAAATTCACTTAGCAGGTAAGTAGTGTTATCGTTACTTTTTCTTACTCAGTGTTGGATCCTGGATCCAGCACTGGTGCATCTCCTGTAAACAGTTGAAAGAATGCATTTAAGTCATACAGGCGATTTTTAAGGAATATTTGTAGTTTGTGAAAATCGACACTTTGAAACTTTTCTGCTGAAAACCAGACAATGGATTCCTATGGAAGGAAATATAAGTTACTGGTAAGTACGGTTAGAATTACTTTTCAGGGTCAGTGCTGGGCTAAAAGATGCAGCACTGGGTTCTCTCCTGATAACAGGTGAGTAAATCTGTTTTCGTAGTTCGGTTGATTTTAAAGGAATATAATAAAGTTCCAAAACTCCACACTTAGAAGAATTTCCAAGTGAAACCAGTCAATGTTAGCCTATGGAAGGAAATTCAAGTTGCTGGTAAGTACGGTTAAAATTACTTTTCAGGATCAGTACTGGGCTGAAAGATGCAGCACTGAGGTCTCTCCTGATAACAGGTGAGTAAATCGGAATTCGTATTTCGGCTGATTTTAGAGGAATATTTGTATGTTTCAAAAATCGACACTTAGAAACTTTTTCAGCAAAAAGCAGGCAATGATATCCTATGGAAGGAAATTCAAGTTACTGGTAAGTACGGTTAAAATTACTTTTCAGGATCAGTAATGGGCTGAAAGATGCAGCACTGAGGTCTCTCCTGATAACAGGTGAGTAAATCGGAATTCGTATTTCGGCTTATTTTAGAGGAATATTATAAAGTTCCAAAACTCCACACTTAGAAGAATTTCCAAGTGAAACCACTCAATGTTAGCCTATGGAGGGAAATTCAAGTTACTGGTAAGTACGGTTAAAATTACTTTTCAGGATCAGTACTGGGCTCAAAGATGCAGGACTGAGGTCTCTCCTGATAACAGGTGAGTAAATCGGAATTCGTAGTTTGGCTGATTTTAGAGGAATATTTGCACAATGGTGAAGGAAGGGGGTGGGGCCTGAGGTGACATGTCTGCAAACACGCACTGTGGCGCGTTTTAAGTTGGAGAATTAATTCCTCCTCAATCCTGAGGGTCCCTAGGGGCCAACTGGCCCACCAGATACCTCCAGTATGCGCCAGAGAGCTGCGTTGCAGAGAGATGTTCAGAGGCCAAGCCCCTTTTTACAACACTCTGCAACGCAGCTCCGTGGCGCTTACTGGAGGTACCTGGTGGGCTAGTTGGCCCCCAGGGACCCTCAGGATTGAAGGGGATTTAATTCCCCATCTTAAAACGCGCCATGGGGCCTGTTTGCACACATGTCACCTGAAGCCCCGCCCCCTCCCTTCACCACTGTGCAAACGCGCCCCGTGGCGCGTTTTAAGTTGGGGGATTAAGTCCCCTTGAATCCTGAGGGTCCCTGGGGTCCAACTATCCCACCAGGTACCTCCAGTAAGCGCCACAGAGCTGCGTTGCAGAGAGGTGTAAAAAGGGGCATGGCCTCTGTACACCTCTCTGCAACGCAGCCCCCTGGCGCATACTGGAGGTTCCTGGTGGGCTAGTTGGCCCCCAGGGACCCCAGTATTCAAGGGGAATCGTTCCCCCTCTGCAAACGCGCCAGGGGCGCGTTTGCAGAGTGGTAAAGGAAGGGGGCGGGGCCTGCAGCATGATCGTTTTTTTTTGTGTTTTTTTTCCTGGAAGGGGGGCTGTGTGGCCCCCCTTCCTTTTTCCTTTTTTTGGGCCCTGGGGACCCCATCCCCCAGGGCCTTACCCCTTTTTTTTCTTTTAAAAACGGGAATGGGGCCACGTGGCCCCCCTCCCGTGGCCGATTCCGGCCCCGGGGACCCCATCCCCCGGGGCATGGCCACTATTTTTATAATTTTTAAGGAGGGGGCTGCGTGGCCCCCTCCTCAGGCCTCCTTTTGCCCCGGGGACCCCATCCCCGGGGCAGGCCTTAATTTTTCTTTTTCTTATTATTTTTTTGGGGGAGGGGGCCGCGTGGCCCCCTCCCGGGCCACTACTTGCCCCGGGACCCCATCCCCGGGCTGGCCCTCTCCGTTGGGGACCGTGGGGGTCCCCAATCCCCCCACGGTCCCGGCATTGCTTTTCCACATGGGGAGCTGCTGAGATGCAGCTCCCCTTATGGAAAACCAATCTGCTTTGCTTCATTGAAGCGAGAGCAGGTTTCCCTGCTCTCGCTTCAAGGAAGCAAAGCAGTTTGCAATGACAGGACGGGAGCCGCGAGGCTCCCGTCCTGCCATTACAAACTACAGTGTCCCGGGGTAGGCACCCGGGACACTGCAGGAGCCGGCCCTGGGGGTGGCGGTCCCCAGGGCCACCACAGGCTCCAGGAGGGGGCCGCGCGGCCCCCTCCCATGTCTTTAAAGCCCCGGGAGGTGGTGATCCTCGGGGCTCGGGGGTCCGTTACGGACCCCCGCATTTACATTATTAGTGCCCCGGGGACGTGGCGGTCCCCGGGGCGTGTGGGGGGGCTCGAGCCCCCCCACACAGGAACTGTTTTTTTTTTTTTTAGAAAGAAGCCCTGGGGAGGTGGTGGTCCCTGGGGCTGCGGGAGGGCCGAGTGCCCTCCCGCAACATTTTTATTAGAAAGCCCCGGGGGTGGCGGTCCCCGGGGCTTGGGGGGCCTTAGAGGCCCCCCCATTAACTATAAACCCACCCCCCGCATGCCCCCGGGACTTGGCGGGATTCGCGCACCCTAAGCGCATCCTGCCCATTTTTAAAAAAAAAAAATGCTTTTTTTCTGAGCAGACCTAGGGGATCAGGGTGTTTCTACCCTGCCCCCTTTGTGCGTTTGCGCACTTGTGTTTTTTTTTTTATTGGCGGGATCCGCGCACCCTAAGCGCATACCGCCGATTTAAAAAAAAAAAAATGCTTTTTTCTGCCCAGGGGGTCTTTGTGGGACCCCTGAGCAGACCTAGGGGGTCAGGGTGTTTCTACCCTGCCCCCTTTTGCGCTTTGCGCACTTGTTTCTGTCCCTCGGATCTACCGAGGGACAAAATGGCTGCCAACACTTCCTGATTTGGAGTGTTGACAGCCAATTAGCATGCAGCTCGTGGTCGGGAGGGTACGCGGACCCTACTCGGCCATAGATATATATGTGACTTAACTTTTGATTTTCTCAGGAACTACTGAACGGATTTACACCATTTAACAAAAAGGGTTCTTTCTGAACCAAGAACTACCTCTTTGCCAAATTTGGTGTAATTCTGTTCAGCAGTTCGGGCTGTAGCCGTGTCTAAAGTTTCCTATGGGAAAATGAATGGGGAAAACACGTTTTGGGACCCCCCTTTTTTCTCGGCCCCCGCTTGACGAATCACCCTGAGACTTTCAGGGTAGGAGCAGACCGGAGCGGGCCATAAAGTTTGAAAATTTCGCGAAGATTCGTCAACCGACGCAAGAGTTATTTCAAATAGAATGTCGCGGATTTCCTATGGAAAATAGGTCCTAACTATAACTATCTACTGGCGACCGCCAGTAGATAATATATATATATATATATATCACTTTTGCTCGTGATGCATCCTGCTGCCAGCGGAACAAAGACGAGTGCAGAACTCCAGTTGTGCAAATATTTTGTTTTATTTCAGTCTTCTGCCATTGCCATTACGCGTTTCGGACGTACAACCGGCCTTGATCACATGACCAATATATATGAATATGGAGTCCTCCAAAAAACCACAATTGTAGAAAGTAGGAAGCGGCACACCAGGAGACAGCACAATTAATTTATTGTGCACCAAAATAAAGGACGACGCGTTTCGGCGTATTGCCTTTGTCAAGTAACTTCCTGAACATCAAATTCCCATAAAAATAGGATTCAAGGTTAATGAACATAGAAAACATACTTCACGTTGTCGGCGAAGATCATGAACATAAATTGAGAGTTCATCGATAGATGTTCAAAAATACATTTTTAGAACATTCCCAGTGCCTATCAATTATTTGTAAATCAGCGATTAAAAAATTGATGAATATACAATTGCAAGTGCAAACTTCGTCTCATTGTCATGATTGCGGGCATCAATAAAGTTTAAATAAACAAAACAATCGCGAATTTAGGAGCTCCAATGCAAAATAGATTCGCTTAATCATAAACCTGGTATTCATCATATGATAACATTTTGCTTTATATAAAGCCCAATATTTGTCATGTACTTTCATTATGCTGATTTCACAATTTAGCAATTAAGACATTGTTCTTTGAAACAACCAGCCCGTTGAGTGAGGTTTCAACATCTCTCAAATGCCAAGTGGCTGAATTATAATTCCAATACTCTTGAATCCACGTTGTGAGACCCTGAATAACACATGGATTGCTGGTGCATCCTTCTGTTGTAAAGAGCGGTAACACAGATCGTTATGAATGGTAATGTACCTCTTTCTTTTGGGCGATCTACAATTAATCGTTGCATATTGTTACCGTTATCAGCAGGTGTCACGGTCAAGGTGGTTCCCCCTTTAATTACTGGGATCAGGAAGAGGCCTATTTATGGTGCATGTGGTGAATGGGACTGGAGTGAGTGAGTGTCCCCTAACACTAGTGAGAATGGCTGGAACCTAAGGAGAGCGCCATGATGTGTTGTGAGGGTGTCAGTGTATTCCTGAAACCCTAGCAGTAAGTCACAAGTGTGTGCCAATTAACTATATTATGACTCCGGTATATGGATCATAAGTACGACAGAGGGCGGTCTACATCAGTATTCCTTACATTAAAAGGGTGACAGAGTGACAAGAAATTAAAATGAAAAAATTAAGAAATTAAAACTAACTGATTCGGTCTAGAGGATTAGCAGCCAATATGTGTCGCAAGCTCCTCTCCGCTATTCAATACTTTGGGCGTTTTGGAGTTTAAGTCAATTATATGTCTTGACTCACAGATTCGAAGATTCCTCTCTCTATCCCCCCCTCGAATATGCGGCGGAATTCTGTCAATTCCAAAGAATTGTAGAAGGGTATTGTCACTTTTATGAATATCGGCAAAATGCCGGGCAACCGGATAGTTAAAATCCCGGTTGGATATTGCATGAAGATGTTGCAAAATTCTTACTTTTAATGGAAGTTTAGTGCTGCCTATGTATTGGAGGCCACATGGGCACTCCAGCACGTAGACAGAGAAATCACTGTTACAGTTGATAGATTGAATGACGTTTTTGGTGACACCGGCTCCTGTCTGGTATGTTTTAGTGTTTTCACCATTTCTGCAGGCTTTACATGAGCCGCATGTTGTGAATCCCTTAGGTGCTCTTAGCCACTGAGAAGTGGTGGTATCCTGGGGGTAACTGTGCACAAGGCGATCTCTCAGAGATTTAGATCGTTTGTATGTTATTTGTGGTGTACCACCTATATGTTTGCCTATTATTGGGTCAGCCACTAGGAGATTCCAGTGGGCTTTCATAGCTATTCTTAATGCCCTTGCTCCTCTACTAAAGGTGGTTATCATTCTCGGGACTTCAGTGACTTCCTGAATATGACTCGGGTAATTTCTGACTGGCAAACTAAACAATAGCTCCCTCTGTGTCTTACTTCTGATCTTATTTTTGGCTTTTTCCAAGATTTTGTCATTATAGCCTCTGCTCTTAAAGCGTGTTATCATGTTGTGCTGTTCTGTGAAAGCCTTCATTGGTGCTGCAATTACTGCGAGCACGCAGCATTTCCCCATAAGGGATGCTCTGTACTAAGGGAATGGGATGGTGACTAGCCGCATGTAAGACGGTGTTTCCAGCTGTCTCTTTTCGAAATAAGCTGGTCGTGATGTTATTTTCAACAATTTCTATACAGACATCCAAAAACTCACAATAATTTGCACTGATTTTGTGGGTAAATTTCAAATTTAAATTGTTGTCCCCCAATTTTTGAATAAATTCAAGAGCAAAAGATTCTGGCCCGTCCCAATCAGAAACAAGTCGTCGATATATCTGATCCAGATGGATAAATGATCAGTATACCATTCATAATTATCAGTCAAGCTGGCACCGACGCCGCAGGCTGGGAATCGCTAAGTGCAGCGATCTTGGAAAATATATATATATATATATGGTGCGAAGAGAGTCGTAATAAATCTTGTGGACTCTCCCCCGTGAGTGCTGTGTCTTTCTACACACGAGAGGAGACGAGTAGCTGCAATATTGGCGGGCACCCCCCCGCCGTTAAAGCACCCGTTCGTGAGTGCGCGAGCCTGGTGCAGGTGGAGCGGTAATATATGTATGTATATATATATATATATATATATATATATTGATCAAAGGCTTGTGGTCGAAACGCGTCATCCTGACTTGTTAAGCAATAAACGGATTTATTTCATCTCTGGTGTCTGTGCCCTTGTTTGGCCTACGGCGGTCGTGCATTGGGATCCTGGTGTCATATATATATATTATCTACTGGCGGTCGCCAGTAGATAGTTATAGTTAGGACCTATTTTCCATAGGAAATCCGCAACATTCTATTTGAAATAACTCTTGCGTCGGTTGAGGAATCTTTGTGAAATTTTCAAACTTTATGGCCCGCTCCGGTCCGCTCCTACCCTGAAAGTTTCGGGGTGATTCGTCAAGCGGGGGCCGAGAAAAAAGGGGGGTCCCAAAACGTGTTTTCCCCATTCATTTTCCCATAGGAAACTTTAGCCACGGCTACAGCCCGAACTGCTGAACGGAATTACACAAAATTTGGCAAAGAGGTAGTTCTTGGTTCAGAAAGAACCCTTTTTGTTAAATGGTGTAAATCCGTTCAGTAGTTGCGGAGAAATTAAAAAAATAAGAGTCAAAAAATCAATTTCCCATAGGAAACTTTATGCAAGGCTACAGCCCGAACTGCTGAACGGAATTACACCAAATTTGGCAAAGAGGTAGTTCTTGGTTCAGAAAGAACCCTTTTGTTAAATGGTGTAAATCCGTTCAGTAGTTGCTGAGAAAATCAAAAGTAAAAACACATATATATCTGGGCGGAGCCTAACCACACATGTCATCGTGAGATCTGATTGGCTGTCAGCACTTCATCCTGGAATTGCTGGCAGCCATCTTGGGACCAATATAAATGATAGTACCCCATTGAAATGCATTGTAGTGAATCAAAGATTTTGAGGGTTACCAAAAGGAGAACTATAAAGGGTGATAACAGACTTTAGTTACATTAGAATTCATTTGTTGATGGTACCATACTAATTTCAGGAATTGTGGTGTGTTCTAAGGTGATTTTACCCTGTGAAAAACCTTCTGCTGGGATATCATGAATCATGTTTGAGAGAAAACTATTTTCACATGCTTGTCCCATACAGTTTTGGAAGGTGCTCCAGAAGCTAAAATGAGAGCATATTTTCTGTAAATTCACATTATCTTTCTCAGTCATGTGAGAATGAAGTCTGACATTCTCAGTAAAACATGTACATCCAACAATGGCAGAGACTGTCAGTTGATTCCTTTGTGTTCTACTGCAGCTTCCCAGAGTGTTCTAAAGAACAACTAGAGTGCTAACAGCCTTACTTATGACAAAAGTATGGCACACCTGAAGCCATCTTGATTGGAATAAACTGGTAACACTTAAAACATTTAATTTAAAAAGGAACAAAATGAGGGGGTTCATTTTGTCATAGAAATTATGGTTAGTGCTGTAGAAAGAAAAATTAGGACATGTTTCAAGTGTGATCTCAAATATCTTCCTGTTATATTTCAACAGGAGCAGCCTGTCAGTTGATGCCTTTGTGTTCTACTGCAGCTTCCCAGAGTGTTCTAAAGAACAACTAGAGCGCTAACAGTCTTACTTATGACAAAAGTATGGCACACCTGAAGCCATCTTGATTGGAATAAACTGGTAACACTTAAAACATTTAATTTAAAAAGGAACAAAATGAGGGGGTTCATTTTGCCATAGAAATTATGGTTAGTGCTGTAGAAAGAAAAATTAGGACATGTTTTAAGTGAGATCTCAAATATCTTCCTGTTATATTTCAACAGGAGCAGCCTGTCAGTTGATGCCTTTGTGTTCTACTGCAGCTTCCCAGAGTGTTCTAAAGAACAACTAGAGTGCGAACAGCCTTACTTATGACAAAAGTATGGCACACCTGAAGCCATCTTGATTGGAATAAACTGGTAACACTTAAAACATTTAATTTAAAAAGGAACAAAATGAGGGGGTTCATTTTGCCATAGAAATTATGGTTAGTGGTGTAGAAAGAAAAATTAGGACATGTTTTAAGTGAGATCTCAAATATCTTCCTGTTATATTTCAACAGGAGCAGCCTGTCAGTTGATGCCTTTGTGTTCTACTGCAGCTTCCCAGAGTGTTCTAAAGAACAACTAGAGTGCTAACAGCCTTACTTATGACAAAAGTATGGCACACCTGAAGCCATCTTGATTGGAATAAACTGGTAAGACTTAAAACATTTAATTTAAAAAGGAACAAAATGAGGGGGTTCATTTTGCCATAGAAATTATGGTTAGTGCTGCAAAAAGAAAATTTAGGGCATGTTTTAAGTGAGATCTCAAATCCTCCTCGATTTCATTAGAAAATTCTGACATGCAGACTGAAACAATCACTTTCAATACCAGCAGTAGACTTGCAGTTAACTCCTTGGTGAGCAGTAGCTTTACTACAGTGATCTAATGAACAACTAGAGTGCTAACATTCTGAATTTATGGCAAATGTGTGACACATATGAATGCCTTCTTGATGGAATCAAAGTAAAAACTGAAAGCATTTCCTACTGAGGAGACTGTAGTAAATGAGGAAAGTAGGAAACTTCATAACAAATAAGTCTCCCAAGATGGCCACCAGAGAAAAAAAGAGCCCAAATGTAGCACAAATATCACCCAGAGGTAGCCCACGTATAGCCCAATGACAGAAGTGTGCAAAACACTTTTTATTTTTTGTTTTTTTGCAGTTTTATATAGTGCAGACTGGTCAGGTATTGGAGTGCTTTACATGAGCATTGGTTACATCACACAAGGACAAATTCATGTTGGTTGACCCCTACACTACCCAATCACCACTGCACTACCCTAACCCCTAAAACACTACCCCCAGCATGACCCCCTTCACTACCCAAACACAACTGCACTACCCTAAACTCAAAAACACTACCCCCAGCACGACCCCCTACACTACCCAAACACCACTGCACTACCCTAAACCCTAAAACACTAGAACCCAGCACGACCCCCTACAGTACACAAACACCACTGCACTACCCTAAACCCTAAAACACTACCCCCAGCACGACCCCCTACACTACCCAAACACCACTGCACTACCCTAAACCCTAAAACACTAACCCCAGCATGACCCCCTACACTACCCAAACACCACTGCACTACCCTAAACCCTAAAACACTACCCCCTACACTACACAAACACCACTGCCCTACCCTAAACCCTAAAACACTACCCCCAGCATGACCCCCTACACTACACAAACACCACTGCACTACCCTAAACCCCCTACACGATACAAACACCACTGCATTACTCTAAACCCTAAAACACTACCCCCAGCATGACCCCCTCACAACACAAACACCACTGCACTACCCTAAACCCTAAATCGACCCCCAGCACGACCCCTACACTACCCAAACACCACTGCCATACCCTAAACCCTAAAACACTACCCCCAGCATGAACCCCTACACTACCCAAACACCACTGCACTACCCTAAACCTTAAAACACTACCCCCAGCACTACCCCCTACACTACACAAACACCACTGCACTACCCTAAACCCTAAAACACTACCCCAGCACTACCCTCTACACTACCCAAACACCACTGCACTAACATAAACCCTAAAACACTACCCCCAGCACAACCCCCTACACTACACAAACACCACTGCACTACCCTAAACCCTAAAACACTACCCCCAGCACGACTCCCTACACTACACAAACACCACTGCACTACCCTAAACCCTAAAACACTACCCCAGCACGACCCCCTACACTACCCAAACACCACTGCACTACCCTAAACCCTAAAACACTACCCCCAGCACGACTCCCTACACTACACAAACACTACTGGACTACCCTAAACCCTAAAACACTACCCCCAGCACGACTCCCTACACTACCTAAACACCACTGCACTACACTAAACCCTAAATCTACCCCCAGCATGACCTCCCACACTACACAAACACCACTGCACTACCCTAAACCCTAAAACACTACCCCCAGCACGACCCCCTACACTACCCAAACACCACTGCACTACCCTAAACCCTAAAACACTAACCCCAGCATGACCCCTACACTACCCAAACACCACTGCACTACCCTATACCCTAAAACACGACCCCGTACACTACACAAACACAACTGCACTACCCTAAACCCTAAAACACTACCCACAGCATGACCCCCTACACTACACAAACACCACTGCACTACCCTAAACCCTAAAACACTACCCCCTACACTACACAAACACCACTGCCCTACCCTAAACCCTAAAACACAACCCCCAGCATGACCCCCTACACTACACAAACACCACTGCACTACCCTAAACCCCCTACACTATACAAACACCACTGCATTACTCTAAACCCTAAAACACTACCCCCAGCATGACCCCATCACAACACAAACACCACTGCACTACCCTAAACCCAAATCGACCCCCAGCACGACCCCCTACACTACCCAAACACCACTGCCATACCCTAAACCCTAAAACACTACCCCCAGCATGAACCCCTACACTACCCAAACACCACTGCACTACCCTAAACCTTAAAACACTACCCCCAGCACTACCCCCTACACTACACAAACACCACTGCACTACCCTAAACCCTAAAACACTACCCCAGCACTACCCCCTACACTACCCAAACACCACTGCACTAACATAAACCCTAAAACACTACCCCCAGCACAACCCCCTACACTACACAAACACCACTGCACTACCCTAAACCCTAAAACACTACTCCCAGCACGACTCCCTACACTACCCAAACACCACTGCACTAACCTAAACCCTAAATCTACCCCCAGCACGACCCCCTACACTACCCAAACACCACTGCACTACCCTAAACCATAAAACACTACCCCCAGCATGACCCCCTACACTACACAAACACCACTTCACTACCCTAAACCCTAAAACACTAACCCAGCACGACCCCCTACACTACCCATACACCACTGCACTACCCTAAAGCCTAAAACACTACCCCCAGCACGACCCCCTACACTACTGCACTACCCTAAACCCTAAAACACTACCCCCAGCACGACCCCCTACACTACCCAAACACCACTGCACTACCCTAAACCCTAAAACACTACCCCCAGCACGACCCCCTACACCACCCAAACACCACTGCACTACCCTAAACCCTAGAAAAGAAACCCCCACCCCATGCCCAATCCCCCTTACCTCTCACTCCTCGTGGTTCCTCTCTCCTCGTGGTTCCTGCTTCACGTCGTCTCTGAGGGCGGTGCACGTCGTTGTGAGGAAACGGAACAGCCTCTGTTTCCTTACAACGACATGGATCGTCTACATGTTTTTAGAACGCATGGTCATTTACCATCGATACCTTTACAACAAAATTCGTTGTAAAGGCATGCGTGGTAAATGACCATGCGTTCTAAAAAATGCGTAGTAATGACTTCGTGATGTACAACGCATGCGTGGTAATGCATGCGTTGTAATGGTATCGCAAAGTAAAAAGTCGTTGTAACGGCTGTTTACCGATCGAAGCTGGCCCCTGTTCTTCAGTGAGACGTTTATTTGATTAATTAGGAGGAAGGAATGTGGTTTTTTACCGAAAAGTGCATTCCCGGCTGTTGTATTGTGAAAGTGTCCGCGTGGCCTGGTTTCACTTCCGGTGAGAGAGTGGAAGAGTCTGTTTGGATCTAAAGGAGTTCTGTTGTTGGACGGGGCCGGCGCGACATGTCATCAGAAAACATAGCTAATGGAAAGCATCCTCCCTGAAGTGTGGAGCAGTGCCATGAGAGGTCAACGAGTGTGCGTCCCACTGCAGTATGACCGTACCGCGTGACCCATGTGCCACCTCCAGAGTACGGGAGGCAGAAGCGGCATCGCAGGTCCGCTTGAAGACCATTTTAGCACTAATTCTACATTTTGGTACTAGGGCATTTTAACTTCGTTGTTCCTGCCAGATACAAAGAGAAGATCCTGTGTTATTCAGTGCCCTCGTTACCTTTTTTGTGGGTTGTGGTGCTTGTCACTTCGCTGCCCCGCCGGTGCACACGACTGGGCACCCCACCTCGTGTGCCATCTGCAGGGCCTCTGCCCTCGGATCACTGGTTTCGGTTTCTGGAGTGGCAACATAAACAGTTGCTCCCAAAGGACTAGCCTGAACACTTAGGTGAATATCCACTGCACCAGCATTCCACGGAAATTCTTTCCTAGCTCTCCCACGTCAACGAGGACGTCATAATAGCACGGCTCCGCTCGCGACACCGTATGACGTCATCGGAGCCATAAGAGAACCTCGTCGGCATGCTGACGTCAGTTCCACCCATTTTTTCCGTGCCACTGAGGCAAACAGGGGACCGAGACATTTTCACATGTATACATAGTATAATAAATATATATATATTCACTGAAAAAACCATAGGTTTCAGGCACGTTATAGTTAGAAATTAGCATTTAAAAACCTTAGAAATTCACTGAAAAAACCATAGGTTTCAGGCACGTTATAGTTAGAAATTAGCATTTAAAAACCTTAGAAATTCACTAAAAAAACCATAGGTTTCAGGCACGTTATAGTTAGTTGGACATTTCACTCGTACAAAACCATAGAAATTCCCCCGTTATAGTTAGTTCAGCTAACTATAACTCGCGCGCCCGCAATGCACTGCTGATGACGTTACATATTACATCACTCATGACATGGTCAGTGACATCACTCATGACATCACTGATGACATTTCAAATGACATCACTGATGACATCACTGATGACATCATCCAGTGAATGTGTGTTTTTCTGAAAATTAAATATGTTTTATATATGTATATCTCAAGGTCGATGGAAGAATAAATGGGTATATAAGTGTCTAAATGGATGATTTTGTTTTGTAAAATTGATTGTATAACTGACTAAGTGTATCTTAGTGAATACATGGGTTAGTGAGTAATGTTTAAATATGAAAATATCTGTATCAGTCTCTCACTTTGTGTATAAGTGGCTGCATGGGTTGGCGAGTAGCTACATGAGTGTCTATATGGGTTATTAGTTGGTTTTTTGAGTATCAGTATGAGTGTCTGAGTGTCTGTATGGTTCGGTGGGGGTATTACTTAGTGCATAGATGCATGAATGAGTGACTCACTGTTTGTATGTGTTGAAGACAGCATGTGTGCAGGACTGTATAGGTGGATGAGTATGTGTATGGGTGTGTTAGTGAGTGAATGACTGTCTCAATAGTGTCTTTATGAGTAACTACATATGTTTTAAACTAGTATATGTGAGTATTGGTGTACATAAGTGAGTATATGTGAGAGTGAGAGATTGGAAGAGTTCCTGTACAAATAAGTAGGTGTTTCTATAAGTGATTGTTTAAGAGAGTAAGTATGTGTAAGTTTCTGTAGAAGTAAGTGTGGTAGTGTGTGTATAACTGTATATGCAAGTAAATGGATGTTTGATACTTTGTTTGCATGTGTGACTATGTGTGTGAGTAACTCTATGGATGAGTGGCGGTGTGTAACAGGATGTATAGGTGTATGAGTACATATGATGAGTGAGTACATGTATGAGTGACTGTATAGGGACTGTTGGTGAATGAGTGGATGTGTGTGTAGATCTTGGAATTACTGAATAGGTGTGTTGTAACTGGTATTGGTATGTCCATTGTTTTGAAAATGTTAGTTTGTATTTTTGAGTGTGTGTATCAAAGGTTATATTAGGGTGAGAGGAGGTGTGCCACTCTATCACAAGGATGATGTCATCAGTGATGTCATGAGTGATGTCACTGACCATGTCATGAGTGATGTAATATGTGATGTCATCAGCAGTGCATTGCCAGTGCGACGAGTTATAGTTAGCTGAACTAACTATAACGGGGGAATTTCTATGGTTTTGTACGAGTGAAATGTCCAACTAACTATAACGTGCCTGAAACCTATGTTTTTTTAGTGAATATATATATATATACACACACACAAATATTATAAAATTAACAAATGAACAAATATTAATATTCTATATAATTAAGCAATGTATTCAAGTCTGGGAATAATAAATTTACTATTCCCACTCCAGTGTGTGCAACATTAAGGAAAGCGTTGCACTTTGGAGGGATTAAATTTACTATTCCCTCTCCAATCTGTGCAACAGTTGGGAAATTGCTGGACTTCCGAGGGGTTAAATTTAGTATTTCCACTCCAATCTTTGCAACAGTAGGGAAAGTGTTGGACTTCGGAAGGGTTTAAATTTACTTTTCCCACTCCAGTCTGTGCAACAGTAAAGAAACTGTTGGACTTCGGAGGGGTTAAATTTACTACTCCCTCTCCAATCTGTGCAACAGTAGGGAAATCGCTGGACTTCCGAGGGGTTAAATTTACCATTTCCACTCCAATCTTTACAACAGTAGGGAAAGTGTTGGACTTCGAAGGGGTTAAATTTACTAATCCCAATCCAGTCTGTGGTACAGTAGGTGAAGTGTTGGACTTCGGAGGGGTTAAATTTACTATACCCACTCCAGTCTGTGCAACAGTAGGGAAATCATTGGACTCCAGAGGGAGAACATTTACTATTCCCACGCCCGTCTGTGCAACAGTAGGGAAAGCATTGGACGACGGAGGGGAGGCATTTACTATTCCCACTCCAGTCTGTGCAACAGTAGGGAAAGCTTTGGATTCCAGAGGGGTAAAATTTACTATTCAATCTACAGTCTGTGCAACAGTAGGGAAAGCATTGGACTTGATAAGGGTAAAATGTACTATTCCAACCCCAGTCTGTGAACCAGTAGGGAAAGCGTTGGATCTGGAGCGGTAACATTTACTATTCCCACTCCAGTCTGTGCATCAGTAGGGAAAGCGATGGACTCCGGAGCGGTAACATTTATTATTCCCACTCCAGTCTATGCAACAGTACGGAAAGCGTTTGACTCGGGAGGGGGACTTTGGAGTGGTAAAATTTATATTCTCACTCCAGCCTGCGCAACAGTAGAGAAAGTGATTGACTTCAGAGGGGGTAAAATTTACTATTTCCACTCCAATCTGTGCAACAGTAGGGAAAGCATTGAACTTCGGAGAGGTAAAATGTAATATTCACACTACAATCTGTGCAACAGTAGCGAAAGTGTTGGAATTCGGAGGGGTGACAATTACTAATTTCCACTCCAGTCTGTGCAACAGTAGGACAAGTACTTCACTTCAAACACATAAAATATATGAAACATAACCCTATTAATTTATAACAAATATAAAACTCTTATTATGAGCTTTATTAATTAATCAAATATATATATATGTATATACATAAAAATTAATTAAACAATTTACACGAATTAGCAAACAAATGAATAAATAATGATCAATTTACATTTTTTTCATTTATTTATCACTTTATTAACCTACAACACTATACCCCTACAAACCTTCCAGCCCACACTTAAAATATAACTATAAAATGTAATAAAGTAATGTAACACAATTAACAGAATTAATAACCAATTAAATATTAATTAATAATTCAATAATTACCTCTACAAACTCAGCACCCCGTACCTAATAGATCACTTAAAAAATACAATTACACCATTTACATAATTAATAATCAATTACTTAATAAATAATAAATTGTTAATTCATTATTATTTAGTTAACTTCCAACCCTATAGCCCTACAAACCCAGTAGCCTGTTCTTCACATATAACTTAAAACATATTAGTATTACACAATTTACAGGCTTATTAATACATTCAATAATGAATAATACATTAATAATTAATTCTTAATTAAGTATTACTTAATTAATTTCCCAGCCTATACCCCTACAAACCCAACAGCCCACACTGAATATACAACTTACAAAATATATTTATTACACAATTGACATATTTATTAGTCAATTAAATAACTAATAATAAATTAACAATAAATTGTTAATTAATTATTACTTATGTTAACTTCCCTCCCTATACCCCTACAAACCCAGCATCCCACACCTAATATATAGCTTAAAATATAATTATTACACAATTTACACATTTATTAATCAATTAAATAATTAATGATACATTACTAATTAGTCATCAACTACTTATATTTAATTAACTTCCCATCCTACACCCCTACAAACATAGCAACCCGCTACAACAATGTCAATTAATATTGACAATCAGTTTAAAAACGTATAAATCACTTAAAATGACAAGCTAAATTTCAAAATATTAACAATTATACAAACAATACCACATAACATTAATATATGAACTAACACACATAAAGATAATTAAAAAACAATATTTTTTACAACTATATTATTGAAAACGATATTAACAACAACAGTACTATTGATAACAATATTACTACCTGAAAAATCAATTTTCTTGACAGTGATATTTCTTCGTCAAGATATTTTTGTTTCCCAATATATATTTTTCCGATATTTCTGCAACTCTATGTCAAAATACCACATCGCTGCTGCAGCAGAAGACAATGGAGGGCAGCCGACGGCCATAGTTTGGGTTATTAAAACCCATTTCGTCCCTGACCAGGGAGGGCAACATTTTACCTGCCAGAGCCACTATGTCCAACCCGTTGGGGAGTCAGGTGGGAAGGACACGTGGTAGGTTGCCTGTGTGGGGACTACCAGTGCCCACCGGTTGCGGGCCTGGGGTCTTACCTTGCCCGAATAACCCCTGGGTCAATACCGTGTTTTTTACAGAATGGCGTGAATGTAGAACAGAGAACTTTGGCCAAATTTCGTATCTCTGCCACCATTGAGCATTCAGAGCAGTGTTTGGAGCTGGACAAGAAAAAGAAAGTGAGATGGAGAGAGCTGCAGAAAGTTTATGTGTTGCCTACGGGTTTGATCCAAAGGCACATGAATCCTCGAGTGGTGGCGATTGGTAAGAAGGAGGCGACCTGTAGAGGGGAGGTAAGTGGTTCTACAATCGCTGGTTAATATGCATCTCACAACCACGTGTTTTATAATGATTAGTTACAACTCCCAAAGAGAACTTTTACCATTTTTGTAGTCAACCGGCTCTAGAGTTCGAGCCCAATCTGGTTCTGCAGGCAGATCTTGCACGTCTCTGTAGCTTTTCACCAGCCTCCATGCCATTTCTTTTGCTGTTCAATATTTATATCCTATTTGGGTTTATTCATGAGGGTCGTAGGGGTAGATACTTAAATGGCTACCCCAGCGTCTCATTCTCCTTCATCACTAATATCTAAGCAGCTGTCCTCCACTGAAACATCCTCCACAAATAAAATGGGCAAATGAAATCTCACCAAAAAGGGGAAGGAACAAGGAAAAGAAGGGAGAATGTTTACGGATGTGGGGAAATATAAAAATAACTCTTCAATGTCTAACTCAATCCAAACATTTGTCTCTAAGCATTTTTTCAGCTCAAGGCATACCCACCTTTAGAAGAAGAGATTGAAATCCACTAATCATATAAAAGACAAGAGATTTCTGAAATTGAATTTGGACAAGAATTGTTGGGTGTTTCTTTGGAGGATGTTTCATTTGCTAACAGGTGAAAAGGACCCAGACTCTCATTTTGCCCATGCCTTCATTGCTCCGCACAATTCATTAACCCTTCATCCATCTGTCATTCAGTAAATTCTTTTAATCTTGATGTGCCCCCCCAGTCTAAGTTAGTTGGTTTATCAAATGACACTCCAGCTGAAGCAGTGGATCAAAATCAAGTATCATCAGCCAACACTCTGAATAGTTACCCATTGTCTTCTTTGTCATTACTGGATGTAATTTTTGTGGCTGCAAAGGACCTTGCAAGGGACTTTGGAAACCTTGGAAGTGATTAACTCTAGCCAGTTTTTGCAAACAAGTTATAAGAAAGAAGTTGGCTCTGAATTATTTAAAGTGAATATACATCTGCCTACACTAATTAAACCTGTAAAGGTAAATCTCCTGGCAAAGCATATAAAAAAGTTAAGAAGATCAGGAATCAATCACACAGGGTGTCCCTCCCCCCCCGTTATTCCTAGGATATAGACTTTGTCTTGTATGACTCAACATACTAAATATATTTCAAGACAACCCCTGCCTGTTGAGAAAAGGTATTTTAATTATGGGTATCTGAACTTCACTCTAAAACATATTTTGTTCTCAGCTGGCAGGCAGAAAAAATATAGACAGAAGTCACATGGGTCGCGGAACTCAAAAAGAAAAGAGACGCAGGACAGAGCCAAGAAAATACCTGTGCTGTAGGTGACCAAACCAATGGTAGCAGATCTGAGGAGGGGTAAGATTCAACCATTGAGTGCACCCCCATCAGCGTTGGATCATTCAAGAGGTATTACCAGGTCCACTAGTATAAGCCCCTCAAAAAAGGGGCAATAGATGAGGAAGAAGGATAATCCCAAAAACTTTAAACCCCAAAACTCTTTATCCTTCAAAAGAGGGGATAATTCCAAAGGAAGTAGATCCTGATACACTGGGAAAGGGGATCGATCCTGTCGGTATATTGGTCATTTGGGCCGCAACCCCTAAACCATCTGGCCAATGCCTATTATTCTATATCAATCAAAAAGAGAAGGCAAAAAATATTCCACCTGTGTAATAGTTCCAAGTTTCTATTTATCTTTAAGCAGATACCTTCACTGCTAGAAATATCTACCGGGGACCTTGTTCATGTAGGTTTCTAGATTGGTGAAGGGGTAGAGAACTGACCAAGTTGAATTTTATATCCCTTTATTAGTCATCATTGTGTGTAGGGTGGATTGAGAACTCCTAGGTCAAGGACCGGAGATAGTAACAGAAGGTTTAATAATAGTAAAGGGGCCAATGTGAGCTCCATTGTTGAAACGTAATGAGAGCCTGTCCTCAAAACAGACGAAATTTATCTAATTCTATTCAACTGATGACTTAGGCCACTCAATCCCCTTTCAGCCCTATGGGAATGACACTCAGTGATGTAATAATGACCTAAGAATTGTCATTTCAAATGATATGCTCCCTGATCATCTCTGATCGTCTCCTAGAATGGAGCTTACTAACCATTATGCTCCCTTGTTGTGGTTTTGGGGCAGTCAAGATTGGGTGAGTTGGGAGGAGGAAGCATAGAATGTGGAGTTCTCCCACCACCTTAAGCTTGTAAATTGGAGTGTACACAAATTTGAAAGAATAAAAAAAAGGTGGCTACCTAGATGAAATATTAAGCAACTACCACATTGTGTTATTACATGAAACTTGGTTGTGAGAGAACCACAATGTTGAGGGATTTGTAACAATTCATAGCCCCGGATACGAACGAGGCAGAGGCAGACTTTCAGCAGGGTTAATGACCCTATCTCTTCTAAAATTGTAACAAAAATTATAGCGGCGATAGTGTGCCCAAGTGGCACTCAGATTATAATAGTGGAAGTAGGAGTAAATAAAATAAAAAGGAAAGTACTAATGCTAACCAATATGTACATTCATAAAGAAGTGTTTTATATTTGGAGTAATTGGATTGATGAACTGGAAACTGCCTCAAATAATGCCTTATCGAATACGCAATTTCAATTTGGTTCATGGAGACCATGTTGGGTGACTGATAGGCCAAGTTCGGACCAATCTGTTCGAATGGGCACCTGGAACAGACATTTCAGCTAGGCAGTCATTTGAAGCGGATAGCCATGGCTGCCCAAATGATTATATCTTTGTATTGGCATGGCAGTTTAGGGTTATAGAGAATCTTAAAGTTTTACAGTGTAAGGGGAGTGATCATTGGGCTCTCGTGCCTATTTCTAATTTTCTGGAAGCTCCGAAGCCTGAAAAAGTTTTAGCTATAGCCAAGAGTTATCCCCGGGTTCCCACCACACGTCTAGACCCCCAACATATTTATTATCTAACCAATTTGCAAGCTGTTAAAAGTATAGATATCGATCTGAAGGAGGAAAAGATAAATTAAGGTTGTACGAGCTCTGATGGAAAATGTGCCTTTTTGTTTACGTGTGAACTTAACGCACTGCATGGGTAAGGCTAAAGTGTCTACACAGACAGCACACCACACATGGTTTGACCTAAAATGTCATAAATCAAATAGTAAGGCGAGAAAAGCAGTTGAAAACTATGGGGCATATTTATCAAAGTTTTGCATCACCCTTGCACCACGCAGGGTAATGCAAGGGCAATGCAAAACCCAGATGAGATTTACCAAGCCACGCAAGCCCAACATGCGTGGCCCTGCGGTGCTTGGAAAATTTGGAGTAACACAAGGCAGCCCAAATCACTGTCTTGCATTTCTATGCCCCAGGGAGGCATTTCATGGGTGGACCGAGGGTGTCCCCACCCATCCACCCATGGATTTTGGTGCATTCCCAGATTTACCATGAGTGGTAGACCTGGTAATGCGTCACAATGCAATACCTTCCTAGGGGAACATGAAGAAAGATGAAAAAACCTCAAAGGATTGTTTTTGTGCATAAAGGTCACCCTTCCTGTGTAAAAACAATCCTGCTTCCAAGCAGCCAAAAGTGTGCAAGAGCAAGGAGAGAGCAGGAATGCATCATATTTTGATAGATGTGGTGCATTTCTGACCTCTCCCTTTCCCGCAGCGCAGTAAGGTGTTTTTCTGCCTTGTGTTGTATGAAAAAATGGTAAGTATGGCCCTATATGCATGGTTTATTAGGCACCACCTAACAAGTGATAGACCTCTTCACAACTCAATATAGGCAACACATTAGGGAAAAGAAAAGACGGTTCTATTACAGCCGATGGGAGGAAATAATAGGGGTAAAGCAGTTCTGTAAAATGGTAAATCAGCCAAATAGTTGTTACCCAGGTGCAGTAGTATGTTTGATTGAGGAGGATGCCTTGATAGCACATTTGGGTGGCTTATATGGCCCTCCAGCTATGCAGGAGGGTACTAACCAGGAATTAATAGAAAACCATTTGATTGGTTTGTCACCCACCAAACATAATAATGCCCTGTCAGACAACTTAGATGGAAGGATGGTTAATGGTTCTCATTCAAAGATATTAAGTCTATAATAGCGTGCCTGAAGCTGAGCAGAGCCGCCGGTCCTGATAGCATCCCTGCAGTAATTATTAAAACCAATAGCGACTGGTGGTATGAATTGTCTTGTGTTTGTTTAAATGGATATAAAGGACAGGGAAGTGCCCTGAATCTTTGATAGGGTCTGTTATAAAACCTATTTTGAAAAAAGGTGATGCAAGGTGTCAATCAAACCATAGATTAATAAGCCTATTAGACATCTCGGAGATAGTCTTCTCAAAAATTTTACTGACTCACCTAGAGGAATGGGTCAGGGATAATAGCCTTCTTCCCATCAAACAAGGGTGGTTCCGGGAAGGTCACTCCACAGCTGATCACCGGTTCGCATTATGGGCTTTTTTTAGCAACCAATCAAAGGCTGTGCTGTTGCTTCACTGATTTGTGCACAGGCTTTGATACTGTGGAAAGAGGGTGATTGTGGACCAATCTGAGAGCCTTGAATGTACCCTACAACTAATCCAGGCACTCCATTAATCAAATTGGGCTCAGGTAGAATTGGATAAGCCAGGGAGATTATTGAGGAAAATCAAAATTAGGAAGGGTTTGTGACAAGGATGCGTTTTCAGCCCATATGTGGCATGAAAAGACACAAAATAGTTTTCCCTAATAATGGGAACCATACTTATACTGTGTCTATTGTATGCAGATGACCTGGCTGTTTTAGACTATACGGCCATCGGTTTGCAGAGAAAACTTGATTCTTCAGGTTACTATTGTACGGAAAATTCATTGACGATAGACCTGGAGAAAAACTAAGATATTGATCTTTGAGAGAAAAATAAAGACTTTTATATGGTACTTGACGTGACACAGATTGAGTTAGCGAGCCAATATAAATATATAGGGCTCACATTTTCTAGTAATTTGAGGTGGGAGTCCCAAATGGAAACTATAAAAGCTAGGGTCTCATTGCAAACAGGATCATTAGAGAAATTTAATTTAATCCATGAAGGACTTTCTTTGGCTCCTCTCATGAAAGCCTACAGTGGCAAAATTCCACCCTTATCCCTATATGTGTTTGAACCCAAAGTACACCGGCACTCCACTGAGGGTGCAGCCTTAAAAAGGACCCTGTGTCTACATAAAGGATCTATGGCACAAGGTATCTAGCAGGAATGCAATTTAATTTCATGGTATCTCATGGAAGACTCCCATATTTTAAGGCTCCTTCACCAGTTAGCTCAGGACGAAAACTCAGATACAATTTCTAAGTTGTGTCGGGAGGACATTTTTGCCAGCAAAAGGGAATGGGCCGGAGTGGTGGCTAATAGAGTAAATTAATTTGAATCGTTATATACCTCTCTGGGTTCAGTTTTAAAATGGGATCTATTTCCGTCTCAACAATCACTGAAGGATTCAGCATTCCAAGTTTCCTTTAGACAGGACATTAATTATTTGTCAATGAGACCTTCCATTACTCTCACATGTAAAATCTTAGGGTTTGTAGACCTTTTCCCATTTGTTTTCAGCTTGCTGGATCACAAACACCTTGTAAAATTACTTAAAACATGGCATGGGTGTAATCCTATTTTTTCACGCGATGATTGGAATAAGAGTTGGTGGGAGCATAATAGGGTGTGCCCATGCTTCTCAAACAAGAAGTGTTATATACGTCATATTCTGATAGACTGTTTGTATTTTAAACCAGCTTCAATTAAGTTGTTAAAACCCTTATTTATAAAATACTAGACTTGGTCTAGACAGAAAGCAATAGCATTATTGGCTAATATGTACTTTCTGAACGTAGCAGTAGGTCTTGCACACTTGTTACTTTGTATTAAATGATAGGTAGGATAATAAAAATGCTTAGTTGCATTTTAACTATATCTTTGACTATTTTATTAGGTTTTTGGGTTTCATTGTGCTGTATTTGTTTGATTAAGTTTTGTGGTAATTTTTCCCAATAAACCTTTTTATTTACTAATGCTACTTTTCTTCAAAGAGAAACACTGGGAGGGGCATTGATCTTCTTACTCTACGAGGTAGGCGGTATGGATTCTTGAGCCTGAGTACCCCCACTCTAAAGTCTTTGAGAAGCCTGTGACTGCTCGCCTAACTATCACTGAAAGTCAAGTGCGTAAATGATTTTAACTGGCCTAGTTTGCAGTGCCATAGTAAGGCAGGCTGCAAAACAGCAGTGGCAAAGGACCTCAAACCACACAATGGTAGTCCAGTAGCCCCCGCCTGCCCTGTAGCATCCTGAAAGGGTCTGATATCAGCATATTCAGTTGCCATCTTATCTTTGTGACTTCCAGCAGACCTGCCCTGTTTCCTATCTGATCAAGTCTATATTCTGCTGCCTTAAAGTCACCTTCCAGCATAGTCTGAGTGAGAGCCCTAATTCTCTTATCTGCTGCTGCCAGTGATATTATCATATGGTGGAAGTGTAAGCCTCAGCCTCCGTGGCAACCATACAAAACCATCTCTAGATTGGTGTGACCAGGAATCAAAACAAGATTTATTTAGTTCATGTTAAAACCATAAATTTAAAGATATCTTTTCTTTTAAGTAACAAATTAATTTGAAACAAAGTGCTCCAAAGAATACTACGACAGTTATAGAAAACATGCACAATAGTTGCAAGAAGGAGTAGACGGGGAGGCATTAATGGTCATTGCAACAAATACAAGGAGCAGTCTATATTTTGAACAAAGTTGAAAAAGCAGTGACGGCACTATATTACATTGAATATATACAAATAAATTATGTAGTGAAGTTGGGAAGAACTAATGACCACTGTCATTGACGCGCGGCAATCTAATGTTAAGCGGATTCTGTGGAAAAATAAAAAATATGTCACAATCAAGAGTCAATAGCTAGAGCAAATGTGTGTCTAGCAAAACTAAAGGAAACACATCCAAGTGGGGTAATTAATTAGACCAGCCCATAGACCATCAGGAGATCAGTATGTCTAAAAAGGAGTAAGAATATCTCTGTATATAATATTCAAAGCGAGTTAACAAGAAACTCATTTGTTACTTTGTATTGTACATGACGTCTCTCCTTCCTAAGAGAGTCAACATCTTTCATCACAATTTTTTCAAAAGCCAGGATCTCACTTGGTTAAGATGATATGTTTTTGAGTTGAAGAGGGCCTTTACATGATTTACATAAGTAAGTAACAGCTTTTAGAGCGTGTGAATGCCAATCGGCGTCTTGGCACTAGCATTCAAACATAGCCCAGTATAGACAGAGCAGAGAGCCTAATGAGCAGTAGGAGAAAAAAGCAAGGTTTTAAGCTGCTTCCAGAATTTGATGAGATTTGGCTGGGCTCTGAGATGGCCAGGCAGTGAGTTCCACCGTTTACATGTGGATGAAGAGAAGCTTCTCCCTTCCCAATGAGCATTTTTGAATCTGGAAATAACTATCCTTCTCACAGAGCTGGAGCTCAGATTACTAGTAGGTACGTGCCTTTGAACTTTTTGGGGAAAAAGACAGGACCAACCTTGTGAAGTGCCTTAAACTTGATCCACTCACTCACTGGCAACCAGTGCGGACTGATGATAGTTTGTGAAACTGAGCTAAATTTAGGGAGTTTCATCAGTACACGGGCTGCCGTGTTTTGAAGAATCTGAAGGTTTTTTGTAGGCGTTGCTGGGTGCCCACATACAGAGCATTGCAATAATCTTGATTTGAGATTACTAAGGCTACAATGATTGTTTTCTGCAGCTCTGTAGAGTAAAAGGGAGAATTTTCTTTATGTTTCTTAGTGTGATGAAGCAGGAGGATGTTACCTGATTGATGTAGTCGGCGAAGGACAACTTATCATCGAATATGACCCCTAGATTATTGGCTTTTTGGACAGATGGCGGGAAAGCCCCGAGATTTGGAGGCCACCAGGCAGTACTCCAAAAGGAGGTGTAGCTGCTGAAAAGGAGTACCTCAGTCTTCTCAGAATTTGGTTTTAGGCAGTTTATATGCATCCAACTGACGATGTTACTCATGCAGTTGTTGAATTGTCTGTCCACCTTTTCAGGGTTCGACAAGATCGATAGTACAAACTGAGTGTCGTCAGCATAGAAAAAGACCAAAAAAACACAAGACCGGATTAGTTCAATCAGGGGGGGTTGACATAAATATTGAAAAGGGTGGGGCTTAACGAAGATCCTTGAGGGACCCCGCAAGGAAGCGAGAAGGTTTCTGAGATGGCGTCTCCCAAAGCAGCTACTTGCACTGTATTGGACAGGAAAGAGCTAAGCAGCGATAGTGCTTGGCCCTTGATGCTGGTTGACTAGTAGAGAGTGGCTGAATGTATCGAATGCGGCTGAAAGATCGAGTAAAATCAGGGCTGCCTTAGCACCATTGTCAATAATGGCTCTGATTTCCTCCATGGCTGCCACCAGGCCTGACTCCGCGCAGTGATTGGGTCTGAACCGGTGCTGCGAGGGATCCAAAAGATTGGTGTCTTCGAGAAAGGCCATGATATCTTGATTCATTGCCTTCTCTAGAATTTTGGCTGGGAGAGGGAGGTGGGAGATAGGTTTGTAATGTTTCATGTCGTGGGGATCTAGGAAGGGTTTTTTAAAAAGCGGCAGTATAGATGCCTTTTTCCACACTAAAGGAAAAATGTCCACAGTTTGGGATTTTATTCAGGAGTGTCGTAAAATGGACTGATACCATCTCTGAGACTGGGTGGAGAAACTGGGGGGGCAAGGGACAGATGGAGTGCCTGATTTAGGGGCTTCAATCAACTTTGCAACCCTCTCCTCTGTAAGGGGGGTCAAAGCAGAAATGGCTACGGAACCTTACTCTGGTTTGATAGTGGTTGTTTCCTCAAGCATCTCCTTATTTGGGGGAACGTCCAGGTTTGCCAAATTAGTGGTAAACTCAGAAAATATATAATTTACTTTTGATAAGAAGTAATCCGCTAACATATTGCAAAAGGTTTGATCGGGACAGGCAGTTTTTTTATTGTTAGAATTGAAGAGTGCTAAAGAGCTCCTTAGTGGAGTTTTTAGTAGTAATGGTTTTGTCCGTGAAAAGTTTGGCTTTAGCTGCACATATTAAAGTTTTATATTCCTTAATCAGAGACTTGCATTTAGTTTTCTCGTCAAGATTCTAATTTAATCTTCAGAGTTGCTCCTGGTGATTACACTTCTGTTTGAATTCCCTGCATTCCTGGCAGTAGCATTTAGCAAATGACTTAGACCTGTGGTTTCTCCTTGTTTTTAACTGGGTAACTGCAGCGTCAATCCAGTCAGCATAATTGGCTGATGCTAGATATTATTATGATCCCATAATAGAAAGAGATTTTTGGACCTCTAGGTCAAAGTGGAACAAGACCCATTGTTTGTTTCCCTTTACAGGAAACTTACAGAAAGGAATTTGTTATTGCATTGTTCCAGCAGTCACCCCTGTAACCTTAGGGTTAATCTGCCCTGTGGGCAATTCTTATGGTACGAAAGGGCTGATTTCTTTAATGAATCAGAGAATCTCATTAAAAAACTGGTTGAGAGAGGTTACCCTAGACATTTGGTGGGACAAGTTAGAAAAAGGGCTTGGTATAATTCCAGAGAAGAACTTCTTGAACCACGTAAGAGGGAGAATGTTGGTGAACGCATCATCTGTGTAACCACTTTCAATCCTGCAAGCAATGAGGTTAAGAAAATTGATAAAAAAATATTGGGAATTGGTTGAAGGCCTTCTCACCACCAAGGAGAACCCCCCTTTTTCCTTTAAGCGAGGTAGAAACCTTACGGATGCCCTAGTGAGAGCACCTTTACCACAGCAACCTAAGATCACCCTGAATTCACAATGTGAACTACCTGCTCTAGTGGGCCACTAAACATGTGGCCAATGTGTGACATGTAAATATTATGTTAATAGCAAAGTTTTTTCATACAGAAATTTCAAATTCTTACTAATTGCAATACTCATGAAGTAATATATGCAGTATGGTGCCCATGTCACCTGATATATATATATATATATATATATATATATATTAAAACCATAGGTTTTAGGGACAGTTATAGTTAGTTGGACATTGCACTCGTACAAAACCCGTGAAATTCCCCGTTATAGTTAGTTCAGCTAACTATAACTCGCGCCCGCAATGCCCTGCTGATGACGTCACATATTACATCACTCATGACATGGTCAGTGACATCACTGATGACATCACTGATGACATCTCAAATGACATCACTGATGACATCATCCAGTGACTGTGTGTTTCTGTAAAGTTTAAATATTTTTAATATATATAGGGAAAGGCGTATTGAAGAATGAGTGGGTGTATAAGTGTCTGTATGGATGATTTAGTAGGTGTGTGACTAACTCTATAAGTGAGTGATTAAACGTATCTTACTGAATGCATGGGTTAGTGACTAAACTGGGTGAATGTCTGTATCCGTCTGTCTGTTGCTGTGTAAGTGGCTGCATGGGTTTGTGAATAGCTACATGAGTGTCTATATGAGTTATTGATTGGTTGTCTGAGTATCTGTATGGGTGCCTGAGTGTTTGTGTGGGTGGAGTGGGTGCGACTCTGTGCATAGATGTGTGAGTGGGTCATTCACTGGGTGGATGGTTTCAAGAGTGCATCTGTGATAGACTGTATGGGTGGGTAAGTGTGTGTAAGAGTGTATTAGTGAGTGAATGTATGTCCCAGTGGTACATGTGTGAGTAACTACATATGTGAAAGGCAGTATATATGTGTGTTGGAGTATATAAATAGCTATAAGCGAGAGTGTGTCATTGTGAGAGTGACTGTATGGATGAGTGTGTGCTTGCATCAGTGATTGTATAAGAGCGTAAGAATGTGCTAGTATTTGTATGAGTAAGTGAGCTGGTGTGTGTATAACTGTATAGGTGAGTAAATGGCAGTGTGTTTAATTATTTGCATGACTGACTAGGTGTGTGAGTACCTCTATGGATGAGTGGCGGTGTTTGAGTGTCTATATAGGAGTATGAGTGCATATGATAGTCCTGTACTGAGTGACCGTAAGTATGAGTGACTGTACAGGTGAGTGAGTGGATGTGTGTGTAGACCTAAGAATCAATGAGTGGGTATGTAGTTGATGGTGTTGCAGTGTCTATGGTTTTGCGAATGGCAGTCTGTAATTTAGAGTGGGTGTATCAAAGGTTATATTAGGGTGTGAGGAGGTGCATCAGATTATCACGTGGATGATGTCATCAGTGATGTCATCAGTGATGTCATTTGAGATGTCATCAGTGATGTCATCAGTGATGTCACTGACCATGTCATGAGTGATGTAATATGTGACGTCATCAGCAGTGCATTGCGGGGCGCGAGTTATAGTTAGCTGAACTAACTATAACGGGGAATTTCACGGGTTTTGTAGGAGTGCAATGTCCAATTAACTATAACTGTCCCTAAAACATATGGTTTTTTCAGTGAATTTGTAAGGTTTTTTAAATGCAAATTTCTAACTATAACGTGTCTGAAACCTATGGTTTTTTCAGTGAATTTCAAAGGTTTTTTAAATGCTAATTTCTAACTATAACGTGTCTGAAAGCTATGGTTTTTCAGTGAATTTGTAAGGTTTTTAAATGCTAATTTCTAACTATAACGTGCCTGAAACCTATGGTTTTTCAGTGAATTTCAAAGGTTTTTAAATGCTAATTCCTAACTATAACATGTCTGAAACCTATGGTTTTTTCAGTGAATTTCAAAGGTTTTGTAAATGACAATTTTTAAATGTATTAATTGTTATATTTATTTTTTGATACTGATTTACTACATTTTTTAAACTATTTATTTTTAGATATTTTATTTTTAAATTACATTGTAATTACATTATACATTACATTACAAAATATACTTTCTCAGAATGAATTACTTTAGTTTAAATACTTTGCAAATAGGCAATAGACTTTTAAGTACAGTAGTTACAGTTGTTGCAATGGGCAACACAATTTCAAACACAATGCAACATTGAGCTCAATGTGAATTTCTAGTTAAATGCAATTAGTTACTTTATGGATTACTTTTCTAACCACAGAACTGGATCCTAGATTCAGTCCTGGGACATCTCCTGTAAACAGTTGAGTAAAAGCGTTTTGGTTACAGTAGTGATTTTTAAGGAATATTATTGTATTTTAAAAGTTGACACTTAGAAACTTTTTCACATAGAATCACCAATGTTATCCTATGGGAGGAAATTCACTTAGCAGGTAAGTAGTGTTATCATTACTTTTTCTTACTCAGTGGTGGATCCTGGATCCAGCACTGGTGCATCTCCTGTAAACAGTTGAAAGAATGCGTTTAAGTCAGACAGGCAATTTTTAAGGAATATTTGTAGATTGTGAAAAACAGCACTTTGAAACTTTTCTGCGGAAAACCAGACAATGGATTCCAATGGAAGGAAATACAAGTTACTGGTAAGTACGGTTAGAATTACTTATCAGGGTCAGTGCTGGGCTAAAAGATGCAGCACTGGGTTCTCTCCTGATAACAGGTGAATAAATCGGAATTCGTAGTTCGGCTGATTTTAGAGGAATATTATAAAGTTCCAAAACTCCACACTTAGAAGAATTTCCAAGTGAAACCAGTCAATGTTAGCCAATGGAAGGAAATTCAAGTTACTGGTAAGTACGGTTAGAATTACTTTTCAGGATCTGTACTGGGCTGAAAGATGCAGCACTGAGGTCTCTCCTGATAACAGGGAGTAAATTGGAATTCGTAGTTCAGCTGATTTTAGAGGAATATTATAAAGTTCCAAAACTCCACACTTAGAAGAATGTCCAAGTGAAACCAGTCAATGTTAGCCTATGGAAGGAAATTCAAGTTACTGGTAAGTACGGTTAGAATTACTTTTCAGGATCTGTACTGGGCTGAAAAATGCAGCACTGAGGTCTCTCCTGATAACAGGTGAGTAAATCGGAATTCGTAGTTCTGCTGATTTTAGAGGAATATTTGTATGTTTCAAAAATCGACACTTAGAAACTTTTTCAGCAAAAAGCAGGCAATGATATCCTATGGAAGGAAATTCAAGTTACTGGTAAGTACGGTTAAAATTACTTTTCAGGATCAGTACTGGGCTCAAAGATGCAGCACTGAGGTCTCTCCTGATAACAGGTGAGTAAATCGGAATTCGTAGTTCGGCTGATTTTAGAGGAATATTTGCACAATGGTGAAGGAAGGGGTGGGGCCTGAGGTGACATGTCTGCAAACACGCCCTGTGGCGCGTTTTAAGTTGGAGAATTAATTCCTCCTCAATCCCGAGGGTCCCTAGGGGCCAACTGGCCCACCAGATACCTCCAGTATGCGCCAGAGAGCTGCGTTGCAGAGAGGTGTTCAGAGGCCACGCCCCTTTTTACAACACTCTGCAACGCAGCTCCGTGGCGCTACTGGAGGTACCTGGTGGGCTAGTTGGCCCTCAGGGACCCTCAGGATTGAAGGGGATTTAATTCCCCATCTTAAAACGCGCCACGAGCCTGTTTGCACACATGTCACCTGAAGCCCCGCCCCTCCCTTCACCACTGTGCAAACGCGCCCCGTGGCGCGTTTTAAGTTGGGGGATTAAGTCCCCTTGAATCCTGAGGGTCCCTGGGGTCCAACTATCCCACCAGGTACCTCCAGTAAGCGCCACAGAGCTGCGTTGCAGAGAGGTGTAAAAGGGGCGTGGCCTCTGTACACCTCTCTGCAACGCAGCCCCTGGCGCATACTGGAGGTTCCTGGTGGGCTAGTTGGCCCCAGGGACCCCAGTATTCAAGGGGATCGTTCCCCCTCTGCAAACGTGCCAGGGGCGTGTTTGCAGAGTGGTAAGGAAGGGGACGGGGCCTGCGGCCCGATCGTTTTTTTGTTTTTTTTCCTGAAGGGGGCTGTGTGGCCCCCTTCCTTTTCCTTTTTTGGGCCTTGGGGACCCCATCCCCCAGGGCCTTACCCCTTTTTCCTTTTTTTTAAAGCGGGAAGGGGGCCGCGTGGCCCCCCTCCCGTGGCTGATTCCGGCCCCGGGGACCCCATCCCCCGGGGCATGGCCACTCTTTTTATTATTTGATTTAAGGAGGGGGGCTGCGTGGCCCCCTCCTCAGGCCTCATTTTGCCCCGGGGACCCCATCCCCCGGGGCAGGCCTTTATTTATTTATTTATTTTTATTTATTTTTTTGAGGGGAAGGGGGCCGCGTGGCTCCCTCCCGGGCCACTACTTGCCCCGGGACCCCATCCCCCGGGGCTGGCCCTCTCCGTTGGGGACCATGGGGGGGTCCCCAATCCCCCACGGTCCCAGCCGGCTCCCCGTCCCTCGGGAGCCGGCATTGCTTTCCACATGGGGAGCTGCTGACATGCAGCTCCCCATGTGGAAAATCAATCTGCTTTGCTTCATTGAAGCGAGAGCAGGTTTCCTGCTCTCGCTTCAATGAAGCAAGCAGTTTGCAATGACAGGACGGGGCCGCGAGGCTCCTGTCCTGTCATTACAAACTACAGTGTCCCGGGGTGAGCACCCGGGACACTGCAGGAGCCGGCCCTGGGGGTGGCGGTCCCCAGGGCCATCAATGGCTCCAGGAGGGGGCCGCGCGGCCCCCTCCCACATCTTCAAAGCCCGGGGAGGTGGTGGTCCCCGGAGCTTGGGGGTCCAAAACGGACCCCCATTTTAAATTTGTTAGTGCCCCGGGAGGTGGCGGTCCCGGGGCATGTGGGGGCTGGAGCCCCCACACAGGTGATTTAATTTATAAAAAGAAGCCCCGGGGGTGGGGGTCCCGGGGGCTGCGGGAGGGCTCAGAGCCCTCCCGCACCATTTGTTTAAAGCCCCGGGGGTGGCGGTCCCCGGGGCTTGGGGAGCCTTAGAGGCCCCCATATAATTAATAATAAAGCCCTGCATGCCCCCGGGACTTGGCCCACCCGGGGTCAATTAGCTCACGAGCGCGGGAGCCCGCGCTTCGTTTTTTATCGGCAGGATCCGCGCACCCAGCGCGTTTTCTGCCGATTTAAAAAATAAAAATTGGGGGCCCTGGGGGTCCTTGTAGGACCCCCTGAGCAGGGCTAGGGAGTCAGGGTGTTTCTACCCTGCCCCCTTTTTGCGTTTTGCGCCCTTGTTTTTGTCTTTTCTTGTCCCTCGGTTCTACTGAGGAACAAGATTGCTGCCAACACTTCCTGGTTTGGAGTGTTGACAGCCAATTAGCATGTAGCTCGTGGTCAGGAGGGTGCGCGGATCCTCCGTGCCTCTAAATATCGAAACTTTTATTTTGGATTTTCTCAGCAACTACTGAACGGATTTACACCATTTTTAAAAGGGTGCTTTCTGAACCAAGCACTACCTTTTTGCTAAATTTGGTGTAATTCCGTTCAGCAGTTTTGCTGTAGCCTTACATAAACTTTCCTATGGGAAATCGATTTTTCACTCTTATTTTTTGAATTTCTCCGCAACTACTGAACGGATTTACACCATTTAAAAAAAGGTCGCTTTCTGAACCAAGCGCTACCTTTTTGCAAAATTTGGTGTAATTCCGTTCAGCAATTCAGGCTGTAGCCATGGCTAAAATTTCCTATGGGAATTAACATGGAGAAAACTGAGAAAACGCGTTTTGGGACCCCCCTTTTTTCTCGGCCCCCGCTTGACGAATCAACCCGAAACTTTCAGGGTAGGAGCGGAGCGGAGCGCCCCAACAAGTTGGAAGCTTTCGCGAAGATTCGTCAACCGGCGCAAGAGTTATTTCAAATAGAATGTTGCGGATTTCCTATGGATAAAGGTCCTAACTATAACTATCTACTGGCGACCGCCAGTAGATAATATATATATATATATATATATATCCTTCGTACGACTGAAAGAAATCACATGAGCCCTTCGTGGCAAAGAGGGGGTCTGTGGTGCAGAGTCAGTCGTGCTCCGCTTGAACATGAAACCAGGATCCCAAAGAACGACCGCGGTGGGCCAAACAAGGGCACAGACTCCAGTTGAAGATGCAATAAAGAGAATTTATTGTCTTAGCATGTCAGGCGCATGAAGAAGGAATTCTGGAATTCCAGTACCAACATGATGATTGAGATCAGACAGTTCCTCACTTGCAACAGCACATACGTCATCTACGTGCTAGAATGTCCGTGCAATTTGAGATACGTAGGCAGCACCACACACATGGCTAAAAAACGTGTCTTAGAGCACATGAGGGCGATCACCAATAAAGATCAGCAGTATCCCATCGCACGACATTTTGCAACTCACCATTTCTCAGACTGCACCAAACTAAGCTACTATGCAATAGAACAGATAGTAGGCAGTGTGAGGGGTGGAAATCGGATACTAAAATTAAGACAGCGGGAATCGAGGCACATCATCGGGATGGGTACCCGCCAGCCCAATGGACATAATCTTGATGAAGAAATGGCCATACACCTACACAACAAGTGATGTAGATTCCTTTTTAGGTCCTAATGTTTTACATACCCCATGCCTATAACTCTCCCTATATTCTCTTTTACCCCCAGGAGGAAAGGAAGGGACTGTGTCTCCTGTTGCAGCAACGGGTTCCCTACCCTTTTCTTCGTACCACCATCCATCTACGTTCCAGGGCTCAGATAAGAAATCCCTTTTTTCTCGTTTGCATGAATTCATTACTTATTATGTTTTGTGACATTGTTCTTTTGTCTTTTGTTATTTGCACATGTTGCGCACATATTGTATTATACACTGGAGTTAAGGGGGACAGGGGGTGACCGTCCATGACAACTGACTACTTTTTTCAAGCACTTTTAAGACATACATGACTACTACTGCGACCTAGTCTCTTTAGTTACACTAGCCTACTAATCAAATTGTTTACTTATTGCTCAAAGCATGGGAGAAATACATCTCAGTATTATATCACAACAAGATATATATGTCATAGACTATCCTGGGCAACTTACTTTCTGTCCCTGATTACATGACCACCCCACTAACAAGGGCACATGTATTTCCATACACGCAAGGATCTACTAGTATACATCCTTCCTCTACGCGACCGCACTACAAGTCACAGAACACACTAGTGGAAGCACTTCTCACAGCATACCACCAACGGGACATTGACATGCTCTTTTTTCACATCACTTAGTCTTATATGGACAGTGCATACATCCATGTGATTTATACTGGAGCACCACGAACGTGGTATTGTAATGTACAGATTTGTATTCATTTAAACTTCTGGTTTTAGGTCCACTACAAAATGGCGACCGCTAAATGAGGATAATGTAAGAGACTTGGTCCGTCATTTATGTCTATACACAACTAGGAAACTTATGTAAACAGTTGTCATTTGCAGCACCATTGTGTGAACAAGCTCTTTCGGGAGCGAAACGCGTCACGATGGGTTTATGGAGTTAATAAACCCCTTGGAATTACTTTGATGTACTGGTGTTTTGTGCGATACCTGAGAGCGCGATTGGGACTCCGTTCGCATTTGATATATATATATATATATATATATATATATATATATCCTTTCCGCAAAGTCCACCTTTACTGACTGCTGGGCGCTCTGTGGTGGTGCGTGTCGAGTACGGCAGGACCAAGCCGTTACAAATCGCCACGATATCCCTTTGAACAGGGTGCGGTGAGGAAATCCCTGTTCAAAGGGATATCGTGGCGATATATATATATATATATATATATATATATATATATATTACCAACTGGCCATTGCCAGTGGGTAGTTATAGTTAGGACCTTGTTTCTATTCAAAAAGCGTTTTTTCTTTAGCCAATATCTTTGGCGCCGTTTGACAAATCTTTGTGAAATTTTCTAAACTAATGGCCCACTCACTTCAGCTGCTGTGTTGGAAGGTTCGGGGTGATTCGTCAAGTGGGGGGCCAAGAAAAAGGGGAGGTCCCAAAACACGTTTTCTCGATGTTAATTTCCATAGGAAACTTTAGACACGGCTACAGCCCAAACTGCTGAACGGAATTACACCAAATTTGGCAAAACGTAGCTCTTCGTCCAGAGTTCACTCTTTTTGTTTAGTGGTGTAAATCCGTTCAGTAGTTCCTGAGAAATGTAAAGATTTCTCAGATATCCATATATCCACACGAAGGATCTGCGAACCCTCCCGATCACGAGCCAGCGATCTGATTGGCTGCCAGCACTTCAAACCAGGAAGTGTTGGCAGCCATATTGTGACTCGGTTGAACCGAGTCACAAGGAAAAAGGTTAAAAATCAAGAAAAGGGGGCAGGGTAGAAACACCCTGACCCCCTAGGCTTGCTTAGGGGGTTGAGCCCAAAAAAGCATTTTTTGTACATTTTCGGAGGAAGTCGCGTTGGGTCCACAAATCCCGCAGAATTTTTTTTACAAAGTGAAGCACGGTCTCCAGCGCTTTGTTTTCTTTAAGCCCCCGGGTGGGCGAGGTCCCAGGGGCAATGACAAATGAGATGCGGGTGCCTGCGTGGGCCCCCACAAGCCCCGGGGACCGCCACCTCCCCGCAGCTTAAATTGAATGTGGGTACGCGGCCCCCCCACAGACTTGGGGACTGCCACCTCCCCGGGGCTTAAATTGAATGCGGGGGGCTACATGGCCCCTCCACAGCCCCGGGGACCGCCACCTCCCCGGGGCTAAAATGTTTCTGAAAATGCATGGGGGCCTCATGACACCCCCCCACGCAGCCCCGGGGACTGCCACCTCCCTGAGCAAATTATCGTCAATGCGGGGGGCCACGCGGCCACCTGCATCCCCGGGGCTATTTTTAAAAGTAGTGTGTGTTTCAGCACTCCGTCCATCATCTCCTTGTGTTTGCTCTGTTTGCCCTAAGTTGGCAGGGTATGCCCAGACGTGGGTCCCTTGCTCACTTTGCCACTGGATTCAAGCTAGCCTGGCTGATGAGGGCTGTTAGCCCGAAAACGGTCCCAGGATGCTTGATTCCGGTCCAGGGAAGACATGGCTTGGCAGTTCGGTCTGGACGGTTCCCATGAGGCACAGGGTCAAGACTGATTTGCATATAGTATGTCTTAACTGGGGTGGCAAAGTGAGCTAAAGATTGATGATGGATTCAACACAGATCTGTGACTGGGGGTGAGTGTTTGAAAAGTTTCAGCACTCCGTCCATCATCTCCTTGTGTTTGCTTTGTTCGCCCTAAGTTGGCAGGGTATGCCTAGACGTGGGGCCCTTGCTCACTTTGCCACTGGATTCAAGCTAGCCTGGCTGATGAGGGCTGTTAGCCCGAAACGGTCCCAGGATGCTTGATTCCGGTCCAAGGAAGACATGGCTTGGCAGTTCAGTCTGGAATGTTCCCATGAGGCACAGGGTCAAGACTGATTTGCATATAGCTGTGTCTGAACTGGGGTGGCAAAGTGAGCTAAAGAATGATGATGGATTCAACCCAGATCTGTGACTGGGGGTGAGTGTTTGAAAAGTTTCAGCACTCCGTCCATCATCTCCTTGTGTTTGCCCGGGACTCGAGCCCCCCCACACAGCCTCAGGGACCACCACCTCCCCGGGGCTATAGAGAAGATGGGAGGGGGCCTTGCAGCCCCCCTCCTGGAGCCGTAAATGGCACTGGTGACTGCCTCCCCCAGGACCGGCTCCAGCAATTTCACGGGGACATTGTAGTTTGCTATGGCATGGCGGGAGATGCCATAGCAAACTCTGCTTCGCTTCATGGAAGCGAAAGCATTGAAAATGCTTTCACTTCCATGAAGCGAAGCAGAATTGTGTTTGGGCAGAGGGAGCTGCATGTTAGCAGCTCCATCTGCCCAAAAGCAATGCTGGCTCCCGCAGGAGGAGGGGAGCCCGCAGGGACCTCAGGGGCCTTGAGGTCCCCAACAAGAGGCCAAGCCCCGGGGGATGGGGTCCCCAGGGCCAACAATGGCCTGGGAGGGGGGTCTGCCCCCTCCCTTAAATTATTTTTAAAAATGGCCGGGCCTCGGGGGATGGGGTCCCTCCTCCTTCAATCAATTATAATTAAAACATAGGCCTAGCCCCGGGGGATGGGGTCCCCAGGGCCGAAATCGGCCTCGGGAGGGCCCTCCTCCCTTTTTAATTAAATAAACATAAAGAAATGGGTCAGGCCCGGGGCCCAAAAGTGCCAAGGAAAGGGTGGGGGCCACACAGCCCCCTTTCCTAAATAAAAAAAAATACACAAACCGGCAACTCGCCGGTGGCTCCGCCCCCTTTCTCCCCTACTCTGCAAACACACCCCCTGGCGCACTCTTGGTTGGGGGATGAAGTCCCCATCGCTGCTGAGGGTCCTTAGGGGCCAACTAGCCCACCAGGTACCTCCAGTAAGCCCCACACAGTGGGATTGCTGAGAGGTGGTAGGAGGCCACGCCCCTTTTCACACCACTCTGCAAACATGCCTTTTGGCGCACTGCTGGTGGGGGATGAGGTCCCCTTGTGTCCTGAGGGCCTCAGCACTAAAGTGGACTTCATCCCCCAAGCAGCAGTGCACCAGGAGGTGTGTTTGCAGAGTGGTGGAGAAATGGGGCGTGGCCTCGGACCACCTCTCAGCAATCCAGCTGTGTGGGGCTTACTGGAGGTAACAGGAGGGCTAGTTGGCCCCCAGGGACCCTCAAGAGGCAAGGGGACTTCATCCCCCAATCAAGAGTGCGCCAAGAGGTGCTTTTGCAGAGTGGTGGAGAAAGGGGGTGAGGCCTGTGACCACCTCCCAGCAATCTCACTGTGTGGGGCTTACTGGAGGTAACAGGTAGGCTAGTTGGCCCCTAAGGACCTGTAGCAGCGAAGGGGACTTCATCCCCCAACCAAGAGCACACCAGGAAGCGCATTTGGAGAGTGGTGGACAAAGGGGGCATGGCCTGCTATCGGAACTCAGCAATCCTGCTGTGTGGGACTTACTGGAGGTAATAGGAGGGGTAGTTGGCCCCCAAAGACATCCTTGGGGGCCAACTACCCCTCCTGTTACCTCCAGTAAGTCCCACACAGTGGAATTGCTAAGAGGTCTTCGGAGGCCACACCCCCTTTGTCCACCAATCTGCAAACGTACCTCCTGGCGCACTACTGGTTGGTGGATGAAGTCCACTTTACTCCAGAGGGACCTTGGGGGCCAAGAAGACCTCCTGGTACCTCCTTTAAGTCCTACACAACGGAATTCCTTCGAGCTGGTCGGATGCCCAGAACCCTTTCTCCACCACTCTGCAAACGTGACTGCTAGTTAAAAAACCTTAGAAATTCACTGAAAAAAACACAGGTTTCAGGGATGTTACAGTTGGAAATTAGCATTTAAAAAACCTTAGAAATTCATTGAAAAAAACACAGGCTTCAGGGACGTTATGGTTAGAAATTAGCATTTCAAAAACCTGAGAAATTCACTGAAAAAAACACAGGTTTCAAGGAAGTTATAGTTAGAAATTAGTATTTAAAAAACCTTAGATATTCATGGAAAAAAACACAGGTTACAGGAACGTTATAGTTAGGCTGACATTTCACTCGTACAAAATCAGTGAAATTCAGCTGTTATAGTTAGCTGAGCTAACTATAACTCACGTCCCGGCAATGCACTGCTGATGACGTCACTTATTACATCACTCATGACATGGTCAGCTCAGCTAACTATAATGGCTGAATTTCTCTGGTTTTGTATGAGTGAATTGTCAGCCTAACTATAACGTTCCTGTAACCTGTGTTTTTTTCTGTGAATATATATATATATATATATATTCACTGAAAAAACCATAGGTTTCAGGCACGTTATAGTTAGTAATTTGCATTTAAAAAACCTTAGAAATTCACTGAAAAAACCATAAGGTTTTAGGGACAGTTATAGTTAGTTGGACATTGCACTCGTACAAAACCCGTGAAATTCCCCCGTTATAGTTAGTTCAGGTAACTATAACTCGCGCCCCGCAATGCACTGCTGATGACGTCACATATTACATCACTCATGACATGGTCAGTGACATCACTGATGACATCACTGACATCATCCAGTGACTGTGTGTTTCTGTAAAGTTTAAATATGTTTAATATATATAGGGAAAGGCGTATTGAAGAATGAGTGGGTGTATAAGCGTCTGAATGGATGATTTAGTAGGTGCGTGACTGAGTCTATAAGTGAGTGATTAAACGTATCTTACTGGATGCATGGGTGAGTGACTAAACTGTGTGAATGTCTGTATCCGTCTGTCTGTTGTTGTGTAAGCAGCTGCATGGGTTTCTGACTAGCTAAATGAGTGTCTATATGGGTTATGGATTGGTTCTCTGAGTATCTATATGGGTGCCTCAGTGTTTGTGTGGGTGGGGTGTGTGTAACTCTGTGCATAGATGTGTGAGTGGGTGATTCACTGGGTGCATGGTTTCAAGAGTGCGTCTGTGATGGACTGTATGGGTGGGTGAGTGTGTGTATGGGTGTGTTAGTGATTGAATGTATATCTCAGTGGTACATGTGTGAGTAACTACATATGTGAAAGGCAGTATATATGTGTGTTGGAGTATTTAGATGGCTATAAGTGAGAGTGTGTGATTGTGAGAGTGGCTATATGGATGAGTGTGTGCTTGCATCAGTGATTGCATAGGAGCGTAAGAATGTGCTAGTATTTTTATGAGTAAGTGAGCTGGTGTGTATAACTGTATAGGTGAGTAAATTGGAGTGTGATTAATTATTTGCATGACTGACTAGGTGTGTGAATACCTCTATGGATGAGTTGCGTTGTGTGAGTGTTTATATAGGTGTATGAGTGCATATGATAGTCCTGTACTGAGTGACTGTAAGTATGAGTGACTGTACGGGTGAGTGAGTAGATGTGTGTGTGTAGACCTAAGAATCAGTGCGTGGGTATGTACTTATTGGTATTGGAGTGTGTATGGTTTTGAGAATGGCAGTCTGTAATTTAGAGTGGGTGTTTCAAAACTTATATTAGGGTGTGAGAAGATGCATTAAATTCTCACATGATGTCATCAGTGATGTCATCAGTGATGTCATTTGAGATGTCATCAGTGATGTCATCAGTGATGTCACTGACCATGTCATGAGTGATGTAATATGTGACGTCATCAGCAGTGCATTGCGGGGGCGCGAGTTATAGTTACCTGAACTAACTATAACGGGGGAATTTCACGGGTTTTGTACGAGTGCAATGTCCAACTAACTATAACTGTCCCTAAAACCTTATGGTTTTTTCAGTGAATTTCTAAGGTTTTTTAAATGCAAATTTCTAACTATAACGTACCTGAAACCTATGGTTTTTTTCAGTGAATTTCAAAAGCACAGGTTGCCGCGCTTCGTTTAATTAAGCCCCCGGGTAGGCCAGGTCCCAGGGACCACAACCTCCCCGTGGCTAATTGATTGAAATGCAGGGGGCCAAGGGGCCCCCCACTAACCCGGGGACCGCCACCTCCCCGGGGCTAAACACCAAAAAAATGTGGCGGCACGCACCCCCCGCAGCCCAGCAGACCGCCAACTCCCCGGGGCTATATTAAATTAAAATATGTGGGGGGCTACTGCCCCCATGCAGCCCCGAGGATAGCCACCTCCCTGGGGCGAATATACTGGAATGCGGGGGGCCATGTGGCACCCCCCACAGCCCCGGGGACTGCCACCTCTCCAGGGGTATATTTAAAATAATGTGTGGGATGGCTCCAGCCCCCCATGCAGCTCCAGGGACTGCCACCTCCTCGGGGCTCGTATACTGAAATGCGGGGGGGCCACGCAGCCCCCCGCAGCCCCAGGGACCGCCATCACCCTGGGGCTATATGTAAAAATAATGCATGGGGGGCTTTAACCCCCTACACAGCCCCAGGGACCACCACCTCCCCGAGGTACAAATGAAGTAATGACAGGGGTCCGTTGCTGGCCCCGGGATCACCACCTCCCCGGGGCTATACAGAAGATGGGAGAGGGGGTGCACAGCCCCCCTCCAGGAGCCCTCCGTGGCCCTGGGGACCGCCACCCCCCACGGCCGGCTCCAGCAATGTCCCGGGGTGCCCATCCCCGGGATATTGTAGTTTGCTATGGCTTGGCGGGAGCACTCCTCCCGCCAAGCCATAGCAAACTCTGGTCCGCTTCATGGAAGCAAGAGCATTGATAATGCTCTTGCTTCCATGAAGCAGAGCAGAATTGCTTTTGGACAGAGGGAGCTGCATGTTTGCAGCTCCCTCTGTCCAAAAGCAATGCTGGCTCCCATAGGAGGCAGAGAGCTGGCAGGGACCGCGGGGACCTTGAGGCTCCTCCTTGGTCCCCAACAAGAGGCCATGCCCTGGGGGATGGGGTCCCCAGGGCAATATTGGCCCAGAAAGTGGGGCAGCGCTGGCCCCCGTCCCCATTTTTAAAAAAAGGTAAAGGCCTGGCTCCGGGGATAGGGTCCCCGGGGCTAAAATCAGCCTCAGGAGGGGGGCCACGTGCCCCCCCTCCCAATTATTTTTTTAAATGGGCATGCCCCGGGGATGGGGTCCCCTGGGCCATATCGGCCTGGGGAGGAGGCTGCTCAGGCCCCCCTCTCCATTTAAAAAAAAAAAATGATGGCCTGGCCTTGGGGGATGGGGTCCCCGGAGCCGAAATCAGCCCGGGAGGGGGCCGCTTGGCCCCCCTTCCATTTTTTTCAGGGAAAAAGGATCAGGCCCCAGGGGATGGTGTCCCTGTGGCCCAAAATGGTCCAGGGAAGGGGGGGCCACATGGCCCTCCTTCCTAAAAAAAAAGCCACAACTCGGGGGAGGCCCCGCCCCCTTTCTCCACTACTCTGTAATGTGCCTCCTGGCGCGCTCCTTGTTGGAAGATGAAGTCCCCTTGGCTGCTGACGGTCCTTAGGGGCCAAGAAGGCCTCCTGTTACATCCAGTAAGCCGCACACTGTGGGATTGCTGAGAGGTGGTCAGAGGCCATCACTGTGTCAGCGCAGTTCACTTGTACATGTGGCCCACAGTGCGTAGGCGATCTCAACATGTGTAACATGTAGGATTGTGTTGCGCATATGCCATGTAGTAAGGCGCAAGTATGTAGGCCCACACCAACAACGTATGCACTGTCTCCTTCAGCCCAAGACTTATATGGCAACGTATTCCAACATATTTGACTGTCATGTGGTCTGTCATGTGCTTGAGAAGTACTTACCAACCAGTAGGCCATTCCCATATGTCTCATTCTGGAAGTGGTCATTGATGGTGGAATGACGGAAGATGAAGGAATCATGAGCACTGCCTGGGTACTTTACAAGGACATTGATGAAGAGGCCCAGATGGTCCACAATTGCCTGCACGTTCATGGAATGCGTGTGCTTCCTATTACGGTACAGGTGTGATGTAGCTGCTGGAGGCACAAGTTGCACATGGGTGCAGTCCACTGCCCCAACACATGTGAAAATCCTGCAGTGACATAAAAGCCTTGCTTGTTTTTCTGTTGGTTGTGTGCTTGTGTAGGGGAAGAAGAGGTACTGGGATGTGAGGCTTATAATGGCATCCAGGACAGAGGGGAGGAATTTTGAGAGGGATGCCTGGGATACTCTTGCCACTCTGGCTGCTGGCGGTTGGAACGTTCCAGATGCCAGCAAGTGTAGGACACCCAGTAGCTTGGCCTGGGGAGGGATGTTGGTGCAGCGCTGCGATGCTGGCTGCAGCCTTGGTACAATCTGATGTAGGAGGCAGACAATGGCAGACAATTGACTCCCTTCTAAGCCTGTAATGGGCAATGACCTCCTCCTCTATGAGGTCAATGAGGGTAATCTTCGTCTGCCTCTTCTCCTGCGCTGCCTCCATGGTGATGGTGGTGGTGGTGAGAATGATGGTGGTGGTCTGCCTGGTGCTCCGAGCTGCAGTAGGAGTAGGTCCATAGTGCAGTTGAGCTTGCCAGAGTGATTTGAGTATGTTCTGCTTTTATACAAGTGGACATGCATCATTTTTACACCTGGTTTTCCGTAGCGGTAAAATGCTGCCGCTATTTTTTGCGTGTCTTTTGCTTAAGTAGCGTCATTTTCCCAAATCCTTTTAAATACGGCTGCGTCAGTTTTCTGTGGTTTTTTAAGGGGGAATGCCTACCTTGCATATCATCATCTCTAACTGCCGCAACCAGATCAGGTGCTGTGAAAAATAGGCTTCTTGTATCACGTTGTAAATATGGCGCCAAAAAAGAGCAGCCACAGCATCAAAAAAATGACGCTGTGGCAGCACTAGTTCCTTGTAAATATGCCCCATAGTGTGTCAGAGCACCTTACATGACACACATATTACACAGATACAATGAATGAAACAAGTTTGTAAATCAATGTGCAGAAAATATTACATGACATGTGATAATGAGGGTTATAAGGTGTAGGAGTCACATATCATTCATACTGGTGGGCATCATATGTTAAGAATGCTTGATCTCTAGAAACACAAAGTCAAGATTGAAAAAGTAACAGTGATTGGGATTGTCTGTACTAATACAACTTTATTAATACTCAAAGGTTCCCTTTTTACCAACCTTAGACTAACAAAAGCTTGAGAAAAATCAATAAGGGTTAAGCATATGCCTTGTGGTTTGCTTGTAGCTTCTTGATGCTGGATCATATCATTGTTGCAACTTGTCAATTTCAAGTAACAAAAGGATTTTTGTGACTAAAGAAGCAACCAGCTGAATTATCTAAATAAATTACAGATCTGTGATCTGCATCTTACATGTTGTGCTCTGCACCAGGAACATTAACCCTCTATGCTACTTTATGATGAGTCAGAACTACGACTAGAAAAAACACAGAGCTCTCCAGCAAGTACAGTAGCCTCCAGATCTATATTACTGTTATTATTATCCACTGAAATTTGCTGGGCACGCAGAGATCTCTGTAGTAGATTTACTGGCACTCAGGTGCGGCTCGTGTGGGTGAAAAGAGGCGGGCGGGGAGGAGATTGGGAGGTGGGGGAATGAGGGACGATGGAGACAAATAGAAACAAAATAAAAAAGAACTTACCTGCTGCCCTCCAGGATCGCGTCACGCTCTTCTGCTCTTCTCCTCTATGCTGCAGGTGGGCACAGACTCCCAGCCTGCCCTGCGGCCAATCCTGAAGCTACTCGCATGAATGAGAGCAGCTTTAGGATTGGCCTGAGCACCGATTATTTGCACTCCAGGACAGACTGGTAGCCTGTGCTTGCTTCACTGCACATGTTGGTTTGGCTGGTCTCAGACAGCCAGACAAACCCACATGCGCAGTGAAGGCAGTGCCAACAACTCCCCCTCCAGCCTGTCACCACCCTGGCCCCGCTCCCAAGACTCGGCACAAGAAAAATAAAATGATAATAAAACGGGTTTAAACCCGTTTTATTATTGTTTTATTATTCGAATTTTTGAAAGCGCTGGCGGGGGGGGCATGCTCCTCCGCCATAATGGAGGAGCCACCACTGCTGACACATTTATGCTTGTTGCCAATTTCTTAAAAGGAATACATTTGTACGTTGACTACCAGACTCCACTTTTCATGACTCTGCCCCTCTTGACCCTCACACCACCCACTTATTGCTCCCGCTCCTTGACTCCCATGGAAATTTCTTTCAAATTCCATGACTGACATATTTTGACCAGGGACATTTCATTTCACCAGTGATCAAGGATTGTTTTTTCTGTACAAGGCACTATTTACTTTTTCATCACAAAGTGGCTACAGTCATGTTTGCTCTGTTTGGCTGCTAAAGAAATATACATTGAATCCTCTATGCCCTTCAACTAAAAAAGGATGCAGCGAATAAATAATGTTATTTCTTGTCTCTTTTTCAGATTTTATAGGCAGGTCCAACCTTCTCGATCAACAGAGTTTTTTTATCTTTGGGGTTAAACTCAAGGAGGGAGTAGGAGGGGAGCAAGAGTCATTAAAAATCCCCCGGATCTGTCACAGGAGCTGCCAGTAAAAGCCTTTCCTTTGGGTCGTAGCTTTATTCTATTGTTCTATATCTGTATTTTTGCATTTGATGCCTAAAGCACATGGTTACCTTAATTCAGTACTAGGAGACGTGGGGTGAGAAACAGAGGATGTTCTTGACTGGATTTTTCTTTCCGTTCATTTTTTGAGTTGTGGATGTGTAAGTTTCCTCCTATATGCTTGATTCTGCCAGGCACATGGTGCTTGGGACACAGTGCCTCTCCTTACCTCCAACCCCTCCTTGACTCTATCTGTTGAGAATCACAAAATTCCTTCGCCACAGGACTTGAAGATTTCACTGTGGCTGACAAACCACCTGCTGAGGGTAGCCTGCAGTCTCTTCTTCACAATGGGGAGAGGATGTGGCCTTACGGCTAGAGCGGTCGACCTTGAAGCTGTGGAACCGGGTTCCAGTCTCGGCAACGACACTCAACATCCTGTGATTCTCGGCAAATCACTTAAACTACCCCCGTGCCTAACAAAAAATGAATGTGTCCATCTGTAACGAAACTGGTACTCATGTAAAGCGCTCTGATACCTGATATATTTGGGTTAAGTTTGCACTATATAAAACTCGAAAAAATAAAAACAATGCTGAAAAAAACGGGCTTCAGCCACTTTAGGAGCCACCTTCCACAACAATTTCCGATAGAGCTAACATTTTAGAGCCCTGGATGGGCAGCTCGAAGAGCTTCCACAAATTTGAATTTTTTGGCTCAGAGAATGGTGGATCTTTGAATGCATTTTTTAATTGATTGTATCACTGGTCATAGTTCTTCCTCAATCAAACCTGAGATGCCTATTAGTCTTTTGGAGTCTAGGGATTGGGGTTCATTTGCTTCTATCTGAAGTCAAAACCCCTCCCAGGGGCGAGCCTTCCTCCCCCTCTCAGTGCCCAAAAACTGCATCCCTTTCCCCCTTAATCATTCCATTGACAATATGATATGGTGCATAGAAAAGGCAGCAGTTTATTCAAGCATAACATGGTTGCTTATTTCGCAATTTTATTTGGTCATTCATAAACATCCATATTGTTGTACATCTTGCATTGTCCTTGTAACATTCTTGTAGTTGTTTACTTCCTGACAGCACAGTGTTTGCTCGAGATGTCCCTTTTGCCAAGCCTCTGTGTTTGCGGTTCCAGGCTTCCCTTGCTACCGATTTTGTGGGCGTCCGTTAGTATCGGCCCGGGCTGCAAGTGCCGTTCCGCTTGCCCTGGACCCTTGTTGGCCACTCGCCTTCTCCTCAGTGCCCCTGCCGTGTGGCATCCCAAGGACCCTGCGCGAGCATCTCATCTATTCTGCCTGTGGCTGTGTGCTGTCATTCGCTCACTCAGTGCCCCTGCCATGAGGCATCCCAAGGACACTGTGTGAGTCGCCCATCTACCTCTAGTAATTTTCTCTTTTGTGTACTTTTTCTGGGTTTCTTTTGCCCCTCACCTCGACCTCGTGGCTGTGACGCCTGCTTCCTTTGACGTGGGTGGGATTCCTTCTTTGGCCAGGGGGGTTCATATGCAAACTGGGCCCTGCGCCCCTTCTTAACCCCCCGGCCGCTTGCCACCTCGTCCCCTGATTGGGGGGGGCAGTGGCTACCTAGGTGGCGACCAATCCGGTGCACCCCCTTTTTTGCGGGCTTTGCTGCAGGCAGGGGAGGGCCCCCGCCTCCGGGCGGCGTTGGACCCGGGCCCCTATCGGGTCCGGCTGTGCGTCCCCCCAGCCTGTGTTTCAAACCTTCCTAGGGGCGAGCCTTCCTCCCCCTCTCAGTGCCCAAAAACTGCATCCCTTTCCCCCTTAATCTTTCCAGTGACAATATGATATGGTGCATAGAAAAGGCCGCAGTTAATTCAAGCATAACATGGTTGTACATTTCGCAATTTTATTTGGTCATTCATAAACATCCATGTTGTTGTACATCTTGCTTTGTCCTTGTAACATTCTTGTAGTTGTTCACTTCCTGACAGCACAGTCTTTGCTCGAGATGTCCCTTTTGCCAGGCCTCTGTGTTTGCGGTTCCAGTCTTCCCTTGCTACTGATTTTGTGGGCGTCCGTTAGGACCGGCGTGGGCTGGAAGTGCCGTCCCGCTTGCCCTGGACCCTTGTTGGCCACTCGCCTTCTCCTCAGTGCCCCTGCTGTGTGGTATCCCAAGGACCCTGCGTGAGCATCTCATCTATTCTGCCTGTGGCTGTGTGCTGTCATTTGCTCACTCAGTGCCCCTGCCGTGAGGCATCCCAAGGACACTGTGTGAGTCACCCATCTACTGCTAGTAATTTCCTCTTTTGTGTACTTTTTCTGGGTTTCTTCCGCCATGCTACCAACGGTTCGACGATCGGAGGGAGCTCCCCCCTTTCCCTCCTTGCCTGTTTTTGCTTTAAGAGAAACCCAGTTGTTCTAGGACCCCCACAATGTTAAGTACGAACAGGTCCATGCCCACCCCCATCAGGTGTACCCCATCTTCCAAGTGATAGCCCGGGGATCTCTGGTTAATGAAGCCGTGCCTTACGAAACCCCAGCTATTGGCCCTGAATATCTTTGCCATGGTAATGTTTAACTTGTGTCTGGATTTTTCAACTGCTCCCTGGTCTAGGGCCTTCCTCCACGCCTTGCGCACTATGATTTCTGAAAAAATTATCTCTGCCGGGCGGACTAACTTCGTTAGAGCTGCGAGGCCTGTGAACATTTTCTCCAAGAGGCCTCTCCTCCCTATGGCTGCCAGATCGTTCCCCCCCCAGGTGGACCACTACTGCGTCTGGCCTGCCACCTTGCCCCAGTGCCCTCTGTACTGCGGGGAGCAGCAGGTCCCACCTTATCCCCAATTGTCCCAGCCAGATCACTTCTGTGTTCCGGAGCCAGATTCTGCCGAATTCAAACTTGCTTGAGCTGTTACAACGGACCTAGACGGTGGCAGGGTAAGAAACCAGACTCAGTATACTGAGGGGCGTATGTAACGTTTGAAGGCACCCGATGCCAGCGCCCTATTGCTTTGATCCGATCCGCGCCCAATCCCAGGTCTGCCGCTGTGGTAGCCGCCCCTATGCGGAACAAGTGTGACCCGAATTCGCTTGGTGGGAGCCCAGCCCTTTCCAGTGTTTTTTGCATTATTGCTATGAACTGAAACCGGCTTAAGCATGACCCGTTCTTATGTATAAATAGCGGCCCCAGTGCCAGCCCTTCCTACAGCATATAATCTCGGACTAAGCACACCAACAGAACGTCTGGTCCTTGATTCAATTGATCCTAGTAAACTTCCCTTTGCCCGCCTGGTCCGTTTTTGACTGGCGTAGGTAGATTACCATATGCCCTGTTCCCATGTTTACTTCTGCTCTGAGTATGCATGCCTTCCCCGGGTTCCCTTTCGCAGGGGCCACTATCTCGCTCAACCTATATGCCCCGAAGAACGCCAGTGCGAATGCTGCCCTGAATAGCTTTATCTCCTGTTCCCTGTTGCATACCTCATCTAATGCGCAGATTGCCTGTTTTAGGACCACAAAATCAATGGGCCGCCGCCTATCCCCATCTCTAGGCTGTAATCTGCTCCAGCCATTTATGGCCATTCTGCATAAAAAGGACCTTGTGGGATCCTTTCCGGATGCCAGTGTGGAGTAGTAAGCCACTGCGCTCAGGTGTGCTTGTGCCCATGATTTGCTCTTCCCGTTCTGGAATGCCCATTCTAAGAAAGCTGTCACCTCCTCCTGTCTTACCATCTGCTCCCCCCTGGTGCCTGTAATGTCAGCAAAGGTTGCCCAGCACTTACGATAGTGGTTCTCTGTCTTGGGGGCCAGTGCGTTGTCCAACAATTCTCCCATTCCTGGTCCACCAACTCCCACAGTTCTTCTGGTACTGGTGTCATAGCCTGGTCCACATCCAGGGCGAGCTCCCTGAACTTGCCCCACTGAAAACAAGAAATGGCATCCGCTATTGAGTTGTCCACTCCTGCAATGTGCCTTGCCCTGATAGCTATGTTTGCTTTCAGTTGGCAGTCAACTAGCTTACGAAGTAGGTTGACCACAGCCGGGCATTTTGCTGTCTCTAAGTTTATCGCTTGCACCACTGCGTGGTTATCTGACCACAGGATTATCTGTCTGTTAGCCAGTTTGTGGCCCCATATTACGAAGGCTACTACAATGGGGAACAGTTCAAGCAAGGTGATGTTGCTCATGGTCCCATTCTGCTGCCATCTGTCTGGCCATGCTGCAGCTGCCCATGTCGACCCCAGGATGGCCGCAAAGCCGTAGCCCCCGCTGAATCAGTGTAAAGTTCTAGTTGGTCAGCATGCACCCACGGTTCACGCTACATGAGAGTACCGTTAAATTTGGTCAAGAAATTGTCCCATTGCCCCAGGTCCTCCCGCACCCCTTGCATGATGCGAACCCTGTGGTGCTTCTGTGACATGCCCCTTGTCAGCCAGACCAGGCATCTGGCAAAGGGGCGCCATGCGGTGGACCACTCTCATGGCGAAGTTCAGTTTCCCCAGCAGCTGCTGTATCTCGCCTAACGTCGCCTTCCTTTGCTGCCGTAGGCGCCGTATGATTTCGCGCAGCTCATCCACCTTCTCTGGTGGTAGTTTGCACGTCCCGGCCACCGAATCCAGTTCTATCCCGAGGAAGGACAGCTTGGTGGTTGGGCCCTCGGTTTTGTCTTGTGCGAGAGAGATTTTCAACTCCTGCGCCAGGCCCACAAACAGGCGGAGGAGGTCAGCACATTCCCCTGTTCCCGCCCTACCAATGAACAGGAAGTCATCTAAGTAGTGGACCCTTCCCCCTGCGGGATGGCATGTCCTGAGCTCCCATTCCAGAAAACTACTAAAGGATTCGAAATACGCGCAGGAAATAAAACAGCCCATGGGCAAGCATTTGTCATAGTAATTTCTCCGTGCATTTGAAACCTGAGGAGGTGATAGCTGTCCGGGTGCACCGGCAATAAGAGGAAAGCTGATTCTATGTCTGTTTTGGCCAATAGTGCCCCCTTCCCTGCTTGTTTGATCAGGTCTACCGCATCGTCTGAAGAGGCTTATGCTACTGAGCAGCTGCCCTGCTCCAACCAGTCATTGATGGAGTCCCCATGTGGGTGTGACAGGTGGTGTATCAACCTAAATTTGCCTGCTTCTTTCATATGTACTACGCCCAATGGTGAAACTATCATGTTTGGTAGTGGAGGAGATGGGAAAGGGCCGGCTACTCTACCCAGCTGGACCTCCTTGGCCACCTTCTGTCTAGCCGCCTCTGGGTTGTCCCGTATCAATTTTAAGTTGCTGCTATCCCACGGGGCCACAGGTCCTTTGTAAGGGATGGGGAAACCCGCCGTGAACCCTTCCGCCAATTGCTGTCTGTCTGCCTTTCTTGGATAGTGAATTAATAATGAAACCAGCCTACTTGTTTTTATGGGAGTGGGCAGTGGAGGTCTTTTGAAGTGTTGCCTCACCCTGGTTGTTACTTCTTTGTGTTGCCTTTGTCCTGTTGGTACTGGTCCCTTGCGACTGTCTGCACTGCACGGCAGGATGGTTCCCCCCGCAGGTCCCACAGCTATGCTTAAACCTGCATGCGCTCCCCCATTTACACTCATCTTTGTCATATTTCCAACATGTAGCCACTCGGGTTTTACCCGTCCTGTTGCCATGGTGGCCTTTGCCCTTGAAACCTTGTCCTTGGCCTTCGTATTTCCCTTTGAACCCTGAGGGACGAAAAGTGGATTCCTGTGTGCCGAGGCCTTCCCTGGCCGCCACCATGTGGGTCGTGAAGCCCTCCATGTCCTGGCAGTCCCATTCCATTATCGGCCATGTCTGCATCTTTTCCCTAAACTCTTCATCATACCTCAACCACGCATCACCCTGATACTTTTGCTGCGCTTCATGCACCTTCTGTTTATATAAGATCAGTGCTGCTGCACTCTGGGGGTACTTCTCTATGAACACGCATGCCAGTTTCCTGAAGGCCCTTAACCAGTTTTCTATGGTTCGCTCTACTCTCGGTTTGCATCTATCCCTTCTGTCCTCGTCTTTCTTGTCCTGAGCTGTGAGTTCTAAGCCTGCCTGGCGCACCTCCATCAATGAGAAAATATCTATATATTCCTTTCTCCAAATCCTTTCCTTCACTGTTAGTGGAAGAGGTTTGCTAAACCCAGTAGCTTTGTGGTGGTGGGCCGGTCCCCCGGGGAGGGGCGTATGTACTCGTTTGCAGGTTTTCCCCCCGGGTCCTGGCCCTACCCTGCCCCGGCCGGGCCGTTTGCCTCTGGCGCTGCCTTGCCACCATGTGCGGCCTCCTCCGGCCCTGCGCCCCCTTTTCTCTTCTCCCCCTGCCGGCTTTCTTGCCTAGTGCCATCTGTTCTTTGACCAGGCCCCGGGCCCTCCCCGCTGCGTCCCATATTTGTTTGGGGTCCCCCCAAATGGGGATCCTGGCCCAGGCCATTGCCAACAAGGCATCCATGCCGCTGGGTGTGGCTGCATTTGCCCCCATGCCTCCCCCTGAAATTCCTGCTGATCCCCTCCCGGGTTTGTTGACCAGGGGGGCTGAAAGAGCCATGGCCCCTGCACTGCAAAGTTGCTTATCCCTGATTGTGTCCCATAATTCATGATTTGCCCTGGTCCTCCCTTATCTGGACACGCCTGCCCTTTCCCATGCCGCCCGCACCCTGTTGTTTGGTGCATGGTGCTTACCATCTCTGCTGTTCACCGTGAACCTTGGTCCGCTGCGTGACTGCTGAGGGGGTGCCGTGCTGGCCACAGACCCCTCATCGCCGCTGCTACTCCCTTCGGTGTCTGAGCCAGACCACACCTCCTGTGGTGTGGTTGCCCTGTGCCTGCCCTGGATTCCATTCCTTGCACTGGTGCCCCTTGCAGCGGGCTGCCGTGGTGTTTTCCGAGCCCCCTTGTTGCCTGGTATTTCTGGGGCCGCCGTGCTGGCTGCAAGCCCCTTATTACCCGGCCGTGTGGGGGGTGCTGGTGCTCTTGCCTGTGCTGGTTTTTGCTTTTTCTTGGTGGGCCCCTTTGCAATGTGATTTTCCATCCACGCTTTTCCTTTGAGGGCTACCAATGCCCTTGCTTTTTCTAGTAGTGCTTCTAAGTCTCCGTCCAGCTCAGGCCCAGAGGCCTCTTCTGATTTTTCTTGAGGGCTTCGCTGTCCCCAGGTGTTTCCCTAAAGCGGGCTGGCATTCTTTTGCTCCTTGCAGCTGCCCCATGCTGCCCTGCCATTGCTTCCTGCTGTTTTCTCTTGTTTTAGGGGTGGGGGGCTGGGCAGTGACCCACGTGCTAACAATGCCAACGGTTCCTATTTTCCCTCAAACAACTGTGGATTTGGAGTAACGCCGGTTGTGCAATGCGATGCGGGGTCCCTCATTCTGTCAAATAAACCAAGCCGAGAATGATTGCCACTTTTAAAAGCTCTCCCGGGCAATCCGGCACCAAAACAGCTTTTTTCTTGGCACAGCTGAATCCTTACCGTGCCCTGCGATGCATCTCTGTCTCCTGCGCTAAGCTGCGGGAGGCCCCACCTCCCCCTCGGTTTCCTGGCAAGGGAGGGAGGAGACCTCCGGTGCGCTGCAGACTTTCCCGGCTCCTAGTGAAGCTGGACCGCTCAGCCTTTACCGCTGCCGCTGGCTTCGATATCCGCTCCTGCCCGCGGACCAGTAACCTACCCCGCTGCGGCTCCACTCATTGATGCGGCTCTGACATGTCAGGCTCCGTCGGAGGCGATACCAGATCTTGCCAGTCACAGCTGGTTCCAGCCGAGCCCTTTTTTCTTGCTTCGTCCGCAACTATGCTGCTCCGCAGGGGTCCCGCCAGGTCCTGGATGGATCCTGATCTGAAGTATTCTCGTAGCAAAAGTGAGCTTCCACGACGTCCTCCATAGGCTGCAGCGATGAACCTCGGCACCAGGTATCCCGTCTTTGCCGGGGGGGGGTTGTATGCAAACTGGGGCCCTGCGCCCCCTCTTAACCCCCCCGGCCACTTGCCGCCTCGTCCCCTGATTGGGGGGGCCAGTGGCTACCTAGGGGGTGACCAATCCGGTGCGCCCCCTTTTTTACGGGCTTTGCTGCAGAGGGCCCCTGCCTGCGGGAGGCGTTTGACCCGGGCCCCCATCGCGTCCGGCTTTGCCTCCCCCCGGCCTGTGTTTTGATACACAGGGGCATATTTACAAGGGCATATGCCCCCCTACCTCTTTCGTTGCACAAAGTACTAATGGGTTTTGTGCCCCAAGACATGTTCTGATTCTCCTGTTTAAGCCTTTAAACCAGCCCTGCACTTAGGGACCGGCGGCAATAGCGCAGCAGTGAGAGATGGTTACCTCTATCAGCCATTTTCTAAATTCATACCATGTTCCATGCCAATATGTCCACATAGCCTGGCACATGAATAGAGAGAACGCTTTTTTGTGTTAATGTATCTTTGTTAGAAGGCAAAAGAAGAAACATACCATTATTCAACATCATATGCATTTAACATTGCAAAACAACAAAATGGCGTTGTATATCAGCAAATCTTATCAACTACTAACATTCCCCCTTATTTGGGCCAACCATGGGGGCTCCATTTTTTATCGGTATCCCAGTGTGACCTAGGACATTCTCATGCATGCATGTGTGCCCATCCACAACTTCTAATCATGACAAATCTAGACCCTACTGTAGGACCTCCAGTCTCTTTTCTGCCCCAACTAATTCTTTCTGTCAGTCACATACCCTCTGCCTTCCACCTTTAAATATGATATATACAATCTTTGGAGATCTTGAGAGGGGAGGTGTCCCAGCCCCTTAAAGGCCCTGTCAAAGCTATATTTGTGTGCCGTGTGCCCTTACCTAATGGCCAAGGTTTGGGCCTGTGACCTCTTGTCAGGCTGTGGTCTCTTGAACCACTATATCTCAGGCTTTTTCCCACCTGGGAGCCAGTATTCATGAGCACATTTCAAGACGCCTAACATCAACTGATGTTCCTATAAGAACATACATTACATCTAACCACAGCTATGCCTTCCCCCTCTCTGGTGAACTCGGAGTGGTGACAGTGCATAGTCACCAAGTCGTAATGTTATCTGTCTCCTACTCATTACCACAGTATTCATCCTCGCTTGGAGAGCTGGCCTGTCCTTATGATCCTTTAAGTTTGGGGTTGATTATGAAGTTTCCCCATAGTTCTGGAAACTTGGCAAGTTGATTGTTGAGACTGGCTATTACAAATTTATAGGTGTTTTTTTTATACTTCTCCTGCAACCATGTGTCTTTCTCAGGGCAGTTGTTAGACCACGAAAGCCTAAGTATACAAATCTTTGCTGTGGCCACTGCTGAGACTAGCCATCGCTGCTGTTGAAAAGATATGGCTTAGAATTGATTCGTTTAGCAAGGCAAGTTGTACCAGCAGGTGGCCTCTCATACGTAGCATAACCCTACTATTTCTTTTTTTTTGTTTTTACTTTTTATTGGTTTTACAAAGAAAGGGAGTGGCGGCACCACATGAGTGGCAGAGGTTCAAGACACAACAATGTAAATAGCACAGCATCAGAGCAGTTATTCACCAGTGTACAAGAAAAAAAGGGCATAATAACTTTGAGCTGTGCAACAGGACCCAAGTCCCTCCAACTCTCTGTATCCCAAGTGCGTCAGGGTTAGCAAGGCATGCGCCTCCGGAAGGGGACCAAGGTTGATCCGCACATGGTTCCAGCTGTATGCCCTGGAGCCCGGCCCACTCCTTCCAGATTTTATAGTGTTTCTGGGGACAACTCCTCGCCAAATAAATTAGGCGCTTATGCCCCATACAGTAATCCATACCTTTAGCCCATGCCTCAACGGAGGGGCCGTGGCATCCTTCCAGGCCCTCGCAATATCTTTCTTGGCAATGATCAAGCCCAGCCAGAGCAGTGCCCTTTGATATCTATTACCCCCCAGGTCGTCAGTAATATGTAACAGGATCAGCTTAGGAACCCTAGGGATGGGCCAGCCCAGTACCTCCTCCAACCATCCCAAAACCCAGTTCCAGAAGTGAGAGAGTATGGGGCAATGCCAGAAGGTATGAGGGAGATCTTCCTGTGGAGCATCACACCTCAGGCAGCTCCCGGCAGCAATCAGACCCATGCAATGTAGTTGTGCCCTTGTGAAAAATACCCGATGAAGCAGTTTCAATTGTATCAGTCTAAATTGGGACACTATCACAGACTCCCTAGCAGTCGCTAATGCCTCCCCCCCCATCCTGGTCATCCAGATGCCCCAGATCCCCCTTTTGCACACTTCTCACTGCCACCATTGGATCCGGCATGTTGCAGGAAAGCATGTTGTAAATCTCCGACAGTTGGTGGTCCTTTATGTCTGTGAGAATTTTTGCTTCCAACAGGGAGAATTCAGGAACCTTCACCACAGACTGTAGGAATGGTGAAAGTGCATGACGAAGCTGTAAGTACAGAAAGAATTGTGTTCGGTGTAACTCAAATTCCACCTGTAAGTCCTGAAAGGACTTCAGCGTCCCCCCGTGTAGCGAATCCCCCTGTGTGGAGATACTTATGGTGTCCCAAGTGAAGAAGCCACGTAAGGCCGCTACCTGCAGGAGCAAAGTGCAACGCCACAGTGGAGTCTCAAGCGTCAACCTACCAGCCCACCCTGTGGATTTCATGGCCAATGTCCAGACACCAAACACCACTCTTGTGGCCGACAGGAGGGTATCTGGCGCAACTCCGCCTTAGAGCAGATGCAAGAGATCTGAATGACCCATCCCTCCACTGCATATGCCAGGTCGATGAATCTCCTAAACCAGCAATCATTCACTACAAGCAGGTGCGCAGCCCAGTAATATAAAAGCAGCTCAGGAGTGGCTATCACCCCTTTGTAGACCGATTGACAGCATTTACGAGGTGGACCACTCCCACAGCAATGCTCTGAGTTGCAGGTTCACCCTAGTGAAGATATCCTTATCTATGGGGAAAGGCTGACTCTGTAGTTGGTAGAGAAGGCGTGGCAGTGACACCATTTTAAAAATGCCAGAGCGCCCCAACAGGGCCAGGGGGAGAGTGGACCAGAACTTAACGTCTCTCTCTAGACCCTCCAATTGTGGCCACAGATTCCTGCCAAAGGAACACTGAGCATCGTCCGTGATAAAGACCCCTAGATATTGAAACCCTAACGGCATTATTGGAATACCCGATGCCCACGAAATATCCACAGGGCGGGAGCTATTGGATATATTGAAGACTTATTGACATTCATATGAAGCCCGGAGAAAGATCCAAGTAGTCATAGACTGTGGAGAGCTCTGGGCCCCGACAACTGGAATATTGAGGAACAGGAGGACATTGTGAGCGTAAAGCGAGATTCTGTCACTCAGCTCCGAAGTCCATTGAAAACCCTGGATCTGCGCATCTACTCGCACCCAGGCTGCCAGTGGCTCAATCACCAGAGCAAACACCAAGGGTGATAAAGAGCTACACTAAAGAGTACCACGAACCACATGGAACCACTCTGAGGAGACCTGCCTGGGGCCACACCAGGTGCCAGATCTCTACCGGAAAAGCCTTAGGTCCTGGTGCCTTACCCGCCTGCAATTGCACCAAAACAGCGCATAGCTCGTCACACACAATGTCCGCCTCTAGCAAGTCGCGTTCCTCTATTGTCAATTGAGGCATCGGCAGATTGAGCACAAATGCCCATAAGTCTGCTCGAGGGCTCAGGGGGTCCACACTATATAACTCTTGGTAGTAGGAGGCAAAGGCCTGCGCAGTGGGCTCACTCTCAGTTAACCTCGAGCCATCCTCAACCTCCAAGTAGGCTATTAGGACCCCTGGTTTTCTAGGGGTGCACAGCCATTGAAGAGTCTTGCTGGCCTTGTCGCCCCATTGATATACTCTGCCGCGAGTGGCCAGTCATGCCTCCTGCACCTCATGTGTGAGCTCCTGTTTGAGCAGTGTCTGTGAGTGCAACGGGTCCCGTAGAAGGGCCTCCTGCATCGAGGCCAGATAGCGGCCCTCGAGATCGAGTATGCATTCTTTAAGGTCCATGACTTTCTGCCATGCACGGACCGCCTGGCCTTTGCAGTAACTAATAATATTGCCCCGGACAGTAGCCTTCTGGGCCTTCCATAGCGTACCCTGGGAGGTCACTGACCCCTGGTTTTCAGTAAGGAATCATTGACATTCTTGAGAACACATTTACGTAAAATCTTCAACCCACTGCCGCCCTCCCCGGACCCCATGTCAAATCGATCATCACCGGCGAGTGATTGGGGAGACCCTGAGCCAGCAGTCTTGCATTCAGAACATGGTGACCTTCACTTTGATGCAGAAGAAAATAATCGAGCAGAGAAAAAGAACGGTGGGCCTCTGAGTAGAATGGATATCCCCTTGTGATGTGCTCTCCATATGTCAATCAAGTTCAAACTATGAAGAAAGGTGGGAAGCGGTGTCGAGCTACAGCCTGCAATGGCGGAGGTCAAGGACCCATTGAGACTCATGTCACATACCCCGTTAAGGTCACCTCCCAATATCCATGGGCCTTCTGGAAACTGAAGTCCCCGAGTATATTAAAAAATCGGACGTGAAAGAAGGAGGGGCACAGACACACAACAAGGAGAGTGGCAGGCCATACAAAAGTGCCTGGAACCACCTCAAACCATCCAAATCCATCATGCCATACCCTGGAAACCACTAGGGGCGTGCGTCATCTGATGAGAGTGGCCATACCCCAAAAGCCACAATGAAATCCTGAATGGTACACCTGTGCAAAGCCTCGACGAGCTAGAAAGGGACACCTATTGCCCAGTAGATGGGTTTCCTGGAGCATCACTATATTGGCACCTGTCTGCAAGATGCTTTAAGGACTGCCCCCCTCTTAATTTTGTCCAGCATCCCATTTACATTCCAAGAAAGGACTTTAAGTGTACCAGGGATGACCTCTGTGTGTGCCCGGGCTTCGTGGGCCGTTGAACTAGGCCATGATCTAACTGTGACTGCAAAATGTATTAAAGTGTTGCACGTGCCCACCAAGCCACCGCCCTCGCTGCCAACCAAAGACAGTAACCCTAACCCTCTCCCCTGCTCAAAACCTCCAAACCATTCCCAATCACCCACCCCCTCCCACAACTCCCACCCCATACTTCGTGAACTGGAAGTACCTGTCGTGACACAGCTAGGGACCTCAGCCAACAGGGCTAACTTGAGAAATACATCTCTCATATCATGCATACTTCCTCCCTACCCAACCTAACCTCAACCCCCGTAGTGAAAAGAATAGAAGGTAAAAGAGAATCAGAGAACAAGAGAGAGAAGCAATAAGAGAATAGAGAGAGAAAAAAAGACAGAGCGTGAGCCCGTAAACCGTACAAACCACCACACATCTTCAGCAAATGTTACAACAGCACCAACGCTTGCACCCAAAGTTACATCACGATCAGCTGGGGGAGCCCGTGAGGAGTCCCCAGTAGCAGACAGCCCAGCTGAGTCCTCTGCTGCCATTGGAGAGTTATCTTGTCAGAGAGAACGCTCTGGACCCAAGGACTGGGCTCTCCTTTCATTGCGGCGTGGCCGCTTCTTCAAGGTGGTCAAGATGTCATTCCCTGGGAGGACCCCCAATCCACCCCCTGTCCCTGCGCAGCAAAGTGCCTTCGGTGTTCAATGTGGGACGTTCTTCCACCCAATCCCAAACCATCTCAGGAGTCTCAAAGAAGAATGTCTTGTCTTGGAAAAGGAACTTCAGGAGGGCCGGGAAGAGGAGCATATAAGTGATTCCCAAGGCACTCAGTTTTTGTTTGGCTTCCTGAAAAGATCTCCATTGCTGTTGGACCCTTAAAGTATAGTCCAGGAAGATCATCACGACATAGGAGTGAGACAACAGAGATTCCATCTTGCGTGCTGCCCTGAGAACAGCATCAAGGTTGGCATAGTTTGTCATCCGCAAAATGAATGGTCGGACGGCGCCCAATTATGAAAGAGTTCGACATTTTATCCTTGTGAACCCAATTCAGCAGCCACTCGTACATGAATGTAGTAGGGGTTGTCTCTTCCACGCCCTCTTTGATGGCCACGATGCACAGGTTGCTGCGCCCTGATCTACCTTCCGCATCTTCAACATGGGCCTCCATGCGCCCCACTAGGCATTGCAGGGTTACCAATCGTGTTTCATGCAATTTGGCGGTATCCTCTCCCTTGGACACCCTGCTCTCTACTTCCGTAACCCTATGTATGGTTTTCCGCAAGTCCTGTTGGATCAGGGCCAGATCAAGCTTTAGCTCGCCCATCTTCCCCTCCAGAGTGACTTTAAGATCATGAATTGAATTTAGGATTGAGGACATCTGTGACCCCTCATCTGCGTTGGCACCACCCCTGCCTCTCCCACATGGGAAGTCTGCTTAGTGAATTTGTCAATCTTCTGTTGGGAGGCAGTGATCACCAGCTTGTCTTTTGCCATGGCGCGAGCCGATGAAATCCAGTATCTATGGGTTCACAGGCACCCAGTACAGAGAAGGCGACTATTATAGCCGGTCTCCTTCACTATGCGCCTCAGGTTATTACCTTCTTAGTGTGGAAAGGGTCCAAGGTCCATTGCAACAAACCCCCTTCACCACAACCTTGAGGCCCTAATGTCACCTTTGATCGAGGCCAAGGGGCAGCGTTCACCCCCTCAGGGTTAGATCCTCCGCAGCCGACTCCACAGCTCCACTCAGATCCTCTGCGCTTCCTCTCAGAGAGACACAGGACCAGACCAGCCCCCATCAAGTCAGAGGAAGCCCCCATGGGTTCTCCACAAACAGTCACCTGCGCCTCAAGGGAGAGGAGCGGCCCGCACCCAGCAGCCACTCTACGGCACCAGGTGCCAGCGAAACCAAGAAAGGAGCAAGGGGCCCAGCATGCAAGGCCTCTCCCACTCCTCCAACATCCCCAGCAATGTGGGGCCACAGGTGGAGACACCCAACAGCTCTGGCACCTCAGAGCGCAACCTCCAGCGGTCCAGGCCACACACAGCTCCTTCCAATGCAAAGCCCAAATGGCAAAAAGTCAATGATATAATCAGCACATGTTGCCCCAAATAGTACCTTTCAGGTCTGTACCTCCTTCAGGCCCACAATCTGCCTCAAGAGCACCTCTGTTGACAGCAAAACGGAGGAAGAGGCACCCCCTTCGCTCCCCCTTCTCCATCACAGTCAGTGAGGAGTCCCAGCACCGAACGGGACCCAGCATGGCATCTGCAAGGAAAAGGGCAACACGCCACTACAGCACGGGCCCACCACCCATGCACCATCCACACCACGGCTTCAGCCCAGCTTGCGGCACCACAGGAGGCCAGCACTCCGCAGTAGTCGAGCCCCAGCTGTCTTGTGTTTAGCTCTTGGCCCTGACTCTTGGACCTGGCAGGCCTGCTACTTCAAAGCAGCCACCGCGGACACTTTCACTGTCGATCCTCACCCACAGCCCAGCTCAAACGAGAAAGCAGACAGCTGGGGGAAGCAGGGGTAACAGCTCCGGGTGGTCAGGGTGGCCATCGGCTACAGCCGAGCCAGCGTAGCTCAGGCCCCGATTGGGCCCACACCTCAGCTCCGCCTCATCACCGTCTGCACGCCTACCTAGACTCTAGCCCTCTGGCACCGCACCCTGTGGGCAGGAAATCAGTGGAGGTGCTGTGTTGGTTATCAGCCGCATGTAGCAGCCCAACCACGGCAAAAGTACCCTGAGGACCGGCTGCAGTGATGGATTTCGGGCGCGGGTCGGTGGGGCTCCTTAGAGAGTGACCGCCTTGTTCTGCTGCAAAGCCACGCCCCCTACTATTGTCACTGCTTGAGCCTAGGATGGTGTCAGTCATAGACATTCCCACAGCAGATGGACAATATCCCCTTCAGTTGAGGAACACCTCCAACACATAGCCAGGGGGAAGATTTTAGATTGGCTCAGTTTCTTGTGTGATCTGTGCCACCTTAGTAGAACTTTGAAGTAACTTAGGCCCTGATTTAAATCTTGGCAAAACATTTGAGGATGACCCTGCAGAGAGGGCCAGGTCCAACATCACCTCCTCCGACCTAAAGCCAGGGTAGACTAATCAATACCTTGATGGTCTTCCCTTCTCTGGGGATAGAATGTGGAAATTACCCTACACTGCAGATGCACTTGTCAGTTCTATGCCCTTCTGAACCAAGTTGAATTCTTCTGTAAGCACTCTTCTGAGCCATTAGACTGACCCATGGGGAATCCTTCTCCTCATCTGTGGACCCCATCTGTGAGATTTCTAACTTTAATTGGTTCACAGATGCATCCCTGTAGGCAGACAGTACCACCATGGCCAACAAAGTGAGGTGGCCCATTCCGCCACTTGTATCAGACTTCTGTCCCCAACCAAAGGAAAACTCTGCCCATAGGGACAAAAACCAGATAAGGCCACTAACAGCTGTCAGTGTCAAAAGCCAGGACCCGAGCCATCCACTGCCAGGTGGCGGCTCCAAGTGAGGGACTTGAGTAGGCCTCGTTTTTAGCCTTGGGACAGGCAAGGAGTTCCCTAACTGCTCCTGATTTTTCCCAGACCTCTGAAATTTCTCAGAGTGGGGGCAACAGACCCAGGTGTTAGGCACCCTAATTCCACTCTTCTCCCACCAGTCCAGGGGTTGTAGCCTGAGACTGACTACTTAGTCCAGGGTCTGTACCTTGAGGCCGAACAGGTGCCTGGCAAGCCAGGACTTCTATGTAGGAACCACCATCCCCCTCAAGGATGAAACACTATGTCTGTGTCAAGCAGGGGTCTGCCTGGTGCATGTCTCCTGTCCTCTTTCTCTGTGACAGCACAGGCAGTACCTCCCGGTCAGAAGTGGCCTCAGCAGGGTCAGTCTTTATTCTCAGAGCTGGCAACCTCTGATACACTGGTCCTCCCACTGTGGACTGTTTACACCTCCTGCCCCTCAATCTGGACCTCCGTACCCTCCTGTTGGGAGTAGGACTCCCAGACACCAGGCTTTCAGGGTGCCCTGGGTGTTCGCCCCTCCCAGCTTTTCCAACACTGGTGGTAATTACTTTCCCATGATGCAGGTAATGGGCATCTGGGCACTTACTATGAACATCCTCTGGGCCACTTCCCTACTCTATTCTAGCCATAGGGTGGAAGAAGTCCTACCCATGGGTTTGAGTTACCCTACACACCTGTCCGGTGTACTGCTCTGGGGAAACCAGTCTTTCCACCACCATGATCTGAATGGCACAGGTATCCCTTAGCCAGTGACAGATATCCCATTAACTGTTACCTGATTGAAGTGATGACTCCCGCCCTCAGGAATCAGTTTACCCTTGGAATCCACCTCTCAGCTAAGGGACACCAAGGCATGCTCTACCCTCTGCCCCTGAGGACTACCAACCCCTGAGGCCACACCGGCCACTCCTGTACTAGTAGGTGGTTTCTTGGGGCAGAAAAAGTGCTCCTGCCTGTGTCCTAACTGAGAACGGGGTTGTAAGTGGGGTGGCCGGGGCCACTGCCCACCAGAACCTCCTCCCTGTTCTCAGAAGGGGCATGGGAACCCTTTGCCCCCACCTTATTCTAGGACCTGTCTGTGTCACCTTAGACCTCCCGCCCACTCTGCTGGGGGAACCTGAACCACCCTGCTTTAAGTTACTCCTATGTACCTCTTTTGGACCCTGGTGTTGAGCCAGCGGTCTGCCTCCTTGGCCAACTCCCTAGGGCTAATAAGCTTGCTGTCTATCAGGTGTTGCCGTAGCTCTGGAAAACAATGACTGAAAAAATGTGCTCTCTGGAAAACTGATTGTACAGCTCTGAGTGTTTACTTTACTACCCTTTACCAAACCACCCAGGGCCTTGCTAAAATACTCCACAAAATCTACCCAATACTGGTGGGGCAGTGTCTGGCTGTCCCTGAACTTCAGCCTATACTTTTCAGAGGTGAGTCCATACATTTGGATAAGGATGACCTTCATGTGGGAGAAATTCATCCTGTCACCCTTCCCTAGGGCCAACAAAGAGTTCCTCCCTTCTGTAGGTATGTGCTTCCACATACTGGCTCCCAATCTCTTTCAAGGACCCTGTGCATTTCTAAGGCTGCCTCGTAAGCCTCAAACCAGTTAACTATGTTGTTCCCTACTATAATGCTTGGCACCAGGTCTTCAGGTATGTGGACTCTACTTTCCTAATGAGACACTGTGGTTTTGCAGCTACCCGTTTTGTTGGTCCCTGTTCTTTGTTTGACCTTCAGGTGGAATGGGAGTGAAACTGAAAAAAGCAAAAGAGGCCAATCAAGGAGAATTTAAAAAAAAGGTTGAATCTGATGTCAGATTATTTATATGTGATTTTGGGCCAGATGTACGACCCTTAAATATTGCGACTCGAAAATTGCGTCGCTTTGCGACTCTCAATTTGCTACTCACAAAATGCAATGTACAACAGTGTCACAGACACAGTTAGCGATTCCCAATGGGGTCGCAAATTGCATGCCTCATCAATATTCATGATGGAAGCGCAATTTGCGACCCCATTAGGAATGGCTAGCACTCCCAGGGAAGGTGGCCTGCTGGGGTCAGCAGACCACAATGTCTGGGACTGCTTTTTAAATAAAGCAGTTTTTACAAAAAAATGCTGCCCGTTTTCCTTCAAGGAAAACAGGATGCATTTAAAAATGAAAAAAGAAACTTTTGAGTTTCATTTTTTAAGGGCAGGCAGTGGTCCCTAGTACATGGCAGTGAGTCTCGCTATTAGGAAGGGACGCCCCTTCCTGATAGTGAAAGTCGTAAACGCTATTTTGCGAGTCAGTGACTCGCAAAATAGCGTTTGTACATTTCATTATCCTTTTTTGCAGTCGCAAACGGGCCAATCTCCTGTTTGCGAGCTCAAAAAAGGGTCATACATCTGGCCCCTACTGTCATACATAATAACTGAATGGCACGGCACAATACAAGTACTGGATCCCAACACTGAACACCAATGTGAGAAAATGGGTTTTTGGTTGAGGGGGATGTGAACCCTTCTTAAGCAACAACCACAATCTCTGCCAGAGTGACCCACAAAAAGTCACTAAATCAATCTGTGCTTAACCCTCTGGTAGCCTGGCACAAAAGCAGTCAGGCAATGGTTAAAGTATTTATGCAGCATTCAAACAGTAATAAAGTGAAAAACACAACACAAAAAATATCCCAAAGCAATCTAGAAAACTAAAGTACATTTTAATAAATAAAATGATACCCGAATGACAAAAATCCAATCAGTACAACTGGACATATGCAATTTCAAAGACTTAGGTAAAAGTAGCGATAAGAAGCTCTAAGCACCAACTGGGGTTATGCATTTGCGCCGGACCAGGACAAGGTCACAAGTTCAAGCCGACCGCCATGGAGCGGATGCCAGGTACAGAACCGAATTTGGCCCGCTGATCAATGTATTTGGTTGTACTTGGACTGAGATGCGAGGTCCTGTGTTGCACTGCGTCGCATTGCATTGGTTCCAATTGGGCTACTGATCAGGAGCTGCGAGGTGCTGCATTGAGTTGAGATGTGTCACGCTACGTCGGTCCCGATGAGGCCGCCCATCAGGAGCTGCAAAGTGCTGCGATGTAAGGTCCTGCGTCAAGATGCGTTGAACTGTCTCGGTTCCAATGAGGCCACTGATCAGGAGCTGTGAGATGCTGTGATGCGAGGTTATGCGTCGATATGCATCAGGCTGCATCAGTTCCGATGAGGCCACCGATCAGGAGCTGCAAGCTGCTGTGATGCGAGTTCCTGCACTACGCTGCACCGAATTGCATTGCACTGCGTCAGTTCTGAGGGAACCCACAGTTGGGCCAGGAGGAGTACACTCTGATGCCAGCCAAAGGTCTAGGACCAGGAGGCATCTCTTGGGGATCAGTACCCTTTCCAGCGAGGAGGCCAGCACCAGGGCGCAGGCAGGTCCAGTTGAGTCTGGGCAGCTGGACAGATGCAGGTAAGGTCTCTGGAGCTTATTATGTCCCTGTAACTCAGAGCAGGAACTCAGCTAGCCCTTGGAGTCACTCTGGTGGTTCTGGGATCAAGTAGCAGGTCCAGTCTTCCTTCCGCAGTCCTGGTTGCAGCAGGGCAGTCCTTCCAGCAGCAGGACAGCAGAGCAGTTCTTTTGCTAAGTCTTCCACAGGTCCAAAAGTGATCTGAACAGTTGGTCTGAGGGTCCAATATTTATACATGGTGGTAGCTTTGAAGTGGGAAGAACCTCTAGACTTCCCCTCACATCTGGTTCTGGAACTTCCTTCCTCCCTGCCCTCGTCCCAGGATGTCTGGAATTATACAACACTAGTGTGAAGTTCTTTGTGGGTGTTCTGATCTCATGGCTGCCGAAAAACTCAGAAGTGAGGGGAGGGCCGAGGAAGGGGACGCGGTCAAGTCTTTCAGCGCTTCCCCTGTGTCAGTCCTCCTCCCGAAAGCAGTGTTAGTCACGGTTGGGTTTCTAGAATACGGCAGCATATAAGCTGCACTCTGAAACCTGTTATTGCCTGTAATTGTTTACCGACTGCTGACTGCTTTTCTAAAATTGGTACGGTGCATGCATACAAGTATTTCTGGGCATATACTCACCGTCCAGTGTTAGAACTCCATAAACGTAATTGTTGGTGATATACACATTTTGCGAAAGGAAGAAAAGGCTATTAATTGATGGGTTCTCTACCAAAGCATAGTGATTGAGCGTATACGACTATTGTTTGTTTCTAAAGACTTTTTAGGCTCTTCTTGGAACATTACTCAATCACTTTTTTCCTATGGATTTAGTTTTGCAAGGCATTGAAGAAATGATGTAATTCTGGCTTATATAGGTTTACTGAACCCCTGTCTCTTTTGGTGTTTAGGTAACTATTGGGTCCTATAGGGGTGTTCTAGTTTTGGGGATATTTAGTTTCTTCATTTACTCAGTATCTTGTATTTATTTTTGTTTTCTCTGGATTTACACTGCATTCACAGGGTTTCAGCCACTAAATATAAAGTGGGAAAGTGCGTGGTATTAGGTAAAAACAAACTCTTGTCAGTTTATAAGCTATGTTGGTCTTGTTTAAATGGTGAAGGTTCTAAAAAGTTCAATATATTCTTGTAGATGCGCAACGATACTAGAGTACTGAAAGAACCTGCAGTGCTGAGAATTGATGCAGTCGCCTTAAAGGGACCCTACAATACTGTCTTTTATATTTTTTTTACTTCCCCGATCGCCTGTGTGCTGTTATCACCAGGAGTTATATCCATGTCGCAGATGGTTACAGGGATCCAGGTGTCATAGGGAATTAGCTTCTGGTTTCCTCATCTCTTTCCCACAAGATTGCACAGTCAGTTACTGAACTGGTTGTGCCCAGACGTTACAAAGTTGAGGCAGCTCCTTTGAAGTGCAAGTGAAGTAGGTAACAGTTGTGCCCCTCCCATCAGGTTAGGACGGCCCATCCTGCCAATACCCAGTCCCCCCTTTGATATACTGTCTGGGAGGAATACACAATGGCCAACTACTAACTACGCCTAGTTATGTGATCCAGTATACAGGCTGCAGGCACCAAATGTTTAGGACAAGAAAATGTCAACTTTCTAAAAGTGGCATTTTCAGAATTGTGACTTAAAATCCAACTTTACCATTAAAGAGGGTACTGAATTACAATTCCTTAAACACCAAACATGACATTTCTACCTGTTCTCAAACAGACAGGTCCAACAGGTACACCTAATATTTGTGGATCAAGGGGAAATGTTTATGACAATATCCCTCTTTATGTACCTCAAGCAGGGGAGGAGTTAGAGGAATTTCATACGGCAACTAATTAGCGGGAAAAGTATTTTGAGGAGCAAATAATTTTGCTGTGGATCATAACAAGGGTTACACAATAATGGGGTAAACCCAGAGGCGTCACTAGGACCTGGGTGAAATGCGGAACAATAAAGGGGGTCCCAGTGGAAAAGCAAAAATTAAATAGGGATCAACATCACCAGATTGCAAAATAGACAATATTTAAGCATATTGAAAATATTGAATCGCATTGAACATATAATGCATCATGTTCAAACATAGCATTTTTCAACACATGAGTTTATGTATAGGTGCCCCTGAAGGGGAAGGGAGGAGTAGGTGCATCAAAGTGCAATTGTGAGGGTGAGTGATGGAGGGAGGGCAGTGAACAAGGTATACATCAAAATGCATAAAATGGCCTAACCAGCCTTGACTAAGGCTAAATTATTTACAAAAAACAGAATGTCAAAATCGGACACGGTGAATCTATCACTGTTGTCCACATTCAATATCAAAAGCATGGAGCTGTCGACGTTTCGACCTCGGGATGTGGTGTAGGTAAATTCACTCCTTACAAGAGGGTCTTCATCAGGACCAAGGGGGCACCCTAAAGCCACCTGGTTATGCGGTGGAAATAACAAGCTCGAGCCCGAAGGCTCCTGGTGCAGAGAGGGACAGAGTCTTTAAATTGTATGTAGTCATGGATCATAACAAGTTCTTTGTAAGGGCACCAGAGCCTAATGAGCATGTTGAATCATTTGATACAGCTTTAAACGGTACTGGCAACAGAGTATTAATGTGAAGGCTTCGCATTACAACCCATCAGAGCCCAATTGTTATCTAGATATAGCACAATTAGTTTACATGAACCCTTATTCACTTCCAAAATTACCACACTAGACAAAACTTTAGATAAGGCTCATAGCAAAGAAAATTCCAACGAAGAAGATGCAGTCCAGTTTTTCAAATCATAATTTGTGTTCTCAGATTAATGTTTTATCTTCCACACATGATGCAGTAAATCAAACATGTTTACATCATTCTGGTCAATCCAGTTGTTGCTACATCTGTTTATTAACTCACAGCCCCACAACATTTAGACCTAAAGGATGAATCAAAACCAAAACACTGCTCAAACAAAATTATAGCAAACCAGGTATTTGTTACAACTCTGGATTCGTCCCATGTAGAAAAATTGCGCAACTGCCCAGCAAATGAGCCAATCTATCACAAATGGGGCAAATCTGGACACTTCAGCAAAGTGTGTAGCGGCGGGATAAGAGCTGAAGCAAGTTGTGTTTTAGATGAAGACAAAGCAATGTTGGGGGTACTGAGCAAAAAATGGAATAACTAATTTAAGTAGTTGATGTTGAAAGCAACTGTGCAATTGAAACAATTAAAAGATGCAAATATCCTGCAATAAACTAATGGTGGATATCAAACCAACTGTACGTTGGTATTGCATGATTGAATAGGAAATGCTGGCATGTGTCTGGAACACTGAGAAATTTAAAACATACGTATGGGGAAAACTGTTTGTAATAAAGTTGGATCACAGATCTTTAATAAACGTGCTGTTTGGAGCAAAAATAAAGAAAATCACAACAAGATTGATTAGATTGGCTGCTAAGTTACTGTAGTACTGCTTTAGGATAAAGTATTTACCTGGTCCAAAAAGCATGCAGGCAGACTGTTTATCAAGGTTTCTAGCTTTTGAAGGCTATGATGAATCTGCGGTGGACATCGCAAAGCGCATAATTGCTGCCTGTATGTTCAATTAAATACTATATGGTGGTGAAGAACAATGTAGGTTACAGGTAAGTCATGATTCTGTGTTGCCATAGGTTCACAATTACTTGGTGAGGGGTCGGCCAAGAGAGAGTTCTCTACCCCAAGACATACAACATTTTGGATATTAGGGAGTGAATTGTTGGAAGTAGATGTTTACCGTTTGAGCTGAGAAGCATGTTCCTGTATGCTTTCGCCAGAGAATTTTCGAGTTTGCCGACAGTGGTCATCTTGACTCCGCAGTGACCAAAAGACACATTAGGGAAGAATACCGGTGACCTAAAATGGACAGTGATGCCGAGCAATTCATGTGTGAATGCTCTCAATGTGCTAGGAGTGATAAACAATTGGTAACTGTTGCCTATGGAAATGTATGTGTTTGCTCCAGAAACAGCTTGGCGAAAATAGGACTAGATTTTTTTGGTACATTTCAAAACGTGCTTGGACGTTTATGCTATGCACTACTATTGATTGATCATTTGGCCAGGTGGGTTGAAGTCGCATTCTTGTGTGAACCCTGAACTGATTTCATCATCAGTTTTCTATGTGAAGTCTTTATTAAAGAAGGGGGTTCCAGAAAAGGTTTCACTGATAATGAAGTTCAGTTTACTTCCCATACCAAGTGTGACATTTGGAAATGTGTGGTGTGAAGCATTTGAGGATCCCATTCAAGAAACCACAGAGTAATTTTGTTTGGGTGTAATGTGTACAGAGTGTTGTTAGTTGCCAAAGAGATGTTGTTGTGGCTGTGTGTGAAAGGTTATTGGCCTTATAGTACTACTACACACATCTCCATTGGTAGGTCGTCCTTTGATTTGAAGTGTGGGAGATTAGCTTCTTCGACATTTCATCCCAGTTGGTTGCATGGTTATATTGCTAAAGAAATTTATTTTCCTAAAGTTTGCCAGAGAGCTAAGTGTGTGACTGATACTAGATGCAAGGTAAAATTTTAAAAAAAGCAACAGAGGTGTATGGATAACCCTTGAGTTCATTGTGGGGGAATTAGTCAGAATCAAAGATTTTGTGAAGGAGGGATTGTTTAAGTTTTGTGATCCTAAGCGTGTGTTGGAAGTGTGGACTAATGTTGTTATGGTCCATGTGGGACTGCCTTATGCTCCAGGTTGTATGTTAATGAACTGCCTCTGAAGAAATGCTGTTTAGCATGAAACGCGTCAGGCTGCTGAATGTTTGGCAAGTTGTCTTTCCACTGCGCTGCAGCTTCTACAATTAAACGGGAATTTACCTACCTGTGTGTGGCTTTCCTATATGGGCGAACCTTTGTTGTTGTATATATATATTTTTTTTTTTGTAGCAAAGATCCAATAATCACGCTCACTCAGGAATTTCCAATGGACTTAGGTTTATTCTTCAGTTACGCGTTTCGGGGAACACAGTCCCCTTGCTCACAGGAGTTAAAATTAGAGTGCAAAATAATTCCAGTGTATCTCTGTTGGGCCATAAATTACCAAAGCTCTAGAGGAGTTCAGGAAAGGACGTGAACCATATCAGCTCAAAGGTTCTCTCCCATGAGGGAAAGAAGTCCAGGAATGGCGAACACATCGTATGCATCGGCCAAAGTAAAGCCAGTAGAGTCCGCAAGAATCAAATGATGTGTCTCTTAGTCCGCAAAGAAGATGAAGTAGTTGACAACCCCCGCCTCTCTGTCACATAATGGATATTATAATCCTCAAGTTCTGGGGGTGACACCTCCTGGGTCACCTCATCTGGTCAGACCACTCAGTCCATTGGTCAGTTCGTATAGGGTGATTGTCATGCAGCATAAGGAAGACACGTTTTATGGCAAAAAGGTGGTGATCTTCACGTGAGCTGTCGAACCATCCAGAATGTATAATTTCTGAACAATATTCTTTTAGCAAAGGCGCATGACTGAGTTTAGGAAGACAGTTTCTCACGGCAGATGTTTGCAAAGTAACGAAATAGTAGCAAGTAGTCCTAGTATGTGCATGGGAACTCTTTCTGTGAAACATAGTTTCATTTCACATTACAAGTTTACAAAGCCTTTCCATGAGAACAGAATCAAGCAAAGTAGGGAAAATGCAGGCCTAAATTGAATTTAGTTCACGAAATACACAATATAAAATAATGGAAATATACATTACATTCTAGAGTATTTAAGACCTCATAACTTTCTTTTCAACTTATTTGCACTCATGAAGCATTTTAGTTTATCTGTAATTAGCACTAAGTATGACTTATTACTGAATTTTCAAAGTACCAACATATAAAATCTTTTCAAAACATAAAATAATAATATTGTTTCTAATAATGCTCATTAGTACATGTAGTACAGATTGTTCTGTGGAAGGTTCAAAGCATTTAGTCTTACAATAAACGTGCAGCACCCTTTTCTCTTTTCTCCCTTGGTGCACATTTCCACCACTGCAAATATGGAGTTTAAACATGAAACACTTTCAATACTACATGTAAATATTTCTAAACCATGTTAGACTTGATTATTTCTTCACACACTTCATTAATTTGATATAAATTGTTAGAGATCTTGTAACACCTAAGTGCATCACATTTACTTTTGATTGATACACATGGAATTAGCAACTAAAACAAGTTTAACTATAAACCAATGTTATTTAATATATACTTCCATCTACTCTACACTTTATCTGCAGGCTTTTAAGATGAAGCATCTAAGTCTTTTCATGATCTATTTCTCAAACGTTTTCTCTCAAAAAGTGTCAAAATCAGCTCTATGTGTCAACTAAAGGATTCAGCAGTTTACCTGCTTCATCATTGGCGTTGTGGAAGGGTGGCTAGAATGCAAAGAATCTATATATATATTTTTTGCTTATTAGTTAATTAAAACCATAAACAATGATCACAGAAAGTAAAGAGTATAACATAATTAATCACACAAGTCTCATTACGCCCTGCATGCTAATTTCATAGGTCCATATAATCTTTAAAAGTACAAATTTGTGAAGTTAAAAAATCCAATCCCCTGTTTAAAATCATCCCACTGTTATAAAAGCCAGAATAAAAACTTTGGCGGCAACAAGACGTCGCCCAAAGGCACAAAAGACTTGAAGGGTCAGGCTAGAGGATGACAACTGAAAAAGGCAATCCTTTAGCAGCCTGTCACTTTCAAGATAATAAACGGGCATCCCACGTTTTAGGGGAAAGGCCAATACCATAGTGTAGGAACAGTCTTACAAGAGCCACAAAAAAGCAGTCAAGAGAGTAAACATATATAACATTTTTACAGTCTCAAAGCACAATGCGGAGAGCACCTAATTTGTAACATTAAAGAAGCAAAGTGCGAGGGCTGAGCTGTTATCAAAATGTTAGAGGTATAAATAACATTTTCAGTCAGAACACAACTCGCTCGAGTAATGTCCATATAGGGTAATACCTAGTTTACAGCATAAATGGGGCAGCCCACGGGGCTAAACTACTACAGTATAAGCTAACAAGCTAACCATCCAGCACCAATAAAACGGAACAGCCACACTTACTACAGGTGCCCTGTAAAAGAGACCAAGTTAAAAGCAGCAATAAGAAGCAAAGCATCAAAACAAATCACAAGTCGGAGGGGGAGGGGGAGGTGATAACCCATTTAAGAAGGCCACGAGGAACTATGCCAAGACGCCAGTCCCCTTTAGGAAAGTGCAAATTTCATTATTATCAACCTTACAGTTTTCTTTAGAGCCCCTTCCTGGGGACCTGTTCAACAGGGGGAATGCTGATGTTTCCATTGTGGAAGGGTGGCCAGAATGCAGAGAATCTGTCCTCGTACTAAGGGCTTCATTATGATGTCAGTTGGAAAGGCTCCAAATGGCATTCGGATTTCCCTAACCCATGTCGGAACCCATGTTTCCGACCGACTCGGAAACATTTCTGACCAACCGATTACGACAGAAGGAAACTGTTCTGTCATTCTGACTCGGTTCTGACCGGCATTTGCAGACTCCGAGTCGGTCAGAGCTGATTCGTACAGCCCAATGGACAGCGTTTCCGACCGACCGATTACGATGTCGGATTCCGACAGCCTTTCCGACTCGGTCTGTCCGACACGAAAAAGGCTGTCGGAAACTGACTTTGGGGGCCCGTAGCAGGACCCCTTCACCCGAAGGCCTTCAGTTGGGGCCCGTGGGGGTACCCATGGGACCCCTCTTTCAAACCATGCACAGTGTGGCAGGCACCTAGGGGTGCCCGCCACAGGGTGCAGGGTTTCCGCAACCACCCCTTTTTGCAATGGGAGCCAGTGTTGTCGGAGGCTCATAGGCCCATATCCAGGAGCTTAACGGGCTCCTGGATATGGGCCAATGGCTCCCTTCAACAGACCTGCCAACACACACACAGTGCCACCTTGTGTCTCACAACATTGGCTCTCTACTCACGGTGTCCTGATGATGATCTGATATCATTCAGTGGAAGGCAAGATGAGCAGGAAATCTCTGCACAGTTTCCAGAATGTGCTTGGAATCTATGCACAGCCAACATCCATGAGGGTTTTGCAATTTCCAGGAGACAGCAGGGCCAGTCTCAGAATTTTGTTTGGTATTTTTCGGGCAAGGGTGGGAGTGGCTCTCAGGCATTGCTTGGCACAAACCATACCCCTTCCCCATTGCTACACACCCTCAGAGAGCCCTCCATGTGTGGCCATAAAGTAACAGACTCCATGCCCAGCCCCCTCTCTAGACTCCAATCCCTTTTCAATGCCCATCCTCTCCTTTCTCACACAGTGAAAAGTTTTTCGAATTTGGCAGGTCTGCTTTAAGCCTGGAAAACCCCTATAATAAATATGGCTGAAGGCTGCCACCATAAGCTCTGTCAGATGCATTGCAGATAAGAGGATTCACCACTCAAGACAATGGCCAAGAGGATTGGTCCCTTTTGTGTGGTAAGATAGCTCCGTGGATTAATGCACCTGCTGCATCAATGCAGAGATACACTTATAAAATCATTTCTGTAATATGCAGGGATAAACTTATAAATACATTTCTCTAATATGCGGGGATAAACCTATAAATACATTTCTCTAATATGCAAGGATAAACTTATAAATACATTTCTCTAATATGCAAGGATAAACTTATAAATACATTTCTCTAATATGCAAGGATAAACTTATAAATACATTTCTCTAATATGCAGGGATAAACTTCTAAGATCATTTCTGTAATATGCAGGGATAAACTTATAAATACATTTCTCTAATATGCAAGGATAAACTTATAAATACATTTCTCTAATATGCAAGGATAAACTTATAAATACATTTCTCTAATATGCAAGGATAAACTTATAAATACATTTCTCTAATATGCAGGGATAAACTTCTAAGATCATTTCTGTAATATGCAGGGATAAACTTATAAATACATTTCTCTAATATGCAAGGATAAACTTATAAATACATTTCTCTAATATGCGGGGATAAACTTATAAATACATTTCTCTAATATGCAAGGATAAACTTATAAATACATTTCTCTAATATGCGGGGATAAACTTATAAATACATTTCTCTAATATGCAAGGATAAACTTATAAATACATTTCTCTAATATGCGGGATAAACTTATAAATACATTTCTCTAATATGCGGGGATAAACTTATAAATACATTTCTCTAATATGCAAGGATAAACTTATAAATACATTTCTCTAATATGCAAGGATAAACTTATAAAATCATTTCTGTAATATGCAGGGATAAACTTATAAATACATTTCTCTAATATGCCGGGATAAACTTATAAATACATTTCTCTAATATGCGGGGATAAACTTATAAATACATTTCTCTAATATGCGGGGATAAACTTATAAATACATTTCTCTAATATGCAAGGATAAACTTATAAATACATTTCTCTAATATGCGGGGATAAACTTATAAATACATTTCTCTAATATGCAAGGATAAACTTATAAATACATTTCTCTAATATGCGGGGATAAACTTATAAATACATTTCTCTAATGGCTAAAATGATTTAACAAATGACCGAATTGCGCCCTAAGTCCATCCAAGTGATAACAGAACAGGCTCAATCATGTCCATGTCTGCAGCAATATCAAAAGGAAAGTGATTTAAATTATATTTTGGAACCTCAGGCTTTGATTCTTCTAATGATGACCATCGTAGACCTGTATAAGAGTTGCAGTGTTTATTAATAGTAAACCATTTTGTTATTCATGGTTTTCAAATGTGACCATTAGTCATAATATAAAGATTAAAGTTTGGAAACACATTGCCTTTTTTTTTTAGATAATGGAAACCATAACGTTACGCAAAGTGAGAGCATGTTCCTAATCATACTCCGTGCTCCTTTCTAACCTAATTATTAAAGTTACCGTCTGAGGAGCTTTCTATAGAATTGGTATTATTAATGTTCAAGTTGCGACGCAATTATAAAAACAACGTCGTAATAAAACACAGATACACTTTCACTTCCAGATGAAACCCCGTTTCGTGGTTTATTGAGCTTGGAAGGCATCAATTTGCCCGAACTATGGGGGGAGATTTTATAGGACTCCTTAAATAATCACAGATTGCTTTAGCCTTTCAAGCTCGACATTCCAAGGTATCAAAATGGAAACATGTGCTGATTTATGGCGTTCGTTCTATTTAAGTGCTTTTAAGGTTGTGTGTGGAGACCTACTGTGGCTTCTTTAACGGGAACCCGTTTCCAAGAATACGTTTTCACTCGTCCAAGTACACTCTAAGTTGACATTAGATATTAGCTCCCGAAAGTTAGCGGCAGTCTGATACCGACCTGAGAAATTTTTTTTTTCTCTGGTTTCTTTTCAAGTTTGGTCTGTGTTGACTGGCAGTTTGGAGACTGATTTAAACATTTTAGTCTGGGCTGCTGTTCACTCACTTTAACTGAAACACATCTCAGCAAAGAGGAATGCTGGCTCCATTTTGGCAAACCTGCCTGGCTAATGCGACTCTCAACACCACCACTGGAAATTCAAGAGCAGACTGTCTTTTACCCTCATTACGAGTGGGCCAATATTTTCCAACCCCTGCGCAAACCCGTATTTGCAGTGTGGTCGGAATTACAGAAATGTTATTGCACTTGGTAATTATTGGTCGCAATAAAGTTTACATACCCTGTTAAATTTGGCAAGTCATACCTGTCAAATAGGAAAACAACTCTATTTCATGTACTTTCTTGATTGTATTTTATCAAATGATAATAAACTTTCTTTTTTTTTTAGACTTAAAAAAGATAGGAAAAATGTGTTGTGGTTCTGTAGAGACCTTTTGTGACATTGATATCCCATCACTTTGGTGGTGTAGCAGTGTGATTATATTCACAAAATGATCTTTTTTGAATTTGTTTAAATGTTAATTCTCAATTTTGTGCGCCATTTTTGCGCTCGTACTCTCCTCAATATATCACTGGCTGATGATTTTATACCTGAAGTATCAATGAGTAGTCTAATCATATTATTTCAAGCATCATCGCATTTCAGTATTCGTACAGGATCTGTAGTTGTTTTTTTTTTTTAAACAATTTTTATTAGCTTTTTCATATTGCTTTACATGAATGCAGATATAACAGTTGGCCTGAGCGATACAATTATACATTACATTTCCACTGACCTTTCAAGGGTGAGAGAATATATTGAGGTAACAGGTTTGGCTATTGAACACCCTATTGCGGTCGTGCAGTATCGTAGTGGGCCTCAATGCATTTGCGGTAAGGAGCTATTCTTTTGAAAAAGCGTCTGGTCCCTCGAACTACCAGCTTGCATGGCTAACTGGGGATTGGAACCTGGAGTGAACGGGTCTGGACGGACTAGAACCACTCCGGTGGGCATCTGAAAATAGGAGCAATTATGTTGTTACAGCCTTTATGAGAGGGGGGAGGGGGGCGGGGAATGGGGTTTTCCAGGAGCGTGGCTCAATCGAGTTTGGGTGCTTTACGGAGGGCTCTATGTTTGCGTGGGCCCTGCAGGGTCTTGTATCTTAACGGAGTCTGGAAGTGACTGTGTCCGCATGAGTGGTTGGGGGGGACTTGGGCTGTGTATCACGACTCGGGCTTTCTGGTGCAGTTGTTAGTGACGATGGTTGTTGAGTGTTGACTGTGTGGTGGCGGAATTGGTGTAGTTTTGTAGCCCATTCTGTAGAGATGTGTTTCCTGCGCACACCCTGTGCCTCTTCCCACCTGATTGTGTCTTCCTCTGCCGAGCCCCACTTTCCAACTGCTCCCCTCCAGGCCGCCATTGGGGGTCCCTCCGGGGTTCTCCAATGCATTGTAATCCCTCTCTTCGCCAGCAGGAGGGCTAGGGAAACAAAACGTGTTTGGACTTTGAGGGTTTTAGGTCTGTGGAAGACCTCTAGCCCGCTGGCTTCCCAAGTGTTAATGTCAGTAAGCCCTGTTAGTTCCTGCAGCGTCTCGTGTATTGTATTCCAATAGGGCTGTATTATGGGGCATAGCGAAAACATGCGTTTGAATGTCGCATCTGGGGATTGACATCTTGGGTATACAAATTGTGTACCTGGGTAAAAGCGTTGGAGCCGCGCCGGGGTGAGGTAGGCGCGATGTAGTATGGAGAACTGTATATTTTTAAACCGGGCATTCTGGGACACTTTCTTTGGGTATTCCAGGGGGTGCGCAGTCAAAAAATCGATTTTTTTATATTGACCTACACTAATATCGAGTTTTTAATATCGTAGGGACAGAATATCGATGTCAAGAATATCAGTGACCAGAATATCGACCTTAAGGTAAGTAATATCGTTTTTTTTTTATATATCGAAGTAAGTAATATCAAAGTAAGTAATATCGTTAGCAAAAATATTGTTGTTAAAAGATTCCGCCCCAAAAATATATATATCGTTGTTAATAATATCGATATTTATATTAGTGTTATGTATTTTAGTATGTATTTTATATGTATGTTTAACATTTTTTGTAATGTATTTTTATTATTTTTAAATATATGTATTAAATGTTTAGAAATTAGTAATTGTTTTTAAGTAAATATTGCGTTTTAGTATCAGAGCAGGTTGTGGGTTTATAGGGGAATAGGGTGGGAAGTAATTTAATTATAATTAATTAATTAATATGTTCTTATTTATTGTTATTGATAATTAATTTATTGCTAATTAATTATCAATTGGTAATTAATTTTTATTAATCGATTAATTTATAATTATATTAATTATAATTAATGTTTTATTATTTTTTATTTATTGTTATTGTTAATTAATTAATTGTTAATTTATTATTAATTGGTAATTAATTTTTATTAATTGATTAATTGATTAATTGATAATTACATTAATTGTGTTCTTTTTATGTGTAGCGGGTTCTGTGTTTATGGGGGAATAGGGTGGGAAGTAATTTAATGTTATTTAAGTAAATATTAATTTTATTTTATTGGTATTTATTATTAATTTTTAGTTAATTAATTATTAATATGTTATTTATTTTACAAAAATTATTTAATTTATAAGTATGTTAATTTAACCCCTACGCTATCCAACACTTTCCCTACTGTTGCACTCACTGGAGTGGGAATAGTAATTTTTACCCCTACGCTATCCAACACTTTCCCTACTGTTGCACTCACTGGAGTGGGAATAGTAATTTTAACTTCTACGCTATCCAACACTTTCCCTACTGTTGCACTCCCTGGAGTGGGAATAGTAATTTTTACCCCTATGCTATCCAACACTTTCCCTACTGTTGCACTCACTGGAGTGGGAATAGTAATTGTTACCCCTACGCTATCCAACACTTTCCCTACTGTTGCACTCCCTGGAGTGGGAATAGTAATTTTAACCCCTACGCTATCCAACACTTTCCCTACTGTTGCACTGCCTGGAGTGGGAATAGTAATTTTTACCCCTACGCTATCCAACACTTTCCCTACTGTTGCACTCCCTGGAGTGGGAATAGTAATTTTTACCCCTACGCTATCCAACACTTTCCCTACTGTTGCACTCCCTGGAGTGGGAATAGTAATTTTAACCCCTACGCTATCCAACACTTTCCCTACTGTTGCACTCACTGGAGTGGGAATAGTAATTTTTACCCCTACGCTATCCAACACTTTCCCTACTGTTGCACTCCCTGGAGTGGGAATAGTAATTTATACCCCTACGCTATCCAACACTTTCCCTACTGTTGCACTCCCTGGAGTGGGAATAGTAATTTTTACCCCTACGCTATCCAGCACTTTCCCTACTGTTGCACTCCCTGGAGTGGGAATAGTAATTTTTACCCCTACGCTATCCAACACTTTCCCTACTGTTGCACTCCCTGGAGTGGGAATAGTAATTTTAACCCCTACGCTATCCAACACTTTCCCTACTGTTGCACTCACTGGAGTGGGAATAGTAATTTTTACCCCTACGCTATCCAACACTTTCCCTACTGTTGCACTCACTGGAGTGGGAATAGTAATTTTAACCCCTACGCTATCCAACACTTGCCCTACTGTTGCACTCACTGGAGTGGGAATAGTAATTTTTACCCCTACGCTATCCAACACTTTCCCTACTGTTGCACTCCCTGGAGTGGGAATAGTAATTTTTACCCCTACGCTATCCAACACTTTCCCTACTGTTGCACTCCCTGGAGTGGGAATAGTAATTGTTACCCCTACGCTATCCAACACTTTCCCTACTGTTGCACTCCCTGGAGTGGGAATAGTAATTTTAACCCCTACGCTATCCAACACTTTCCCTACTGTTGCACTGCCTGGAGTGGGAATAGTAATTTTTACCCCTACCCTATCCAACACTTTCCCTACTGTTGCACTCACTGGAGTGGGAATAGTAATTTTTACCCCTACGCTATCCAACACTTTCCCTACTGTTGCACTCCCTGGAGTGGGAATAGTAATTTTTACCCCTACGCTATCCAACACTTTCCCTACTGTTGCACTCCCTGGAGTGGGAATAGTAATTTTAACCCCTACGCTATCCAACACTTTCCCTACTGTTGCACTCACTGGAGTGGGAATAGTAATTTTTACCCCTACGCTATCCAACACTTTCCCTACTGTTGCACTCCCTGGAGTGGGAATAGTAATGTATACCCCTACGCTATCCAACACTTTCCCTACTGTTGCACTCCCTGGAGTGGGAATAGTAATTTTTACCCCTACGCTATCCAGCACTTTCCCTACTGTTGCACTCCCTGGAGTGGGAATAGTAATTTTTACCCCTACGCTATCCAACACTTTCCCTACTGTTGCACTCCCTGGAGTGGGAATAGTAATTTTAACCCCTACGCTATCCAACACTTTCCCTACTGTTGCACTCACTGGAGTGGGAATAGTAATTTTTACCCCTACGCTATCCAACACTTTCCCTACTGTTGCACTCACTGGAGTGGGAATAGTAATTTTAACCCCTACGCTATCCAACACTTTCCCTACTGTTGCACTCACTGGAGTGGGAATAGTAATTTTTACCCCTACGCTATCCAACACTTTCCCTACTGTTGCACTCCCTGGGGTGGGAATAGTAATTTTAACCCCTAGAGTGGGAATAGTAGTTTTTACCCCTACGCTATCCAACACTTTCCCTACTGTTGCACTCACTGGGGTGGGAATAGTAATTTTTACCCCTACGCTATCCAACATTTTCCCTACTGTTGCACTGTTTGGAGTTGGAATAGTAATTTTATTACCTCCGCTATCTAATATTTTTTGTATTATTTTAGTTAATGTAGTATAGAATTAATTTTTAAAAGATTAAAAATAATTTTAATTTTTTTAATTCGCTATATATATTTATTTAATTGTTATTTATATTATTGTTTTATGTGTATAGATGTATTTATAATTTATATGATATTTTAATTTTTTTTATAAGTTATTAAAATAATTATTAAAAATTATTAGTAAGTAAGTATATATATTATATGTATATGTTTTATTTATTTTTACATTACATATATATTACTTATAATTTTTAAACATTTTAAAATATTTTTAACAACGATATTTTTGACATCGATATTTTTTTCCCGATATTTTTGTACTTACCATAATGTAGATAGGATGTCTATATTCTTGACTTCGATATTCTTGCATCGATATTTCTGTAGGTCGATATTCTGACCTTCGATATTTTGTCAGTGTTCATTCCAGGGCACGCTCCCACTCCTTGTCATGTAACAGGCGTCCTATCTCCTCCTCCCATTTCTGTCGCAACAGGGTAAGCGTGGTGGCGGTGAGAACTCAGATTGCTTTGTAAAGCCATGTAATTAAGTGTCGCCCCAGGCCCATGTAAAGAATTGCGTGGAGTACTGGGTGTGTGCTGGTTCCCCCTCAGAAAGATCCCAAATGCAGCGGCTGCTGAGGACTATTTGTCTGTGTAGTAAGAACTGCCCTGGCGAGAGGCCTGTCTTGTCTGAGAGCTGGTCAAATGGCAGCAACTGACCCTCCGCGAACAGGGATCCCACCTCCAGGACTGAGTGACTCGTCCAAACCTGCATTGCCCGAGAGGAGTAAAATCCTTCGCTTCTGGGCAGGCCGGCCAGCGGGAATAAGGAGGTATATAGGGAGGGTCCCACCGGAAATGCAGTGAAGTCGTACCATACATGTTCATGCCACCCTCACCTGCATGGAATGTGTCGACTTAGGGTGAGTGCCTGGGAGGAGCAGGCAGCACAGGGCCTGTACTGGCATAGACCCTTCCACCGAGGCGGTCTCTGCCAAATGACGCCCCGCCATCCAGCGGGACAGCCACTGGAGTTGTGCCGCAAGAAAATAGGCCTCAAAGGATGGCGCTCCCAATACCCCTTGATCTATCGGGAGTTGCAATTTTGTGAGGGCAACTCTCTGGCGCCCGCCACCCCATATAAGGGAGCTTAATAGGGTGTCTAGATCTTGAAAGAAGGAGCGTGGGGAATAACAGGGGTGCTGGCAAAGTAGTTGAGGAATCGCGGCACTAAGATAATTTTGGCCAAGGCTACTCTACCTATGGGAGCTAAAGGCAGTGTCTTCCAAAAGTTTACTTGAGTTTTGGCTCCCGCCAAACTCTGCGATGATTTCCCTCAAAGAGATCCGTGGGGGAATGATAGAGCCTGACATCAAGGTATCGCGGAGCTCTGTTGCTCCAAGCAATAAGTGAACTCCCAACTCTTATGTACAGGATCTGTAGTTTACACTTGGAAAGCGTTCTGCCTCAAAATATTTTTAGGAGGAGTTGCCTCTGACCGTTTAGATGTCTTGAGAGGTACAATTTGATAAGGAAGATTTTGTAACTATATTGGAATGGGTGAGTCAATTAGTTGTATTGAAAACGTTGTCCTTTTTCTCTTCCGCATCATCTAAATGTTGCAATTGTAAATTGGATTAGATGCTTTTACCCTTCTAGGCTGTTAACATGTGATCTTTCAGTTCATGGGCCATATGGGAGGGCTTTCACTCTTTATATTGCCTTAAGTCTTCAAGAATTTTCTATGGATAAATGTTTCTACCCAAACAGGATTTGCCCAAGTACCCAGAATATAGATAAAGATTATAAATTGCCAGAATTAACCTTTCTTCTAAAGGATATCAATGTCCTGCCAATATATTGGCGATATTTATTAAAAATAACTTGGCCTATGCTTCCCCGTAGTTGTTACATTTTAAATTTTTATTGAGTTGATTTGTATTTCCAGATCAAATCAATTTCCGATATTTACAATGTTGTGAAAGACTTAGGGAGTCTTTTAGGGAGGCACACTTTGTTTTTAAATCAATGATTTCAAACAATATTTCGTCACATTGAATGTGCAAATTAGGATGTGATCCCTTAAGCCTCAGATCGCCTCAGCTACTTGTAATAGCACAAATCAAGAGTGACTTATGTCTCCTGATGCACTATAATGTTGACACTCCGTTCTGCATTGATTCATTTGCTATTAATGTGTGACGACAAAATTCATACAAACATGAGCTAAATTATTTGGGTATTATTCAGAAATTCCTTTGTATTCATTATTCATCTTTCGGATTTTTTTAATTTTTTTATTTGGCCTTGTTCCATAATGCATTTTGGGGATGTGCCCTTCAGCATTGGACTAAATTGTACATCAAATCCTATCTAAAAAAAACAGATAGAGAAAACCCTAATAATAAATACTTTCTCCGTTGTCAAAATGTATTTTATAGATGTAATATATCACTGTATAAATTCATTCATATCTAGATTGAGGTATACCAAAATGTAAATAAATTGGCATATTTGCGAATAACAATGTGCCAAAGAGCTGATTTGTAATCTCGCTGATCAAAACAAGTGAAAAAACCTGTGGTCTCTTGAGTTCAAAAAGTGCATTTTTCACTGAAACATAAACAAAATAAGCTCATGGGAGAATAGTCAGAGAGGGATGTACCAAGAAGGAATGCAGACACGGAAGCATGGGGATCGGTTTCTCTGGAGCTGTGGATATGGAGAGAGTGACTTGAAAAGTTTGGGGTGAACATGGTCTTACAAACTAATAAGTGAAACAGTTATGATGGCGCCTGATAGTGACTCCAGGGATTTGAGTCACCATTAGTTTAAAGGGCTGTTTGCAGGGTCATTTTTAGGTCTTGTGTTAGCCAAGACTTTTTGTTTTTACTAAAATTATATGTATAGTATACTTACTTATAGGGACTCTCGGGCAGCCCTCATCATCCATTGTTTTGTTATTGTGTCAGTCACATTTTTCTTCGCAGCATTACAGCACACAGGATAAGGCAATAGGTGCTGCCATTGACTAACTTCACTGTGAGTGACAGCAATTCTGCTCTTTCACAAAAAGCAAATCCACTTACAAAGTAGTTCCTTTCAGTGCCAGATAATACTATGACAATGTGTGCTTTTTGAGACCAACATACTTTTTCTTTTAGTCAGTGTTTTTTTGTAGATTGACAAGTCCAGGAGACTTTCCCAACAATACAGTTTTGCAAAAATCATTACAAAACAAAACAATCATTGGCAAAGCCAAAAGGATGGCAGCCAAAGCAGGACCTATTGGCTTTTCCAATGCTTATTAAACATACTGTGGAACAGCGTTTTAGTGTTTCTTCAAAGGGAGACTTCTGACTTTCCACTGTCTATCTTCCCTGCTCCACAGAGATATGTCTCTGTGCTTCTGCATTTGGATTCCTTTTTGGTGCAGTCCACTCCGAATATGCTCCAATGCACTTATGTTGTTTCAGCCCTTAATTGGCAGGGTATGCCCAGACGTAGGTCCATTACTCACTTTGCCACTGGATTCAAGCAAGCCTGGCTGATGAAGGGTGATGCCCCGAAACTGGTCCCAGGATGCTTGTTTCGGTCCAGGGAAGACCTGGCTTGGCAGTTCGGGCTGGACTGTTCCCATGAGGCACAGGGTCAAGACTGATTTGCATATGGCTGGGTCTGAACTGGGGTGGCGGCGAACACCCATCACAACGCATGCGTTACATCGCATGCGTTTACGTCGCAAGCGCTACAACGCAAGCGACGTTACGACGTGGACCATTACCACGCGTCCCATTACATCGCATGCGCTTTTAAATCGCATGTGGTGTAATGGACGAGAGTCGGACGCGGACAGAGGCGAGCACCGGGACGGACGACGCGAGGAGAGAGAGGTAAGGGGATTGTGCGTGAGAGTGTAGTGTTTAGGGTTTAGGGCAGTGTCTGGTGGTCGTAGTGTAGGGCAGTGTTTTAGGCTTTAGGCAGTGTCTGGTGGTCGTAGTGTAGGGCAGTGTTTTAGGCTTTAGGCGTAAGGGGGATTGTGCTTAGAGTGTAGTGTTTAGGGTTTAGGGCAGTGTCTGGTCGTAGTGTAGGACAGTGTTTTAGGCTTTAGGCGTAAGGGGGATTGTGCTTAGAGTGTAGGGTTTAGGGCAGTGTCTGGGGGTCGTAGTGTAGGGCAGTGTTTTAGGCTTTAGGCGTAAGGGGGATTGTGCTTACAGTGTAGTGTTTAGGGTTTAGGGCAGTGTCTGGTCGTCGTAGTGTAGGACAGTGTTTTAGGGTTTAGCCTTTAGGGTAGTGTCAGGGGGTCTTACTGTAGGGTATTGTTTTAAGCATTAGGGTTTAGGGTCGGGTCAGGGGGTCGTAGTGTAAGGTAGTAATTAAAGATTTAGGAGTTCGGGTTTAGGGGGACTGGGTTGTAAAGTGTGTGTTATGTAGGGTAGTGTATTAGCTTGCGGTGTTATTTCGGGAAAAAAATTGCGATGTTAAAGCATGCAGGGTGTTTGTGTGCGTTGTGATTGTGTTTTGTATGCATTTCAATGGGGAAGCGAACTAATGGTTTGCGTTGTCAAAGTGTGCGTTGTGAATGTGTATGCGATGTCAAGACGGCGATGTAAATGTTTGCGATGTAAACGTTTGCGATGTAGCATCATACATCCGGGGTGGCGAAGTGAGCTAAAGAACGATGATGGATTCAACCCAGATCTGTGACTGGGGGTGAGTGTCTGAAACGTTTCAGTGCTCCGTCCATCATCTCCTTGTGTTTACTTTGTTAATCCTTACAATCCGGCTAAACCTGAGGACACATCAGATTGGGGAGAGAGAGAGCAAGGAATGGTTTTGGTGTACCCGGAACTACCATAACAAGCATTGGCATAGCCAATAGGTCTCGCTTTTGGGACCTTATAAGTATTTAGTTATGCAGCACAATATCCTTGGTGCAACAACATCAACTGTTGCATGGCTAAACACTTATAAGGTCCCAAAGGCGAGACCTATTGGCTATGCCAATGCTTGTTGTGATTGTAGCCACTCATACTACATCGAAATTTTCGACCTGCCTCATTAATTTTTATGAGGTATGTTGAATTGTCACCCACTACCAATTTGTATTTTGTGATACGACCCATGAACGCATAGGTCAGTTCACAAGATAAGAATGCATTTGGTAAAAGTCGATGCGCAAATTGCGACCCCTTTTACCTAATGTATTCTTCATAGTAGAGGTCCATCGAGTCAAAGTATCTAGCTACCTTTGAGAGGAACGAATCAGGATTCTGTGTTTGAATTTTTTGAAGCCTGCATTATAGGTTACTGTGTTTTATCTTCAGCATCTGCTTCAATAGTGTTGGACTAAATTTTGAGTAGTGATTTTACTCTGCCATGGGCCAGCGCCAGATTGTAAAGGAGCGAGAAAGCTTTGGTTAATGGTGTGAAATTGTTCTTGGGTTTTCCCACCGATATTGGATATTGATTTGATTTGATTTTGGTTCTTGTAGAGCACTTTTTTGCCACCAGGTTTCATGGTACTTAGAACTGTATTAACTGTAGTGAGTCCCAGATCTCATGCATGTTTAGCAGAAAAGAAGTGATTTCAAAGCTGCATGAAATGGAAAAACGTTGATGTTTGTCTATATTAAACAGCAGTGGATTCCAAAGATTTGATCCTCAGTAGCTAAAGGTTTGCCCCCATCTAGGACTTTTCATAGACTGAATTTCAGAAGAAGCTAACCCTGCAATCTGAAGAAGGGGACTGGTTTGTCTTGCTGAAATAGTTGGCATTCACAGTAAAGCACAGGTTGGTAAAAGCTTTGAGTATCATGGAGTAATCGAAACAGGGTCCTCTGTTCTATCGGGAGCCAGGCGAGTTCTCAATGGGCAGCAGAGACATGGTTTGACTGCTTCAGCTGGTATGCAAGCCTCGCAGCCGTGTTCTGTGCTCTTTGCAGCTTGGAAATATTGCTGGCTGGGGAGTTGATTTATTGACCATTGACATTGACAAACAACCAAAGACCAGATCTTTCCTCTGTCACCATGACTGGAGGCTTTAAAGAATTATAAACTATTATTAAATAAGAATGGCTTGTACTTTGGGTGGCTTTAATAAGCTTCTTCTCTGCAGGTCCAGCTGCAGACCCTCGTCAGCCTCGTGAGCGGATATTGATATTATAAACATTCTCAGGACAATAAGGGCTTCCATCAAGGGTATAGAACTTTTCCGCTGAAGCATTGCAAACTCTGTCCATACTGTACTGGCTTGCATCTATGACTATTTTATAGAACTTGTCCTGCAGATTGCCATGTTTGACTGTTGTACCCAGTGCAGGGAGAGAGTTGATTCCATAAATTCCATAAGGAGCTTGTGGAATAACTTTGGCAATTAATGTAAACTGTGCACTTCTTTTGCCCATTCTTCTTCACTCCACCACTCTATCAAGCACTGTGACCCAAAACAGGATAAGAGCACCACTGCGGTCAATCGCCCACAACAACAATATACCTCACACCTAGACTTCAATGCCAATACAACACCCATCCAGCCGAGTCCTCCATTGTGGTATGCGTGCAAAAGAAAGATGCGCTGTTACGCCTCTTCAGTGGGTTGAAGCACTCAACAAATCTCATATTCCACATGAAAATGCTCTTTTATTGACTACAACCCCAGTTTCTTTTGAGTATCACTGTTTGCAACAAATTGTCAAAATTGCCTTGAGCCTCAACCTCATGGAGATGACATCACACATAATAGAAATAAAGAGCTATTCTTCGTCTGTCAGTAGCAGTGGCACACAGCCTGAACCCTCATTTTTTTTTTCACAATTAAAAATTTAGTAGCATCAAAAATCAAATGTAACAACACTGGGGTTGAGAGCATGCAAATGAACCCTAATTTTAATGGCAGATAGTGGTTCCGACTGCCAAAAGTCCTGCCTATGATGGCGTGTTCTCTATTGAGCCTGGACGAAATAGGTGTAAAGGAAAGGTTGCAGCGGCGCAGCCATTACTTAAATCTGACCTATTGAGTTTTCAGTATTTTGAACGTGTCCTACTTTCAGTTTCGTTTATGAAAGATGCGTGTTGACACGACGTCTGCTGTACGGACACTTGTTGGTTATATTCGCCAACCGAGCCATTGAATTGTGAAAGCATTCGATTAAAACTTGCCACTTTTGATTAGACTTTCAGAGCACAAATCGTATTTTACAAGTTTGGAGCTCGGATGTAATTACCTCACAGCAGCTGAACAGTATCCTTCAGTGGCATTCAAGAAATTCGCCGCGATGACGGCTATGTTATTTTACAGCCGACTTCCATCACTGCCAGCAGGTAACTATGTGATATATAACTTGCAAGCGGTCCTGCTGTTTGTTACTGGCAATTAATTTCTCTGGCGCCATTCTTCCATTCAGATCGCGCCTTTATATTCGCAAGACTGCTATTCTTACGCTCCTCACTTGAGCTGTGCAGAAAGGGACTCAGGCTGACAGATTATCGCAGGGCAGTTAAGCATGTAATTGCTCAAATGAGTTAAAATCCCTTCAAATATCTGTCTTTGTACCTCATCACAGCACTTCAGAGACTCAAATATTTGACAATTGATGAAGATAGGATCTTCATTAGCTACCAACCACCGTGACAAGCTTCTTTCAGCAGAGGAGGATGGGGCATTTTGGAACTGATTTTTTACTTAAACCTGTTGGAAAGCAGGGAAAATACTTCAGTTTGTACTTTAAACAAGCGGGGAACCAAAAAGTAAGAGAGGCAATGCTGCCGGTGATCGGGTGAGCTCCTGCCGCATCGGTTCTGTGGCCCGTGTGCCGGAGGAGGAGGCGCCGCGGCCGCGAAGGGAAGGGTGCTGCGGGAGTGGAATAGACCGCACACATTGAAGGGGCCAGGAACCACTTGAACAACAGAGGAGCGGGGGCGAGCGAGCGCGGCAGCCTGCAGAGCTGACCAAACGCTCGTGCGTCGTGGCTGGCCTTTGGATGGGTACGCGCGGCAGACATGTGTTTCCAATTATCGCGCCCGCGTCTGGGCAAGATAATTGGAAACACATGTTTGCCGCGCGTACCCATCCCAAAAAGGCCAGCCACGACGCACGAGCGTTTTTGGGACTGCTTTTCAAACTCGCTTACTAAAAGTCTTCGCCTCTAAGCAGCGCTTGCGCGCTACTCGAGGCTCGACCTAAAAAGGATTGCAGGTGAGTGTTAATCTTTCTTAGCAGGGCCCTTCAAGTTCTAGTGGCAAGGCACACTCCTTCAGTCAACCAGAATATAATCACTTCAGACAAACCTACGTGAATGCTTTATAATCAGCCTGAGGTGTGAGTCCTTAATGAAACATACCAAACAAGAATACTGTAAGAAATTCCTGAATCTTGAGTGCGTATTCTGCTCAGATGATTTCGAAATCTTTATCTGTCTTTAATGTTGTGTTACTTCATACAATTAGTTATTTTCCTTTAGGTAAGGCTTTTGTATTCAAAATCAAATTGCTAGGCTGTTCTTGAAGAAAAAGGTGATACCAAATCTAGAAGTGCCTGGTTGGTTCACTTACCTGAGGTCCATGCACAGGGCTGAAATGGCTGAAGCATTGAAGAGTGGTGACAGAATGATGGCCATAGTCAACGCGATGGAGGCGGGGAGGTGCCAGCTGAATGATCAGGCTTTAGGGGTCAAGACTGTTGGAAGCTATCATAAAGGGGCAGTTCCAAGAGGGGTTGCTGGCCCCCAAGCTCCAAACAAAGCTGTTTGGGTGATTCTTTTCCAGGCGGTGGGGCTTGGAACCCAAAGACGGCGCTGATGGGAAACACAGCTCTCTCTTCAGACCAATTGACAAAGCCAAGCATGGGCCTGTGTTTGAAAGCAGTATTTATAGCCTGTCATGCATGTGTTAGTTTGGAACCTTCTAGAAGGTTGCTGAGTATTTCCTGGCAAATAGAAGATTGTCTCAGCAGGAGCCTGGGACAGGAAATAGAAGGTTGAGTAAACAAACACATTAGCACTGGAGCCTTTATGAAGAATTACTGAGTGTTTTCTGTCAATTAGAAGGCAGTCTCTGACAGGAAATTAAGGCCTTTAATTAGATGGCAGGGCAGTTGGACAAATAAACAACAAGCGAGCATATCAGGGAACCTGGAGGTCAGCAAGAAACAGAGGCATTTAACTAATTAGCACCACGTTTGTTCAAACAAAAATTCCAAACATTTGCACTGAGGTAAACAGACCTTTTAACAGTGTATAGCAGTGTACATGACACCCGCCTAATTTGAAAAGGATAATGATAAAGGACAACAAAGACACAGGCAGACTGAGGTAAGACATATATTACATCCAAGTAATGAAATTTTAACAGTAAAGAAATTATTAATTAGTAGGGGTTCCTTCATCAATTTGTTTTGTTTTAGATACAATCTGATATACAAATTAGTCTACTAATTAAGGGCACACCGTGAAATGCATTGAGGCACAGGGACAAATTTAATAAAATCATTTATGAAATCAATAAGGAATAAAAAGGAATAATTGAGTAATACACTAAAGAAGCTTATGTTGAACTTTTGAACCCTCAAATGAATGGCAAATTAATTAAAAAACAGGAATACCAACATTGTTGTATATCAGGAAACACAAGCCACTTGGGAATTCTGCTATTACATGTATTCAGAATGTTCACATATTATTTCTCAGACATTGCTTTTGCCCACATGTTTCATTCTAGTGGCTGGTGAGCCCTGGGCGTTTTCAAGTATATAGGGTAAATAAGCATACAGTTGTTGAGACCTAGATATTAAGATTTGTACTAGTCTGAAACAGCTGAGTGCTTCTGTGTGAGAGTCATGCATTGTGCCATGCACATCACTGCAAGCAAGTAGGCGCAACTCATTGTAACAAATGTTTACATTCCTTAAACTGTCCACTAAAGCTTTTAAGCAATAATTTGTAGGCCATAGCCGTAACAAGAAACAGAAATGGTCTTGCATACAATGAAAACTAATTTATGTATTGCAGTTGACAATAAGTACTTCATGGAGATATTGATAATGAGATCATAGAAACGGAAAGCAGTAAGGAAAAGAAAAAAGATCATCATGGAAAACCAGGGATAAAAGAAGACTGTGTGCTGCAACATACACAGAAAGGAGAATGTGTCAGGAATCAGTCTTAGACCTGGTGATCTTCAAGGGTCAGACCTATAGGAATACACTCTCAGTCTGCTCAGACATCATTTTCCAGGGGTCCTAATAGATTACTGCAGTGGCACAAACATACACAGGTTTGGAAGTTCTAGAAAACGGGTAGATATAAACAGGGAAGGCCCTTTATGGTTGATGCTGCAAAACCGAGGCCAGAATGGTCAGCCATTGGTTTCATGTCTGGGTTATGAGAAGCAGTGGCAGTTAAAAGGATAGCAAGCAAGAAATAATGTGCTTGCCACCAGTGGATATTGGGCTTTATCCAATTCCGAACAGTTCACACACATATTTTGTGTTTCACCATTTTTGTTTTGTTTTCCCTTTCTCAGTTCCCTCAGTACTTAGCTCCCTCTTAGGCAGGGCTGTGATCATGCTCACTTTTCCCTCTGTTGCCCTGCAGTCACGTGATAGTTCCCAGTTGGCATTCCTTCGTTGGTTGGTGCCTGCTTACCGAAACCTCCAAAACCAAAACTCTGCTGGACTGATGCTTGTTACCCTTTCAGTTCTCTGGCTGTATCTTGGTAGCCAGGGGCCTAGTTACACACAGGTTCCTTTACTCAATCCTGGTAAGCAACATAGTGAATCAGAGCTTGGTAGTGAATCTGTTTCTAAAGTTTTGTGAGCTTTTGCTATGGCAACCCAAAGGTTTAGCTAGTTTTTGTGAATTCCAGGAAAGTGCTGAGCCACCTTACTATCAGAACCTTTCTCTCTCTCTCCCCTGACCCCTCTTTTTCCCAGGGTAACATTATCTTCAGGTGTGTTACTTATCACACTGAGAGTGTGCTGTCTTAGGAAGAGAGGCGGATTCTCTCCACTCCTGAGAAACCACAAACGGTGGAATTCTGACCAGTGGCGGCTCCTCCCCTAAGGCGGAGGCGCGTCGCCCCACTGCTTTTCGCAGTGGAAAAAAAGGAAAAATAAAATGATAATAATAATTTTATTATTCCTGCTGCAGCGTCTCGGTGGGCGTGGCGGGGCAGATCTGCTCTGCTCTCAGAGCAGGGGGAGGAGTGGTGGGCACTATGTAAGTGCGCGTGAATGTTTGACCGGCCCTCTGGGGCCGGCCAAACATTCATGCACACTTTGCATGTTCTCTATGCAGGCTGCATTACAGCCTGCATGGAGAACATGTCCAGCCTCCCATTCCCTGGCTGAGCGCCGTACCACGGCGCTCAGACTAATCACAGCGCTACATTGCGGCATTGTGATTGGCTATTGGGAGGCTGGGAGCTGGGTGCTTCCTTTGCAGAGAAGCCAGGAAGAGGACGCAGGAGAGGCGGCGGCTGGCCAGCAGGCCGGCCGGCAGGTAAGTGTTTTATTTTTTTAAACCCCCCCTCCTCCTCTTCTACCCCCCTCCCTGCCCCATTGCTGCTTCCCGGGAGCAGCTGTGCCTGATTCTGACAGAATGGGAGGAAAGAGATAAAGGCATAGGAATACCTCAAATTACCAGAAAAAGTAAGAGATTCTCCACCCATGTGAGAACACTCCTCTTTCCTTTGCATTCCTTGTTTTTTCACTCGAAGATGGCTAGCTAATTAGTCTGATTTTAAGTCCCATTTTTCTACTTGAGTGAGGACTGATTGACTCCTGGCCTAATGTGCAACTTTCTGTGCACTACACAAAATTGCACTAGGGTCTGTTTTCCAATTAGTTTATTCCTATGCTGGATCTGTATTGTCAACTAGCACTAGCTGTATGTGGTGATGTTTTCTTATCATGAAACAATAAAGTTGGCTATAAAAAAAATATGCTGGATCTGATGCAAGCTCCTCTCGCTCCAAGCCATTTTAACTTTGTCGGAAATTGCCCCTCTTTCTCATGGTTCTGCTAGTGTAATGATATCACTTCCTGGGTTTAGTTTGTTTTACAGTCTGTCTTTGGTTCTCCGCTAAACCAGTGGTCTGTTAACCATGTCAATTGTAGTGTTTATCACATCTAAATTCCATATTCTCAGTTAAAGTCCTAGGTTGTAAACTAATATTTTAGTCCAGACCATATCTATGTGTAATAAAATATGTTGTCCTTCATCTCTATTGTTTTTTTACAATTTCAAGAATTTGAAATAATAACTTTTTGAAGTTGTGCCTTACTGATTTGAAATGAGCATTTACTGGGGCTTGATATTTTCATTATGAATGTTACTTTTGGGCTTATCGAGTCAGAGTTTGAGATATATATCAGACCACACAGTCATTTCGATTGGTATCCACAGTTGCTTATACCACAAGTGGTGAAATCCTTCAATTTGATCTTTCTGCCATTGTAGTGGCTTGTACCCTTTCCATCCTTAAAAAACAGAATTATAACACATGATCTCATTGAAGGTCCATTTAATTGTAGACATTATTGATTTTGCCAAGTGAAATAGTTGTAAAAGGATGGAAATGAAATAATTGTTGTAAGAATGTTTTAATGGCTCCTTTTGTTTCATTGTTCAAAAAAATGAATTCCAATGCCTCGATTCCCTCACTGTGTGTAATTAAAGTGCTAAGAGTATTGACTTCAGTGATGGACAAGACAGGGTCGGTGTCTTTATCAAAATGGAATTCCGTTTGTGTAGGAATTTGTTTGTATAGTGTTAAAAAGAGAGCTATTTTGTGCTAGATTCAATAGGAAGATGTCAATGTATTTCCAATTGGCTGATGTGTACAATTAATATTGGAAATATTGACTCCAATCAGTGGTAAGTGACTATCTCTGTGGATTGTAGGATGCCATTGTCCTCAGTCAAATATTTTGCATTTTCACCAAAATGTATCCTGCGTCTTCAGCGGTTAGTAAAATCACCTACAGAAGTTCTGTGAATTTTACAGTTGAGAACCCCACTTAGGTCTCCAAGGACTTCTCCTTTATCTGCAAGTTTTAAAGTGATGGTTTTATCACTAGTATTGAGGACAGACACATGGGGGGAACACAGGCAAAACATAATTCATAGTAGTGAGCTGCAAGGCAACAGGAAAAACTGGACCTTGTTTCACACCATAGAGACTGGAGAGCAAGGCTGAAGCTCCCAGGCAGCACAGCTGATAAACCTAAGAACCCAGGTGAAAGGCAGGGTTGATTAGCCCCTAAGCAGGACTTGAGCTAGTTCCAACATGCAGCAGCTGAGATGAAACAAGAGTCATCAGTGTTGGTAATGATGCTTCCGCCAGTTCACAAATTCAACAAAAACGTAATAAAGCCAGACTATAACAAAGTAAGAAAGTCAGACTGTGGAGTGGATTATCAAATCGTTTTGGCTGCACATCATGTCAAAAATCAAATGATAGTGCACGTCTATTGTTATGATTATAAGATCCTAACAGATGTCTTTGACTCTTCATTAATTAAGAGCTTGTGCTAGAACCTGAGGATATTCACCACCATTTTCCAAACGATGGTTGTCTCCTAGATAATTTGAGTGAGTATTTTCTCTGAAAATGTAAAAGCCAGTGGATAGTGACACTGAAAATGTTATCAGTTTAATGTTCCAAGCTGATCAGACCAGACATGGTGTGCATCACTCCAAATCTTGATCCAGAGATGGGCAGATATTTAATTCAATTGGGGAAAGACGTCTGCCAACATGGTCTGGATAGATCGTTGTAAGTTTTAAGGGATACATTTTTAGACGTCCTGGAGGCCATAGTAAAAAAGTTATATATGAGAGAGCATGATGTCATGAAAGACATACCAAAGGATGTAGGCCTTTTCCAATACTTGATACAAATAGCACTTTGTGTAATGTGGAATATTTATACCACCAAGATAAAAAGGATTTAAAAACATTCATAATAGGAGAAGTTTCCAAGCTCCTTGACACTAGTATTGTCTTGTGGTTTGTTGCCTGCCTTGTTATGTTGGCCTAGGACTAGCTGCCATGCTGCTTTTCTTTGCGCACGTTACACTGAGCCAGGGCTCCCTCGCCCTTTGCTTTTGCCAAGTTCTTTTGCGCTGTCGGCACTTTCTGTCTTTCACCTTTTCTCTTGTTCGATTTGGGCTCAGACTGCACAACATGTACAAGGTCGCATAACAATGTATTTCGGTTCTTCCTGATATGGCCAGTCTCGCGCACCCAGACATAACATTAGGCGCAAATGACATGAAACTTTGTGTGCCTTTAATACTGGGGTTTTTACTGGCGCTTGACACACTTGGAGAAATCCTTTTCAGTGAGAAGAGCTATGATGTCCTGCTGATGTAATTCTGCATCTAGAGACTGAGGTATGGGGGTTCGCTAGTCAAAGCCCAGAGGTCTTCTATTTATATAATAAACAATCTTACTGCACGGGGAGGGTGGTAGTGTTATTTAGACATTTATCCACTGAGTTATGAAATGCTTTCCCCGTTTGTATTCTATGGAATTGTAACCATGCTGCTTATATTATTCATATGCATTATGCTATTAGTACTGACACGTGTACTGTACATTAGAGCACGTAAGTTGGAATAAACATTTTAACCTATCCAGTGTCTCTTCCTACGCACCTTGTGGACAAGTACGAGTGAGTGACGAAAGAGTGTTCTTGCTTCTGCGAGTCCTGAGATAAAGATACCGTGTTCTGGGTTGTCCAATCATTGGTACTTGGGTGCTAATGGGATGCTAAGCTAGTTGGGTTGGGGTTTTTGGGTGCTACGGTATATGGTAGGCAAACCACTGTATTCCGGGGTCCCATTATCCTGTGCATAGCTCTGTGTATGTGCAGAAACCTTATGACATGGCGCGACCACCGCGGGGCTGCTTATCTGCGAGACGCTTGAGTAGTACTTGTGCTTGTCCACAAAACCCTCACGTACGCTTCCGGAGGCGTAAGTGACGGTGATACCTCCTATATTGAACGTTTTATAGGTTCTTTCAAGCTTGAAATTATTAAAAAAGGTTACATAAAAAACCCATTTTGTGCTCCCTGTTAGGTTGTCAAATACAATTGTTTAGTTATGGCTGGTGTGGCGATAGCTGCACATAGCCGAGGACCAATCCGAGAACACCTAGGTGTATACGGAGTGCCCGATGCTGGGGTCGAGTTGGTCTTTGTGGTTCAAGCCGATCCGGCTTATCACTTTGAAGTGTTTTACACTTGGATCACTTTTGAGGCGGTGGATGCAGGTGATAAGCTGTTTCATGAATATAAACCCACCGCTATTCCTGCTGCCTATCGACCCTATACTAATCTTGAAGTGCCTCTCACGGCTTGGCAGCACCGTGTTTGGTTTAATGGCGCCCTCCCACAACCAAATACCGCAGTTCGTTTAGGCCCCTTATCCATTGAGGGGGCCACTTGGCCTGTATTGGCCGGGTATACCCCGCATCCAAATTATCTGGCATTACCGATTGCGGAACTGCGCACTATGCATACCGAACTGGTGCGAGTGCATCGAGCCTTAGTGACATACGTTACAGGTAGCCTACATGGAGCTGCCCCTGTAGTCGCTGGCCAACCAGCTGTTGCAGCTGGAGTGACCATAAGTCCTGTCATGGTAAATTCTGTGATGGGCAAACGTCCACAAAATAAGGACGATTATCCTTACTGGCTTGCAGAAAAGTTCGATCAGATAGAAGCGGTGTTTCCACATACATCCCCGGTGGATAAACACCGCATCCTTACGATAAGTTTGCCAAAAGACTTAATCCCGATTTGACATCATGTGAAAACTGGGGTAAGGTATTCGCAGCAGTTTATTCAAAATGTTTTGGTACTCCTTCCATGACGGTTCTACCCTCTGTAATTAAAAAAGTACAGGACGAACATGGCCCTGAAGCGGCTGTGGAATTAGGGATGAGACTAGTGGGAGTGTTTGATGTAGTAGCTGAACTGATCCTTGGAAATGTCAAGGGCGATGCTATGAACTTTCAAGTAGCGAATGCTTTGGCTTTGGTCCCAGAGTTGGACAGGCCTCGCGAATTACCGAAAATTATTGCCCGGGCTTATAAAACAATTGGAAGAAACAGCCTAGGCAACAAGCCTTTTGTAAAAATGCAAACTCAATCGCAAACACAAGTTACACAAACAAAAAGTACATCTGAGAAAGATGATAGACCAGTCTTCACTAAAAAGAGTTGGAGACAGAAAAAACAGGGTAAGCAACAAAAGAAGCCGGGGTCGAGAGGCGCTTCCCCAGTTTCGGTTTCTTCTGAACGTACTTATGATTTACGTGATAGGTCGAGAATTAAATCACCAGAAAGGTTTCAGAGCTCTGATACGCGTTCTCCTCGTTCTTCACAGGCCCAGACGTCGTCACAGGCTGGTGGAGGAGGACGGCAAGATAGAGGAAGGGGCCGAGAGGCTCCCCAGGAGCGAGACCAACCTCGACAACAAGTCAGAGGGAAAGCAGAAGACTTTCACCTTCCTCGACCGCAATTTCAAAAGAAAAAGTTGCCGCTGTAACAGCGAAATATGCCACAGACCGTGAGAACGAGACTCCAGAATTGGACGTGGGCAGTGACCCTCCTAGACAGCGCCGCGGAAGTTACCATAGTGCGGGAGGCGCTACGTCCTCATATGGAGGCGACAGCAACTGAAACATTCGTTACTGTAGAGACAGCTGACACGAGAGTGGCACCCCTGACAGACTTTACAACATAGTCATCCAAATTGAAGGTGACATACCGCGTGAAATAAAAGGGATTTTTTGGGAAAATCTAACCTCTTCATATGACATTTTGTTAGCAGAGGTGGATTGGCCACCCCCATTCGTTTTAGCTGCACATAAAGGAGAGGAGGTAATCCTTCCAAGCTTTTCACGGCATGTCCCAAAAGACAAAGCTGAAGCACTTGCAGCTGAGTGGGCTGTGTACCTGGCACCAGCGTTATACCGCAACCATGTGGGATGGGATGAAGAATCACCTCCTCATGCAATACCTTTGCGGTCACTACCGCAGCCACAACCCCAATATCCCATCAAACGGCAGGCAAAAGGCCCCGTCTCCGAAATTCTGACACAGTTGGAATATCAGGGAGTAATCGAACCATGCGTATCACCTATGAACAATCCCCTTTTCGTGGTTTCTAAACCCGATGGATCGTACCGCTTAGTTTTAGATTACCGGCATTTAAATTCCCATTGTCGGAACTTTGCGGTACAGAATACACATAGTTCTGCGCTTGTAGACAGTCTTGTTCGTAAAAAATATAAAACGACACTTGACCTTTCAAACGGTTTCTACACGCACAACCTAGCCCCGGAGAGTGGTCAATGGACCGCATTCACTTCCGGTGGTAAATTATTCCAGTTCCGGCGTTTACCCATGGGCTACAAAAATAGTCCGGGTATATTCGCCGCCCGTGTTGTTTCTTTGTTAAATGACATTGATCAAGACGCATGTTCATACGTAGATGACATCTATCTGACAGACGACGAGTTATATCAGCATCTGTCCCGTGTGGACCGCATTATTCTTGAATTTGCGGAGCAGGGTTACAAATTTAACTTTGCTAAGTCACACATTGCTGAATTTACCGTTCTGTTCTTGGGCTATGAGCTCAATAACGAAGGTAAGGGCTTAGCCCCCATTTCTTGGAAAAATGTGCACATTTGTGCCCCCAAATACTCTGAAGAAACTTCAGTCTTTGCTGGGTTTCCTGAATTTCGGGCGTACCTACATTCCCGAATATGCCCAGCGTATCAAGCCTTTGTATGCTTTGATACAACCTACTTATTCAAGGTCTTGCTGGCTGCCTGAGCATACCTCAATTCTGCAGTCTTTGCAGACAGACCTATTGGAGTCTAAATATCTTTTGACTCGTGATAACCACACAAACTTGGTGATTAGAATAATTCCGGGGCGGTGGGATTCACATACTTAACCTTTAATGAAGGTGATACAGTACCCATCGCATACAAGTCACATCTGTACACTTCCGCTGAATTGCGCTTTACATCTGTCGAAAAAGTTCTAACTGCAGTGCAAATGGCGATTCTAAAAGAACGCGCACTGGCACAGGAAAGCGGATTCTAGTGGTAACACCCTGTCCTGCCCTAGAGGCAGTAACAAAGGCAAGTGTACCGAACTCAAAAGCAATGCATCCCCGTTGGATACAATGGGCTACATCCTTGACGTCTTCGGACGTCACTTTTGTTTTTGATTCTTCTCTTCAGACTCAGGAGTTTTTGCAGTATGAATTCGTTCATCCTCCTCCTTTGTTTTTACTACCGCTTGAGGATTACAAATGTGTGATCTACACCGATGGTTCGGCGCAACCGGCCACGGGGTCCAAGCACGCTTATTCAGCTGCATGTGCTATTGTTGCGGGTTCCTTTGTAGATGGAAAGTTCAAATCCTCTGCAGTGCATACTCGCACACTTGGAGATAGTACCGCACAATTGGCCGAGCTGCATGCATTGCTACTTGCGCTTGAGTTCGCTACTCAGGATGAGACCACTCTTATTGTATGTGATTCCTTCTACTGTGTACAATCTTACAATGACAATCTGTTTTTCTGGTCGAAAAATGACTACAAGGACGCAAAAGGGAGCACAATTAAGCATAAAATGCTTTGGGTTCGAGTGGCAGAATTGCAACAACGTCTGCCCCTCACACAGGTGGTTCACACCTTAGGCCATCAGCGGGTGGGCGCACACGCTATTGGTAACGATCTGGCAGATGAAGCTGCCCGTTCAGCAGTAGTCACGTGTTCAGTAGCAGCGGTTACCAGGTCCATGTCTAAAATAGACTCTGTTATTCTAGCAGCTATTGCTGCAACCAAGGAAGGTGATAATTACCCTACAGGTTTCCCTTCCAAGTATTCTTACAAATTAAGTCCCGATCAGGTTCCTTATGTAACAATACCTGACGTTGGAGATCGGCTGATCCCCAACGCGGACCGCAGGAGTGCCTTGATATCAGCTGCACACGAAGGCATGGCTTCGGCTCATGCAGGTGTGTCAGCTACAGTTTCCATTTTGCAGCAGCGTTATTGGTGGCGTGGATTGTATAAAGACACCCGTGCTTTTGTGCTTTCTTGCGATGTTTGTCAACAGATTAAGCCTTCCACGGTAACACGCCCACCACAGACCCCGCTCTGCATTGCTAACAGACCCTTTGGGTGTGTTTACTTGGATCACTGCGGTCCATTCTCATCAGACACTGCCTATAAATACATCTTAGTAGCAGTGGACTCGTGCACACGGTTCCTCTGGGTCTGGCCACAACGTAGTGCTGACGCTCGAAATGTAATCAGGGATTTGCGTGTCTTTGTGGGAATTTTCGCATGCGGCACCTTCCATTCGGACCAAGGTCCAGCGTTTGCCTCTAGGGCTTACAAGGATGCAATGGCTTCGCTTGGGGTGCGGGTGAAATTTTCGTCTCCGTATAGGCCTGAGGGCAACTCTATCGTTGAACGAATGAACCGTGACTTAAAGCAATCCTTAACAGCTAGAGTTATAGGTACTGGCAGGAACTGGCTGGCCCACTTGTATACCGTTCAACGTGCACTTAATAATCTCCCTAGAAGACCTCTGGGTGGGCGGACCCCATACGAAATGCTCTTTGGCATAAGAATGTTTGTGCCTGACCTTGAGGGTCCAGACATCGCGGCGCAATCCGCCAAGTTTGATGTAGATAACCATTCTGCTATGTTACAGGACTTACAAGAAGCCCGAGACAAACTTGCAACTACACATTTGCCTTCAGCCACAGATCCTGCGTTGCAGATTCCGGTAGCCGGCTGGCTTCCAAAGGTTGGAGAACTGGTTCGAGAGAAGGTTGAAAACAAAAAAGAATTCGGCCCCTCTTTTCGTGCACCGGTTCCAGTTCTGGGCTTGAAGGGAACACGTACAGTCATTTTACCACCGCTTCCTGGTCGCAAGGAGAACAGATACATCTCAGTGGAAAATGTCAAGCTACAGCGCCTGGCCGATCCTGAATAGTGTCACACCAGCGGTCTCTTGTCCTGCCATTTATCGGACATATGTTCGTGGCCCATCTACACGAACGGTCGCTGATGCTGTAATTGAGATGGTTGATTTGCCTGAAACTACAATTGATCCCCAACTCTCCACCAATATCGACGAGGACGAGTATACTTATCCTGCATCTGAATCGGTGGCACATCAACCTATAACGCCACTAAGCCCGACTCGTTATTCCTTTGATTCGGATTCCACCTCTTCAAAAGTCCCATCCAAGTTCAGTATTTTTGTATCCTGGTTTAGAGACAATTTTTTGATTCCACCCTGGACATACATCTGGTTGGTACTTTTCTTGATTTTTTTGTTCATGTCCATTGGCTTTGTCACAGTGTTTTTCTACTAATCAATGGTCACTATTTACCTGAACGCTCTGCTGTAGACTATGTTTCTGGAACTTTGGCTCCTCATTCCTCGTCTCACATCATGAAGCGTGACCACACATTTGTGAACATTTCAGCTTTTCCAGTTGCTGATGGCATCGTATGGGATGCAGTGAACTATCAAATCCATGGTCCGACGGAAATTATTAATGTACCTAATGTCCTTCGTGTTTCAATGGGTGATGTAGTACAAAATAATATTCATTCTGATGATTGGGATGTGCATGCTGTTGAAGCATTGTTTGCCGATTTAAAATATTATGCATCTTTTAATGCTGAAGATTTATATATGAATTCTGCGAATTATGCCGATTTGTATTGTTACCAACATTGGGGTAATCATTTTCTCCATAAGCCAAGTGCCCTGCGTAGTTCTGTTAACTACACCCAATGGGAACATTGTCCAAACCCCTTGCCAGGTAGCTCACAAACTCTTCGAAATAAGTTTACCTATTTTACTGATTTTAATCGGTCGAACCCTGCATCCTATTATTTTAGACTTAATACCACATCAACTCAGAAAATTATGTTAACACACACCAAATTGCTTTATTCGGGTTCCTTTTTAAGTGCCCTAGCAGTGGGTGGTTATGAGTACTGGGAGGATACAATAGATTTGAAATCCATTTGGGGCTCCAAGCCATGGCAGGTACAGGGAACCGAGGCGTTGCATCGTGCTTGCCTCATCCCTACCCAAATTATGTTCCTAAATGCTTCCATCTATCAAACTACGTGTTGGGGCTTAGCTACCACTAAACAATTAAACTCGCCCTCAATTCCATCCCTTTCGAGTTTTCCCAATGATAGCTCACGTTTTAACCTGTCCCTTACGACCCTACAGGCTCTATTACAGAATAATTCATTTAATGTTTCCGAACTGGATCAGTCACCCTGGTTGGTATGGCCTATATCATCTAATGCATGTCAAATGCGTTTTCACGACTCAGGTACTAGATACACACAGGATAGGCCTGATCTGAGATTTACTACTTCTCGTACTGTCACTACATATTCTGTTGGTAAATTATGCAAACAATGGCTGCAACATTCGTCCCTTGATTCTGTTAAACAACATTTGTCCCTCCTTTCAGGCAATATTGATCTGTCCGACTTTGTTTTGGGACCTCGTGGTCCCCGACCTAAAAGATTCATTTATGAGACATATAATGAACTCTGGAAGCTATCACAAATGGAAGCTGCTTCCCGTCTTCGGGAAATAGATCAAGCAAATTTGGAAAAGGTGCTTGCTGTTGTTGACAATAGTATTAATACCCTGTCTTCTCGCATTTATACTTTAGAGAATATTGTGTCCTCTGTTGTTGATATTGTACAAGATGATGTTTCTGTGTTATATCATGGTCAGAATCAATTGCGTTCAGTTATGCAGTTTGCATGGACTTTACAAACGCTCAAGTTAGGTAAAGTTCCTTGGCATTTTTGAACACCTCTGCCTTGTTTCTACCTTTTAACTTAACTGACAAACAGCAATTTATGTCCATGAAAGATGCAACTTACACTCTATTACATATCGAAAAGATGGATCCTTTGCCGTTCTCTGTTGCAGAACTCGATTCTGCTGTGTGGCTAGTTCATGGGGTTATCGCTTTACCTTTTTCCTTGTTTGAATTTGACTCGTGCATGAAACATTATCCTGTGGGCCGTTACCGGCCCTTGGGCAGTGCTTTCCTGCATGAACTCTGGTCCTTGCCTTTCATGTATAAATGCCTTCGGGACGGCAAGGAAGTCTTTCTCACGGGGGAGTACTGCGACTCGACTATGGGTCATTCGCTTATTTGTAAACACATTAAATTGCATGGCTCATGTAGCGTTTCCGCTCCTAATCTTGCTTGTGTGCTGAAAGGTATTCCTTCTCCTGTTATTTCTCCTACTTTCACTCTCCTTTCCAATGGTAGTTATTTACTTTTAAATAACGAAAACTGTTGTGGCCTGCAGGCTGGCATTCCTTACATTGTAACAGTTTCGCACAGGGTTGCCTGCTGCAAAAATGTGCTTTTTCCTCCCCCTCATGGCAAGGTTGATATCTCTATTTGGCCTTCCATCCCTACCATGGAGGCAGATTTCAATAGACTGAGCAGAATAAAGGCACTGTTATTGAACAAGGAAGTTATGCTCACGTCCGCCCGGGAGACATTCATTCTCCAGGTGGCGAGTACCCACAGTGAAATACAGAACCTTTTGAACACTAATCTCCCCCAACATTTTGGGGAGTTAATTCATCGTATTTTTAACGCATCTAACACAGAGGGTCTGGTACACTTTTTTAAAGTCGTGGGGTCTGGTTTGGTGTCCTCCTTCCAAACTATTTTTGGTGTCATCCCGGCGTTTATTCATTCTATTTTTCCAGCGTCTTTGGCGGTTTCCCGTTGTTCATCGCCTTGGCGGCTGGTGTCCTGTTATTAATTTGTTTTATGCGCAATGGCTGCTCCCCGATGGGACCTGCTCGATCCAGAACGCCTCCAGCTGCTTCGTGAGCGCCTTTTGGCTGGTTTTGGTGTTTTGCCATTGGCGACACTGAGTGTGTCATATACTCTTTCCTTTCGCTTTGCGTATTTCACTTGCGTGCAACCTGTAATGACTTGCATCCGCTGTCCTTTCACCTGGACCTTGGATTATTGCCTCTCCAATTCGTCATTGTCTGTTCCGGATTTTGTTCAGTTGATGGGTCCCTTAGAGGCCCATGAGCAGGACTGTTCCGTTGCCGGCTGTATGGCGCGTGCGGCTGCACTGGGGATTTTGGCGCAATGGGATATCTGGGCGGCTGCCCAGGATCTCCTACAACAAAGCTGTTTCGTTTATCACGCAAGTTGTCCCGCATTGCTTTTGGATGCTCCCTCTGCTGAGGAGCATTCCTGCTCTTTGATCTCATGGATTGGATGGCATCTATGTTTTTTGACAATTCCAATGATGCCCTTTTGGAGGGTATGGCTTTTTTCTGCACTTACACTTTTATGGATTGACTTGTTTTTCGCCGTTTGGGCGCTCCCTGTGCTCTACTGGATATTTTTTTGTTTGCCCTCTGTCTTGGACGCCGGCCTGACCAGGGGAGGGTGTCTTGTGGTTTGTTGCCTGCCTTGTTATGTTGGCCTAGGACTAGCTGCCATGCTGCTTTTCTTTGCGCACGTTACACTGAGCCAGGGCTCCCTCGCCCTTTGCTTTTGCCAAGTTCTTTTGCGCTGTCAGCACTTTCTGTCTTTCACCTTTTCTCTTGTTCGATTTGGGCTCAGACTGCACAACATGTACAAGGTCGCATAACAATGTATTTCGGTTCTTCCTGATATGGCCAGTCTCGCGCACCCAGACATAACATTAGGCGCAAATGACATGAAACTTTGTGTGCCTTTAATACTGGGGTTTTTACTGGCGCTTGACACACTTGGAGAAATCCTTTTCAGTGAGAAGAGCTATGATGTCCTGCTGATGTAATTCTGCATCTAGAGACTGAGGTATGGGGGTTCGCTAGTCAAAGCCCAGAGGTCTTCTATTTATATAATAAACTATCTTACTGCACGGGGAGGGTGGTAGTGTTATTTAGACATTTATCCACTGAGTTATGAAATGCTTTCCCCGTTTGTATTCTATGGAATTGTAACCATGCTGCTTATATTATTCATATGCATTATGCTATTAGTACTGACACGTGTACTGTACATTAGAGCACGTAAGTTGGAATAAACATTTTAACCTATCCAGTGTCTCTTCCTACGCACCTTGTGGACAAGTACGAGTGAGTGACGAAAGAGTGTTCTTGCTTCTGCGAGTCCTGAGATAAAGATACCGTGTTCTGGGTTGTCCAATCATTGGTACTTGGGTGCTAATGGGATGCTAAGCTAGTTGGGTTGGGGTTTTTGGGTGCTACGGTATATGGTAGGCAAACCACTGTATTCCGGGGTCCCATTATCCTGTGCATAGCTCTGTGTATGTGCAGAAACCTTATGACAGTATGGAGGAAAGATGAGTGACTCGGTGTGTTCTATTGGATGAGTCTTTCTTAAAAGAGTTTAGGAAGATGTTTCAAATCATGGATACACAAATGGGGGAGATTAGAGAATGAATGGCAAAGATATAACTTCAGATCCATATGTCCTTCAAACTGTCAAAGTTTAGATGTAGTGTGTCCTTTAATCCCAGCAAAACACACAAGATTATGGACGGAATGTTGCACAATGGCAAACATTCACCCCCAGTCACAGATCTGGGTTTAATCCATCGTTCTTTAGCTCACTTCGCCACCCCAGTTCAGACATGGCCATATGCAAATCAGTCTTGACCCTGTGCCTCATGGGAACAGTCCAGACCGAACTGCCAAGCCATGTCTTCCCTGGACCGGAATCAAGCATCCTAGGACCGGTTTCGGGCATTCAGCCCTCATCAGCCAGGACAGCCTGACTCCAGTGGCGCAGTGAGCACGGGACCCACGTCTGGGCATACCCTTCCCACTTGGGGCGAATTGCAAAACACACAAGATGATGGACGGAATGTTGCACAATGGCAAACATTCACCCCCAGTCACAGATCTGGGTTTAATCCATCGTTATTTTGCTTCACCACGCCACCCCAGTTCAGACATGGCCATATGCAAATCAGTCTTGACCCTGTGCCTCATGGGAACAGTCCAGACCGAACTGCCAAGCCATGTCTTCCCTGGACCGGAATCAAGCATCCTAGGACCGGTTTCGGGCATTCAGCCCTCATCAGCCAGGACAGCCTGACTCCAGTGGCGCAGTGAGCACGGGACCCACATCTGGGCATACCCTTCCCACTTGGGGCGAATTGCAAAACACACAAGATGATGGACGGAATGTTGCACAATGGCAAACATTCACCCCCAGTCACAGATCTGGGTTTAATCCATCATTATTTTGCTTTAATCCCAGAGCAGGATACTCCTCCACAACCAACCATATATTTTAACAGGAAAGAGAGATACTGAATGAATAAGTAAGTTGCTTAAATGCAAGAAAATGTGCATTGAAGTAGAATCTACAAATCGCCAAGTGTTTTATGAAATATTTTTCTGGTAAATTGAAAAATAAAAGGATTGCACCCAGTAAATATATCTAGGGTTGTTATATTATGCAAATTCATTGTTTATCATCACTTTCCCATTAAGGTAATTCAAAAATTACAAGATGTTCTCAGCCCAGTTTACATAACCAAAATATAAACATACTGCTGTATGTTCCCTCGTATGTGTGGAGTAAATTTCAGATTTCTTCAGTTCACAAAAGTAAGTAGGCCTGAAAAGCATTTGTGAATTTCCATTTATGACTGTCATGCCTCGGTTCTCTGAGACGTGATCTCTCTCCTAATTACAGAGGCAGCATGAACCCATCAATCCCTTCAGTCCACAACACCACCACTGGAATTTTCAAACACAGTAATGATGGCAGGAACCCAAAGGAAAGGCAGTCTGTACCAAATAAGAAACTGAAACGAAAAATCTGAAATAATGAAAAGAGAAGTTGTGCGTCTCGCTATTGGAAACAAAGACAAAATACCGTCAAATAATTCCCAATTCTATGTCCACCACTTTATAAGGCACATTCGTCTCTCTTTAAACATATTCACAGCATCTACGGTGAGGGTTTCTATTTGGTGCGCCAGTCACTTAATCTCGAGTTTTATTGTTTTCACTGAATTCTTGCCTAGCGTGAAACGGAGAGGATTATTGGTTACTGCAATGCACTCTTTTAAGAATGGACTATCTATATCAACTCTCTCCCTTATTGACACTTACCTTAGCTTTGAATTGAAGATAGTGTGAATCACTTGATGCCCATCTCACTCTCTATGCGTGTCCACATCTGCATAGGTTAGAATCGCTTCAACAACAACGTACGGCCAGGTTCATCATGGCTCATACTCTTGTGTTACAACACACACCCTAATAACCTTCATGTGCTCGTTTCATTTCATTCTCCTTTATAACAAAAGTGAACTACAGATGATTTTTCCGTGAGTTTTCATTAATGTACACATTCCCCCATTTTAGCTCTCTTAATCTTCGCCTTACAGATATCGATCATTAAGCAACTCAGAGAAACATAAGCGATGAGAGGCAACACATAAGCAGGGAAAATCAATTTAACATCTCATCAACTGTTAAGATCATTTCCAAAATTATCCATAGAATCCAATGTTGCTTGAATGTTTCTTTTTCTATTTCTTCTCTTTCAATCTTGAAAGTGTAACAAACAGATGCAACCAACGCGTTTCTCCCCAAACAAGGGCTTCTTCAGGGCTTCACTATTTGGGTGTCAGTGGTGTGCTCCAAATCACTCTTTCTACATGACTGGATTATCAGTGACTGGCTTTGGAACTTTGAGATGGAACTCAAAGGAACTCGGGTCCTCCACAGTTGTGACAGCACTGTAGGAAGCTCTCTCTGATCTGTTTGTCCGTTAATCAACTCGCAATTTTTTTTTCTCAAACCGTTAAAAAAAGAATCTTAATTCAAGCGATGTTTTTTGCACCAAGCACTTATGTACTCATGCACACAAAAGAACCTTTGAAATACTCAGTCCGCCATGCCTAACCATGGAGTCCTTAGTGCCTTTAAATCTTATAGTGCCCCTTGTGGGTCAAGTACTTAGTTGAGTGTTCCTGCTGAAGGCATTCCTTCTGGCTTCAAAAGGCAATCAGCGCTCAGGAGAGTGCAGTGCTGATCGCACTTCTCAGATCCTCAATGCAAAGCTTCAAGAATCTAATGGGCTAGATTTGTATATCTAAATGGCGGCCGAGACTTCGCAAGACTTGCGTAAACTGCCTGTCTCAGGATATTTCGTGAGATTCACCTTGCGTTAGGAATAGTCTCCATTCTCAGGCACTTTGTGGCCCGATGCCGTTTTCTGAGGGTCCAATGATGTCTTATTTAGAAAAAAACCTTCAGGAAATATAAATGGATAGCTTTAGGTTAAACAAGATAATTTCTTGCGTCACCTCTTCCTGTAGAATACTTTATTTCGGTTACCATGAACCATCAAAGTGTGCATACATACATTCTTGTATCACCTCTTGCATTGCCTACATATCCACCACAAATTTTTACAGCAGCAGAAGCCAAGAAAGCTGCCGACCAGGTGCATTTACATGCACCTATCTACCTGTAAACGTTAATGCAACCTGGACACTCCTAGCAAAAACAAGGAGAAGGTATTTCTATGTGCACAAATGTAAGTAGCATGCAACAGTTCAAGGGAAAATGTCTCATTTGTGCTATTGTACCCTGAAACATTTTTCAAAGAGAAAGCATTGTATCTCCTTGGCAACTCACTTTTATTGAACGCCCACAAATTTGGTCAATGTTCCATTCCCCTTACTGCCACGGAAATTGATTTACTTCTGCATGTGACAGTGTTCTGTTGTAATCCAATAACTTCTCTGAAGTCCGGTTTGGTAAATAGTAGGTATTTATTATGAGTGCGAGTAACACGCTGGTAATCCCTCTCCAGCCAGCGATAACTGCCCTTCCAGGAATGCTCGTACGTAACCCCTGGAACACTACAAACATGCCATGACAACCATGGAACAATTCACTTAAAGGTATAGGCAGTGCGATATAAATATATACCGCAATGCCTATGTGAATACAACACATCATCTTCCCTTAAATGATACAAAAATGAAACAGAGCAAAAAACAAGAAAATAAATCAAAAAAACATAAATGATCACGTAAGTAATAATGTAATGAGATTAGAAGTCACAAATGATCACATAAGTAATACTGTAATGGGATTAGAAGTCACCACATATGTAATCCTGCAAATATCTGGGTGGACATCTAGGTCTGTGCATAGCAAGTCTAGGTCTATGCGCAGCAATGCTATCGCCAGTGTCTCCAATACTTTCACCACTTGTCCTTGAAGGAATATTAACAAATTCTTCATCGCTCATGAATAAATGAGGGTTACAATTATCAATTCTTTCTTTTCCACCACTTTCTCTGCCATTATCAATTCTTTCTTTTCCACCACTTTCTCTGCCATTATTCTTTTTATAAAGAGCCACCCTTCTTAGGTTCCAGCTTTCACCGTTGTATAGAGTAATGAAATTTTTGTAAACAGATTTCACCTTGTATGGACCCCTAAACTTTGTAAGACCACCACTCACCCTACCCGATTTGACCTTAACAAAGTCGTTGGTTTCTATGTTCCATTTACATGCGATAGGTTCACTATGCTCTTCTCTCACCTTAGGATTATCCATGCCTACAAACATCTTCATCCAGGCAGGAATTAACTTTGTGCTTGCAGAACGTCCTCTCATCACAAGAAAAGGAACCCTTCCCGAAACCGTATTTTCTGTTGTGCGATAGGCCCATACCAAGTCATTTACAACTTGTTTGACATCTCTTTTGCTAGTGATAGCCATCTGTATGACTCCTTTTATCATGCGGTTAGCCCTTTCTACAATTCCGTTTCCCTGTGGGTTATAGAGTGTTGTTCTACTATGTACAATACCACATGACTTAAGATAATCAGTCATTTCCTTAGAAACTAACTGTGTACCGTTATCTGTAATCAATTTCACAGGATATCCCTCTTCCCTAAAAACTTCTTCAAGAATTTGTATAGTCTTCTTTGTGGTAATCTCACTCATGAATTTCACCACCAACCATTTTGACATGACATCTACCATAACTAAACCAAACCTGGAATCCGTCCCTAGACAAGATAATGGTCCTATAAAATCTAGACACACTGTATGCCAAGGCAAACCAGGATTTTCAATGGTACCCATTTCCAACTGGTTTCCAACCTTAAGCCTCTTTTCACTCTCCATACAATCGGTACATCTCTCCACCCATTCAGACACTTGCTGGTCCATTGTCGGCCACCAAAAATGTTCCCTTAACCTTTTCTTGGTGAGCGATTGTCCCATATGACCCTCATGAGCCAACTTAAACAATTTATATCTTAAGTCCTGTGGAGGGACAAATTTATCATCTTTCATGATAACGTTTCCTTCCTCGTCAGAAATAGATAAGTCGTCTAAAACTTTTCCAAAAGGTCTCACTTCAATGGGTAAAGAACTTTCACGTCTACCACCTTTAACTATTAACTCCTTAACAAATCGTAGTGCCTCATCCTTACCCATACTTTCATTCCACATGATTTTGTCCACTGCCCCATTACATGCTTCTACTACTTCTTCTACTAAAGCAACTGCTCCTTCACCATTGAAAGCTTCCACCTGCACTTTATCTACCTCATACCATGGTAAAGGTAGTCTTGATAAACCATCTGCTTGGCAATTCTTCCATCCCGCAATATATTCTATTTTGTACATGAATTCTTGCAAACGTGCGGCAAGTCTTGCAAGTCTTGCTGATCCTTTTCCAGCCCCACCTGGAGATAAAAATTTTATTAAGGGTTTATGGTCAGTGCGTAAATTGAATTGAAATCCCCATAAATACATGCGGAAGTACTCAGTGGCCCATGCTGCAGCCAAAGCTTCCCTCTCTATCACCGAGTAGTTCCTCTCAGAAACAGTAAGAGATCTTGAAGCAAAGGCAACGGTCCTCAACCCCTCCCTATGTATCTGTTCTAAAACTGCACCTAAGCCAACTGCACTAGCGTCCACAGTGAGTACAGATTTCAACCTTGTGTCAAAAGGGGTCAACACCTTAGCTTCACATATTTCTTTTTTGATGTTTTCAAATGTACTTTGTTGGTTATCTGACCACACATATTTACAACCCTTCCTGAGTAATTCTTTTATGTGTTCTGTTTTTCCTGCGAAATTATGTACAAACTTTGCATAGTACTCTATGAGGCCAAGAAAAGACCTAAGTTGGTCTTTATCAGTGGGCACTGGGGCTTTTCTTATGGCTTCCAGAAGGTCACGTTTTGGTTTGATCCCCCTTCAAATATAGTGTATCCCAGATATTCTACCTCCTCAACACAAAATTTGCACTTTTCTTTTTTAAGGGTAAGTCCAGCATCTCCCATCTTACACAAAACTTCCTTCAAAACAAAATTATGCTATTCTTCTGTTTCCCCAAATACCAATACATCGTCCTGAAAATATACCACATTTTTAATATCCCTCAACACCACACCCATCATCCTCTGAAAAACTCCCGCAGCAGAAGCCAATCCGAACGGCATTCTATTAAATTGAAATATTCCTTCCATAGTAATGAACGCCGTTAACGGTTTTGACTCCTCGTGGAGTTTAATCTGGTGATACGCACTACGTAAATCTAATTTCGAAAAATATTTTCCACCTTTTAAGGACAAAATGAGCTCATTAATGTTTGGTAACGGGTAGTTATCAACCACAATATTCTGATTAAGAGTGCGTAAGTCCACACAGAACCTATAACTACCATCAGGTTTGCCCGTGATCACAACTGGCGAAATCCAACTAGAAGTCTCTATTTGTTCAATGATGCCTTGTTTTACCATGTCGTTGAGCATGCGTTTAACTTCTTCCCTAGCAATAATGGGTATTTTCCGTACTTTATGTTGCATGGGCATTGCATCCGGCTTTAATATAATTTTGTGTACATACCCCTTGAGTTCACCAATTCCATCAGCAAATATGTTATGCATGTTTTCGACAATCGTGTCAGTGGTAACATCCTCAACTACCATAACTTGCTGGGGAGCTCTTGGGTTAATGATGATGTGCAAATCATACTGATGTGCCCATCCTAAAATTGGTGGACCATTGCGCGATATATATACTTTGCCACTTACACATCTATCCTGAAAGGCAATATCAGTTAACATATAACCTATTATATCTATCTTTTCCCCTTGATATCCCCCTGGATTGATATCTTTTGGAAGTAATTCTACTCCCTGCCACGTTCCTTCAAACACATCTTTGGGAATAATGGTGTAAAAAGATCCACAGTCTATCATTAACTCAATATCTTTACCATTTATAACAAAATTTGCTTTGGGCCTGGATCTCCTTCCAGGTGAACTAGTGGTTTCATCTTCTTCCACACATAAAATTCTGTCTTCACACTTTATACTTTTCACATAACTATCGCTTCCCTGCCTTCTTTGTATTACCGCTACTGATTCGTCTTGGATGACAGATACTCTTGCTTTGCTAAATGTTTTACACATTTTAAAGAAGTGACCTTTACGACCACACTTCCTGCATTCTTTATCGATGGCAAAACAATTTTTGTACTCAGCAGTATGATAACTGCTGCCACATCTCGTGCATATTCTCTCTGGTATTTTGTTATTATCTGTATTCTTCAAAAAGTTACTATTATACTTTCTATTGGGATTGCTACTTCTCCCCCCACCAGTATACCTTTTTTCCTTGCTGACTGCTGCAACATCATCTTGGTCAACATATGACACTCCTACAGTGTCCGTCTTTTTTTCCATTTCTTTCATGCACACCTCGGAGTGTTCGACAACCTTGGCTATCTCTATAGCATTAATCAAAGTCGGGTTTCTTGCTGCCCATAACCTTTCTTGTATTTTTTTGTTGCGACACTGCACAATTAATTGGTCCCGAATCATTTCTTCTCTAATCCCTCCAAATTGACACTTTATTGATAGCTCTCGTAAGCGTGCAACAAATTGATCAATGGTTTCGTCACCCCTTTGAGGTTGTGTATAAAATTTGTGCCTACACATAACTATATTTACCTCTTTAGCGAATTGTTTCCTCATTCTAGCTTTAGCCTCTAAATAAACATTCTCTTCCGGTCTTCCTTCATTATCTGTTGTTGCTACAGGTAAGTATTTAAATACATGTTGCCCTTCCTTCCCCAGCGTACTTAATAATAAAGCTTTCTTCCTTGCAGCGCTAAATTCTTTGCCATCTAAAGCCTCTATATAATTCTCAAATATTTCTACCCATTCATCCCATTCTATAGGAGGTTCTCCCGCACTCTGTAAGAATAACGGCGGAGTGATAATAGGTACATCCATTTAAACAATTATTATTTTTTTTTGTTAATAAAGAACACAATGTCACCACTACCTGGATTTACCACAAAATAAAGTTATGAATTTGTTGATTTTTTTTGTGTGTGATATTCTTCCAAATCCTGTAAGAGTCACTGTCACTGTTGAAGGTGACACAAAAAAAAAATACCTTTACGTGTTTAAATGTAAGATTGTTTCTTCTTCCTTTCAGCCAGTCAAGACTGCTTCTTTCCTTTTCTTTTGTTCTACCTTGCTCTCCGTTTCTGTTAATTATACACTGCTTCTCACGTTGCGTGAATCTGTCCGATTTCACGATGTTTCTTCCTTCCTTTTCTCAAATGGCCTCCCCAGTCGTCATTACGCTGCACAGCCTCTTACGTTGCTCACGTAGTCTCCACGTCTCCGGCGCTCTGTGTGGGCCACAACAGGTGACGTCACACGCATACGTTCGAGCTTATCACCACAGCAATTGATGTAGAACAGCAGCTGTCAGGCTCCGAACGCGCAGCTCGCGCTGAGGCAGGTAACTGACTTGAAGTCTTCAAACTTGAATTAGGTTTGAATCCGTTCCCCTGCGCTGTGTTCAATAACACTGGAAACGCTTGTATATGTCGCTCCAACGCACAGTCCATACGGTGCTTACAGTATTTATTTAAACTGTAATGTCATTTCCAAAACGTCGCTGTAACATTTCTTCACTCGTTTTTAAAAAAACAAGACACAACTACTTCACGCCTCCATATCATGCACGCATTCGCTGTAGGATCGGGCAAGGATCTCTCTTTTTTTTATCCTTACTTCACTGTCCTTATCCTTGGCCAAGTTGTCCTGCGTGTCGTAGTGGGTTCTCGAAATTCCAGCGTGGTTACGATCGCTCAACACTCCGCTGGCCAATCGTCGCCAATTGTTGTAATCCAATAACTTCTCTGAAGTCCGGTTTGGTAAATAGTAGGTATTTATTATGAGTGCGAGTAACACGCTGGTAATCCCTCTCCAGCCAGCGATAACTGCCCTTCCAGGAATGCTCGTACGTAACCCCTGGAACACTACAAACATGCCATGACAACCATGGAACAATTCACTTAAAGGTATAGGCAGTGCGATATAAATATATACCGCAATGCCTATGTGAATACAACATGTTCCATCTCCGATTGTTTCTAGTATGTTCCAGTATGGAATTTGGCGATGGAGAATTTTAGGAGACATTTGTGATGTTACCAAACATTCCGGGGCATTTCTGCAAAGAAAGAACCCATTTCCGTCACTTGGAGAAGATTTATTTACAGGAAAATGTGTGCCCATTGTTTAATATGTGTAAAACTATGCTTTTTACATCACAAATGTGGCTTTAACCTTGTAAAATTGGTTATTTGGGCGTTTAAGGTGAAATGATACGCACAAATGACCTTGTAAACTAGGCTGACTAACTCCAAGGGTTTCGATGGTCCACATAGATCTGAAAGAAGGGTACATGTCTCTCCCTAGTCGCCCATAACGTTGTAAGATTTTGAGGGCCACGTGGTACAAGAAAAACTAAAAGGTCGGTCATGATCTGCTTTGGTACAAGGGTGTGTGTATTATCACTGATCCAGACAACAGAAAGACATTGTTGATGATCCTTGCACAGGGGACATATTTTTTACGTTTAGTGTTGGACGGTGCAAATCTGTTCTCCATTTTCTGGTACACAGTATGAAGCAGGCGGGGTCTTCCTTTGAGGCAATATCTCTGTCACATGCATTAGGAAGCTTTGCGATGCCGGAACGATTTTCATTTTATGAATGGCCTCTGATACAGTGAACAGGTGTGAGGATGAAAGTTCCGTGCTGTTTGTGACAGATGTACCATCCTGCCATTTTTTCCACTTTACTTCGTAGTTTATTCCTTTTGTAACCTAGCAGTCTTTGCTGCTGCTCTAGACCATCCAAGTGCCAGCTCTAATGTAGTATCAGTTAAGACTCTGACTGGTCGAACAGCACCCAAAGCGCTTCTTCTTTAAAACTCGGCAAGGAGCTATGAGCTGCGAAGTGACTGCCTGGCTGGGGGCATTTGGTGGTTTCAGCTCTGGTTCTTTCCAGAGCTGATTACTGTAATGGGCTCTTTATTAATCTGCGTAAGAAGTGTCTTTCCAAACTGCAGATTGTGCAAAATGCAGCGGCACGTCTTTTGCTGAATATTCCAAGACATAAACATGTCGCACAGGCACTTAAAGGATTGCGGGGCATATTAACAACGAGGCGATAAACAATTATCGCCGCTTTAGCGTCTGTTTTCGGACGAAAAGCGGCGATAATCTTATCGCCTAATCTGCAAGGTCACGCTATCGCGTGAATCCTTGCACTATCGCCCTTTCCCCCAACGCCCATCTTTGCATCTCTAATGAGATGCAAAGTGGGCGTTACTGAGCGTACCCGGATGGGCTACGTTGCAAATATCGCCGATGTGCACATCGCGATATTTACAAGGCAGCCCACAGGATTATAGCAGACGTTAAATTTTGGCGAAAACAGCCGTTTTCGCCAAAATCTAACGTCTGCTATAATCTTGACTTACCTATGTTAGACATAGGAGATGGATTCTGCTGATACGACCACAGGGTCGTATCAGCAAGGTTATCGCCGTTTTGAAGGGAACATCGCTGGAAAACCAGCGATGTTCCCTGCAAAAGGGCGATAACCTCGCTATCTCTGGAATCTTTATCGCCCTGGAGTAACGCGTTGTTAATAACGCGCTACCAGGGCGATAAATACCAGAGATAGCCTGCGATAATATAATTATCGCTAAGCACGGCCAGCGATAATTATCGCTGGCCGTTGTTAATATGCCCCTGTATTGGTTACTGGTGAAGAGACAAATTGAGTTTAAGGCTCTATGCATTGCCTTTAAGGCCACACATGACATAGGGCCCAGCTTCTTTAAACAGAATTTAAAGCCTTATATTCCGGTTCGCCATCTTCGCTCATCTCAGGCCCACAACCTGGTTGTTCCCAGGTTTAAAAAATGCTCCTGGGGAGGAAGGAGCTTTGTGGTTGGCACAACGAAACTGTGGAACTCCCTACCACTTGGGCTGAAGCAAGAAACTAATCTGCTGGCTTTTAGAAAAGCGTTAAAGACCTGGCTGTTTAATCTTTGACGACTTTCTGGACCGCCTCTGACTCATGAAGGACGACTTTAGCGCCTTGACACCTTCGGGTGAAAGTTTCGCGCTCTACAAATTTCTTTTTCATTTCATTTCATTTCTGAGTCTAGATAGGACACTGCGTCTTTCTTTACTCCTTTGTAAGGGTCAATCCGAGTCAACCTTTTTCTCCCACCCTTATGTGTGTATATGGGTGTGTGTGTGTGAGCTAAGAGTTTTTTTCATTCCACCTACTTCTGTGTGCTTCCACATGCTGGTGCTACAGTCTATTACCAGCAGGAAGATCACTAGTGTTTCTGATGGCCCCTCACACACTACATGTGGACCCCGCTGTGCATGAGACCCTTTTCGCATGTCTTGCAGGAAAGCCCCTCTGCTTACATGACTTCCTGCACATTCTCTGACTGATGAATTGTTGAGTTGTCTGGTTCAGCATGCAATATGCAAAAGGAACATATTAGCTACTTCCCCTGTGCTGGCCTCAGGGAAAGTTTCTAAACCAGCGTCTGCAAGTTTGAAGTCTTGTAACAGCATTCGCTGCCCGTGTGATCTATTGGTCTAACATAGAATGTCTTCGGTTGAAGAGCAGGATATATCTGCAGCATTACGGCGTCTTGTAAGGTGCCACCAAACATGAAGGCTTCTAAAGTCACCACGAATAGTCCACTCTGAGCATGTCTACATTTACTATTTGAAGCACAATGCTTATCCAGCAGGATAGGGTCACTACTGAAACAGCTCTAGCAAGGCTTCAGAAGGAAATCAATAGCTGAGAAGAAGACACTAGTGGTTACCTTTTCTGTTTATGAACTTAAATGCACTGGACAACACACACAGGTTGTTTGCTATTGAATAGAAGAAGATGGATTAGGTAGCTCTTGTGAGAAAAGCAAATTACCCTCCCGAGTGAAGGACCTAGCCATAACTTCTAAGGCAGATACGCTAGAAACTCTGCGGTAGGAGATGAACCAAAGCAGAGTCATCAGTTTCAGAGATGTCATTTGGGGTCCTAAGCATTGATCGATTTTCAGCCGGTTAAAACTGAAAGACTCAAGATAACAGGAAAGAGGTGGCCACTGCTAATGCTTTTCAAGAGATGGTATACTAAGGTTGTCTCCCCTTTGGAATCTCATCAGTCCGATGAGGACCGGCTGCAAATATTCCTTATTTATCCAGTTTGATAGTGCAGTAGGCATTCACCTTAATGAATAAGCTAGACAAAAAAATGGCTACCAAAACTAAAGATGCTGAAAGCAGATCCAAACCTCTTTCCAACAAACCAAGCCTAAGCAAGCTGATCTATTGCACTAAAGAGGCCTGGCATCTCAAATGAGTTTCACAGATGGAGATAAAACTCCTGGCTTGAGCCAAGAAGACCCCAAATATTCCAAACACACAATTCTGGATGGGTTTGGAGATCTAGGCTGTAGGCTTCCTTTCTATATAGAAGTCAGCAGAAGGGCCAGAAAGAGGCGCAGGTTAAAAAGAAATATGTAGGTGAAAGGATATTTGAAAGAGTGTGGGAAATCTTGTTTGTTACCTCCTAAAACGGAATATGAGAACAACTGTTCTGGAAATTATTTCATCCTGTCCAGGAGGTGAGGATTCATGGCAAAAGGGGAAAAGACATAGAACCACAGTTCAGTCCTCAAGAAAGGTGTCCAGAGATACAGTCTCTGCATCAGAGTGCCAGGTGAAGAAGAGGGAAAATTGATGTTTCCATCTCCAGGTCATTATTCAATACCAAAGGGTCTCATCTTCAGAAATAGGTCTAACCTGTCTGTCTACCATCTAGTTGCTGCTGTTTTTGAGACAGCAAAAGTACCAATCAGCAACACGATTCTTGAGACTGGATATAGGCTCCAATTGCAGAGAGATGCATCTATCCAGGCAGTAGTGAAAAAATGGCCTTGCAATGTCTTTTAGAACATTGGACTGGAAACCTCCTAGGTGGTTCAAATAACCAACATTTGAGACATTGTCCATGTTAAGGTGAAGGCAGCAACCTACTCTTTCTGGGGCAAAAATCTTGGTGGCATAGAAACCACCAAGAAGATTTAAGACATTGAGGCGTAAGGATCCTAAATGAGTGGTCCATATCCTGTCAGTGAAAAGGGGTCCACAAAGGGCACCCACGTTTTCTTGACTGACATCTGTCTCCATTATGAAATCCAGAAAAGACTGCAGAAAAGCCCTGTGATGGCAGACAACCAAAGAATCTCCTCTTGATCTTCTGTGCTATGTAAAGAAAAAAAGCTTGTTGAAGATGGAGAGTTTTGAGGTGTTAAGGGTCCAATGAAAATTGAAGGGTCCACCTAAAATTAATGGACAAAAAGTGAGCCTCTTTCTTTACACAGATGACTTTATTGTCATGGTCACTAAACCCATTGGCTGCAGAAACAAATTCAAGCGATGGGCAACTATTCTAGACAAAATCATATAAATATTAAAGACCACAAACCCAAACAGAAAAGTAATGTAAGTAGGATTAGTATTTGAATAAGCTCAAGTTACAAAGTGTTAAAGTTTAGAAATATCTAGGTGTAATGGTGGATGTTAAACAAAGCCACAACAAACATCAAAACATTGGTCAAGCACATGCCCTGAGAGCTATGAGTGGCTTAATTCCATTTAATATGGGATGTAGAAACCTCTTGATACTGCCAATGTTGAAAGCTTACAAACAAACAATGCGTCCAATTATTATGTATGACAGTGCAGGCCTGGTATTGGAAAAATCTCCTGACTATAAATCTCTTGGAAGCCAAACTTTTAAGAAAAGCAGTTAGTTTGCCTAACACTCTTACATGGGTAGAAATAAGAACTGAAGTAGGATTGCTAACCTTGGAGACTGAAACTGAGGTTTTGGGAATTAAATGCTTGATTAAGCTATTGTGCAACAATATTCCTTCAGCTGCAGTGTGTTTGAGTGCACATTTGAACAGTGGCTGTTTTAAAACATTAAGGCAAAATATTATTAAATTAAGATGTATTATCTTGACATAGGCATAGACTGATTGGGTTTGAGCCATTCTGGGATTATGTGTCTGACCCATTACATAGGAAATTATATTTCCAGTTTCGAATTGGCACTCTACCTCCTAGAGTGTTTACTTCTGGATGGGTTGGCAGAGGAAACACTTGTTGCCCTATTTGTAACTTCCCAGAAGAGAGTATTCCGCATGTTTTGTTTGTGTGCCTAGGGAACATATCCCCCTGACGCACTTGGCTAGCACCCGTATGTTGGCTATTAGGAGTATGTACCCATCAAATTGCCCTTCGCATTCTCAGGTCAGATAACCATCCGGTGATAGCTATTTCCATCTCCAAAATTCTGGGTGTCATGTGGGTGCTCAGCAGCAAGGTTCTTCGTCGCCCATTTACTTGACTTTTTTTAAGTGTATTATTAGGCTATATGTGTTTACTTGTTCTGATAAGGGCCTGATATGATGGCACTCTCTTTTATCTTTTATTTTAGGAAGTTCTGTATATTTATTCTTTTTAGACAGTTAATGAATTTAAAAATTATTGTTTATTTACTACACAACATTTGTTATATTGTATTTATGCTTGTTTCTTAACTTGTCTTGTTGTAGAACTTTTTAAGTATGTTTTACTTATTATGTGTATATGATGTTTGTACTTTTATTGCCCTGGAGGCTGAAATAAAGTGATTTGAACTGTTCTGATTAAGAAACAGAGAATTGGGGAGGGGCGTGACTGAACCGGCCAAGATGGTGGATACACACTGATTGTGCTCCCGCTACCTCCTCTGATATTGTGACTCTTTCTGCTGCTGCATGGCCCTGACCACTGTTGGAAGGCTAGAGGAGGTGAACAGCTCGTCGAAACATTCGGTAAGCGGCTTTGGACTGTGCCTGTAAGCCGCGTGGAGAGCACGGCCCTCACAAGGGGAAATAGCTGGCGTTAGGAGCTATGACTGCGTCTTAGGGCCCCAGAGACCCTGTGGAGGCGAGGCTGACTGTTTACTCCCCTGGGCCCCCTGCTCACTGTGGTGTTGGGGTGGAAGGGTGAGGCCCTGGGTACGGCTTCGACTACATGGCCCAGCATGTTGGAACAAGAGACCGGCTGAACATCTCACAAAGAGCGTTGGTTGGCCCTGGAACAGCAGCCCGGTGGACTCTGGGGGGAGAGGTGGGGGCTATATTTGAGGCAGGGAGTGCCAGGGGGCCACAACGGGGGTGGTCCTGCCTGTGCCTAGACAGGCAAACACCCAACCAATGTGGCACAAAGGGAGAAAGACAGCAAGCCCTAGGGGTGGAATGCCCCTTCGTGACTGACCTACCTGACGGAGGGGCGACTTGTCCTTCCCGCTGATAACACAGACTTTTTTTAAGGTGACCTCGCATGCCCCCCAACATATCATTAAGGCCGGCCCCCTTATACTGTTACACAAGGGGTGGTGGAGAATTGCTGCAACTGGTGTGCCGTAGTTGGGGCTGCAGTGGTGGAGAGGCAGAGACTGGCTAGGGATGATACTCTGGAGTACCCCCCTGTCTGGATAAGTGGCAGCGGGTTGCTCTGACTGCTCGTGCTCCCTGTCCTGTGGAGTGAGGACATGCAAGCGGGCTGGACTGCTCATCAGCCGTATGACTGGACTGGCCAGAGAACGCTGGATGTCTGCCATGACCTCTGGGTGTTGAATGAGAGAACAGTGGATGGCTCTTTTCCTTTGCATCTACGGTGATATCCCCCTCCAAGGAGGAATCAAACCCCACCTAGTGAGACCAAAGAGCCCAGCAAATGGTCCCAGTGGGGAAGACAAGTGCCAGGGCCCCCCAACCCAGACAAGGATCGATAAATACACAACATCCCAGGTTGGGCAGCCAGACGCTGGCTCTGTTAGTGCTTGGCACCCCTACCCCTCTAGTAACTGATGCTATTGACATCGCTATGATCCTACGGATCACTGACATAATATTGAGGTAAACAATATCATTTGACACAAATATTGTGTCCAAAATATCGTTTCCCAAAATTATTGTGTCCTTATACTTATAATGGTAAGTACAAAAATATCGGAAAAAAATATCGTTGACACTAATAGTGTCCAAAAATATTAAAAAATCGTTTTTTTATTATAAATAGAGTTTAAAGTAGTAAATGTCAAATATTTTATTATATAAAGTTAATATAATGTCATTTGAATAAATTCAACTAATACTTAATATTGCATATAGATATACCATTATATAAACCCATCTATATGTACGTATATTTGTGTTTGTGTTTATATTAAAAAAAAGTATATATTCATATAAAGCACAGTTTGGGGATGCCCTATGGGACTCCATGTATACCTTTGAATACAATCACATCAGCACCTGCAGTGGAGTCCTGTGGTGTTTAGTGCCACTGTGTTACACGCCTATAGAGTGAGGAGACAGTGGAGCAGATTTTATATATATTATCTACTGGCGGTCGCCAGTAGATAGTTATAGTTAGGACCTATTTTCCATAGGAAATCCGCAACATTCTATTTGAAATAACTTTGGCGCCGGTTGACGAATCTTCGTGAAATTTTCAAAACTTATGGCCCGCTCCGGTCCGCTCCTATCCTGAAAGTTTCGGGGTGATTCGTCAAGTGGGGGCCGAGAAAAAAGGGGGGTCCCAAAACGTGTTTTCCCCATGCAATTTTCCATAGGAACCTTTCATCGCAGCTACAGCCCGAACTGCTGAACGGAATTACACCAAATTTGGCAAAAAGGTAGCCCTTGGTTCAGAGTCGTGCCTTTTGGTTAAATGGTGTAAATCCGTTCAGTAGTTCCTGAGAAATTTGAAAAAGAAAACACATATATATCTGGACGGAGCCTAACCACACATGTCATCGTGAGATCTGATTGGCTGTCAGCACTTCATCCTGGAATTGCTGGCAGCCATCTTGGGACCAATATAAATGATAGTACCCCATTGAAATGCATTGTAGTGAATCGAAGATTTTGAGGGTTACCAAAAGGAGAACTATAAAGGGTGATAACAGACTTTAGTTACATTAGAATTCATTTGTTGATGGTACCATACTAATTTCAGGAATTGTGGTGTGTTCTAAGGTGATTTTACCCTGTGAAAAACCTTCTGCTGGGATATCATGAATCATGTTTGAGAGAAAACTATTTTCACATGCTTGTCCCATACAGTTTTGGAAGGTGCTCCAGAAGCTAAAATGAGAGCATATTTTCTGTAAATTCACATTATCTTTCTCAGTCATCTGAGTATGAAGTCTGACATTCTCAGTAAAACATGTACATCCAACAAGGGCAGAGACTGTCAGTTGATTCCTTTGTGTTCTACTGCAGCTTCCCAGAGTGTTCTAAAGAACAACTAGAGTGCTAACAGCCTTACTTATGACAAAAGTATGGCACACCTGAAGCCATCTTGATTGGAATAAACTGGTAACACTTAAAACATTTAATTTAAAAAGGAACAAAATGATGGGGTTTATTTTGTCATAGAAATTATGGTTAGTGCTGTAGAAAGAAAAATTAGGACATGTTTCAAGTGTGATCTCAAATATCTTCCTGTTATATTTCAACAGGAGCAGCCTGTCAGTTGATGCCTTTGTGTTCTACTGCAGCTTCCCAGAGTGTTCTAAAGAACAACTAGAACGCTAACAGTCTTACTTATGACAAAATTATGGCACACCTGAAGCCATCTTGATTGGAATAAACTGGTAACACTTAAAACATTTAATTTAAAAAGGAACAAAATGATGTTGCTGGAGGGGAAAGGAAGATGGCGGATTGATTCCGCCGCTGGTTAGATGTCTCAACCACCTCTCCCTGGGACCCCTCTGTCCCTTTGCCGCTATGATTTTTAGCGCAGCATTTGGTTTTCAAGAGCCGTATACCTAAAACTAACATAATTATCTCCGGGGAAAAAAAAAGGCTGTTGGTCTCGGCATACGACGGAGGACCTTACCTGTTGCAGCTGTGTTTGCTCTCTCACCCGTTTTGGATGAGCCTGTGTACGAGGCTTATGCTCGCTGTGAAATGCAGCCGCGCAGCGAGGTGGTTTCTCGTTGGGACTCTTCCCTTGATTTCTCCGTGGCTGCTTCGGGGAAAAGGGAGAAAGCAGCGTTCCTGTGACGGGCGCTCCATTGACTACCCTCGTTGTTGCTGCAGTGGCGGTGGTGGAGGCTGTACAGGTCACCTAGCGGCGATTGAAGACGAGAGGGGTCATGACTGCGGGGGAGCACCGCTGTGGACTTTGTTGGAGGTGAGAGCGATGGCCCCCCACGTAACGCTCGGAGGCAACGTGCCGAGATTCAAGCTGCAGCAAAGGGGTCCCCGGAGACCTCAGATCTTACAAAGGTGCAGGCGATTGACCCCTTGGGTTCTGGTGAATTTATTACGAATAAAATTCTGGCATTTGACCCTGCTCTGGGGGCTGGTAGCTGTAATATTACTTCTATTGACTTGCAGGTTGGGAAGCCGATTTTGAAATTACTATACTCAGGTAGAGCTACAGCCTTACTCCACTCCTGCGGCTCAGAGACTTCCATCCCTGGCTTTGTAATGGCTGATATGCTAAATGCAACAGTGCAAGACGAGCTGGGGGGCACTGAAGATGCTACCTCCCCTTGGAGACTTTCTGGCGGGGGGATTATATCAACGGCCCCTAGGGGTGAGGCAGCTTTGAGAACTAATGCTGCAGAGGCATTGCAGAAAGAAATTGTTTCTCCCCCTCTCTCTGGCACCTTAGCTTCTGTTTCCAACAAGCCTTTAATTGAGAACATTTCAGATGAATGCTCAGGCTCTCTGCCTCACATTCCTTTCGAACCTGAAGGCATCTGTGATACTAGCAGCAGTGGCAACGTCAATAGCAATGGCAGCGAAGGAAACGAGGCCAGCTTTAGACTTAACATACTTCAGGAGGGGGGAGCAGAAAAAGTAAAAGTGAAAGGTTTTAACCCTGTGCGGTCTGGTAAAGGCGGCCGAGGCAGGGGGAGCGCTGCAGCTACCAAGACGCAGGTCTCAGAGGTATTGGGATGGCTTAAAGGAGCATCAAATACGGCGAAGATTGGGTCTGGCGTTAGCCCATTGCGGAAATGGGTTTCTTCAAAAGGTGAAGTTAGATCTATCGTATCAAGATTATCCAATTCAGGGGGGTCTGGAGGTACCCTGATGGACAATGTCATCAATACTTTGCAGAACTCTAATTTAGCTACTGGAGCTCCCGTATCAACTACCTCCCATGTTGCCTTATCTCGGACTGCTACTCCAAACATTTCTGTAGGAGACGCACAAGTTTTGAATCCTCAACCTGGTGGCGTGGATGGATTCATCTCTGAGCCAATAAATGCGGAAGCTGTTCTCATCGCAGGGCAGGTATTGTCTCCAACTGCTGAACAATCTTTAACATTTAACGCTCCTGCTCCTTGTGCTGAACCGGCAAATGTGGCTGAAACTACTGGACACATATATGAATATTCAGACTGCACAAATGTTGGTGTAGAACTCCCCTTCTCTAAAATCATGCAGGCACTTGCCATTCAAAGGGCAGAAGCACAAGCGTATTATCAACAGGCTAAGGCTGATAGTTCCGATATTAAACAAGCACTAATTGAAGTTACGGCTAAGGTCTCCCATTTAACCTCGGAAGTCAGTGATCTACAACACCGGGTGGCAGCAGCCGAAGAGGTTAACACCCAAACAGTTAATCTGGTTAAAACCCACGATTCACAGATGACTCAGATGCAATTTAAAATCGAAGACCTTGAAAACAGGCAGCGACGCCAGAACCTTAGAATTTTTGGGATTCCTGAAGGGAGAGAAGGTTCTGATCCACGGGCATTTATTGTTAATTTACTACAAAAGGCATTTCCTGATCTACATGACTGGGATCTGGATACACAAGTTCAGAGGGCACATAGACTGCCACAGCTTTTGCCGCAGGGGAATAGAGCTAGAACCAACTTTGCCAGACCTTTTCTTGTATTCATAGGTAATTTTTTGCTTCGGCAGGCAATCTTTTTTAAGGCTAGGCCTTCAGCCCCTGTTGTGGTAGATTCCATGTCAATTTTTGTACGATCCGACCTTTGTAAATCTACTATGGACAGGAGGTGGCAGCTTCGTCAAATGATGGATCCGCTTAAAGCTATCTGCACACAGGTTTTTTTACAAGAGCCTGCGCGCCTAAAAGTCATCAAGGATGGCTGTATTCACTTTTTTTTTAATGATCAGGAGGCTAAGAAGGCGCTTTGCAAGTGGCAACCCAGCTCTAAAGTTTGATTTGTGTAACTATCTGATGTATGAATAGCAATAGGGCAAACTTATATTTAACTAACTACCTCTCATACTTTTTGCCTTTGGTATTGGCTTCATTATATCTGTCCTGGGGGTTTTGCTCTAATTTATGGCTCTTTTTGGTTATTACATCTTTGACTTAATGTTTTTTTTTTTTTTTCTAGGTGTGTAGTGGTTGGTTCAGGGGGGACTCCGGGATGGGGTGGTTGGGCGTCTTCCATATGCTGTCAGTCTATGACAGTTAGAAGGGGGGTGATTCCTTTTCCAGGACACATGGTGGGGGGGTTTGTAGCTGTGGGTGGGGCAGTCAGGGGGAGTAGGGTGGGTGGGGTGGGGGTGGGATTAAAGGGCCACGGTGTAGATAAAAAAGCACAGAAAGAATGGGAAAAAAGGAGCGAGAATTGGTCTACTGATAAAGTACTTTATTTTTCCTCTGTTTTCTTGTTGTGGATAGATACTGACTTGCTTTTGGTTAACTTGCATAATGTCTGGGGTTAAATTTATGAGCTGGAATATTTCTGGGCTTAACCAAGCCGTTAAGAGGCGGCTGGTAGCCGAAGAACTTAAGGTATTTAAACCGCATATAGTGGGTCTTGCGGAAACGCATCTGGCTTTTAAGGACAGGGCTCTCTTTAAGCAACTTGGTTTTGACCTGATTGTTTGCTCGTCGCAGCCAGCTTCTATTCGTGGGGTCACCTTGTTGAAATCCAAACATATCACCGCCACGGTTTTACGTACACAGGCCGATCCTAGGGGAAGATGGGCGATTACCCAGCTTCTAATTTCAGGACATAAGGTGACTGTCTGTATTGTTTACGGCCCCAATGTTGATTGATCTGAGATTATTTCTTTCCTATGTTCTGAATTACTGGAGTGGGCTGGGAATCTCATTGTAATGGGCGACTTTAACTGCATCTTAGATAAGCAAATTGACACTACAAACACCACAGGGAGAGCCCGTATGGTTAAGATGAGGGCGGCCATTTTAGATCTATTACATATTCATCGACTGGAGGACGTCTGGAGAAAACTTTTTCCTTCACATCAAGGGTACACTTATTTTTCACATCCTCATAAACAATATTCAAGAATAGACATGTTTTTTGTTAACTATGATTTAGTGGACAAATCTTCTATGGTGGTGTGTCCCAAGATAACGTTGGATCACAATCCCATATTACTTACAGCTTACTTTTCTTCAATAGAGAGGCAACAAACTAGGGGATTTTCATTTCCCAGACATCTTCTAAGTAATCCCGATTTTATAACTCATATGCAAATAACGCTGAAGGACTATATTAAAAATAATTTACACACTGCATCTTTGGCTATAGTTTGGGATTGTTTAAAAGCATATGCGAGAGGGCTACACTTCAATATATTGTTAAACAGAACCGGATCAATACAAGTCAAGAAGAAAACGAGCACCGCCAATGTATGGATTTAGTGCAACAACATGCTCGAGCAATTGCTCTGAAGGATGCTGGCGAAGCTTTAATCTACTTACAGCTTATTAATTCGAGGGCTAAGCTTAGTAGAAGGTTAAAGGATAAAGTTGCAAGTAACTTTTTAAAATATAAGACAAAACAATATGAGTATAGCGAACGGGTGGGACGGGTGTTGGCCTATCAGCTTGCTGATCAGAGGTCTGGGTCTCATATTAAACATATTAAAGGGTCTGACGGCTGTATTTATTCTAAAACTCAGGATATTTTGGAGCAATTTAGTATATTTTATGTAAACTTGTATAAGGGGCCGGCTAGCTTCGACCAGCAAGCTGCTATAGATTATATTCAAGAAAGTGAACTGCCAGCTTTGGATTCATCTCAAAGTGCGGTGTTGGATAGAGAGGCCGATTTGTTAGAAATTAACACAGCAATTAGCGCACTGCCTTCTGGTAAGGCGGTTGGAGAAGATATTATCCCGCTAGAGTTCTACAAAGTTTTTAGGAATATTCTGTCGCCTGTCTTACTTGAAGTAGTTAATTCAATACTACAAGGTGGGGATGCACCTCCCTCTTGGAATGTAACAAATATTATCGTTTTTCCTAAAAAGGGGAAATCAGTTGATGACATTAGTTCGTATCGTCCGATTTCTTTGATTAATGCGGACGCAAACATTTTTTCTAAGCTTCTGGCTTCACGACTTGCCCCCTTGATCCATTTGCTAGTATCTGAACAACAGCATGGCTTCGTCCCAGGCAGGGATACTGCAGCACATATAAATACTGCAATTGCTGCATTCGATGTTGCCGACCATCTGGATCAACGGATTGGGATGTTGATGTTGGACGCCGAGAAGGCCTTCGACCGAGTAGCCTGGGGGTCTCTATGGGAAACCATGGGGTCCCTGGGTCTCGGCCGGAGGTTTATCTCGGCGGTACAGAGATTATACTTTAATCCAACTGCAGCCATTAGGATTAATGGCTCGGTATCCACCCGTTTTAGGATCCTGAGAGGTACTAGGCAGGGGTGCCCATTATCCCCTTTATTATTTGCTCTTTATATTGAGCCTTTTATCAGGCACTTGCTTCATAACGATTCTATTCCTTCAGTTTTTTTTAACGGTATGTCACTGAAATTAACAGTGTATGCTGACGACATTGCAATCTTCTCCGCGAGACCTCTGGTGGCGATGATAGCGATAACTCAAGAGGCACTTTCTTTTGGTTCTTTTTCCGGTTATAAGCTCAATATAAACAAGACCCAGTCAATTTAAAATTTTACACCCGTATTTGCTCCGCCTTCACTGGGTATCACCAGAACAGCTACTTATTTAGGAGTTCGCCTCAGTTGCTGTACGGGCGATCTTATCGCATTGAATTATGAGCCAATGCTTAAAAAGGTCGCTGCTGATCTACGTCGGTGGAATAAATTACCTCTCACCATTTTTGGTAGATGTAACGTAGTTAAAATGAATATACTACCAAAGTTTTTATATCTGTTTCGCACCATACCCCTTAGAGTTCCTTTATCTTTTTTTAAGCGGCGGGATAGTGTCATTGGTAGTTATATCTGGGGATATCGTCGGGCAAGGAGAGCCCTTAGGTACATTAAGCTAACTTATGAACATGGTGGTTTTAAACTTCCAGATTTTAAAGCCTACTTTTGGGCTGCTTTTGTGAATCGGATCCAGTGCTTACTTAAGGGATCTGAGGTAGAGAAACCCTGGTTTGCGTATCAACTAGCTTGCGGTCCCGTTACGGGGTTTAAGCTACAAGAAATGACCGACCCGAATTACTTTAAAAGAGTGCGATTCAAGATTATTAGACATATTACTCTTATTTGGCAAGATATAAGGAAAACTTATAATTGACCTGATTTGCATGAATTTGTTATCTTATGGGGCAACCCGTGTCTACCTGGCATATTTTCGGACTCCGTGGGGAAAATGTGGCAACAGCGTGGTATAATACATCTTGGGCAGCTATATGATGAGCATGGTTTTAGGTCCTTTTTATCCCTTCAAAATGAATACGGGATAACTCATAAATCATTTTTTAAATATTTGCAAATTCGGAATTTCTTCCTTCAAGGGAAAGGGTTGTTAATCCTGCCCAGCACAACAGAAGTTCTACGGGCTATCTATACGATTTCAGGGCGGGGGTGCATAGGGAAAGTGTACCAAAGATTTTTAGCTGCTGCGGCTGATGACGGCTTACAGATTGTAGCTAAACTTAATCAGACTTTTGTTGTGGATATTACTTTGGAGGAGGTTTCTGAATCATTGGCCTTAATCAACACCGCGGTTACCTCAATCAACTTGAAACTGCAACACTATCGCATCATGTTTATGTTGTATTATACTCCCAGGGTTATCTCAAAATGGGTTGGGTCCCATGGTTCATCTAAGACACATTGTCCCAAATGTAATGAATTTGCTGCTGATTTGCGACACATGTTTGTTACTTGCCCAAATTTAAGTACTTTTTGGTGCAAGATCACTCTAGAGCTGAGCAATCTTTTTGGGAAGGATACTCAACTAACAGAAAAGGAAATTTTATTGGGGACAGTTTCAGATTCGGGCAATGTATCTAAATATTTAGTTTCAATTTTTATTGTTTGTGCCCGATTGTGTATTGCCAGGGTTTGGATTGAAACAAGGAGTCCCAAAATATCAGAATTTTGGTTGTTATTGAGGGGGGTCTATGAAATGGAATTTGCTTTAGCAAAGTCCAGGGGCCGACCCTCACTGGTTAAATTTGAGAGGGTTTGGTCTAGCTTGCGGTGGGACTAGCTGATTTTGTAGTATTACTGTTTTATCACTGTTTTGTTAACTTCAAAGTTAATTTTGTGTTTGTACCTATTTGTAAAAGTCTCGACCTTTTTTTGATATTTTATGCTCTTTTCTGTGCTTTATTTCAAACAATGGTTTGTGACTTGATTTTGTGGCTAATAAAATAAAAAAAATAAAAAATATATAACAAAAAAAAAAGGAACAAAATGAGGGGGTTCATTTTGCCATAGAAATTATGGTTAGTGCTGTAGAAAGAAAAATTAGGACATGTTTTAAGTGAGATCTCAAATATCTTCCTGTTATATTTCAACAGGAGCCGCCTATCAGTTGATGCCTTTGTGTTCTACTGCAGCTTCCCAGAGTGTTCTAAAGAGCAACTAGAGCGCTAACAGTCTTACTTATGACAAAATTATGGCACACCTGAAGCCATCTTGATTGGAATAAATTGGTAACTCTTAAAACATTTAATTTAAAAAGGAACAAAATGAGGGGGTTCATTTTGTCATAGAAATTATGGTTAGTGCTGTAGAAAGAAAAATTAGGACATGTTTTAAGTGAGATCTCAAATATCTTCCTGTTATATTTCAACAGGAGCAGCCTGTCAGTTGATGCCTTTGTGTTCTACTGCAGCTTCCCAGAGTGTTCTAAAGAACAACTAGAGCGCTAACAGTCTTACTTATGACAAAATTATGGCACACCTGAAGCCATCTTGATTGGAATAAACTGGTAACTCTTAAAACATTTAATTTAAAAGGAACAAAATGAGGGGGTTCATTTTGTCATAGAAATTATGATTAGTGCTGCAGAAAGAACATTTAGGGCACATTTTGAGTGACTTCTCAAATCCTCTTCTATTTCATTAAAAAATTCTGACATGCAGACTGAAACATGCACTTTCAATACCAGCAGCAGACTTCCCTGGTGAGCAGTAGCTTTACTACAGTGATCTAATGAGCAACTAGAGTGCTAACATTCTAAATTTATGGCAAATGTGTGACACATCTGAATGCCTTCTTGATGGAATCAAAGTAAAAAACTGAAACTCCAGGGACCCTCAGGATTCAAGGGGACTTAATCCCCCAACTTAAAACGCGCCACGGGGCACGTTTGCACAGTGGTGAAGGGAGGGGGCGGGGCTTCAGGTGACATGTGTGCAAACAGGCCCCGTGGCGCGTTTTAAGATGGGGAATTAAATCCCCTTCAATCCTGAGGGTCCCTGGGGGCCAACTAGCCCACCAGGTACATCCAGAAAGTGCCACAGAGCTGCGTTGCAGAGAGGGTTAAAAAGGGGCGTGGCCTCTGAACACCTCTCTGCAACGCAGCTCCTGGCGCATACTGGAGGTACAGGGTGGGCTAGTTGGACCCCAGGGACCCTCATGATTCAAGGGGACTTAATCCCCCAACTTAAAACGCGCCACGGGGCGCGTTTGCACAGTGGTGAAGGGAGGGGGCGGGGCTTGAGGTGACATGTGTGCAAACAGGCCCCGTGGCGTGTTTTAAGTTGGGAGATTAAGTCCCCTTCAATCCTGAGGGTCCCTGGAGTCCAACTAGCCCACCAGGTACCTTCAGTAAGTACAACAGAGTTGCGTTGCAGAGAGGTGAAAAAAGGTGCGTGGCCTTGGAACGCCTCTCTGCAACTCAGCTCTGTGGTCCTAACTGTAGGTACCTGGGGGGCTAGTTGGGCCCCAGGGACACTCAGGATTCAAGGGGACTTAATCCTGCAACTTAAAACGAGCCACGGGGCGCGTTTGCACACATGTCACCTCAGGCCCCCCCTCCCTTCACCACTGTGCAAACGTGCCCTGTAGCGCGTTTTAAGAGGTAGTTTTAATCCCCCTGCCCTATTATGTACTAGGGACTTACAGAGGTGGTCATGCTAATCACAGGGGTACCCCAACGCATAGTGTTCCCTAGTATATGTAGGTGTTTTAACTGTATTCTAAGTGTGTTTTGGCATAGCACTGGCTCTGGTTAGTCAGAGTCAGTTACCACCAGTACACATCGGAAAAAGTTGTGGGCACAGGATGATTTTGGAACAAGGCCTCTTTCTGCTCCTCTGTTGGTTCTTTCTGCACATCTTTTGCTTCTTCCTGCACTTTTCTTCGTCTTTGTGGACTTCTGTTGCTTCTTTCTGCATTTCTTTTGCTTCTTTCTGTGCGTTATTTCTTCTTTCTTCACATGTCCTACCTCTGTAGGCATAGTTACAAACTAGCATTTAAAAAACCTTGGAAATTCACTTAAAAAACCATAGGTTTCAGGCACGTTATAGTTAGAAATTAGCATTTAAAAAACCTTTGAAATTCAATTAAAAAACCATAGGTTTCAGGCACGTTATAGTTAGAAATTAGCATTTAAAAACCTTTAAAATTCACTGAAAAAACCATAGGTTTCAGACACGTTATAGTTAGAAATTAGCATTTAAAAAACCTTTGAAATTCACTGAAAAAACCATAAGTTTTAGGGACAGTTATAGTTAGTTGGACATTTCACTCGTACAAAACCCGTGAAATTCCCCGTTATAGTTAGTTCAGCTAACTATAACTCGCGCCCGCAATGCACTGCTGATGACGTCACATATTACATCACTCATGACATGGTCAGTGACATCACTGATGACATCACTGATGACATCTCAAATGACATCACTGATGACATCACTGATGACATCATCCATGTGATAATTTGATGCATCTTCTCACACCCTAATATAACTTTTGATACACCCACTGTAAATTACAGGCTGCCATTGTCAAAACCGTAGACACTCCAACACCAATAACTACATACACACTCACTGATTCTTAGGTCTACACACACATCCACTCACTCACCTCTACAGTCACTCATACTTACGGTCACTCAGTACAGGACTTTCATATGCACTTATACACCTACATAGACACTCACACACCGCCACTCATCCATAGAGGTACTCACACACCTAGTCAGTCATGCAAATAATTAATCACACTGCTATTTACTCACCTATACCGTTATACACACACCAGCTCACTTACTCATACAAATACTAGCACATTCTTACGCTCTTATACAATCACTGATACAAGTACACACTCATCCATACAGCCACTCTCAAAATCACACACTCTCATTTATAGCCATTTATATACTCCAACACACATATATACTGCCTTTGACATATTAGTTACTCACACATGTACCACTAAGATATACATTCACTCACTAACACACCCATACATACACTCACCCACCCATACAGTCCATCACAGATGCACTCTTGAAACCATGCACCCAGTGAATCACCCACTCACACATCTATGCGCAGTCACACACACCCCACCCACACAAACACTCAGGCACCCATACAGATACTCAGACAACCAATCAATAACCCATGTAGACACTCATGTAGCTATTCGCAAACCCATGCAGCCGCTTACACACCAACAGAAAGACGGATACAGTCATTCACACAGTTTAGTCACTAACCCATGCATTCAGTAAGATACGTTTAATCACTCACTTTAAGAGTCAGTCACGCACCTACTAAATCATCCATCCAGACACTTATACACCCACTCATTCTTCAATACACCTTGGCATATATATTAAACATATTTAAACTTTATAGAAACACACAGTCACTGGATAATGTCATCAGTGATGTCATTTGAGATGTCATCAGTGATGTCATCAGTGATGTCACTGACCATGTCATGAGTGATGTAATATGTAGGCCTGGGCGGTAAATTCAGTTCCGCTCGTGGAATTTGCGGAATTTGGGTAATTTCGCGTTTCGCGGAGAACGAGGAATTACCAAAAATTCTGCGATCCGCAGCTTCGCTGAATTTTTTGCTTGTTCGCGCTTTCAAAATGCGTGTTTTCGAGATATTTCTCCCCGAGCACCCTTGTGGGACCCCCTGAGCAGACCTAGGGGGTCAGGGTGTTTCTACCCTGCCCACTTTTTGCGCTTTGCGCACTTGTTTCTGTCCCTCGGTTCTACCGAGGGACAAAATGACTGCCAACACTTCCTGATTTGGAGTGTTGACAGCCAATTAGCATGCAGCTCGTGATCGGGAGGGTACGCGGACCCTACTCGGCCATAGATATATATGTGATTTTATTTGTGATTTTCTCAGAAACTACTGAACGGATTTACACCATTTAAGCAAAAGGCACGACACTGAACCAAGGGCTACCTCTTTGCCAAATTTGGTGTAAATCTGTTCAGCAGTTCGGGCTGTAGCTGCGACTAAAGGTTCCTATGGAAAAATGAATGGGGAAAACGTGTTTTGGGACCCCCCTTTTTTCTCGGCCCCCGCTTGACGAATCACCCCGAGACTTTCAGGATAGGAGCGGACCGGAGCGCCCCAACAAGTTGGAAACTTTCACAAAGATTCGTCAACCGGCGCCAACGTTATTTCAAATAGAATGTTGCGGATTTCCTATGGAAAATAGGTCCTAACTATATCTATCTACTGGCGACCGCCAGTAGATAATATATATATATATATATACCAGCACAAACTTCTGTTTCTCCAGAAAGAAACACGGACGCCTTGGAAGATTGCAGTTAAGGTGTTTATTGACTGCACAAGCAACGCGTTTCGGCTTTCGCCTTGATCATATATATATATATGGCATAACATAATTAATACAATGATTTATTTTACATTACATTCATTTTTTTATATTTAAAATGTATTACTTCAAAAATAAAACATATTTAAATATATTTATATATAAATATGTATATAGTATATATAGATAGATACACCATAAAACCGTTAAAAAAAATCATTTCAATAACACAAATATATTAATTAATTTAGACTATAAATTAAATATTACAAGTTATAAACCCCAAGAAACACATTTACTAAAAATACTATAAACATTAGGGAAAGCATTGGACGTAGGAGGGGTTAAATTTACAATGCCTAGTCCAGTTTGTGCAACACTAGGGAAACCGTTGGACTTCGGAGGGGTTAAATTTACAATTCCCACTCCAGTTTGTGCAACACTAGGGAAAGCATTGGACTTTGGAGGGGTAAAATTTACTATTCCCATTTCAGTCTATACAACAGTAAGGAAAGCTTTGGACGTTGGATGGGTAAGATTAAATGTTCCCACTCCCGTCTATGCTACATTAGGAAAAGCATTGGACTTCAAAAGGGTTAAATTTACTATTCCCACTCCCGTCTGTACAACAGCAGGGAAAGTGTTGGACTTCGGAGAGGTTAAATGTACTATTCCCACTCCAGTCTATACAACCGTAGTGAAAGCATAGGTCTTCAAAGGGGTAAGATTTACTATTCCCAGTCCAGTCTGTGGTACAGTAGGTGAAGTGTTGGATTTCGGAGGGGTTACATTTACTATACCCCCTCCAGTCCATGCAACAGTATGGAAAGCGTTGGACTTCAGAGGGGTAAGATTTACTATTCCCACTCCAGTTTGTGCAACAGTAGGAAAAGCATTGGACTCCAAAAGGGTTAAATTTACTATTCCCACTCCAGTCTGTGCAACAGTAAGGAAAATGTTGGACTTTGAAGGGGTAAGATTTACTATTACCACTCCAGTCTGTGCAAGAGTAGGCAAAGCGTTGGACTTCAGAGGGATTACATTTACTACTCCCAGCCCAGTCTGAGCAACAGTAGGGAAAGTGCTTCACTTCAAACACACTACATATTTAAATAACCCTATTAATGACAAAAAATATAAAATTGTTACTATAAAAATATTAATTAGCATACATATATATATATTAAAAAATAAAAACCACTTAAATAATTTACATAATTAATATACAATTCAATAATTATCAATTAAAAAATTATTATTATTTATTACTTAATTAACTTCCCAGCATACGCCCCTACAAACCTAGCAGCCCACACCTAAAATATAACTAAAATAAATAAGTATAACAAAATTTACATAATTAATAATAGATTCAATAATTAGTTAACAATGAATAATTAAATGTTAGTTGTTTCTTAATACACTTCACACCCTAAACTCCCACGCACCCAGCAGCCCACACCTAAAATTACACAATATACATAATTATTAATCAATTAAAATAGTAATAACAATTAATAACTAATTATAATTAATTATTACTTAATTAACTTCCCACCCTACACCCTTACAAACCTAGCAACCTGCACCTAAAATAAATCCGTATTACATAATATACATAACTAATATCAATCATATACTTACTTAAAAGTTAGTAATTCATTATTACTTAATTAACTTCCCACTCTATTCCCAGTACAAACCCAACAACCCACTACAACAGTATAAATTACTATTAGCAATTAAATTAAACATTCTAAACCACTTAAAATTACAAACTATATTTAAAAAAATGTATAACAATTATACAAACAATAATAATACATAAAATTCATATATAAACTAAAACACATTAAAAAACGACATGTTTACAACTATGTTACTGAAAACGATATTAACTACAAAGATATTCCTAACAACGATATTACTTACCTTAAAAAACGATATTCTTGACAACGATATTTCTGCATCACAATATTTTTGTATCGCAATATTTTTTTCCAATATTTCTGTCTCCCGATATAAAAAGCTCGATATTTTGTCCAAACAGCAATCCGGTGAAAAATCCACACCTCCTGAGTGGCTGTGGAGATGAATATTGGAGAAGTAGGGACAGATGTGACACTTTTGCACCAGGACCTCCGTAAAATGGCTTACAGAGTCTTGAAAGCGGTGGGGTGAGTCTCCTGGGGAATGACATGTCTTCCCTTAAAACAAATGTTTATAGACTCCTTGCGACAAAAACTTTAAAACTATGGGCGGAAGATGCTGAAAACAAATCCCGACGAATAACCTAAAATTCCTTGGTTTCCCAGAGAAGGTGGGGTCTTCCTCCCCTGAAAAATTTCTGGAGGACTGAATTGTGTCCAGGATACCCAGCGGTCTGATGTCACCCTGGTTTGAGATCGAGCGGGCACATAGGACACTGACACCTAGGCCTCTTCCTGGGACTGCTCTATAACCACTTATAGCACGAATATTTAATTTTCAAGATAGAGATGTGATACTGCAGGAGGCATGCAAGAAAGGAAAACTTTCCTATCAATCCTCACGCATACTGATATTCACAGATTACACTAGACTACTACATAACAATGTAAATAGTTTGAGGTGGTGAAACAACTTCAGGATATGAATCTAACCTACAATCTCCTTTTTTCCGACCAAACTCAAGGTACTCCATGGGTCTAAATCCTTCTTTTTCGACAATCCATAGGCGGCCTAGGAGTGGGCAGCCGAAAAGAGGGAGCTGAGGTGCTTTGATCCCCTGCCGCAGCCTCCATCTGGTGCAGAACTTGGAGAAAATGGAGGTCCTTTATTAGCCGGTGCTCAGTAGTGACTAATCGACCTTGCACACCTGAGCTGAAGGGGGCAGCTCACCATGATGCTGAGGCGAAGGACCCCCCGGCAAAGATTCTAAGTGGATCGGGTGAAAAAATGGGCCCGTTCCCTCCACTGGATGGTGAGATTTCCCCACCTTAAAGATAGGACTGGTGGCAGACTGATGAGTACCTCGTATTGCAGTCCATTATCATAAAGCTGGAGGAGGTGCAGAGGCTGCCCCCCGCTGTTGTTGTGTGCCTGTTTACTGGGGAGTTTAACCGTACAGATTATGTGTTTCATTTATGTTGAAAGGAGAGGGATATGAGAGGGTGACAGACCTTTCTGAAGTTAGGGAAGTGGGTAGTTTTGAGCTGGCTGGTAGGAAAAGTAGGGAGGATTGTAGAGTTGGGGAAGTTGTTTCAGTTTTGTATGTTCATGACCTCCACACATTCCTGTTCAGCCTGATACAGAAATACAAAAAGAACAGGTGAAGATCTTATAGTTTTCCAGACTGGGTCCCATCCCAAAAGTGCCAGATGAGATAAATTCCACTTCCCTGAGAGCCCTTTCCTGAAATGTCAATGGCTTGGCCAACAGAATTAGGAGAGGGGTAGTGGCCCAGTATCTATGCAGACAGGCACCTGACCTAGTCCTGTTACAGGAGACTCACAACTGGGATCTCACTGTAAATGCCTCCAACAGAGTACTTACATCTCCCTGGCCCACATGGGATTTACTTTAGGTTCACGGGGGTGGCAATACTGATGAGGAAAAACCCTCCATTTCAGGTAACTAGAAAGTGGGAAGACCCAGGTGGCTGCTACGTAGGACTCAAAGGCACATGGGACTGAGCCTTACTGTTTATGTTAACCCCAGGCTTCAACAGCGGGTCCTTGAGGAGATAGGCCCTATATTGCTGGAATCTACCACCACAAGGCATATACTAGGAGGCGACTTTAACAATGTTCTTGACTTAGGAACTGATAGATCCACCCCTCATACTGATACACCACACTCAACCACAAACTTGGTGCAGTTTATTAATTCCTTTGGCCTAACAGATGTCTGGAAATCAAAACACCTGACAGATAGGCGCTACTCATACCAATCCAGGGACCATAAAATATTTTCACGGTTTGACTATGTTTTTGTCCCTAATGATGAGGCAACTGCTATTTGTGAGGTGTAATATTTAGCCCGGGGTATTTCGTATCATTCCCCCTTAAAATTGTACTGGGCAACAAGAGGGTGGAAATAGAGGCACCTCCAATTGATGATTAAGCACCTGGAAACTGCAGTGTCCTGATGTTGTAAAGGGCTTGAAGAAAGCATCTAAACTTTACCTCACTGATAATTTGGCACTGTGGCCTCCCTGATCACTCTCCTGGAGGCCTACAAAACAGTTAGAGGTAGAGCACAAAACTTGGTGGCCCAGGGAAGGAGTAGTGTGATACAGAAAGTGGAAGTCTTAGAACAAAGAGACATTGGATAAGGAGGGCCTGTATTTGGACTATGGTGAAATTGGTGATTTGAGATGTCTAGCCATGATGAGGGAGGAATACAAGCACATCAGTAACCAGGACGCTAAAGAACAATATATTGTGATTGTATGACATTGGGGAGAAATCAGGACGCCTATTGGCATGGCTAAGCAAGAGGGAGGAAGCATTGAGATGGGTGGAAGAAATTTAGTGAGAGGGCGGCCAGATGATCAACACAGATCACAGGATTGCTGGGGAGTTTGCAAAGTACTATCAGGGATTATACCGCAGAAGTCAAACAAAGAGAACAGTAGCTATAACCAAATTTCTAAATGAGTTACATATTTTGCTCCTCCCTACTGAGGATAGGAGTGCCTTAGAGAAGAGTTCACTCCTACAGAACGCACTGATTCCCTAGCAGGCATGCCAAACAGGAGGGCACCAGGAACAATTGGCTTTCCACTTGAACTATTTAAACTGCTCTACTGATTGTTTGTCCGCATTTGCTTAGTATGCTCATAGGGGCAAGTGGAGAAGGGATGCTCCCCCGTGACCTCTGTTTCACCACTATTATAGTAATACCAAAGCCAGGCAAGCCTATGAATGTCTGCAGCTCCTACAGACCCATTTCCCTCCGTAACGTAGAGGGGAAGTTGCTGGTCAAAATGCTGGCTAATCGTCTTGTATGGGTATTCAACACGCCAGCACATGCAGACCAAATAGACTTTATGCCTCAAACAGCAATGCTACAAAACCTGAAAAGGCTGGGTGTAATGGGCCATATGGAACAACCAATGGCCATATTATCACCAGGTGCTGAAAAAGCACTTGATTCTATTGGTTGGACATACCTACATCAAACTCTACTCGCCTTTGGTCCTCAATTTTCCAAATGGGTGGCGCTACTGTATGAAATGTCCACTGCTGCGGTTAAGGTCAATGGGGTGATATCTGCTGAGTTCCCTTTGGAGTGCTGCACTAGGCAAGTGTGTTCCTTGTCACCACTCCTTTTGCCCTGTGTGTAGAACAGCGGGCATGCTGGATTCGGTTGCGAGCAGATATTACTGGATTTCGCGATGTAATACGAGAACTGGAAAAAATCCTGCTATATAGAAGATGATATTCTATTAACCTGTCTGACCCAGAGATAGCCATTTCAGCTGCCTTGCCAGTATTTCGGTCCTTTGAAAAGTACTCTGGATATAGAATAAATTAGGGGAAGTTGACGGTATTCACCCTAGGTGTGTGGGAAGCTCTGGGAGACTCCTACTGGGGCCTCCAATGGAGAGGACTGGATTTCAGTACCTAGGAATTGAAGTAACTCTAAATAATGCACGGCTCCTAGACTGTAATCTGGATCAGGTCATACGAGAATACCAGGAGGACGCAGAGCACTGGAGAGCGCTGCCACTATCCCTGATCGGTTGTGCGATGATCTTCAAAATGATCACACTCCCCAAGCTGAAATATGTCCTGCAAAACACACCATGCACTATCCCCGAGCCATACTTTGATAGATTAGATACTATCACACGTAGCCTCCTCTGGGATGGGGAACACCCCATATAGCTCTTCGGTCTCAGCACTGATCGGTTTGTCATAGTAGCATTGTACTACTGGGCGTTAGGGAATACTGGCGGGCCGCCCAGATCCAGAATAGTAATAAGTGGGTGTTTGCTCCGAGCCTAGATCCAGCCACAAGACTGGAACGGCTGAGATTGGAAGACCACACTATATAAATTACCTAAACAGCAAAAACAGTATGCCATATCTGTTACACCACACCCAAGCATCGTTAGAGGCATGGGACAAGGCTACTTGGTACCTGAGATGACAGGGAAAGGTGGCCAAAGTAGCATTGTTACAGAAGGGGCATATGCTGAAGGAGGTCAGGAAACTGACTGGGTTCTACTGATGAGATACCATTCACATCTACACAATAGGAGACAATTAGTGGAACTCCTTCCCATCTCATCTCAGAGGGCAGTCCAATCACTTATGGACATATTTACAAGCCCCTTGCGCTGCCGGTACGTCAAGTTTTCCCATTTTAAAAGTGACGCACCAGCGGCACAAGGGGCTTGTAAATAAGCCCCCTAATATTTAGGAAGGAACTGAAAACGTATCTTTTCAGCAACTCACCTCAATAACGGTCTTGGTAGGCTAACAACTTGCAGGCCTCTATCTTGATCGCTCTAAATAGGGTATAATGACACTAACGCCAAGACGCCTTATGGTAATCGCACGCTTTATAAAACATATTAACATAACATAATTAACACAGGAGTGAAGTCATTCGAAGCCCTACAGAATGAATACGATGTGAGTCCTGCACAGAAAGTTACGTGCCTGCAATTATGACGTGCTTTACAAGCAGAGAGAACAGACTGGAAGATGGTTCCAGATTGTAGCCAGATGGAAAGTAGGATATTGAATGCAGAGATGGTCAATGAGGTGGTTTTACTAACATATCGCACCACAATGAATAACACAACTTAGACACTCATGAAACGCAGAGATAACTGGTTCCTTGGGAGGCGGCCTTAATGGGTTCAAAGATGTAGCCATCAAATCAAAACTGAGATTGATACAGTAAAAAATCCTTCATAGGATTTTGTTGCCATTTAGCCTTATATACAGAGCACATTATTACACAGCGGATCAATGTAAATTACTTGATATAGTTCCAATGGCACTAAAATCGATCTAAGCTGTATACATCCATTTGTTTTCATCCTACTAAACATTATAAAACATTGCATTAATAGCGATGGACCGTTTTAGAGCGCCACATTACATTTTGCCAACCTTTCGTATAAGAAAATAACCGTTAACAATAACCCCCCTTCCCTCCCTGTCATTCGGGTCAATTATTTTCTTAACTTGTGATCACCCACAGTATGTATTATCCCCATTGTTTGAGCGTCCTACTTTTCTGGGTAGCTATGTGGCCTGTCCCTCTGGGGAGAATCCCTCTAGCTACTAATCTGTTGGGAAGACAACTCCTGATCTTCCCGGAGATTCGCTATCATTGAGGCCCACGCCATTCTGTCTTCTTCGGCCTTTTCATCCTGTCTTACGGATCTCATTCTGACCAACTCCGCTGCTGCCCATTCGTTTATATCTTTCAGCCAGTCAGTCCGCATGCTTCCGGGGTTGGGGTTGCATCCATACTATTACTATCCGTCGCTTGACCAACACCAACCCCAAGTTACTAATTTCTTGTTTTTTGCTTGGGGTAGTAGGCCCAGTAACACTTGCTTAACCTCCCGTCGTATGGTCCAGCCCGCAGCCTCCCCCAAACACGTTAGGACATTTCCCAGTAGTGTTGTACCACGGGGCATTGCCAGAGCATGTGGAGGAAATCTGCTCCCTGTGTATTGCATCTGGGCCAGCTATCCGTACGGTGTGGGTATGTTATATGTAATGTGCGCAGGGTTAGGTATACTTGATGTATGATATTGCAATGAAGTAGTTTGAATCTTGCATTAGCGCTAACTTTGGACACCCCCTCGTGTACCTATCTCCATTCAGCCTCGGTCATAGGTTCATTCAATATTGCGTCCCATTTTTGTTGTAGCCCTAAAGGCTCCTGCGGTAAGTCCTCGCGTAATGCTCGATAGAGATGGGAGATGAGTCGCCTTCCCTGTGCCATGGTTAACATTGTCGCTAATATATTAGTGATGGGGGGCTCATCCGGGAGGATTTGCCACAACTCCCGCGCGACGCTCGATATTTTCGCATATTGTAGGAATTGACCTGGCCCCAGCTCAAACTAACTTTGTGTGTCCTCGCGTGTTATGAATTGCCCTCCTCTATAGAGGTCCCCCAGTTGTTGGCAGCCTCCCTCCCTCCAGTGTCGTACGGACATGGAATCCGCAATCGCGGCAAATGGCCGATTCGTCCATAGGGGCATATCAGGTGCATATGGGGCATGCTGGACCACTCGCCGAACTACATTCTCCCATACTGTAGCCACATGACGTATTATGTACAGGCAGCTCTCGGGGACTGTCCCCCCCCATCATCAAAAACCTGATAAGTGTGTCCCTTCCATACGTCCCGGCAAGAGATTTCTCCCAATTGTCATCGTCATCCAGCCAGTGGACCGAGTATTGGAGCTGAGAGGCCATGTAATAGAGCTCCAACCTTGGAACCTCCAGTCCCCCCCCCCCTCTCCCATGTTCTTTGCAATGTCGTTAGTCGCACTCTTCTCCGTTTTTTGCCCCATAAAAGATCACCAAAAAGGGTTTCTAGTGTATTGAAATATGATCGTGGTATCATGTAAAATGAGTGCTGCAATATATATAGGCATCGTGGTAAAATGATAATTTTAATGATCACTATGCACCCCATAAGTGACAGCGGCAAGTCAGCCCAAAAACGAATTGAGCCTCTCTGTCCCTCTACCACACGGCCGATGTTGAGCTTGTGGTAGGCATCAGCGGAACTTGCCAGGTAGATTCCTAGGTATCGTGCCCCCTCTTCAGCCCATGGTATATCCATGGTCGGTCTCGACTCCGGGAGGGCTGCAGCTAATCTGCCCATTGGTATCACTCTAGATTTTTTAGGTTTAATGTGTAGTCCCGAAATGTTACCAAATTGCCGCATTTCTGCCACAAGTATCGGACCCGATTGTTCCGGTTGTCTGAGGTAGACCAGCGTGTCGTCAGCATAGAGAGATACCACGTGGTTAGTGTTCCCCAGCCGTATGCCCCAGGCATCCATGACAGTTCTAAGACGGACGGCCATTGGTTCGATAACGATTGCGAAAAGCAGGGGTGACAGTGGGCATCCCTGTTGGGTGCCTCGCCTCAGGATTATATTCCTCGACACCGCTCTACCCACCCGCACCTTGGCCGTGGGGGCGGCATAGAGCAATTGGCTCCATTTAAGATACTGGTCACCCACTCCTATTCACCGAAGAACCTGCCACATATATGGCCATTCCACTGAATCAAACGCTTGTTCGATATCCAGCGATGCAATCACATTATCAGTCTCCAGTAGGCTAGGGGCCTGCCACACATGAGCTAAACGCCTTAAATTGCATGTTGTGTTTCGTCCGGGGATGAACCCTAACTGATCGGAATGGATCAGTCTTTTCATCAGCGGGAGAAGACGTTCGGCCATTATACCACTCAGTATTTTTACATCATTATTTAGTAACGATATCGGTTTATAGGAACTTGGTAGGCTGGGATCTTTATCCTTTTTTAGGATCATGGCGGTAAGGGCTTCGCCCATGGTGGATGGAAGAGTCCCTCAATTTAACGCTTCGTTGTAGACCTCTAATAGTCTATCTACCAAAAGTGGTCCAAAGCACTTGTAGAACTCCGCAGGTATTCCATCGGAGCCTGGACTTTTAGCTGTTTTGAGACGCCCTATGGCACCATTTAGTTCATCTTTAGTGATCAGGGAGCCCAGGGATTCCTGCTCTTCTATTGTGAGATGGGGGAGCTCCAGCGCATCCAAATATTTACCCAGCTCTGGTTCAGAGCGGCTAGTGTATACCTTTTCTAGGTGAGTCGCTAATACTTCAGCAATGGCTTGTTGTGCGTACACTAGTGCCCCATTTTCAGCTTGTATCTGTAATATTTAAGTAGCGGGCGTTTCTTGTTTTATCAAGCATGCTAGTAGAGCCCCAGTTCTGTCCCCTTCCTTATAGAGTCGCTGCCGATATGTCGTATGTACATGTTTTTCTAACCTGCAGAGGTCCATCATAAGTGCTTGCTTAGCTGCGGTCCACTCTTTCAATTTTTGTGGGGCCTTGCCAATCTCGGCCTCCAGTTTCCCCAAATGGGACTCACCTATGGCCACATCCCGCTCCAACTGCATTCGTACTCCATATGTGGTTTTTATACATATGCCCGAATCACTACTTTCATGGCCTCCCATTCGGTTGCACGGCTCGAGGCCGAACCCCAGTTGTCCTGGAAATAATTATGCAGTTGTGCGGAGACCGCGGCAACAAATGGCGGGTCCGTGAGCGCCTCACTTCCGAGTCACCAGAGAGGTATCTCAGACCTAACCCGTCTGCCCCCCAACTCCAGCAGGACCAGGGCGCGGTCCGACAGATATCTCGGCTGCTATGTTATCCCTCCCACTCCAGCCGAGATCCGAAGACAAAAACCAATAATCCAGTCTACCAGAAGCCTGCGTGGCTGGTGTATAGCATGTAAACTGTTTTGTAGTGGGGTGGCGTTCCCGCCATATATCTCGTAGTTGCAATCCCTGCAGCACCTCCTGTAGTGCATTAGTCATTTTTGGCTTAGTGTGCAATCGTGGAGGTTCCCTGTCTAGAGTGCCGTATAGGACACAGTTAACATCTCCCGCTAGCATTATTGGGGCTTCTAGATAGGGGAGGCGGCCTCAAAGATATCGCTAAAAGAGGAAGCATTGTCGTCATTCGGGGCATATACATTAATGATGCATATTTCGGAGCCATCCAATCTCCTGTGGAGAATGACATACCTCCCATCAGGATCAATCAAATGATGCAGGTGTTGGAACGGGACCCCTGGTGCCACCCATATAAGGGCCGCCCGTGCAAACCCAGAATACGAAGTGGCATACATTTGCCCCCTCCATCGTTTCCTCAAACATTTTATAGAGTCTCCCCAGACATGAGTCTCTTGAAGACAAGCCATCGCCACCTTATATCTTTTCAAATAAGCAAATATTTGCCTACGTTTCTCGAGTGTAGCTATGCTTCGCACATTCCACGTAATTAACTTGCTCATGGTGGTTGCCACAGCACTGCTCATTTGCCACTCCACCCGACATAATTCCACTTTTCACACAGAAAGGTGATCGTTGTCGACCACTTGTATAATATGTTATAGTCTCTCAATTGATCTCTACGAAGGACGGTCTGTTTACCCCCAAACATAACTACCCCAACATCTCCCCACCCCCTGGGCAATATCACATTCCCCACCCTTCCAAAACGCAACCTGGTGCAGATATGTGGATGTCGCCCCGTTTCCCCTGCTTCAACCCCACCAACTTTTAACCTTATACAGGTATAAACAATTAGGCACTAGTGTCCCTCCCCTCCCCTCCCGCCCCATTCTAAGGAAGTGGTTGGTTGGCTGTTGAGGTGTGAGGACATGCCTCCAACTCCGTCGACAGGCACCAACCTCTGGGGGGGCAAGCCCCCGCCATCTGTTTCAGTTCGTGTGGTAAACTCTGTGATGTAATGACGTTCCCTCCCAATCCCCCTAATAGTCCAATCTTACCAAATAAATGGAGGAAACATGTCTAGAAAGTCCGATCAGTTCAAATATCTCCACCTCGGTCCCCCCCTCAGGCGTCTGTGTCCTCACTCAGATTGCTGTTTAGTGGGTGTCCCGGCAATGAGGGTCTCGAGTCCGGAACAACATCTGATGCTTGCAATGTGCCGTCAGGCCAGACCCGGATTCTGGTGGGACTGCGGCTTCCGCCACCGTCCTGTGACCGCCCCTGGTGCCGGCGATTCCTGGATTGGCTTCTGGATCCGGATGTCCTTGGTGTCACTGTGGAGGGAACCAAACAGGCCCCCGAGGAACCTCTTGCATCCAGCCAGTCAGCTGCTTTACCTGCTGAAAAGAAAAACAATGTTTTGCCGCCGTGTTCCACTCGTAGTTTCGCCAGGAAGAAGAGACTGTATTTAAGGTTCATACGGTGCTTCACAGCTAGAAAAGATTGTCTTTGCTCCTGTACTCGCTGCGTATAATCCGGGTAGATTGAAATCTGGTGTCCTGCATAATTTAGCTGGCCTCTGGTACGTGGCAGTTGTAATATAAAGTCCCGATCCCGAAAATTAAGAAATCGAGCTATGAAGGGTCTGGGATGTGCCCCTTGATTTGGGGGGGAACCAATGCCCTGTGTGCCCTCTCCACTGTAAAGAACTTTGAAAGTTTCTTTGGGGCCAGTACACCAACCAGCCATTCTTCCAGAAACAGTTCTGCCGATGGGCCCTCTGCCTTCTCCGGAAATCCGATAAATCGGAGATTGTTCCGCCGAGACCTCCCTTCGGCATCTTTGGCGTGTTCGTCTGGTTGCAACACTTTTTTCTGGAGGTTGGTCACGGTATCCCTTAGCGTGTGCAACTCCGCCTGCATCGTGTCCACCGTCTGTTCAGTGGTTGTGACCCTTCTGTAACTTTTCGTAAGTCGCAGCGAAGTAGGTGCAGATCAATAGCCACAGAATCAATCTTATTCTTTAGTTCGTCACGCGTGGCGTGGATGGCTGTGAGCACTTCTGTTATGTACGGGGGTCGATCAGTATTTTGCGCCGGTTCCTCCGTGTTGGTGGGCAGCGTCGGCATTGGAGTCCCTTGATCTAATGGAAGTGGTTGGGCGTAATTAGAGATTTTATTAGCTTGGGCTGTCTTGCCTCCTTTGTCTTTCACCATAGTTATAGATAACAGTGCAATTCGGGGGGGGGGGCAAAATCACAGGTAATGTTTAAAGTTTGCGACCGCTTTCTGTTGTTGCCAAGTTACTTTCTACTGCGTCTGATATGGCGATTCAGCAAGTTTCCTTTTCGACGTGTTAAACTTTTATGCAGCGTGTGGTGAGCAGCTACTGGAACTTGAAATCTTCCTCCGAGGTCTGCCAATTATTGCACAACAACCAGCCTCCTTCCACCGAGCTCAACCATGTATTATCTCATCCCCATGACAGAGCTACGCCCACCGTGGGACACAAACCTCTCTCCTCTGGGGGGCTATGGTAAGGATGTGGGCTCAAGCAAGCCACGTTTTGAAATTTAGGCTCTGGACGGCTGGTGTAGCCCTCACCTGCTTGTAGCGGGGCCGTCAGTAGTCCCGGCCCTCACCGGTATCCCGTTTCGGCTCAGGCCCCAGACAGCGGTCCACGTCTCCAGTGCAGCTACTACACCACGTCAGCCGCCCGCTCCGGGTCTCAGGCTGGGGTCAACCCCTCCTTGTGGTTAATGGCGCCTGCAAACGTTTTGGGCGCAGCGCTCAAGGGAGGACCGCCTCTTGTCTCGTCCGGTGCAGGCCCCGTCGGTGCGGTCCTCCTCTGACTTCCCCCGTTGCTCGTACCTTCTAGCCGAATTCCGTGCGGGCCCCCGGGCCAACGATGTCGTCCGCAGGCAGAGCTCTAGGGCGGTTGCAATTAGTTCAGACCGACGCCCAGCCTCCTTTTTTCCATTCCGTTGTCTCCGGAAGATGGCCGCTCGGCTTCGGGTGCCCCTGCCGGATTCTCTCTTCCCCCTGCGGCGCCGTGCCCCGATACTCCGTTCTCATGATGGGCTCAGGTAGGGGAGAGGTGCTTAATGTTTTGCGCTGTATAAAATGTTGTTTACCACAACCAGGATGATGTCGGATTCGTAGACAGCGGGAGCTCTTGTGAAGCACGTCTACTCCGCCATCTTCCTTGGCCACACCCCTTCATAGGATTTATTACTATACAAGCTGACTTTTCCGCATGGGAAGTGCTCTGAACCCACTTTGCCTGCAAGTATACTTTTTAGGTCTTGCCTAGGCAGCGCTTGCACTGTCTCTTCGAGATATGCTGTACTCAGGATATGTGAATGAAGCTCTGCCCAATTTCTGCCATCTTTTTAATTGGCTCCTGTCACTGTACTTTGTAAATGCTGGCTTTTCATTGGTCAATAGGCTTAGTAGTCCCTCCTTAGTACCGCCATTTCTCTTCTTGTAACCTCCCATGAGAACACCCCCTCGTTACATGTGTTGTTACTCGGTATGTTTTAAGTACAGCCTCGGAGCACTATTTTCTTTAATGACTTTCTCCTGCCTGCTGTTGTAAGCAGGACAAGCTCTCCTGCAAAGCTTTTTTTTTTTCACCGACGCGGCACATCACAGCTGGAATAATGATGGCTGCGCTTTTCTTTTGTTCCTTGTGATTGCCGAACACGGCCACATGCCTTTTTTTCAGTTTCTTTACTTTTCTTACAATGGCGGCACGCCCCACTTTAGCTTTAAATATCTTAAACTAAAACGCGGATGCCGCGATTGCTTCGAAACTAAAGAAATGGAAAGAAAATGCATCCCCATGCCTTTTTTTTCTACTTCTTTACTTTTGAAGCAATCGTGGCACCCGCGCTTTAGCTTAAGATGTCTAAAGCTTAAGCGCGGGTGCTGGCATTGTAACAAAAGTAAATAAATTGAAAAAAAAGCGTGCAGCTGCCATTTTTTCCAGAGAAGAGGAGCGAACTCCTCAACTGGAAGGGGTAAAGCAGAAAGAGGATAGATGTTACGGTGCGTAGGGATGCCACTGGGAAATGAGACTGTAGAATATACGAGATACAAAGAAAATGCAGCACTAGGAAGGAAGCTGCTGGGAGAGCAAGAAAAGACTGCAAGAAGAGGGTGAGAAGTAGAACAAAGTGACGCTGAGTGAGAGTCTCACTCAGCGTCACTTTGTTCTACTTCTCACCCTCTTCTTGCAGTCTTTTTTTGCTCTCCCAGCAGCTTCCTTCCTTCCAAGTGCTGCATTTTCTTTGTATCTCCCTATATTCTACACAGTCTCATTTCCCAGTGGCATCCCTACGCACCGTAACATCTATCCTCTTTCTGCTTTACCCCTTCGAGTTGAGGGGTTCGCTCCTCTTCTCTGATCCTCTTCTTGGACGCCTAGCGATCCTCCTGTTCCCCCCATCCCGCGCTCCTTGCAGGCTTTTTAGGCCTCGCCTACGCAGCGCGCATGCGCTGCATAGGCAAAAAGACCTTTTGCAATCGATTAGGCTTTTCAGCCAAAAACGTGCACGCGTTCCATTGCCTTCAATGGCAACGCGTGCACGTTTGGCGATTCACTTGCGGGAGCGAGCAGCTGGCGCCATATGGTAGCAATTATCGCTCCTGGCGCCGCTCGCTCCCGCAAGGGAATCCCCCCACCCCTCCCACTTCTTTAACCCGGAGTACTGTTTCACTTTCGCGGCCGCGGCGCGGGGCCGCACTTGTGTTTCAGTGCTTGTTTCTCCTTTCCACGTGTTCTCAATCCTCCTTCTATTCTTCCTGCTTAATTCGTCACTGCCCCACATCCCTTCCTCCCTGATACAACCTTTCTCTTCTCTCTTTCCATCAGTAAGGACATTTACAAAGCATAGAGCGCACACACAAATCGTCTCTAGGCACTATAGAAACAAAGAGAGGCAAAAGTGGGAAGGACGGCGCATATCATTTGGTCGAAGAGCCTAGTTTCGAAAATGTACACGACTTCAAAAGGTCATGCGTGGTTCTGAAGCGTATTTTTTTTAGATAGTTCCAGCACCCTGCATGTTCTGCCCAAGGCAGGCACTAGACTGCTTGATGCCAGAAGATGAGAGAGAGATAGAGAGACGCCAGTGCCTTTTTTATTATTTTAAATCACATGCATCTGTTTAGGAATTACAGGAATAACGGAGCTTAAAACTCGTCCAAAGTAAATACCACTTAAAACAAACGGCAGGTTAATTTAGATGGTACATTTAAAACATGCACGTTTCACTACGTTAAATGAAGCAAGCACATTAAATCAATCAAAACACTGCTTGTTTCTTTTTCAAACGTCTTTGGTTTTTGTATTAGGAGTGAGGGATGGCACGTAACAAACATAATAATTAAAAAAAAAAAAAAGCAGCACATTTATTCACTCTGTGACATCAAGCTGAAGCAGGCCTGCCAACTTATTTAAACAAGCATTTGCAATGCAATAGATCTCGCATTACTGAAAGTTTGAGCTATTGGCGTTGCAAATAATAATGCAACGCCAATAGCTCAAACTTTCAGTAATGCAAAACTTATTGCGTAGCAAATGCTTGTTTTCATACTCTCTGGGTCCGCCCCCATATTGCGGGGTACTGGGCTAGCATTGTCGAGGAAATGGAGGCTGTCCTCGATGTCGTAATTCCCGCAGTGCCGTAGTTTATCCTATTGGAAATCCCGTGTGACATTTCACACGCTCAACTCCTGTGTTGTCATTTGGGTTTTATGCTGGTGAAGAGGGACGTGGCCAGGCTCTGGGGTGGGCCTCAGCTGATACCCAAACGCCAATGGCTTGTGCACATGGATAATTGTACATATGATCCCCAAAATAACCCTTTCTAGACTCTTCCCTCCTCTACCCCTCCTTGCATCATCTCATACCTCTTTTACTATTCAAATCTCCCAAACAAGCCTTTCTAAACCCTTACCTCTGACTCATCCCCCTCCACCTCCCTTTTACTCATCCCAAACCCCCTCCGACTGCTCTGAACTAAAAAAATAAATAAAAGAAATTCTAGACCCTTCCCTCTACTATTCCTCCTTCCCTCTTCTATCCACTTCTATCCCTCCACTATTCCTTTTCAATTAAAAAAAACAGAATATGTCCACCACTTAAATTAATTTCATATTTTCCTATGCTAACTCTCCTTTACTCACCCCAAAACCCCTCCTACGGCTATAAACACCACTCAAATTGCTTTCATATTTAACTATACTAATTCACCACTAATCCTTTATGGGTTCTGGAGTAGCGTGCTACTCGCCGAAAAAGCACTTCGATGCCTCGTAAGGGTAGTAAGCACTATATGAATACAATTACAATACAATACAATACAAAGGCATAGAGGGTGGTCTATGCCTGCAGAGGGTGCCACAAAACATTTGATGGCGTATGGGGCAAATGGAGAGGCCATTACGGTTTGGCATAGGAGAGATGAGGAGAGTCTTTTTGAAGTCTCTACTGGGGATACCGCTGAGAGAGAGCTAGTTATTAAACACTGCTGCAACAAGACGGTGGGAATCCTTGAGGGTAGAAAGGGATGGGGGAATATTCCGAATATATTACCTCCTTGTAGATTTAATACAGTCCAGGGATTATGTACTATGTTAAACATGATGCTACTGAGAAGTATAATATCTAAGTGTGGAAGTAATCTATTTATATTTGGAAAAACTTAAATAAACACAGTTTGGAAAAAAAGAAAGAAACAGAATTTGCTTTGACCTTCAGAAGATATGTAATGGAACATGTGGAAGAGATATATGTTGTAAAAGATACTCAGTATATGTCTAATAAAAAAAAGTACACTCCAATATTTTTGTAAGATTTTTGGGGGACTAAAAGGAATTAGAAGGAAGCACCCTGCTCAGGAGAAAAAATATTTTTTTGTTTAATGAGAGTTAGTCTTTTAATTAAATACAGAATATAAAACAGCAATTGGCATTTTAAAATGTTACCTTTAATATAAGATATCAAGGTAAACTTATATACCTGCTGCTTATCTGCCTAACTGTATTACACAAACGAAAGACGCTTTTGAAGACACGTATAAAACAAGTCAGCATACGGAATATGGAAAGGGTCTTTAGTTATCTATTTTCATTGGACCCAGCAAAGGTGCCTGTAGCAGCTCTACTGTTTCGTAAAAGTATGTTTAAATAGGTAAATCGTCTTCTAGTATATCATTCAATAAATGTAGCAAATGACTATACCGCTGATGGTATGCTGTATTTTATGCTGTGTATTGTAATACTGTATGCTATGTGCATTCTATAATATTGTTAATGTTTTAACAAACTGAACCATGAGTTTTATTTTGTATCTGATTCTGAGATGCTAAAGGCCTTATAGTGAGAAGAACCTGAAAAAGTAGCTTGGATTGATAGCGAGAGAAGTCCCAAAATGTTTACCTGTTTTCTGGGAAAGAGTGAAGAGCCCTATAGGTTGTTGAAAATATCTTCTTAATTTTGAGCTGTTTGGGTCCTGGTAGAAGTAACTGACATGAGGCATAATTGATTGAGAAACACAGAAAGTGTAATTCCTCTGACAGAACGATACCCAACTTGACCACAAAACCGAACCCTGGAAGGAAGGAGATTGTCAGGTTGGGATGGTGGAGAGATTCCTGATGGTCTGAACAGTTTGAAGGATATTGGCCAAATTGACTCCTTGACAGAGCACTCGAGCAGGCAACCAAACCACTGGACAATGCACTCATTTGCTAGCAGACCATGGCCAAAAGGCAGGTGAACTGCCAATGTTTCCATGCTAAATGAACAGCAGTAGCTACTGATGAGGGACCTGGATGTGAATCCTAATATAGACATATAAAGAGTTCCGTCTGGTTATCCAACCCCACTCAAGGAAGGTATAATAAAGGAAAAGAGTACCTTCCATTTTGAAGTGGGAATAAGTGATCCATGATCAAAGGCATCAAGATTGATCAAGGGGTGCATCCCGGTACTGCCTTTCTTTTGGGGATTCAAGAGTACTGATGAAACCAGAGGAACCTAAAGAATAAGGGGACTATAGGAGAGGGATGCGATTGAAGCTATGGCAAGTTGAAGGGAAGTACTTGGAAGTTCTGTATCATAAACTCCTAGATGAACTGTTGGGACTAACATAATTTGAACCGGCTTTTGCACCAAAATGGAGCATCAACACCCTGTCTTAAAAGGGATTGCAGTAACATCTACAGGGAGACCTACCTGAAGAAGCTTTCCATGTGCAGTAACGATTTCACAGGAATGTCTTATACCTTTGGATCTCCGAGGGAAGAACTTTGATATCTCCGGTCAGGAACAAACATGGGAAGGGCCCCAGAAGAAGAACGTTTGACGGCCATGGAGGTGGCCACTAGGAGTGCTGGTGCTTGAAAAAACATGCTTAGAGAAAACCTAATAATGGCTTGTTGTGAATTCTTTGGATCGAGGTAAAGGCCCTAATTATTTGGAAAGTTCTTCAATAAATACATCTCAAAAGAGTATGCTATCTGAATCTGAACCTTTCTCAATGGAATCTGCTTCTGCCAACATAGGATTGATTTTAAGTACAATACTTTTCTTCCTCTGAGAGGTAACAGACATATTGACATTCCCTTGCAGAGTTCGTTCTGAAGCTATTCTCTTTGTACCTGTTGATCCAAAACGGACTTATAAGAGGCAGTTGACTCATTTAGGCTGAGGAACTTGGAGCAGGGATTAACAACATCTAGCAATATGTCTTGGTAGGTCAGACTTGGTAAGACAGACTTGCCCAAGAAAGAAAATATTCTTAAGGTCCAAATCAGAGCGAAGAGAACTTTGGAGCTTAAGGAATAACGTGGGCATTTAAAGCACATCCAGGTGCGGATATCCCTTGAAGAAGACCTCCTCATGAAAACTGACGTCAAAGTTGGCTACATGTAGATACAATAACCATTCAGCAGAATATGGGTATTGAACATTAGGAGGATCAAATAAAGAATTTGTCAACAGTTCATCAATCGCTGAATGTCATAAAGAGTGGGGGGGGGGGCAGGTTTATCATTGACCTCTGGCAGTTTGTTTGAGAAATTCTCCTTCCAAAGATTTGAAATCAAAGGAGCAGGAAAGGCAAATTTCTCAACGGCCAGAGAAGTTGTTACATAAGAATACAGATCAAAGCAGAAAGGGCTGTAAGTCTTGCTTGTGTTGTGTCCAGAGGTGAGAATTTTTGTGCCAGAGAGTAGGGACTAACATGTTGCTCCATAAACTCCAAGTGATGCTTCTGGGGTGAAGCATTGGATGCTTTGAGTCCATTGTGTTGTGAAGAGACCCTGCATGCCTCTAATGTCCCCCGGAATGTGTGAGTGTGGCAAGCATGGAAATACATGGGTTTTGCAGGAAACCTGACCACTCAAATGTGAGCAGCTCCACATAAAGCTCCACATCTTATGTGGAGGGAAGACACAAGCTACAACAGGAATTGGTGATTATATGCAGTGTGATGACAGTAAGACTGCCACCCAGAAGACACAGAACACATATATGTGATCAGGAATGGCTACCCTCAAAAGAGGGTAGAGGGGGAAGGCATGCCCCCAAATGCTAAGCCCTGAATGCAAAATGGAGATTTGAGATATGAGGAAGCATAATGTGCACAATGGAATGCTCCATCAAAGGCAACAGGGATTGCTCTACCCAAAGCATTGATGTGTAAAGTGAGACCCTTCTGGAGACCAAACAAGTAAAAGACTAGGAACCAAACAAGTGTGGGAAAGCACGAGGCAGCAAATAAAAAAGGCGTAAAGAGCAGTGGGGGCTCCTCCGCTAAGGCGGAGGAGTGTTGCCCCACTGCTGCAAAGTAGTGTAAGAAAGAACAAATACAATGATAATAACTTGAGGTTATTATCCCTCTATTTGTTCCTGGTGCACAGCTTTGTGGGGCGGGTGGGGCTGCTCTGCTCTCAGAGCAGGGGAGGAGTGGTTTGCCCACTCCAAGTGCACAATGACTGTTGGCCGGCCCTCTGGGGCCGTCCAAAACAGTCATGCACACTTCGTATGTTCTCCATGCAGGCTGCATTACAGCCTGGGTGGAGAACAAGCCTAGGCCCCCATTCCCTGGCTGAGCACTGATCCATGGCGCGCAGACCAATAACAAAGCTGCTTTGCAGCCTTGTGATTGGCTTAGGGAAGGGAGCCTGGCTGCTTCCTGTTCCAGCCCCGGAGAGGAGAGACTGAGATGACGTGCAAGAGAGGTATGTCTTTTTACTTTTTATTTTACATCAACCCCCCTTCCACCCCGCCCGCCACTCCTGATCTGTGCAGGCCGCTACTGGTAAAGAGGACACTATACATGTTATTAGAGAAAGAAAAAAACAAAGGTTAAAGTGCAAAATGTACAAATAATAGATCAAAGACATTAGTAAATGGTGAAAAGATGCTAGAGTAATAACTATCCGATTAGATAGCAGCAGGAAAGAAGGTAGAACCTTGCCCAGTGACTTCTTTTATGTAAACTGAATGATTTCATGATGGTATTCTATCAATATCCAATTGTTATATTTAAATATTGCCGCCCGTTGTATAGCAATAAAGAAATATTGCAAAAAGTTACTGTCAGTGCCTTGAAGTGATCACTGTAGGGATGCAAAATAATAGAATATATATATATTACAGATTTAGAACAATGTTAAAATTTGTTTAACAGACATATGAAAAGATTACAGTCATCTTATGTTTCCTTTGGCAAGAAGTAGGTCAACGACAAACTCAAACAGACTTTTAAAATTGCTTCTACTGAAATTGCTTCTACTGTCTGCAGCATAGAAAACTATACAAAATGCCAAATGCGGTCATTTGTGCATGAAATAGATTCTCCTCAATTACTAAATGATTAAGGTTGAATATTTCTATTTAGAAGAAACAAAGACTAACAAAATGTTGATATTGCGGTCTATCAAGTTGCATACATATTAGTTTAACGAGACTCCTAATTATGGAAGCGTGCCAATCAGTATGAAATTTAACAGTGGGCTCCATTACCTTCCTCCTCCGTCTTCCTCGTCACAGTCACCCAGGAGCACTCCGTGTTCCAGGCACAGCATTCACCCATATAAAAAAAAAAGTCCCCACCCAATGTGGTGGCCTGACAGGAAGTAACTGTCACCTGACCTATAAGGGTGGTGCAACCGTAGAACACATTCTGTTTTTTTCACTGTGTGCCGGCTGGAACACCCATGGTACATGATGACTGTCTCCTGCGGATACGGTCTTGGTAAGTGTTTTTCTTTTCTTTTTCTGGGGTCTGCTATAGTGTCTCCACCTTTTTTGTTCTACGGCCGCCGCTCCCGCTGGTGCAGCGGTTTGTGTTTGGTGCCGCTCCCGCGCCGAGCGATGGGGAGCGGCTGCATGTTTTCTCTACCCTGTGACACCGCCGCTCCTGCGCTGAGCGACTAGGGAGCGGCGGTGGTGAGTTGTGGCACTTATGCTGCTCCTGCGCTTTAGCGGCCAGGAGCGGCGGTTTCATTTGTCTGTTTTGGATGCTCCCAGTACCGCGCCTCCTTTGTACAGGGAGCCTGGCTTACCTGCTGATCCGGTCCTCACAATGGGCGGTTCCCGGGGTTATTTTATGGTCACGAAATGACCGTCTTCAACGTGCCGCGTCGGGGGGGGCAGGGGCGGTTGCTTAGCAACGGTGTGTCTCTCCCCCTTATAAGTTGGTCCTCCTCCTTCTCAGCAGTTGGGTTTTCGGCATGGAGGGTAAACGCTCTGAGAAGCGTAAGCACCAGCCTTCTGGGTCACAGTCTGAACCTGTTTCCTCCCAGCAGCCTGTGGGCATGGATCTTGATGTCCTGCATGCAATGATTAATAAGGTGGTGGATTCTGCCTTTGCGGCACGGGATGGGCCTGTGCCTAAGATCCCCAGGGTTTCTTCTCAGCCTGACCCAGACTCTGATGGTTCGGATGAGGAACAGCGAGGTCGCTTTGTTAAAGGCACAGAATTGAAGGAGGTCATGACTCACTTGAAGGACAATTTGGCCTTTCAGACTATTGTTCCCCTGGATGAGGAGGAGGATTTTTTCTCCCAGTACCGCCGGAAGGAGCCTGACGCCCTTCCCATCCACGAGGCCATCCGGGGGCTTCTGTCCAGGGAATGGTCTGATGTTAAGAAAGCTGGGTTACCTCGGTTCCTTGCTAAAAAGTACCCTCTTCAGAACTTCCTCACGGAGTTTCCCCCTCAAGTAAAAGTGGACTCTCTAATGGTGGGTCTGGCCTCCAGTGGTCCATAATCTCAGAGGACGCCTCTCCTAGCGATCCTGTGGACAAAAGGGTGGGCAGTGCTGCTAAAAGGTCTTACTCCGCTACAAACTTTTCCATCAGGGCAGGTGCTTACGCCTCATATGTAGTTCAATCTCTTCTGCATGATTTTCAGGCCTTGTCTGAGGACCTCCAGCAAGGGGAGGACGTTAATTCCCGTCTGTCCCTTATGGAACTGCAGGTTCGCTTTTTGTCGGACATTACATTTGACTCTCTGTCAGCTGCTGCAGCCGTTTCTGGTTCCATTGTTTCTATTCATCGTAACATCTGGATGAGGTCTTGGAAGGCAGAGGCCTCCCAGAAGTCCCTCCTGTCATGCTTGCCCTTTGATGGTGCTAAGTTGTTTGGGCCTCAACTTGAAGAGCTACTGAAGAAATCAGTGGAGGATCATAAGCTCCTGACACCTCTGTGACCTGCTATGAGAGGTCGGGGATTTGGTTATAGGCGTGCCTTTGGGAATTCCCCCCTTGACTGGGAAGGGTCCCTCCCAGCCCTTTCGGGGGAGGGGTCGTGGCCATGGCACCCCCTTCTCTGCAAAGTCCCAGCAACAGCCAGCAGGTGCTGCCCTTACCGATGCCTCTCCTAAGTCCTGACTATCTCAAGGTGGGCGGCCGAATTGGACAGTTTTCTTCCGCTTGGGCCCGTGACGTCATCGATTCCTGGGTTCTTCGCCTTGTGATCGAAGGTTATTCTATCAACTTCTCTTCTCAGCCACCAGATCTTTTTGTCCCTACTTCTCAGAATCCTCTGAAGCTGCTGGGGTTGAAGCAGGGGATCTTGGATCCTCTCCGGAAGGGTGACATCGTTCCTGTTCCCGGGGCCAAGTTGGGGCAGGGTTGCTAATCTTTGATGTTCCTGGTGCAGAAGGTGTCAGGGGTTTCCGCCCTGTTCTGGATCTCAAGACCGTGAACTCCTATGTGCCTTACTAGAGATTCAAGATGGTGAGTTTGCAGAAGATTCTGCCCCTTGCTTCCCCTGGGGCCTTTCTGTCCACCTTTGCCCTTTTGGATGCTTATTTCCATATTCCTGTGCATCCTCTCTTCCAGAGGTATTTATGGTTCTTTGCCCTGGGACAGCACTTCCTATTTTGTGTCCTCCCCTTTGGTTTGGCCTCCACCCCTCGGGTATTTACTAAGGTCCTGGCTCCCCTGGTGGGTCTGTTGCATGCTCGGGGGGGCTTTTGCTTCCGTATCTTGATAACTGGTTAATTTCTTCCTCATCTTTCCTTAAGGCCCAGGAGGATGTGATGTTGGTACGGAATTGTCTGGAGTCCCATGGGTTCCTTGTGAATCTCAGCAAGTCCCACCTCATCCCATCTCAGGAACTCCAGTTCATCGGCGCTCACTTCAATACCCGGTTGGGGATGGTGTTTCTTCCACCGGCTCGCCAGCTCAGCTCTCGTCTGGAGTCCCTCCTGTCTGCCCCTTCGGCTTCCGCAAGGGACTGGTTGCGGGCTCAGGGGGACATGGCTGCTTCCCTTTTTCTGGTTCCTTGGGCTAGCAGACACCTCATCCATCTGGTGTATCACCTTCTGTCTCACTGGAATCCGGGGTCCCAGGACTATGCTGCCTCTGTTCCAGTGACTCCCACCATTTCTCTCCAGCTGCATTGGTGGCTGGTTCCGGACAACCTGGCGAAAGGAGTGCCTCTGGATCCTCCTGTTCCCTGACTACCAATGCCAGCCCTTGGGGTGCCACCCTTGGTGTTCTTTCTGCTCAGGGTACCTGGTCCCCCGCGGAGAGCTGGATGTCTTCGAATTGGAAGGAACTGGCTGCAGTGTTTAAGGCGCTCCTGCACTTTGCCCGTCATCTGAAGGACAAGTGGGTTCAAGTACGGACAGACAATCAGGTGGCCCGTGCCTACTTGAATCATTTGGGGGGCACTCGCTCTCCACTTTTGGCTCTCCTGGCGAATCAGATTGGGTCTTGGACGGAAGCCAACCTGCTGGGTCTGACGGCTATCTATCTGCCGGGGAGGGAGAATGGGCGTGCGGATCAGCTGAGTCGCCTTCTTCGGTTTCTCTGTCCTTGTCTCCTCTGGTCTTTTGGGAGATGTCGGGCGGTTCGGGAGGCCTTGGTTGGATCTCTTTGCCTCCCCTCAGGATGCTCTTCTGCCGAGGTTTTGCACCCTTCTTCCTTGCAGGGAGGCGTGGGGGGTGGATGCCCTGAGTTTCCCTTGGTCTCAGGGTCTTCTCTATGCCTTTCCTCCTTTTCCCCTTCTCAGCAGGGTTTTGGCGAAGATCAGGATGGAGGGGGTGGTAGTGCTGTTGGTGGTCCCCTTTTGGTCTCGCCAGCCTTGGTATCCCCTCCTGCTTCGTTTGGCTGTTGCTCCCCCGTGGAGGTTCCTGCTGTCCCCTTCTCCACTCCGCTTTCCTCTCCTGTCTCGTCAGGCTCTCAGCCAGTTGGCTTTGGGGGTTTGGAAGTTGAAAGGCGAAGGCTAGTATCCTTGGGTTGTTCCTCTGAGGTGGCCCTGTCCATACAGAATTCAAGGAAGAACAGTACCCTTAAGGTCTACGAACGTCACTGAAGGAATTTCTCTGCTTGGTGTTCTTCGCGTGTGTTTCTCCCTGATTTCTTTGAGGGGGGTCTGTGCTTGAATTCCTTCGGGATGGGTTTTTGCTTGGGGTGTCGGTTTCTACTCTCCGCAGCCAGTGGTCCGCCATTAAGGCTATCCGGGGTGCCTCTCTCATCTCTTTTGAGTCCCTGGCTTCTCGCCTTCTTCGCAGTTTTTTTCTTTGACGGCCAGTCGTTGCTTTTCTTGTTCCCCCCTGGGATCTTCCTTTGGTCCTTCATGCATTTCAGCGTTCCCCGTTTGAGTCCCTGCCTTCTGTGTCTCTGGAGTTTCTCTCCCTTAAGGTGTGTTTTCTGGTGGCTATTACCTCAGGGCGATGTTTGGGGGTGCTTGGTGCTTTGCTTTACCATCCTCCCTTCTTGTGTTTTTTTCCTGACAAGGTGGTCCTTCGTCCTGACCCGGCCTTCCTTCCCAAAATGTCCTCCTCTTTCCATTTGTCGCAGGATATTGTCCTTCCAGCCTTCTGTCCTGCCCCTTCTACGGAGGAGGAAATCCAGCTTAATTTGCTGGATTTGACGAGGGCTCTGGTTATCTACCTTGAACGGACCGCCTCCCTTCGCAAGGCGTATTTTTTATTTGTCACCTTTGGGGTTGCCCGGCAGGGTCATCCGCCTACCACGGCTAGTCTTTCGCTTTGGGTTCCGTCCGCTATTTCCTTAGCCTATCTTCATTGGGGGTCTCTCTTCCCCCGGTCATTCGGGTCGTTCCACCCGGGGTGTAGCTTCCTCCTGGGTTTCTTTTAAGGGCGCCTCCTTGAAGGATTTTTGTGCAGCGGCGACTTGGTCCTCCCCTCATACCTTCATCTCCCATTATAAGTTGCGGATGGGGGAGGTTTTTTCTGGGGATTTTGGTTCTGCTGTCCTTGCGACTATTCACTGATTGTGCTTGTCTGCAAATAAATTTCCTTAGCATACTTTGGTGTCTGTTTCTTTTGTTCGTCTGGCACTTGGGTTTTCGCTCCTGGGTGGTAATGACTCAGTTACTTACCGGTAATCTTCATTACTTCAACTCATAGTCTTCCTCGTCATAGTCATGAACCCTCCCTCCCGCCCTTCGTTGTGGAGGGACGAACAAAACATTTTGCTTTCCTTCTGGTTGTTTCTCTGCTTGTGGGTATTGCAGGATGTGTTCTACGGTTGCCCCACCCTTATAGGTCGGGTGACAGGTACTTCCTGTCAGGCCGCCATATTGGGTGGGGGCTTTTTTTTTTATATGGGTGAATGCTGTGCCTGGAACACGGAGTGCTCCTGGGTGACTGTGATGAGGAAGACTATGGCTCGTAGTAATGAAGATTACCGGTAAGTAACCAAGTCATAACGAGTTGCAGGGCTTGAATTTACTATACTGGGTGGCATCTTCCCTTAAGATAACCAGTTGTTTTCCTACAATGGGGGAAAACATGCATACCTAGGAATACTGTGTCCAATTTCACATGGTTTCTGCCTACCAGGGGAAACAGCGGGCCTAAATCCTCAGCCAGGGCTTTAAGTGGGCCGGGTCCTGCCGGTGCTCAGCACCGGCAGTTCTAAAAAGCAGCTGCTGAGATGAGTCCCTATCGGGCTCTCCATTTCTGCCCTCACCCTCAGGGTGAATAAAAAATCTCAAATCTGCAGCAGTGCCACCCTTCACTGCCTTTGATGTAGCTTCAAAGAGACTCCGTATAGTACTTTCATAGTCTCATCATTTCAGAACTGAAGCATTTTCAATATTATATACAACGAAGCTATAGTTGTTGCTTTTTCTTCCTATGCAACTAACAACCATTGACAAAGCCAATAGTCCTGGCTTGTTGTAAGTATAATGTTACTTGTTGCATTATATATCTGGATGCAATGACAGAAACAGTAAAATACCAATGGGGTGGAACACTATGCAAAGTACAGATTTTTAGCTTTCGTGTTTTTAAGCCACGCCCTTAATTACATCGGCCACGCCCTTACAAAGGACTCTCCCGCCAACCCCCCACCGGTTTTTCCATCCCACTTAAAACCCTGTCCACAGTCGTTTACCACCTGCTTAGAACATGTACTAAAACTTTTATTTTGCCTATTGATTGTGGGCAGCAGAGGAGGGAGGTTCCTTTTAACTTCGCTGAGGAGTGGGGCTTCTTCTGCTCCCCAGCTGAAGGATGCGAGATAGTTAGGGCTAGGCACAGTAGCTATTAGCAGCTTTCCAGCTACGCGGATGCCACTGATCTCAATGTCTCTGGTCCCTTAAATATTGGCCTCAGAATTTGCTGACCTGATTATTGCGAGCCCAAACACTCTGGGACACACATAGCTGCTCAAGGCAGTATCCCAGATAGGGCTACTGCTCTGGGCAGCTCGTAACGGGGTCAAGGTTGCAAGGAGAAAGAAAGCTGAGGAGCTAAAACCACATAACTTCAATTAAATCTAAGTGAAATAAATTACATATACAGCAATACAAATTATGAGATATTTATCAGCCTTGTGGGGGTAGAGTACGTTTAGCAATAGGCTTAGGGTAAAGATAAATAATTTAATTTTATTAAAAGTAATGTAATTAATACAAAAAGTCTCAATACTTCTCATTTAAAAGGGTTATGGTTAGACAGTACTGACAAGGAAAAGTCAAAACGAGAAGATAGTGTTGATATTAGAGAGTTTTTACTGTTAAAAATACACTGATGAGATGATAGCAGAGAAAGGGGAATGGAAGAAAAGGTAAAAGCAGGATTGTGTGTGCTATGCCCTTAAGCAATGGATGCATCTGTGTACATTTTTTGTTACACTGCCGTGATTTTGTGTAATTACAGAATTAGTGAAACTATTACATTTTCACCACTTTGCTTATCGTGAACAGTTGCATTATTTTTGTCCGGGAGACTTGTTTGCACAGGGCCCTGCATTTGTAATCAGAGCCTAAGGAGGAGCAGACAGGGGGTTAGGAGAACTACAACAGGCAGAGAGCAGTAGCAGGCCACAAGCAGTGGTGCTGGTGTCAGGCATGGATCAGGCAGGGAGTACTGTAGAGTAAGGCTCACATTGGAAGGCCCTTCTCAAATGTTGACTGGCCATCTTCCAGTTGTTATTGCTGTCTGACAATGTTATAAAGTGACAAAATAATGGAACAATACCATCAAAAAGTTGCATAATTTGTCTTTTCTTTCCCCAAAATGTAGTTACTGCATAATTCCAATGGCAGTGATTATAATTTATAAGGTGCAAGTAACAAAAGGACATCTAAGCAGTAACCCATTGACCTTTCTACATAAAATACAAATCTTTGAGGAAAAGGTATAGGCAGGCAACAGATGCTGAGAAGAAAGGCAAAAGTGCAGCGGCAGGTAATACTGATGAGAAAGGAGAGTACAGGGCTCTCAGGAGCACAGGGGCTGTGCAGAAGGCGCACTGGAGGATCAGGCCCAAGCAGCTCCTGTGGCGCGGAGGGTGGGGATCAGCCTTTCAGGAGGATGGCAATGGCGTAAAGCAAAATGATGGGGCCTCCCTACAGAATGTAATGAGGGCAAGGCTGGCTGGCTGGACGGGCATCAGGCATTTCCCCGGGAGGCTGGAAAGGTGAGGTTGGTTTTGTAGTGGGGGTCGGGTTTGTAGCAGTGCAGCAGTTTCAAAAGCATTGCAAAGTTCCTTGTATATCCAGCAGTTTTCGGGCAACAATAAAAGTGTCAAGATCACTCTGGTGATGAATGTACCTGCCGGAGAGAGATGGCAGTTTTGTCTAGTGGAACGTTTTGACTCATCTAAGGTAGCACAGTGGGTTAATATGCCTGCTGAAAAAAACATGTACCATGCATATCAAAGAACAGTATTTTATGTGCATAGCTCAGTGGGTTACTGCTTTTGTCAGAGATTCTTCTGTTACTGTGCAGTTCATATGTTACAATCGTAATCTAGCACAGTGAGCTATGAACTGCCAACAAGGAGCTGCATGCAAACTGCATGGTACAGGTTAGAAAGTTATGTTTTTTTCCCAGTGTTTCATTATTCTGATGCTGCTAAAAAAAACAAAAGGCTTGTTTGGCTAGAAATAAATTCTTATTATTAAAGTCAACCCTAACCACTGTGTTATGTTCTGAATCCTGAGTTTCTACGTATCCAGACCAGGCACTCTTAAAAAATGCCTACCAGTAAGGAGGTGTCTCTCGGGGGAGTGGATTTGAGTCGTATGATGGTAAAACTATATGTACTAAAGTATGCTATTTTGAACTGTGCAAGCTAACGGTCATTGCACACATTAATGCCAACATATGTGTCCTTATTCTCCACAAAATTCAAAATAAAGTTGTTAAAAAATGGATAAGCTGAGATTAGATGAGAAACCTTCTAGCTCTTTGGCTAAAACTTACAAACAGGACCAAATCCAATGGCTGAATGGTGCTGTCAGCTGACCTAGGGGAATTGCCAACTGGAGTACCGGTCAAGGGTTCTTTAATGGCACTGTTTCTAAGCACTTTAATTATTTTCAGTTAAGGGAATAAAGGCATATGGAGACTGCAGCAAGAAAGAATATTTTCTGTTTAGCCCATTTGCATTTTGAGGTTTAGGAATGTCGCTAAGAACATTTTCTTTGTTCTTTATTTTTTCCCCCACACAACCCTTCTTTGCTTGGTGCATGAAGATAAAAGGTTCAAGCTTTTTCACTTATTTTCTATTTACTTTACAGAATGTAAAAAACAATGAAGCATACTTACAGACTGTGATAAAAAGCCCGCTTTTAGCATTATTTCACGTTTTCCCTTCAGAACTATACAATTGCATACGTTTATCGGAGTCTGTGGCTCCCAGAGCACGGCGGGTACTTCGTATCGGGTCAATGGAGAGTTGGCAAGTCTGTGCCTGCTGCCCCCCCCCCCCCCCGAAATGTAGTGTCTCCTACGCCTTACTGAGACGGATGAGGGGTGACTATACCGTTCGCGCACGGGGGCTACGGAGGAACAGGGCTTCTGAGGAGGAGCAAAGGTTCTGAGGAGGGGCAGGGAGCACGAGGAAGGAGCCGGCGAGGGGCAGATAGTGTCTAAGATCAGCGTGGCGCAGACAGGAGCGCTGTGAACGACAGTGCGCTGCTCTGAGGAGGGGCTGGAGCAGGGAGGCGTGAGGAGGAGGGGGCTCCGATCCCACACCCGGAGCCGGCAGCGCCGCTGAGAAGTTCTGTCCGAGCCGCGGACTTCACTGCATTTTGCGGGTGGATTATTGACTGGGCTGTGCGTGAGCTGTTGGATCGCGCCTTCTTCTCTGGATGTGATCTCCTCCTCAAACGGATCTGTTCTTCGTTGCCTGGATTTATTTCCTCTTTGTTTTTATTTTCTGTCCCGGGGATCTCACGTTTCCCCACCCCTGGTCCTGTGGCGAGTGATTTCCTCCCTCCCCTCCCTGTCCTGCCTCCCTCGCCCCCGTCCTTAGAGATACCCAGTCTCCAGTCTTCTCACCTCTTTTCCCAGGATACAACATTCATCGTCCGCTCTACACCCCTCCCAGGAGTCTCCGTTACCTTCGTAGCCTAAGAAGAGTCTCCCACCCCCGCCCCACCCCTGTCCAATGACCCCAACACTCCCCCCTTCCCTCCTACTCTCCCAGACCCAGGGATACATCACTCTGGGTACTCCCTGCCCCTCCCTATTTCTCTGACACTTTTTTTTATCTGACCTTTCCGCCCCTAGAGGACCCCCCTGTTTCCTCCCATACCCGGGGGGGCAAGATCTTGCCCACTCTTTCCCGTCTCAAGTGTACTTCCACCCCAGCTCTCCTCCCTCGGCCCTAGGTGTCACGGTCTCACTTAAACCCTGTTCCAACTTTACCCTCTGCACCTGCTCGCTCTCCCCTCCATTCCATAATTACCCCTCCCTCAATATAAGATGGTTCCCAGGCATCGGTGCCCGCCGCGAGGCCTGCTGACGGGTGCTGTGGTTGGCGGACCAAGGAGGGTGCCCTCCGGAATTCGTTGCCCGCTGGCGCTGCTTTTAGGGTTTGGCACACCTCTCCTTCTGATTCTGCTGTTACCCTGTGTGGGCGGGGCCAAGACTCCCAGCTGCCATGAGGTCAGGACATCCTTCCAAATCCGCCAGATTGGGCCACTCAAGCTGGTGCCAGAGGTGCCGGCAGCAGGTGAGTGCCCCTCTCGCGCAAGATTTCCTCAGCCTTCGACCACAGCACGTTGTGTACTGAGTTCCTCTTCTCTAGTGCCTACCTTGTCAATAGTAAACAATGTGCCCTACCCCCCTTGTCTGGTGCTAGAAGTCTCATGGTCTTTGAGTTTCTTCTCGGTGTGGTATGTCCTGGGACTTCCGCTGGGAGAGGGGCTCTGGTTTCACACAGTTGGACAGGCCATGCTATTTACATGTGCATTGTTTTTTAAGCCACCATATTGACAGACCATGCCAATTACATATCCCATGTGGTGTTGGGCCTCCATACTCGCATGCCTACTGTGCTCCTTACATGTGTTTTGGCCGCCATATTGACAGGCCGTGATACAAGCTCACCTTGTCTCTGAGCCACCACCATATAGACGATGCTACTGACAGGCGCCATGTGTTTTTGTGGCACCAGACTGACAGGCCATGCTCCTTGCATGCGGCATGTGTGTTGTGCTACTTAGATGCGCCATGTGTTTTTGGGCCAACATATTGTCAGGCCATGCTGCTTACATGCGTTAGGTGTTGTTGTGCCGCCAGCCTGCGCAACTTACATGCATTATGTGTTTTGTTTGGGCCTGTGTACTGACAAGATATGCTATTTAAATGAGCCATGTGTTTTTGTGCTGCAATACTGGGAGGCCATGCTACTTTCATGAACCACGTGTTTTGGGCCGGCATGCAGACAGGACATTCTACTTGCCCTGTTTGTTATTGTGCTGCCTTACTGACAGGGCGTGTTACTTACATGTATCATGCATTTTTGGGCCGCCATACCGGCAGGCCGTGCTACTTACATAGGTCATGTTATTTCGGGCTGCCATACTGACAGGCGTTATATGCTATGCGGTTTTGGGCCACTGTACTTTCACTGTATGTTTCTGAGGCGAAATGCAAGACGGAAGTCTATCTACTTGTTAACTTACGTGCTCTCTGTAGGCACTACATACAGTTCGAGGTGGCCTGAGAGGGATTCTTGGTGCAAGGCTGAATTTGCGTGACAAAGAGCCTGTGGCGGGTACACGTGCCGTGGCCAGGATTGGTAGAAATGTGGTTAATTTGTTGGTCTCTGGGCATGTCTGTAAGGAACAACAGCCAATCCGGGAATTCCTCTCATTTGCATGTTCTTTCTCAGCTGCAGGTGTCTTCTTGTGGTCTTTCACAAAACAGGAACCACTCCCCCTGCAGCAGTTTGCTGTGGTCTATCCCAAAGGCCCGGTGGGCCGCATCATGTATGTACCCCCCCTGCAGCAGTTTGCTGTGGTCTATCCCAAAGGTCCGGCGGGCCGCATCATGTACCCCCCATGCAGCAGTTTGCTGTGGTCTATCCCAAAAGGCCAGGTGGGCCTCATCATGTACCCCCCATGCAGCAGTTTGCTGTTGTCTATCCCAAAGGCTAGGTGGGCTGCATCATGTACCCCCATGCAGCAGTTTGCTGTGGTCTATCCCAAAGGCTAGGTGGGCCGCATCATGTACCCCCCATGCAGCAGTTTGCTGTGGTCTATCCCAAAGGCTAGGTGGGCTGCATCATGTACCCCCATGCAGCAGCTTGCTGTGGTCTATCCCAAAGGCCCGGTGGGCCGCATCATGTATGTACCCCCCTTGCAGCAGTTTGCTGTGGTCTATCCCAAAGGCCGGTGGGCCGCATCATGTATCCCCATGCAGCAGTTTGCTGTGGTCTATCCTAAAGGCCAGGTGGGCCTCATCATGTACCCCCCATGCAGCAGTTTGCTGTGGTCTATCCCAAAGGCCCGGCGGGCCGCATCATGTACCTCCTCGTGCAGCAGTTTGCTGTGGTCTATCCCAAAGGCCCGGTGGGCCGCATCATGTACCCCCATGCAGCAGTTTGCTGTGGTCTATCCCAAAGGCCAGGTGGGCCTCATCATGTACCCCCCATGCAGCAGTTTGCTGTGGTCTATCCCAAAGGCCCGGCGGGCCGCATCATGTACCTCCTCGTGCAGCAGTTTGCTGTAGTCTATCCCAAAGGCCAGGTGGGCCTCATCATGTACCCCCCATGCAGCAGTTTGCTGTGGTCTATCCCAAAGGCTAGGTGGGCTGCATCATGTACCCCCATGCAGCAGTTTGCTGTGGTTTATCCCAAAGGCTAGGTGGGCTGCATCATGTACCCCCATGCAGCAGTTTGCTGTGGTCTATCCCAAAGGCTAGGTGGGCCGCATCAGGTACCCCCATGCAGCAGTTTGCTGTGGTCTATCCCAAAGGCTAGGTGGGCTGCATCATGTACCTCCATGCAGCAGTTTGCTGTGGTCTATCCCAAAGGCCCGGTGGGCCGCATCATGTATGTACCCCCCTGCAGCAGTTTGCTGTGGTCTATCCCAAAGGCCGGTGGGCCGCATCATGTATCCCCATGCAGGAGTTTGCTGTGGTCTATCCCAAAGGCCAGGTGGGCCTCATCATGTACCCCCATGCAACAGTTTGCTGTGGTCTATCCCAAAGGCCCGGTGGGCCGCATCATGTATGTACCCCCCTTGCAGCAGTTTGCTGTGGTCTATCCCAAAGACCCGGTGGGCCGCATCATGTACCCCCATGCAGCAGTTTGCTGTGGTCTTTCCCAAAGGCCAGGTGGGCCTCATCATGTACCCCCCATGCAGCAGTTTGCTGTGGTCTATCCCAAAGGCTTGGTGGGCTGCATCATGTACCCCCATGCAGCAGTTTGCTGTGGTCTATCCCAAAGGCTTGGTGGGCTGCATCATGTACCCCCATGCAGCAGTTTGATGTGGTCTATCCCAAAGGCTAGGAGGCTGCATCATGTGCCCCCATGCAGCAGTTTGCTGTGGTCTATCCCAAAGGCTAGGTGGGCTGCATCATGTACCCCCATGCAGCAGTTTGCTGTGGTCTATCCCAAAGGCTAGGTGGGCTGCATCATGTACCCCCATGCTGCAGTTTACTGTGGTCTATCCCAAAGGCCCGGTGGGCCGCATCATGTATGTACCCCCCCTGCAGCAGTTTGCTGTGGTCTATCCCAAAGGCTGGTGGGCCGCATCATGTATCCCAATGCAGCAGTTTGCTGTAGTCTATCCCAAAGACCAGGTGGGCCTCATCATGTACCCCCCATGCAGCAGTTTGCTGTGGTCTATCCCAAAGGCCCGGCAGGCCGCATCATGTACCTCCTCGTGCAGCAGTTTGCTGTGGTCTATCCCAAAGGCCCGGCGGGCCGCATCATGTACCTCCTCGTGCAGCAGTTTGCTGTGGTCTATCCCAAAGGCCCGGCGGGCCGCATCATGTACCTCCTCGTGCAGCAGTTTGCTGTGGTCTATCCCAAAGGCCCGGCGGGCCGCATCATGTACCTCCTCGTGCAGCAGTTTGCTGTGGTCTATCCCAAAGGCCCGGTGGGCCGCATCATGTATGTACCCCCCCGCAGCAGTTTGCTGTGGTCTATCCCAAAGGCCCGGCGGGCCGCATCATGTACCTCCTCGTGCAGCAGTTTGCTGTGGTCTATCCCAAAGGCCCGGCGGGCCGCATCATGTACCCCCCATGCAGCAGTTTGCTGTGGTCTATCCCAAAGGCCCGGTGGGCCGCATCATGTATGTACCCCCCGCAGCAGTTTGCTGTGGTCTATCCCAAAGGCCCGGTGGGCCGCATCATGTACCCCCCATGCAGCAGTTTGCTTTTTGCCTGTCTCTGCAGCTCGGCAGTGCTGTGGGGGTAATTTCTTATGATTAGTAGCTCAGGTGGTTTAATCAGGAATTATTAGAGATACAGCACGAGCTAATTTACAGTCTTTTCTCTCGGCAGTAAATGTGTGTAATAATGCAGCCCTCGATGTCCAGCACACATCTAACCTAAGATAATAAAAAAAACTCTTCCCAGACTACAGAGAGGGACATTAACTTGCAGCTTTCCAGGGTCGCGCAGGGTGATAACTTCACATATTCCCGACTTCTCACAGTGATAAAATATAACGATTCTTATTCAGACGTTATACTACAAGGATGTGAAATTCGCTTTTTGAAAGGAGTAACACGTTGGCAGGACTGTTCTGTGACTATGAATCGTGGGCGTTTGACGGCAAATTCTTTTGCAAGTTTTGTTTGCGGGCACAACACGACAAAACTTGTGTGACTTTTGCTAGTGCATTCCTAGATTGAACTGGGGGAGTTCATTTGACTTTTATTGTGCCAAGGATTTAATGTTTTATGAGAGTCCTTGTAAATTAGCATTATTGGGTTGTTTGCTCCCACAATTAAAATCAAACCCCTTGAGGCACTTCAGTTGGGAACAAAACGTATACATAAAAAACATAAAAAGGCTCAGGAGAAGCTTTTCCACTACCCCCCCCCCGCATTTTATTTTTGTGCCCTTTAACCCTGAAGGTCTGTTGTCTTCCTCTGTCTACCCTCTGAGTAAATGGAAGAAGTAACATGTGGATAACCAGCTTGACTAGATTTTAACCCCGGAACCGGAACCTAACCAGTGAGCACCAGGCATTTTAGACTCCTTGATTTCATTTTCTTATTGACTTGTTGCTGGAGTTTATAGGGCTTATGACAGAAGCGTCCAGGCTCCTGACAGGATGATCTAAACAAACAACCAGACAGGGACATCTTAAGGAATTTGGGGGCCCTGGGCCGAACGTATATTGGGGGCCCATGTTCGGAACAGCCTTGAATTTATGATCCATTTTCAGCTCTTTCATGCCCTCTTTGGCCTGGTCACTGACAGTGCACAGGCACCCTCATCCAAATTCTAAATGTGTTTACATCTAATATTCAGAAATAGTGACCTGTAATAGACTCTCGCACATCACCGACATTACAAATTAATTAAAGGAAAACGGTATTTGAAACAACCTGTTTAAGAATTATTCAAGGTCATCAGGGCAAAACTCTGCAGAACAGAGTTGGCTCAATGAGGGGGCCCCCTGAAGGGCTGGGGCCCTGGGCCAGAGCCCGCTTAGCCCATGCCTTAAAATGTCTTTGCAACCAGAGGGGTAAAGCGATGAGGCAATTGTTCAAAGGCAAGTTTACAGATAGAAGGAAGCTCAAAGGAACCGTTCTTTTAATTAGAAATATGTGATGGTGGACTATAGGGCGGAACACTCAAGCTCACATGTGAAGGTCACCGCACCTGCTTTTCGAGTATGGGAAAATATTGTCTAAAAGGTGTTTGGGGGATCCGTTATCGAGAGCTGAATTATGGACTAATGCCAACACCTTAAATTGTCACCCCTTCTTGGCTAGTGGCCATTTGGGGGCCATGACCAGTGATTTCATGCGACTTTTTATGCGGAATAAGTAAGCAGCCGTGTTGTTGAATTTGAAAGATTTGAGCTTTTGTATGTCTGGTGCTGGTTGTGTTGTTGAGCAGTGCTTTGCAATTTCCAAGATCTTACTCTGCAAAATGCCCAAACTGTGCCCCTGTGACTTTGGGAAGCCTTCAGCAGGCAGGTCTCTCTACTTATGAGAGCCTCATTGAACCTCAGTCTGCCTGATTGCTCCTTTGAGGTGCTTCAAAGCCAATGGAACATCTTGGAGGACCTCCAGCCGCGATGGTTCCAGATAAGAGTAGCGGTACTGGGCCGTGCTGGCAGGAGGCCCGGTCTTTAGCTCAATGGAAAGCTTCTTAGCCAAGGGTCTGCAGTCCTATGGGGGTCCACAACACCTACTCAGGGGGTCCATGACTTTTCGCGAAATTAAATAATATTAGCTGATTAATAAAACATATACTTATAAAAAAGCAAAATGGAAAACTGAAACATTTCAAATACTCTGTACATGTGAAGTATTTTGAAACTGAGGCTAAAAATGAAATTGGTAACCTTGGCTTGATTTGGGGGAGCACAGCAAACAGAAGCCAGTAAGGACAATGGGTGACATTATTTGAAGCACTGGTATGCTCTGACAAAAAAATAGCAAGTGTATGGAGTAAAAAGAAAAAGTGAAATCCACAGTCTCGCATATTACTTTGCGATTTAGAAATAAAACCATATTTTATAAAGCTCCAACCTTTCCTTTAAATTAAAAATGTCGATGTATTTTTTGTTTTGTTTGTGAATTAATAAGTATTGCATACTTGTATTTTTGTTTGATGTACACTTGTTTCTGTATTTTGCGTATTGTTTTGAATTTTCAATCATAAAAATTGCATAATCCGGGGTCCTAGGTTTTCAGTGGGGGTTCACAGAGTCAAAAGTTTAAAAATTGCTAATCTACACTAAGAATCAAATTTCAGTCATGGAAAAAAAAATCTCCTTGGCACACAAGTTACTTCATTACAGCCCCACCTCATTATAGTAATAAGGAATGTTTATTCTCAGCCCAATGAATGATGACTGACTTAATGATAACAATTGTGTGGCACAAACTAACTAAGGACCTGATTACGATGACGATGGGACCGCCACCGACAGCCGCCATCTCAATGAGGATTCCCGCCCGCCACATTAGGATAGCGGGGGATGGGTGGCGGCCGGATAGACCGACCGCCACGGATCTGACGGGCTCAAGGAGCCCGCCGGACCGTCGGAGGGAGTTGTATTCCCTACAATAGTGGCGGTGCCTGCCAGGCACCGCCGTAGGGATTACAATGTCCATTTCCGCCAGCCGTTTCATGGGGGTTAACCCGCCATGAAAAGGCAGGCAGAAAGGGACTTTGGGGCCCTTAGCAGGCCCCCTTGCCCCCTGGCCTTCGGCTGTGGGTTTTGGGGGGCACCTATGGTGCCCCCCTACATATCCCTGCACCATGTGGCAGGCACTGCATGGCGCCTGACATGTCGTTCAGGGGTATGTGTAGTGTCCCTTTTTTGTACTGTGGCGTGCTGCAGCCTGCAGCAACCGCCGCAATACAAAATATAGTCACTGCGACCGCTTTGGTGGCGGTCGCATCCTAATGCCTATGGCGGGACGCCGGCAGCCTGTTGGGCGGTCCCATTTACGATAGGATGGTGGTCGGAGGAAAGTCCGACCACCATCCTAATCAGCCCCTAAATTAGGTCTCTTAGTGTCGATCTGGTATAAAGCTATGAGAAGCGGTAAAAGAGGTCAATCTGGTAAAAAGCTTTGAGAAGCGGTTAAAGAGATGTGGAGTCTCAGCTTGAGCAGAAGTGAATTCCAAATTACTAGGCCCTGAGAGAAGAAGGCACAGCACCCTCTAGATCTAAGATATCCCCATGGAATACAACGTAGCCTTTTATCCTGACTTCATAGATTTCTTATGGTCAGGTGTTAAGAAATCCTGTTTGCCAAATATATTGTTGCTTGGTTAAATGTTGTTCTTGTATTTCTTCCTAGCCATATGGTTGAACTTGTTTGGCAAAGATGTAATGAAATATAATCTGAAGTCCACTTTGATAGGGTGCGGCCACAGACACGGCAGGAAATGAAGTATCAGAAATCTATGTATTCGATCCAGCAAACCTTCACCACTGTGTTCAACATCTGCGGCACTGAGAAAACTGTTTAGAATGCTGGCTATAGCTCCTTTTCAAACTATTGCTATGTGAGTTTACAAAGTTTTGTTTCTGTACATTTTAGGAAGTTCTTTGAGAAACATCACAAATTGTATGATGCATAGGCAGATTTTGATTTCGGGCCCTCCTCATGAAAACTGGGACATTAGCTGGTAACATGATTTCATATATATCAGAACATAGGCCTCAAAAGGGTGGCCTCAACAGTCATTTCGCTTTTCAGATTAGTTCAGGGAAAAATTCAGCACAGATCTGCAACTCAGCCAAAAAAAAAAAAAAAATTAGCTTGCAAATGTTTCTGTACATTTAGGTTCTATAATGTTGGAGAAATTGTTATTGCACCTTTGGTTTCGACAGAAAACTGTTTGTGCCGGTTTCAGCCTCTGCCGCTCTGTTTGCGAGCAAATGTAATCTGTTAAAATAGTAGTGTGGGGAAAAAAATATTTGTTAGGGGGGAAAAAAAAGAAAAGCAAAAAAAAGGATACATTGTGACCTTCAGAAAGGGCAGCAATTAGGATTTTCACAAAACTTTGCAGATAAGATAAATGTTAACATCCAGTCTGAGTTCTGAATGGGGCTTTGCAAAGTTTAAATTCACAAGGCAAATTTGTGTGAAGTTCATGTTTCCGGAATTCACTTAGGTCCACTGGTGGGTGGCAATACCTGCAAAATGTTTCCACTAAACACAATTTATTCATAGAAGTATTCTCCTTAAAAAAGTAGATTTGTTTTAGGCTGTTCTTTTCTTCTGCAAAATCACACTTTTGCTAGGTGTTCTACCAAAACGTCGCTATTTTAGTGAACTTCACAAAGCTATGAGCATGTTTTTTTGTTTTGTTACAGTCATGAAGTAGATGGAAACTAAATGGCTTAACATTGTACATCCTTAGTTTTGACATTATTTTCTCACATTCTCTTGCAACACCCACGTGCCCTTCATCCTTGAATGCTGGGAAAGCTGAAATCATGCTGTTTGGCAAGGCCCAACAGCTTTGGTCCCCTGACTGGCGGCTTCCGAACTTGGCACCGCTCCGAATCCCAAACAAGTGGTCAAAAACCTGGGTGTCCAATTGGCTTAAATTCTCTCTAGGAAGGATCAGGTCTTGTCTTCTATTGGCATTTGTTCTACACTATGCGCCTGTTGAGGCGAGTTTTCACCTATCTCCCTCTTTCTGTAAGGAAAACTCTGGTTCAGGTGTTTTTTTTTTTATGGCAATGCCTTATTGGCCTCAGCAAATGAGATGATGTTATCTAGACTTCAAATGGCACAAAACACTGCCGTCCAACTCATCGGCAATCTTCCTTCCGGAGTGGTATCTTCCCTTCTTCTGTGTTCACTACACTGGATACTAGTCCATAAAAGGAATATCTTTAAAATATGTTGCCTGACACATAATTCCCTGATTGGGAAAGGCCCCAGCTACTTATCTTCTAGACTCTTTTTCTATCATCTATCTAGACTTCTTAGATCTAGTGAGAAAGCATTGCTGACAGTCCCACGGGTCAGTAGGACCCGTACAGTGGGCAGATCTTTCTTTTATCTGGCCCCTTTGTATTGGAACAGGCTACCTCTGCATATTCGAAAGTGTACTGAACATCCACAATTCAGAAAATTACTCAAGACAGCACTCTTCTAACGTAGCAGTCTCTGCTTCCGCTATGTTTTTGCTGGTCGCTGAGATACCCCTCCTGGGGTGATTCGTGCACGTTAATAAATTATACTAACATAACATAACATAACATCTTTCAGTGTTAAAAAATATGGGCCATTTTACGTGTTGCATAAACCAAGACCTTTTGATTTTATTAAAATGTTATATATAACATACATACCTTTCGCTGCTTTGAGCCAGCCCTCTTCATCCGTTGGTGTGCTGTTGTGTCATTCACATTTCTACTCCGTCCACTACAGTATATATCATTAGCTGCCCACTTCAGCCATTGGCTAACTTCATTGTGAATGACGGTGTTCCGCCTTTCACAAGGAGCACATCCCACTCAAAGTAGTTGATTACGATGTCAGTGTGTGTTTTTTGAGACCAAAACAATTTTTTTGCTTTTAGCCAATGTTGTTTTTTATATTGGTAAGAGTCCGACAGCTCCCCCAAAAAGTTTTTTAAAAAACACATGACAAAATACAAAACCGGCGTTCACAAAGCCAAAGTCTGGCAGCCAATGCCAGAACTATTGGCTTTGCATGTGCTTGTTCATTGATTGATATTAATTCAGCACACAAAAATAAATCATGTAAAACACATTGGATAATATTGTATTAGCTAGAATATCAATGCATTACGAAAAATTGAGTTCAAGGGCAATACATTTCGGGAATGATTTTTTTCTCTCTCCTTCAGAGATACCGAAAACCAGAGATTCCACTAAATCCAGGGGGACAGAGTTACCAGCTAATTATGATTGGGACCCTGAGAGTCCCCTTGAAAATGAGGATCTGCTCGGGGAATCAGTGATTTCTGGTCCAATTCCTCTTCTTCATTCTCCTTAGATTTAAATTCAGAGATTCAGCTGCTTTCAGCAGATGGAGTCCTGAGCAAAATTTTAATGGCCCATGTGTTACTATGTACCTTCATAATCCCAAATGTTCTGGTAAAGTCTGTTATCGGTCCCATCGGATCCCTTGAAATCAAGGCCTGAGTGCTTTCTTAAAACAGAGTTTGGACAAAATATTGGAAACACACATATTGTGGGACAAAATGTGTCAGAAATATAGAGGACATGAATATCGTGAAGGTCATTTTCTATGGGTAAGTAAAGTTTTACTATATATAATTCCACACATATGTACCTTAACATTTTATATATCTTCAACTTGCCTAGATGTGGAGTTAAGAATAGTGAATTTATACTTACCTCTTTGCACTTACCTTCTCAATATTCTGGTTCTCGATCTTTTTGACACAATAGTCTGTCCACACGATATTTGTGTTTCCGATATTCTGTCATTGATCCTCTAAAAACAATGGAGGCTGCAAACTAATCTCATTTTATGAGATTATGAAGCTCTTAGGTTATATGGTATGGCCGGTTGACGTGTATACGAAGATTCAGTATTTTGTTCACTGTACATCACTGTATTATTCTGCCACACACACACCTCCAAATTTAAAACTTGCCTGTACAGTTTATTAATAGGAGTATTGGTGCATGATTTAAATTTGGTTCTGGACTGACTGAGCTGTAAATTATCTAAGTGGTGTAAAGGGTAAGAGCTGAAAATAGGATAATAAGTTATTGCAGGACACTTATGAAGTCATGTGCCTTTTGCAAGGCATTTATGATTTCATTAGTTTATCGAAGGTTAGATGTATAATCATTTTCCCTCTGCACATCAACTGTAATTCCATTTTCTGATTCCATGCATTTACCGAAGTGTTTTCTTATTGCAAGTCAGTTGTGAGAATATTTTTATAACGACACTGTAATGTTGTTTTCTTATTACAGATTGGTTGTGAGGTTATTTGTATATTGAAGGGTGATAATGATGTAATGTTCTTATTGCATAGTAGGTCGGACATTGTTTCTTACTGTTGATCAGTTATAAGTTTATTTTCTTCCTGCAAGACTGTTATGGTGTAATTTTCATATTATACAGCAGATGCAAGGACGTTTTCGTTTTGCAGATCAGCTGTGAGAAGTTCTTTTCTTATCGCATGACAGTCGTGACTTTATTAGCCTATGGCAATAGGCGTAAAACTTAATTAATTTGTAAAAAACATAACTGCTGTGACCCAAAGTTTTTCTTAGAAGCCTGCCACTGGTGCTGCAGAAAGCCATGGTTGCTGAATACAAAGATGACTAGTTTTGGATTTCAACTCATGCCTCTTTTTTCGAACACTCTACACTTCATGCCACTTTATCTCACTCTTGCATGTTCTTTTTCCCACTTGCTTTCTTCCTTTGTCATTCTTTTGCTAGCTTTTTCTCCCCTCTTCTTTCTTCCATTTTTAGGTCGAGACTTGGCATCGCGCATGCGCTGTCTTTTGACATGCTGTATCTACTTCTGTGAGCTTTCATCACGCCCATCACTTTCTTTTGTTCCTTGGTCTGCCTTTCTAACTTCCTTTGGTTTCTTATGTAAATGCTTTACATTTGTCCCGCTTTTGGCTATTTTGTTCCCGCCCTGGAGGCTGACCCTGTAACATGGATCAGTTCACTTCTGGCCATTTAGTTAGTTTGGGCGCACTACTTTTCCTTTTGACTCGGCTCACTGTGACGTCCCCCACCACCTCCTGCCCATCTGGTCGCAGAGTGTGATTTGCAAGCTGCATAGAGGGCATAAACGGGGTGTTGTGATGGCCACCCTGCTCTCCGATAGCATTGAGAATCTACTGAGAGCCTTTGCGGGGCTGAGCTGCAGACATGAAGCTCTGAGGTGAAAGCACCGAGTGTGCCCTAGCTGGTGACGTGTGGGTCAGGGGTCATAGCTCTTCTTATATCACAAACTGTAAGATGCATGCACCTGTGCACAAAGGGCTTGAGGGGCATGTGGTTCTCGAGGAGAACAGCTTTGCCAGAATGCACTTATTCTTTGGTCCCACTGTTGTGCTCCTCTGAGAAATGTAACCGCCTTTTTACCACTGTCCTGCCTCTCCTCAATACACCCAGTGCTCCTATTTTTACATACCTTCTTTACTGCTCTGTGAGCCACATCCTTATGTGCACTCACGCTTTTCATACCTCCCTTGTGGCTCTATGACTCTTAAGCTCACTCCTTGCTTTTTCGGGAGCAACAAGTTGCTATGTAGAAGTTATAGTTTCGATTTGAACTTCTCAGTATGTACTCCAAAGTCGAAACTTACAAAAGAATTGTATAAAAAGCCATGACTAACCGAATGTGTCATGCGCCTGGGGACACTAGCAGCTCTGTTTGACCCTATCCCTGAATTACTCTGCATAGCCCGCCACCTTTTGTTCAGTATCTTTTATTTTGTGCCCCTGCAGCACTGCGCCAATCCCCCTATTCCAGTGTAAACCCATCCATGCTCTGCCATTTTCACATAAGGTTACCCCACCTCTTCTTATCGCATGGACATCATATACATTCTATTCCAAATATTTTTCATATGTGTTAGACTATTTGGTTCAGTATAAGCAATCAATGACTACAAATCCCAGAACACATTTGGGTGCCAAAAGGTAGGACTGGAAACACTTACTCTGGGCTACACCGAGCGAGATAGAGGCCTACGAGTATCTGTTCTACGTCCTGAGTGCACTTAGCCACATTCTCCCTCTCCTATGCAACCAGCTCAACGATTACTTCTACCTTTTTCTGCCTTTCTATGCAGAAGTCCCTTTTGCTCCAGTACCCAGGCCTCGTTGTCTGCTCCCCCTTGTGCATGCGCTCCACTTTGTGCAGTCTGTCCATACATATGCCCTCTGTTGTACCCTTGTGGAACTGCTCCCACTTCCTGAGCTTACACATTGTGTTCCTGAATGCGCTTGATGCTTTTCAGCAGTGGATTGGTAAACAAGCATTGGCATAGCCAATAGGTCTCGCCTTAGGGACCTTATAAGTGTTTAGGCATGCAGTATATTTCCCATTACACTATACTAGCCATTAAAGACATCAAAGTTTGTGGTAACTCAATCAATGGTAAGCAATGGGTGGGCTATTAAGCACCTTAGTCTCCTGGTAAATTCACACTTGGTCTTGCACAACCAGGCAGCTTGCACTGTCTGGTAGGTGAGACGCAAGAACAGAATGACAACCCTTTATCGGCAATATGCTAGGACAAGAGCTTGAACAGTAAACAAACCCACGCTAAACAGGTTGGAAATAGTTTGTTTGGACCTAACGATTTTAAACCCAGTCAAAGTAGTTTGCCAATCTCTATTTCTGCAGACACTTATCACATGGAACCCTTAGGCAGGGCTGGCGGCAAAGTCATTACAAATTACTCCTAACTCAGGAAGCAACCAAACGAGCAAACCACAATTCAGTGTTGATGGTTCCAGAATTGCAAGGGGGCGCTCCCAAAGAATCCACAAAATTTAAAAATTAACTAAAAAGGCCGTTTACACAGACATTTCACCATTCATCACCCATGAAAAACACGAAGCCAAACTTCATTAGCTCTGTCCACGATTTATTGATTAGTAAGCATTACATAATCAATATTTTCCGTGGATATATATACTTAATAGTCAAGTACTTCTGACACTCCTGTCTTAAAAGCAGCCTTCTCCGAGATGTGGCTCAAATAACCATTTCAGAGAAAACACGTCATAAGTGTGCGACCAGCATTTAACACGTTTTTCAAAGCAACAAACAAGTCTTTGTCGGCCATGTAAGGAACAAAAGAGCACAGCTGTGTACTTCTCATTTTAACTACTTTTTAACACGCATGCTTCACATATTGTTTTGCGTTTTTCCCATCAATTAAACGATTAAAAAAATATATAGCTATATATAACACATTAATTCAAATTTCAAAGAATTGCTAAAAAATTAAAAATATGCATCAATAAAGTCAATTATCCATCTAAAAATGAACTATCCAAGGCACTCCTTGCGTTTTTAGCGCCGGATACTGCGTATCTAATACCTGCTCCCCACTGGAAGTTTGTAGAATCGAGACAGAGAGAAATAAACAGGATTTGCCCAGGATCACACAATGTTGTTGGCATTGCTCCGGACAAGGTCCTCTGGGAGCTTCTGTTTCCGAATGCACCTTGGTGTCCTGGCCGAAGGCGGGCATAGAAACGAGACTTTTCAATAGTGCTAGTTGATGCATAGTCTCCTAAGGTCAGAGGATTCATAGTGCCTGGGAGTCTTCAGACTCCACATGCTGGACGTTCACCTGGTTGTGCGCCTGCTGCGTAGATATGTCTGTAACTTGCAACAGGTTTCAGTGCCAGCGAGGCCGAGAGCTGCAGAGATCAGTAGTGGAGCGCCTCGTACATGTCACCTGTACCCATTCCAGTAGGATTGCTCAGCAGGTTAATGCACCTGCTCCAGATAAGTGTGCGGGAGATGTGGTTCACCTGTTCAAGTCACTGCAAGATTGGTCAGTAGCGTCATGTGCCCTGGATAGATCTGCATAAAGCTTACGTTTCGAGTTTCCCAGCTCGATATTTCAGCGGGTTAATGCTCTTGCAGTGGCGATCTGTCGGTCTGGGGTTTACAAGCTTGACTCCAAGCACGTTTGGTTCTTTCAAAGCACTATACATTGAATGTACTGTATGGATCAATAATTACACTCTATATAGGGCTTTAAGTGGGATGAAAAAACTGGAGGGTCTCTCAAAGGGGCGTGACCAATGTAATTCAGGGCGTGGCTTAAAGACACACACTAAAAAATCTGTGCTTGGCATAGTGTGCCCCCGACTTGTATTTTGCTGTTTCTGTCATTGCATCCAGATATATGATACAAGTAACATTACACCTACAACAAGTCAGGACTATTGGCTTTGTCAATGGTTGTTAGGTGCATAAGATAAATTAGCAGCAACTATGGCTTGTATTTAATATTGAAAAAGCTTCCACTTAAAGCCCTGGTGACACCACGACAATGTTTCTGCTCCCGAGTTTCAAAAAGAGAAGGGAAATCCAGAGAGAAATGACTCCCTAAAGGATTTCCCTTCCCCAACGGGAGTTTCAAAGAGAAGGAAATCCAGAGAGAAAATGACTCCCTAAAGGATTTCCTTCCCCTACAACGGGAGTTTCAAAAAGAGAAGGGAAATCCAGAGAGAAAATGACTCTCTTTAAAGGATTTCCCTTCCCCTACAACGCTCCCCTGGCATGACGTCATGCCGTAACTTCTCCACTAGTGAGAAGTGAGCAGTGTGAGCATGCTCACATAATGTGCCTGCTGTCACTGCAGTCCGGAAAAAGCGGGTCGCCTGTTCCAGGGCACAAAACAGAGCCCGATGTAGACCCGTCTCGAGGTCCCCTGCCGGTGCTCAGACCCGGTGAGACCCCGGCCCACTTAAAGCACTGACTATATATTTACACACCAGGAGACAATTCCATGCCTACTATCGTCAATTGTAATATTAAGAGACGCGTTGCTAATAAAAGTGACTTTACCTCCTTCGCATTTCAATCCATTGAGCAAAACATACTTTATTTTGGTGCAACAAATATAAGTGGGTTTTGTTCTGAAAATGCAACACATGGCGGATCTTATGTTCTGTTTCTTTTGCCTTCTCTAGCCTGTGGTCAGCGTGTGAGGAGATAAGAGTTGAGCTATGTTGTGGAGAGGTGCGCATAGTTTACAGGTGAGCGGTACGAATCCCGACACGGTTAACTCCGCCTTTCATCCTTCGGATGCCAGTAAAGCGCTAAGGCATTTGTGGCAGGCGCTGCGCCAGTGATGGGCTCGGTTTGTTGTGCTCCGGGGCTGCCTCAGAGAGGGCGTAGCCCACCCTCATCCACTCTCCGCCCCAGTGAAGCAGCCTTTGTAATCACAGCGCTGCTGCGTGGGAGGTTTCAGCATGGTGTGTCCTGCGCAAAGCTCAGTTTGATTTCTGTATCTTAATCTCTGTGAGTTAGAGCCCGGCATGTGCGGCTGGCGAATATAGCGTGTCCTGTTCTTAACGTTCAGTCGTCACTGCTGGTGGGTGTAGGGGCCTTTTAATTACACAAACCTATAAAACATACCATAACATCGAATCGAAAATCCCGCCCTCAGTTATTGTCGTAAATGTTATGTCCCAGGGTGCAGTGCAGCGGTGAGAGGTACCCTGCGCCTGTAAACAAGGCACACGAAGTAAATATTATGGTCCAATAATTCTATCGAGATATTCGGGGAGACTCTTGTAAATGCCACCAGAAACCTCGGGTGACTTTGTAGGGCCATAATGCAGCAACAAAGGTTTAATGTAAAACAACCCATGCCATAAAGTTCGCACCGTCGGGTTTCACAGACGGAAACTCAAAAGACAAGAGAGGAGCGGGGCGAGCGCGGCAGCCTGGGCTTTCAAAGCTGACCAGACGCTCGTGCGTCATGGCCTTTGCCGGCATGTGCTTCAATTATCGCGCCCGCGTCTGGGCACGATAATGGGAAACACATGTCTGCGTCGCACGTAACCGCCCGAAAAAGGCCACGACGCACGAGCGTCTGGTCAGCTTCTGAAACCCCTTACTTAAAGTCTCGCCAGAGCAGCGCTTGCGCGCTACTCGAGGCTCGACCTAAAAATGATCGTTCTGATTGAGATGTTTTCCCTGTTATACCTGAAGTGGGCATCTAACGCAGATATTGTGGCAAGAGCAGAGAGTGCGAGGGTTGGGTTCCCCATCAGTTTGCTTTAAGCCCAGCGCCTGGCTGCCAAATGGAAATTTGACCCAGAGACTATGTTCGTTTATTTTCATTGTCGTATCGTGTGATGGTCATGGACGTTTTTCCTTTCTGGAGTGTTAGTCTTTATAGAAGCAGGTTGAAGCAGTTAAGTGTCTTCAACCAGTCATAAGCATTAATTCTGATTTTGCCATTCCATAAATCTATTGTTTCAAACCTGTCTGAGTTTTGTTAGATTCCTAAGAAAGTGATCCAAATAAAATAAGCTGATAATTTAAAATCTCAAATAGCAGCCGTTGACATAGAGATTTGTGTAGCAAGATCTAAAAGTAACTTCTGAGACACTCTCCTGTATGTTATTAGTGGTTGCTTGAGGTGACTGGACCAATACAGTTGTCTTATATGGTATTTTACTTCATGTTATGGTTTTATCTGCTTCACCGTACAGTACTGAAGACACGTGCAGCTGCAAGGGTGCAAATGTTCCCATGTTTGTTGCCAGAATGTCAGTCATGAGGTCAAACACAGATTCCTGGAGTGGTTGCCTTAGTTTACTGAACCTGCAGCCCCGCTTCAGCATTAGTGAACAATTTTTTATAGCCTTGAGAGTACTTTAAAACTTGGTCAACCTCATGGAAGGGCTCTTTTCACTTTTGTGAAATAAAACTGACTACTAGAGCGTCCAGCTTTGGGCTTCTCTTCTCTAAACTAAGCTTGCAATAGATGCTGATGGGTCCTTTTGGTAGGTGTGGCCTGTGCAGGTAAGAGCGGTGGGGCTGGGTTGGGGCGGGGGATTCGACAGAAGACCATGAAGGAAAATTTAATAAATAATTAATTTTCCCTCGTGGTCGTCTGTCGAAATCCCCCAACCCGGCCCCACCGCTCTTACCTGCACGGGCCGCTGCTGCCTTTTGGTGATCACAAATGTGAATAATTAGAAGCTAAGTAGCATACAGCACCCATGAAAATTGATCCCTGAAATTGCCACAAGTGGTTTACTAAATACCATTATCAATTACCTTGACAGTGCCTCACAATGCATCTCTGCAGCCATGTCCTTCAGGCACAAACATCCCCCAGGTAGAAAAAAAACTTTGTATGTTACTGATTCAATGATATCACTTGAAGCATGGCTAAATGGTTTGTTATTGGACTTGATATGAAGTGAATCACACAAATAAATCAGCTTAAAGTACAGCAACACTTGAAAGTCTGAGTTTATTAAATACAACGTAAATCTTGATATATTACCTTCCTTATACATGTTTAGCTTCCACGCACTTATGCATCTATATATTTATTACTTTACTCCTACTGTTAAAAAAGGAAAAAAACTGACACATTTGCATCTCTCCAATGCACTACCCTATGTTTCACCCTATACCTCTCTCATGTATGCCCTCTACCTCCGCTCTTTGATTCATCCCAAACCTTATTCTACTACTATGATCTCCAGAATAACTCTTTCGAGACTCTTCCTTCCTCTATCTCTCCTTGCATCACTCCAAACCTCATTCTACTACTAATATCTCCCGAACAACATTTTCTAAATTCTTCCCTCATGTATCCCTCCTTAGACTCATCTGAGAACTCATTTTACTTCTAGGACTTCCATTCTAATATGATTTCCAAATAAACACTTTCTAGACTCTTCCTTCTTCTATCCCTTCTTTATCCCTTTCAACCCAAATAACAGATTAACATGTCCACCACTCAAGTTAATTCATATTTCCCTATTCTAATTCACCACTAATCCTTTTTGGGTTCCAGAGTAGCATTCTAGTCACTGAAAAGCACTTCGACGACTCGTCAGGGGTAGTAAAAACGAAATAATTACAATTAAAATTGCAATCTGTAATTTGTAAATAAGAAATAGTGGTGCTGAATAACATCAAGGGACTTTTTTTGTTTTTACAAATGCTGTATGTGGAAATTGCGATTTAATTGAATTTTTCTAACCTTTTGAATGAATCTTAGTTGTGAATTTAAGTGAAAAATATTTATGTGTTCTGCTTTTTCAGTTAAATTAATATGTGGAACTACATTTATGTTTACTTTATCACGTACCTCTTATGAAATTATTTTATGGATTTGTAAACCTTTTCAATGATGTGATGAATGAAATGTGTGGAACTTGTATATAAATCTTGAAGGTATATGAGTTATTGTAAAGTTAACTATGCAATAAAAAACATCAACAAGTGGAAAATGATATTTCCTGAATGACAAAACACTGATTCACTACAGTGACAGCATGCGCCTCATACAATAAATGGTATATCTTTAAGAAATCAAATTGGGAAGATGACTTCATGTACTTTTTTGCTAGTAATGGACAGAATATTTAATTTCCGGAATGATAGTATATAAACCTCTTCCAAACCAGGCAAAGAACATCTCCTGCCTTACTCCAGGAGTTCAATCTTCTGCATTCTAAATCTCGAGTGTGGAGAAAATAGTGTTGAGGGTGCTTCTCTCACTTCTTACCAAAGGAATGCTACTTGGAAAGCGTTTTTAGGTCTCGCGCCTAGCGTTGCAGTGCGCAGCACTGCTCGCGCAGCGAGACCTTAGAAAGGGCTTCTGAAAACGACCTACACGCTCGTGCGTGTGGTTTTGTTTTCAGAAGCCCTCATTGACTGTAGCGTGCGTTTTTTTAGAAAAAACGGCACGCGATTGGGTAAGGCGGGCCCATGTCCCGCCTTTGCTCCTCCCATTCCCGACGGTGGCCAGAACGCGCAGCAGCGCGCGCTCACCTCGCTGCCGCTCCCTCCCCCCACCCCCGCTCCTCTGTGGTGCGCACGCACCACTGGTTAAATGTAGGGGAGAGTTTACGTTGCAGGCGCTCCGAGCATGTTTGCACGTTTTAGTTGGGGCTAGACCAGCAAGTTTATGTACACGAAGTACACATGCTGTTAAACGCCTGTTAAAAAGACTATAGGGTTGTCGAGCCGCAAAGGACTTTATAAACATGCCTTAATATGTCTTGAATACGTTACGGTGCAATGGGTGTTTTTTAATTAAAAGCTGAGTCAGCATTTTTCAACCGCCGGCTCGTGACTCAGACGCTTACACAGCTTTTGTCGTACCCTAGTCCATGTAGTTGCATATGCTAGCATGGCCTAGTAAGCGCATTTGCACCCTTTTTGTTAAAACCTCATTGGATAGCTCTTTTTTATCGGACCCTCGCCTGTGTCTTTGTGCCTACCTAATATTTAATCCTCGCTGACTATGAGGCTCAGGTAGTGCTCACGTTTCCTAGATCCATTAAATAGTGGTTCATCCAGACCAGGTTTCTATATTGCACTCTGTTTATCCCATTTAAACAGCGGGACTACAAGTCCCAGAATGCAACTTACCCATCATGGTGGAGCTATGCACACAGGGGGAAGGTCTAACGCTCATTTAGCGGACCTTGCTCGCTTTGTTTAATTTCACTCCATGGCGGCGCCACGTTTGAAATTACTTAAAGAAGAGTTTTATCAAAAAGTGCCGACAGGAATCGACTGCTGTTGACTCAAGTAGTGTAATTTGATCACTGACTTGAAGTGAAAATGTTAGTTTATCTACCTGCAAAACACAACAGTACCGCATGTAATGAGTTCAGCGAAAAGACAGGTGCCTGCAGTGCCTTTTGTATTTGATTCACCTTTTATGTGTGCCACTCCCCATGACAGTGCATAACTTGTGTGTTACAATATAACATCCCTAATGTACTTTTTCGATACAGATAGATGCAGTTCAGACATTTTTATAGATGTTACGTAACCACCTAGAAATTGCAGGCATCTTAATTAAATGCACTCGAGTTTCCCGGTCCATTCTTTACCTTTTTTTTTTCATCACAGTTTTATATAGCGCAAAACTGCACCAAAGGTATTAGAGCACTTTCCACGAGTACCAGATTGCACTGCATAGTGTCAGATTTTATATTTTTGGTAACAGAGAGATTATGTGATTTGCCCCCAGAAACATAAGGTGTTAAGCTAACGTCTCATCTGTTTTTTGTAGCACTGCCAGTAAAGTATTTTTCATTACACAATGGAAATTGTACCTCGCCTTCTTTTCGTGTTTTTTGACATTACACAGGGCACTATACCAAACCAGAGCGCCACCGTTCCCATTTAATATACGGGCCCTGGGCGGCCTGCTGCTGGACTAAATAATGCGCTAATCCTTCACTTTTATATACGGAAAGGTAGATTAGCAGGGATGCTTTAGCTTAAACGTGTTTGCTTAGAGCACACATTTACAGCAAAATACTTGTTGAAGATCAGGGATATTTTATCTCCTTGTAAGTAGAGGCTCACTAAAAGCTATTTCGGTACTCTTCACATTTAATAGCACATGTTATTATTACTACTCTCAACTGTACCGGTTTTATCACCGTAAAGAGGATAATAATCTGAGTGAGCCCTGGGAGATTAAGTGATTTGCCCACAATCACAGGATATTCAGCTGATGCTGTGAATCAATCTGATTCTCAGTTCCAAAGTTCGCAGCTCTGGGAGTGTGGCCTATATTAATTGGTAACTTATCAGAACATGAGGGCTTACCTCTATTGTATATAATATAGGGCTGCAACCTGGCCATTGCTTAGCCCTTTGTTGGAATCTCTGTCATTCTACTTTACTGCATCCTAAATGGCCACCAGATCCCATGTGTCACTTCCATCCCTTTCTCTGGCGCAGGGACCAGGCACAGATTCATTACATTTAATTGGTGTCCATTCGCTTGCGCCTTCATTCAAGTGCTATTTAATTGAAGTGCAATTTTTTTACATTGGTTGCTGCTTTCCTCTCCCACCCACCACTTTCCATGTTGCTGACCCCTTCTCCCCCACCCCTCCGGTCTTGCTTGTTTTGTTTTCATTCGGATTGTTACACCACACAGAATTCCACAACTAACAATTGCAATCCAACCCACATAATTCCACTCCACACCACATACATCCACTCCACACCAAACTGCATAAAAAAAGCACATTGCCATTTACAACGCCAATAGCTCTAACTCTCACAAATGCGAGACCTATTGCATTGCAAATGCTTGTTTCCAAGAGGCATCTAAGTTGGAAGTCAGCATATCCCTTCCTAAAAGGTTCCATCATTTTTGAAGGTCAGAGGTGAAAAATTGCAAGGAGAACCTCTCAGAGAAAACGAGTTTTAGTAATCTCCCCTTTAGGGTTCTTGCCCTATTGTAGTGAAAGCCATTTATCCGACCAAATTGTTGCTTCAAATGTAACTGACAGCATGGGCTCTTGTTTTCTTAGAAGTGCTCTCATAGACAATAAGTCGCACTTAACTGCCTAACAAGTGCATCAAATCAAGTTCTCGGCCCATGTTTTGTATTGGGGTTGCCCTACAGCTAAACATCCCCCAAGAACCTGTGTCTGACCATTTCGGAGCACGTACACTTTGGTGAGGTGTTCATACAGAGCCGCTGAGACGATCCTTTTCACAAACCCTTTTGCTTTACTCTTTTTCTACTTACAGAGAACAAAGGAAAACTACCATGGAAATTAATTTGGGTCCCTCCGTATGTTAAGTTCCTCGCAGCTTTTAAGAATTTGCCTGATTTCCTTACAACATCATCAGTATAATCATTAGAGTAGAAGACTGGACTTCTCTGACCTAGAAACACCTTGAATTGTTGACTGTGGAACCAGTAGACTTAAGTTTTAATCCCAACTCTCTCACTTGACTACTTCGTGGAATCTTGGGCAAATCCAGAAATCTTCATTAATGTGAATCTTATCCGAATAGTCGGAAGAAGATGCAAAAAAAAGCGAATCGCTCCACTTGCCTGGGTACCTTGTGCCATACCTGGATGTTTAGTGTGACATACAACTCCACACACTTACTCACCACACAATTCAACACCACCCAACATAATTACGCTCCACATAATACCACTAAACGCAACATAATTCAACTCCACATAATTACACTGTACTCAATACCAGATAAATACACCCCACATAAAACCACTCTATGCCACATAACAACAATCCACATAAATACACTCCACACCATGCCACATATTTACAATCAGCATAATTTCACTCAATGCCACATAGTTCCATGCCACAAAATACAACTCCACACATTTCCATTCCACATAATTTGACAACAAAACACATAATTCAACTCAACAACACAATTACACAATACACCATATACATCCAATCCACACAGCAAAATTACACATCATGCCACAAAATTCAACAGCACACAACATAATTAAACTCCACTACATACCACGCCACAAAATAACAATCCCACATAATTCCACTCCATACTCAATACCACATAATTACTATCCACATAATTCCACTGCCCACCATGCCACATAATTCCACTACACGATTCCACTCCACACCACATACATCCACACCACTCCAAACAAAAACACATGGTTAAAAGACATTGCTTTTACAATGCCAACAGCTTTCATTCTCACAAATGCGAGACCTATTGGCATTGCCGATGCTTTGTAGATAGGTATTTCAGTCACCAATGTACATTACAGTGTCAGTTGCAGACAAGCTGGCAGTGTAGGAATAAAGATCTGTACACTGCTACTTAATTACAGTCCAGTTTGGAGTTACTACTCACGTGTAATAAGAAAATGGCATCACTGCTCCACAGAAATACTGAATAATTGATGCTTTCTGGCACAGTGCATTAGGCAGAACATAACACAGACTCACACTCATTCTACGAACGTTAACAAGGTATTTCATGGAATGGGCTGGGGTGCTGTGCTGTATTTTGTTCTGCCAGTAGCATTCACATTGGCATGGTCGTGAAGCTGCGTTGGGCTTCTGGGCGGCCTTCCACAGGTTTCTGAGGTTTGGCTTCGCAGACTGGAGTCTGAGTCATTGAGTGTTGATATGTGGGATGATGTGTTCCAGTCCATCTCTCGGTTGAGTGGCAATGTTTAATTCAGTGAGCTGTGATTGACGACACGATTTTGGCGGCAGAGGGGTGTGCTGAAGAACTTTAGTGCACATCTTAGGTTGACCAAACCAGAGGTGGCTCCTCCGCCATGGCGGAGGAGCGTCACCCCACTGGGTCAGAGCCAGCAAATGAAAAATAAAACGATATTCTATCATCGTTTTATTTTTCACCTGCTGGCTGAGCCAGCGTGCGTAGGGAGGGGTGGGCCAGAGCCATGAGATGGGGGAGAAGGACTGGTTTGTGCACTACTAAGGGGCCGATTCCGATCTCGGTCGGAGGCGCACCCAATACCATTCGGTCGGGAAAAAAGCCATGCGAAAGCCTGTTTCCCGACCGATCCGTACAGCAGACCGAACGACTAAGTACGATGCGCACAACAGCAAAGAATCCGGCCGAGCCGTACTCACCCAAACCAGGTCCTGTTCTCCGACCGAGGCGAATCCGGAAACGCCGAATCGAGTCGCACGGAAGGAAAAATGCAGCCCCGTCCGGCCGGACAAGTACGATGCGCTTTCCGTACGCGCCGAACCCGTCGCTACGCACGGCACGTCAAAGCATCCGGGAGAGGCGCACATAAGCTCCGATTCGCGCCACAACACGATCCACGGCTCCGAGACGAACACGGCAGCGACGAGGACGACGCGAAGCGACGAGCACGAGGCGAAGCGACGAGGATGACGCGAAGCAACGAGAAGGACGAACGACACGAACCAACCATGAATCCCTTCGTCCCGATCATACCAATATTCTACATTTACTACCGGAACAGGCACGGACGCGTACGGCGCAGAAGGTAAGCCAGACACCAACCACAAAACACATACAACACGTACACGACACATCACACACACACACAGGGATGCAGAATATACTTACACCAGCAACAGCAGCACCATAGGGGCGGGATGCCCATCACCAATGCCACATATGCACACAGGGGCCTGAATGCGCACCACCACCCCTACCCAGGGGGGCAGGATGCCTACCACCACTACCACCCTTACCCAGGGGGCTGGATGCCTACCACTAGTACCACCCTCACCCAGGGTGGGCTGGATGCCTACCACTACTACCACCCTCACCCAGGGGGGCAGGATGCCTACCACTACTACCACCCTTAGCCAGGGGGGCAGGATGCCTACCACTACTACCACCCTCACCCAGGGTGGGCTGGATGCCTACCACTAGTACCACCCTCACCCAGGGGGGCTGGATGCCTACCACTACAACCACCCTTAGCCAGGGGGGCAGGATGCCTACCACTAGTACCACCCTTAGCCAGGGGGGGCAGGATGCCTACCACTACTACCACCCTCACCCAGGGGGGGCAGGATGCATACCACTACTACCACCCTCACCCAGGGTGGGCTGGATGCCTACCACCAGTACCACCCTCACCCAGGGGGGCAGGATGCCTACCACTAGTACCACCCTCACCCAGGGGTGCAGGATGCCTACCACTACTACCACCCTCACCCAGGGTGGGCTGGATGCCTACCACTACTACCACCCTTAGCCAGGGGGGGCAGGATGCCTACCACTAGTACCACCCTTAGCCAGGGGGGGCAGGATGCCTACCACTACTACCACCCTTAGCCAGGAGGGGCAGGTTGCCTACCACTACTACCACCCTCACCCAGGGGGGCAGGATGCCTACCACTACTACCACCCTCACCCAGGGGGGCAGGATGCCTACCACTACTACCACCCTCACCCAGGGGGGCAGGATGCCTACCACCACTACCACCCCCACCCATAGGATGGACAATGCATGACACAACCAGCACACCACAACCTAGGGAATGCAAGAAGAAGACATCCCCCAACACCATAACAAGCGTGTGTAGACTGTGTCAAATGCCTACAACACCGAACATGACTTCGAACATACAATGTGACCCCCTAGCACATGTGCCACACAAATATGTGTGTGGCACACACAACGCAAGCAGGCCATGACCATTGTGGCAATGGGGTCCAAACCCCCATCATCACAGTGACCAAAAGGCAAGTGTGGGTTCCATAGCTGCAGCACATTTTGAACATTGTGGCAATGGGGTCCAAACACCTATCATCACAGTGACCAAAAGGCAAGAGTGGGGTCCATAGCTGCAGCACATTTTGAACATTGTGGCAATGGGGTCCAAACCCCCATCATCACAGTGACCAAAATGTAAGTGTGGGGTCCATAGCTGCAGCACATTTCGAACATTGTGGCAATGGGGTCCAAACACCCATCATCACATTGCCCAAAAGGTAAGTGTGGGGTCCATAGCTGCAGCACATTTTGAACATTGTGGCAATGGGGTCCAAACACCCATCATCACAGTGACCAAAAGGCAAGAGTGGGGTCCATAGCTGCAGCACATTTTGAACATTGTGGCAATGGGGTCCAAACCCCCATCATCACAGTGACCAAAAGGTAAGTGTTGACAAAGTAAGAGGTGCAACTGCCAAACTGCATGGATGATTCCTGCTCACAGAACAACAAACACATCAGTGGCAAAGTAGTGTATGTGTCCCATTGCAACATAAATTGGGGGAGCCAAATCCTGCAGTGCAAATGAGACATAACTTTGGCCATGTGCAGACAAACAACACCCATGGGGGCTGACACCGTCAACAATCATCAATGACACAATGACAGAAGTGACCATCCGAATGCAGACCCACATATTTGCACCAATGGGCACACACATGCAGATACCCTGTGGAGACTGCAGATGTGAGGCGAACAGATACCATACCATGGCAGCAATGGGACACACAATCAACAATTAGCACCAAATGAGGGCTCCCGTCCCATCAGCCTGGTCATGGAAGTGCCAACGGAATCATCAGCACAGATCCAACACACTTGTATAGCAATGTTGCACTGACAACACAGATGAGTCCTTCCCCATTGATGCCCAAACCTGCATGTTCACTGGAGATGGCCACACGGTCAGGGAAGTAGACGAATAGAACAATGGCAGGCACAACAGATGTGCAGGGGTGGAAGCCACAGATGTGAAATTGCCAATCTAAGTAGGAAATCCCATTGCCAAATACTGAACACATGACACCCTCAGATGCTGCTATGGATGACATGGATACACCACAGGATAGGACACATTCCCCCTGGACCACATGGGTTCCTGCACAGTAACACTTCATTATCATGAGACCAAATATCACCATCACTGCAGCAAGGGCATGGTTAGCATCATCAACATCATGTACATCAGAAGCAAAAGCACTAGAGAACAGAAAGTTGCTTTATTCAGCATATGTGGCATTAAAAGTAGAAGTCCGGTAGAACATAAACAAAGGCCAATGGCCAGTCCATCAACAAAGTCACAAGTGGGTGACAGTGGCAGATGCCACCCTACACATGCCTGCACAAAACCAGGGACAATCCACTAGGAGGGGCAACCGGGGGGGTATGCCAGGCACCGCAGGGACAGGATCAGGGCTCACCAGGAGGAAGCAGGGAAGGGGTGGTGGGTGCTGGAGAGCCACTGACAACTGCAGTGGAGGTGTCTGACATGGTGTGTGCCGGCACAACTGGGGGCATGGCTCAGATGTTGTGGGTGCCGGCACGACTGCAGTGGACCCTGCAGATGGAGTGGACAGGTCCGCCACTGCAGTGCCCAAGTCAGACAGGGTGGTAGTGGACTCCACTGCAGTGCCTACCACCAGGGGAGGAGAATGGGGAACAGGCAAGGTGGGCTGGACAGAGGGGAGGACACCCTCACCACATCAGTGGCACAGACAAGCACAGCGGGGGTGTGGTTCCGGGAGAGCAAGTGGCAGGGGAGAAGGCCGGAGCCTCTTGGGGATGGTATATCTGTGGGTGGGGGAACCTGGGGCAGGGTGTGGTGGGGGCACCTGTGGAGTGGGGGCCTGAGGGATGGAGGAAGGAGACCTGGTGCTTGAGCTGCAGGGCGGCGGCGGGGTCTTGCTCTTAGCACTCCGGGGGACTTGCGGGTGGGGGCCTCAGTCTGTCTGCGCCTGGGGGAGGGTGTCCGGGGGCGAGGGGCACTCTGCTCCATGTGGGGGGCTTCCTCTTCCCCCTGGATGCTGGGGCAGCTGGATCGGAGGGGAAGAGGCCGAGGTCACTGAGGAAGAGGCGCTGGGTCTTTGGGGTTGCAGGTGAGGCAAGGGAGGGTGCTTTGGAGGGAGAGGCAACTGAGGACTGCGCAGTGCCCGTGGATGCGTGTGTGTGTACCAGGGCCCCATCCCCTGTGAGTCTGGTTTCAGTCCCCTGACTGTGCGTGCGTGTGCGTTTAGTTTGTGGCGTGTGTGTCTGTGTGCTGGACGTGTGTGTGCTGGTGTGTGCCTGTGCCGGTGTGTGTGTGCTTGGGACGGGTAAGGTGCTGGGGAATGTGGATGGAGCAGAGGCAGGAGGGGTGAGGGACTGTCTGAGGAGGGACACTGCTGCCATCAGGGAGGAGTCCATGGACCTGTTGCCCCTCTGTAGGTCAGACATGCCCGATGAGATGCCCTCCATGAACGACACCAGCTGAGTCAACAGTGCGGTGTGCGCATGGAGGACACTCAGCATGGCTGTCTGCCCTACATGGAGCTGGCGAAGGAGGTACACAGACTCCTCACTCAGGGCAGCAGGGGACACAGGGGCAGGGGGTGCGGTGCCTGGGCCAAAGGAGACACGCTCCCGAACATGGGAGCCTCCACGGATCTGGGCTGGGGAATGGGAGCCGATGGGAGGGCGGTGGTGGTGCTGGTGGTGGCGGGGACAGCAACACTAGCTGGGGTGTGGTGGCTGCTGACACCCGCCTCCACAAGGGAGTCATCCTCCGAGTTGCTCTGGTCCTCAGCTGAGGTGGATGGTGCTGAGGACTCCTCGGTGTGGCTCCCCTCGCCCTCCGTGTCACTGGGTCCCTCCGACCACTCCTCGGCTGCTGACCCAGTCTGGCTCTCTGGCTCCTCCTGGTCCGTGGAGCTGTCCCCTTCCGTGGCCGTGGATGTATCTGCAAACAATGGGGAAACAGACAGACATCAGTCACCTGCACCAAACGCACACACCACTGTGAGCACAGCACATTACAGAGCAAGCCCTGGCATCATTAGTTGTACATTGCTAAAAGTGCCCTAACTAAACAGGAGAAGCCAATTGTCAGTCTGATGCCAAGCATGGCACTCACATCCCACATGGCCTTGCACCCATCTGTCTGGTGTCTGTTGGATTGCAACACCCCAGTGTGAACACATGCACCAAGTACACAGTAGTTGGACAGTGCAGAGGACACAGTGTGGCATGTGGACATGCACACATCACAGCTCTTGCCACTGAGTCAGTACAGGTTTCCGGATGAAAGGGATGCCCAGAGTCAAATAGGAAATGCATGTGATGCATACCAGCGACAGACACCATGATGCACCCATGTCCTGATAGCCAGCGCCACTATGGTGTGCATGTAGCACATGTCACTCCCCTGCAGGACCACCAATAAGTTGACACATGCCATGGCAGAGGCATGACTGCTAAGTCATACATCACTGTCTCAGTGATGTATGACTTGGCAGCCAGACAACAACACTATGCACTGTGTCACAATAGTAGGTCATGGGGAATGCAAGTCCTGGAGCTGCACAAGTGCACATGTACATCCCCCACACAACACATCATCTTAACCCTCATCTGTCCAGGTCACACCTATTGGACATATGGGAGACCTGTGACACTACCCTCGGAACCTGAGCCCCTCACAATTTGCTGTGAATGGGGAACAGCTGCCTGAACTTCACATTCGCATACCCCAGTCTGCACGGGCAGCTGATCAAACACCTATGTGACACACAAGTATCGTCTCCTATGGTCACATCTCCAGGGGCATGCTGAGCCCCTACCAAGAAACACCCCAGCAGTCCTGGCAAGTAATCCACAGCACACTGACACAGAGGCAGACACCTGAGGGGTCAAATCACTGTGCACAATGTGTCAGCTGATACACGGGAGTGGGAGTACAGAGTGCATTGCATGGCCTGGAGTAGGCATGACTGTCCTGCTCCACATGAATGAGGGATGTGCCCTGGACAGTGGATAGCTGGCTATGTATGTGTGACACACGTAATCTGCACACTCCTGGGGCCCAAACATTGTTCCCACCCGCTGCATGTGCGTGTGCCACATACCCCAGGCACATGTGGTGGCTCAGCTCAGCAAGTGGACCGCATATCAAAGCAACACGCAGATCACATGTCCAAACCCAGGCGTTGTGTGAACAATGGACCCACCCATGATGCCCACAACAGAGTTAGGGAAACAGATGCTGTCCCCCACCTTTAGTGAAGCAAACTGCAAGGACACAGTCCCAAGTGACACAATTCCCTGAATGTAAGGGCCACACCTGGGTATCAGATGAGCAGTGGGCAGTGCACAATAGAGGGACATGGCTCCTGGACAACATGACTGCTGCACTGTGGCAGTTGAACCAGGCCAGAGGAGGGCACAAAGCATGTAATACAGAGTTCACAGTGCAGTCTTTGACTCACCCCTCCTTGCTGCTGTCTGGCCTTCAGCTGCCCATCCAGGTCTGGAAACACCACCGCCAGGATCTGGAGCATGTGGGGGTCAGGGTCCGTGTTCCGCCCCTCCTGCGAGGAGGCGACAGCTTCAGCTGGACCCGTGCAATCCTCCGGGTCCAGCCCCGAAGGTCCTGCCACCTCTTCTGGCAGTTGCGGATCCAGCGCTTGTAGACCCCCACGGACCGGACAGCCCGGACGATGTCCTTCCAGATTTCCTGCTTCCGATGGGCATTAACCTGTCAGGATGACAAAGTGAAAAGGCCATTACCACACATGCAACATATCCGTGCATGACACAGTTGTATATACATGTCTCAATCACAGGGGCACATGATGTACACAGGCAGTGCAAAGCTGGCCATGGACAGTTTGCCAGACGTCACTACATGGTATCATTGCATGGGAAGTAAAACCATGTTCAAATGCACTGTCACTGCACCATACCTGTCCAGTGCAAGTCACTACACACTATGGGGGGTGACAACTACTCAGTGAGCCTGCTAGCCAGTGACGTGCAGACTCTCAGCCTTGCTAGTCACACAAAATGCACATTCAGAAAGGCAGTGCACAGAACACTCACCTGCTCCCCTGGTATCCCATACAGCTTGCTGTACTGTGGAAGTAGGCTGTCCAGCAGGGCCTGGTTCTCTTCAAGGCTGAAGGCTGGGGCTCTCTCCACAGTACGTGCCATTGCAGGGTCCAGAGGGGCAGAGACAGCAGCAGTGCAGTGGCAGATGTCGTCCTGGAGCATGTAGTGCAGGCAAGTGAGCTCTCAGGGGAACAGCCAGCAATATATATGTGCTGGAGAGGCAGATACTGTCCCTTGTGTCCAAAGTGATAGGTCCAAGTCGTTTGCATCTTCTGAATCTGGCCAATCCATGGAATAGCAGCACCAAAACACGCCCACAGCATCCTTCAAATCCTCAACTTCATGACATACATGATTTTGCAACATTGTTGTGGGTGACCAACTGAATTTCCAGCAACCGACTCGTTCGAAATTCGAAAGCGCGTCCGTTGCCAGGCAAGCCCATTGTCAATGGGTGCGCACCGATCGGTCCATTGCGGTACAACGCGCACAGGGGTACAACGCGTACCCGCACACATTGAATGCAATGGGCCGGCCGGAGGCACCGATCGGTCCATTGCAGTTCAATGCGCACAGGGGTACAACGCGTACCCGCACACATTGAATGCAATGGGCCGGCCGGAGGCCCCGATCGGTCCATTGCGGTTCAACGCGCACAGGGGTACAACGCGTACCCGCACACATTGAATGCAATGGGCCGGCCGGAGGCACCGATCGGTCCATTGCGGTTCAACGCATCACTGTACATGTGACTGGCATATGTCAGCATGCCTGTCTCAGATGGACATATGCCAGCCACAGATAGCTCCCAGGGAGTGAGGGGCACACCTACATCACGACAGCCTGTCCAAACTTTATCCTAAGGCATGTAAGGATGCATTTCCTATTGTGTGTATGTTGGTGTACATGTTGTCCTGTGGGTGTCACCTGTGGGCAGCCACCCCCAGGCTGTGCACGTGTTCATGGGGACAGGATCCTGGGTGTTACGTGTACATGACCACTGTGATGTGCAACTGTTCATATCTGTGCATGTGCCATGGTCACATTTCACAGTGGTGTATGTGTATGTCATGTCACATACCCCGTGAGTCCCATGTGGGACGGTATGTTTGAGCCAGGGTGTCCCAGTGGCACAATAGTGATGGTCCTCCACAGTCTTTGTGCATGTAATGTTTACAATGTCTCTGATTTCATGTGCACAATGGGAGACAGTCTCCACATCCACGTTGTGTGTGCATGGACTCTGATGTTGTGCGTGTGTGTCACAGACGTCCATGTCTGTCCTGCCGTGGCAAGTGGGGCCACTACCTGTGGGGGTCATGGTTGTTTTGCTGTGGTGTATACATGATACTCCATGTGATGCCAGTGTCCATGTGGCATTACAGGGTCCCTGGGAATGTACCTGTCGTTGAGCTGTGGTGCCTGGGGCACATCTGTCCTCACATGTCACTGTGGGGGTTATTGTGACACGGCAGCAGGAGATGGGAACTGTGACACGGCCTCATGATATCCAATGGGCCAACCTGGGACTAATTGATGCCACCTGTTGGACCGTGTTGACAGATGTTGGCCATGTATGTACCATACATGTCCTTCCGGTACTGCACACTTCATGTAGTTGTGCATCATAATGATGTATGTTGGGATCTTCAGTGTGTTCAATGCCGCATATGTGGGGTGACTGACAATCTTGCTTACTTCTCCTCTGCACTGCAGGGCTCCTGCTGTCCATCGGCCATTCCCAGACCTGGCAACGATGGTGGAACGGGACAGCATCCGATGGTACCGCTTCACCAGGCAGCTGATTGAGGATTTGGCAGTGCAGTTGTCCCTACATTTGCAGCCTGGCCAGCCGTATCCTACAGCGCTGACCCCCAAGGTGAAGGTGATGGCAGCCCTACACTTCTTTGCCACTGGTACCTTCCAACATACTGTGGCGACTGCTGGTGGGATGTCACAGACCATGTTCAGCCGTGTGCTCCGCGATGTTTTGGCGGCAATGTTGCTCTTCCTGAACCGGTACATCTATTTCCCTAGACTGCGACGACTCACTGACGTGAAGAGTGACTTTTATGCCCTGGGGAGGATGCCGCATGTCATTGGCTCCATTGATGGGACACATGTGGCTTTGGTACCACCACAGGCCCAGGAGCAGGCCTACCGTAACCGCAAGCACTACCACTCGGTCAATGCACTGGTGGTGTGTCTTGCAGACATGACCATCACACACGTGTGTGCCCGTTTCCCTGGTTCAGCACACGATGCCTTTGTGATGAGGAGTAGTCGCATCCCCAGGATGATGGCACAGATGCAGAACCAGCGTGCCTGGCTTGTCGGTGTGTACTGACTTTGTGCCATTGTGTGTGATCTGATCTGTAGTATTCCGCCCACTTTTCCAAGTCAGCTAATGTGCACTTGTCTGTCCGTAGGTGACTCGGGATACCCCAACATGCCGTGGTTGCTGACACCCCTCAGGAACCCTGTGACACCAGCCCAGATGCGCTACAATGAGGCACATGGTCGGACCAGGAGAGTGATTGAGCGGACCTTTGGTCTCCTGAAGAGCCGCTTCCGCTGCCTGGACAAGACCGGAGGGTCCCTCCCATATGCCCCAGCGAAAGTGTGCAAGATTATCATCGTCTGCTGCATGCTCCACAACCTGGCAGTGCGGAAGGAGTTGCCTCTCATCCAGGATGAGAATGACCAACATCCGCCACCTGTGGAGGATCCTGGCCTGGACCACGATGCCAGTGACGATGATGATGATGATGGTGATGGTGATGTCCGCACACAGCTCATCACCAACTTCTTTAGCTGAATGTGAGTATCCTGAGGTGTCATGTCAATGATGTGAGTTGGCATGATGTGTGGGTGGTGCTCTAGTGCTGTTGGAGTGTGTCCATGGGCTACTTGACTGGATGTGTGTTGCGATGTGTGGTGACAGGTGGGCTGTACTCCCCAACAGTGTTGACATGCTAACTTGGTTCTGGGTGGGTATCTTGTAACATGTATTGTGCATGAGTTTTGCTGTTCTGTCCTGTACTCCATTGCTTTTGACTGTGTGTCATTTCTGTCCTTCACAGGGTACTTTCAGATTCGTTTGGTCAACTGTGTCCACCGAAGACGTGATTGCACATCCAGGCTGGTAGCTGTTGTGTCCCTACAGGTGATGTGCGCCACACCCATGGACTTCCTTCCGTCTACAGTTGTTGACTGTGTGCCCGCTGCCAGGTGGGGTTACCTTGCATCTGTAGTGGTTACGGCATGTTGCAACTGTGTAATAAACCTGTGCTTCACTTTGTGATGTGCGTTGTCTGTGGTCACACATTTGACTGCCATTTGCTTACTGCACCTGTGGGCTACTTGACTACAACTGGGAATGGGTGTGGTGTCTGTGCATTGCACCGTCTTCCCTGGCAACATCAGTGTAGGCAATGAGTCAGATGGCCTAGGTGTGTATGTGTTGTGTAGCCCTGGTGGTGTGTCTCCCTCATGTGTGTCACGTTGCCTGTACTCACATGCCTGTGTTGTCCTTGCTGTTGCAGTTCGCATACACAGTGTAATTTTGCAGTTCATCATCCCCATAACAGCACCCACGTTGGAATCACGACAGAGGCAAGTATGGTGTATTAGTGTGTTTATTGTGATACATTTGTGTTAAAAGTGCCTAGGATGGGTTGTGCTGTACATAAATCTTGCAATCCCAAGTTCCTAGGTGAATTGAAAGTCCTGGTAGACAGGATCCCCAGTATCGGGGCCACAGTTGTCTGACACATTGGTCCAACTTGTACTCCCCATGCAATGTGTGGGAGTAGTGTTGCCGTCAACAGGGTGAACAGTCTGTGCACAAAGGCGAACATCCAGAACAGGTTCAGGCTTCCTGGGAGTTGCGCTTGGCCATCGGCCTCTCACTTTTCCCTCCTCGGACGACCCCTCTTCTTGGGGGGGGCCCTCAAGTACAGGCTGCTGCGGTGCAGGGGACTCTCCGCCAGAGTCCTCCTCCCTCCCTGTGGCAGTTGCAGTTTGTTCGGCACCAGATGTTGTTGGCACACAGGGAGGTGTGGACTGGTTGCTGTTCATCTGGCGGAGGCATTGTAAAATGTCCCTGTGCACCGCCGTCATCTCATGCAGTGCATCCCACTTGGACTCCACGCGGGACATGTGTGAGTCCACACGGGACATGTGTGACTCCACGTGGGACATGTGGGAGTCCAAGCGGGCATGATGGGCAGCCTGCTGCTGTTTAATGTCTCTGAGGAGCCCCACTACCTGGCTGAGCTCTCCGGTGCTGGACTGGTACGCATCAGCTATGTGTACCAGTTGTGGGTCATCATGCACACCAGCAACGTCTGCAAGCAGCGACCTCTGTCTCCCACCCCTCCCACCACCCCTGCTGACATGTGCAGTGTGTGCAGTGGCAGGCACAGATAACCCTGGTCCACCTTGGGGGTTGGTGGTGGTGGTGGTGTCCATGGCCCCAGGTTGGTCCAGGGTCACTGTGCTGGTGTTGCTCCTTGTTCTGTCCATGTCGGCAGGGATGGTATTCGTGGTGACAGTCGTTGGAGGGGTGGGTGCAGGGGGTGCAGCTGGTGGTCCTGCTGGTGCTGCAGCTGGTGGTCCTGCTGGTGCTGCATGTTGACTTGCACCGGATGTGCCAGGTTGTTCTTCATCGTCCGAGGAGGACAGAGGCTGTACGACGCCAGTGAGCTCGGCATCCTCTTGAGCCTGGGACTGGGACTCCTCAGCGTCTGCTGCTGTGTCCCCATCATCACCTGTTTTTGGGAGACACAAACAATGTATGTTATGTTTCTGCAGGCATCAATGGTTGACACACATGACAGTTGTGACTGTGCCTCTGGGTGCGGGCCTGTACATTGCATTGTCCTAAGTCGTCACAGTCAGGGGTTGATATTGTTGTGGCACATTGTCCTGCATTATTTGGGCATTTCTATGTATTTTCTGGGGTGTGAACATGGTCTGCATTGGTTGTGTTTGGTTGACAGCCGGCCCTCCTTCCCACCCACCCAGCCAGTCAGTTATCCCACCATGGACTGTGCTTGCATTGCAGGGAGTGGAAGTTGTCTCTCAGGATGTCAGTCAGTGGTGTCCTGCTGTTTGTTGGTGCACATTTGCCAGCAGGGCCTTGTGCTCCCCATAGCAGTAGCCAGTGTCAGCCATCTTGTGAGTCCTTCTCCACTCCCTGTGATGTGAGCATGGTTCAGGGTGGTGTTGATGGGACAGTTGTGGGGGTGAGCTATGTCTGTGACTACGACTCCCATCATGCCATTGCCTCCACCCCACTTCCCAGCATTCCCATACTTACTTGCATTTGTGTGGAGTTCAGTGTGTGTGGGTGTGAGAGCAATGGCAAGATGGCTGACAGTGGTGTCCTGCTGTTGGTTGGTGTGCAGTACCCAGCATGCCCTTGTGCTCCCCACGACACAGCAACAGTGTCAGACATCTTTGATGGGCCTTTCCACTCTCTGTGGGATGTGCATGCGTGAGTGTGAGCTTGCTGGGCCATGTGGTGGGGGATGTAGAGCTGTGACTACGACTCCCATCATGCTATTGCCTCCTCCCCCTTCCCAGCATGCCCATGCTTCCTTCCTTTTGACTCTGCTTCCCTGTGGGGTGGGCTGGCTGTGCTGACAGGATGGCTGGGAGTGTTGTCCTGGCAGTTGTTTGGCTAAAAGTCCCAAGAGTGTCCCTGTGCTTCACACAACATGACCCAGGGTGGTGGTTCTTTGTGGGATCTTGTGTTAGGATGGGGGCATTGCATTCTACCAGGTGGGTTCTGTGGAGTTTGTGTTGGGGGGGTGTGAGGGGAGGTGCTTGTGACTATGGTCAGTGCTGCAAGTCCTCCTTCCCACCCAGCTAGCCAGATATCCCACCATGGAACGTGCTTGCATTGCAGGGAGTGTAAGTTGTCTCTCAGGATGTCAGTCAGTGGTGTCCTGCTGTTTGTTGGTGCACAGTTGCCAGCAGGGCCTTGTGCTCCCCACAGCAGTAGCCAGTGTCAGCCATCTTGTGAGTCCTTCTCCACTTCCTGTGATGTGAGCATGGTTCAGGGTGGTGTTGATGGGTCAGTTGTGGGCGTGACCAGTATCAGTGACTACGACTCCCATCATGCTATTGCCTCCACCCCCTTCCCAGCATGCCCATGCTTCCTTCCTTTTGATTCTGCTTCCCTGTGGGGTGGGCTGGCTGTGCTGACAGGATGGCTGGGAGTGTTGTCCTGGCAGTTGTTTGGCTAAGAGTCCCAAGAGTGTCCCTGTGCTTCACACAACATAACCCAGGGTGGTGGTTCTTTGTGGGATCTTGTGTTAGGATGGGGGCATTGCATTCTACCAGGTGGGTTCTGTGGAGTTTGTGTTGGGGGGTGTGAGGGGAGGTGCTTGTGACTATGGTCAGTGCTGCAAGTCCTCCTTCCCACCCAGCTAGCCAGATATCCCACCATGGAACGTGATTGCATTGCAGGGAGTGTAAGTTGTCTCTCAGGATGTCAGTCAGTGGTGTCCTGCTGTTTGTTGGTGCACAGTTGCCAGCAGGGCCTTGTGCTCCCCACAGCAGTAGCCAGTGTCAGCCATCTTGTGAGTCCTTCTCCACTTCCTGTGATGTGAGCATGGTTCAGGGTGGTGTTGATGGGTCAGTTGTGGGGGTGACCAATATCAGTGACTACGACTCCCATCATGCTATTGCCTCCACCCCTTCCCAGCATGCCCATGCTTCCTTCCTTTTGATTCTGCTTCCCTGTGGGGTGGGCTGGCTGTGCTGACAGGATGGCTGGGAGTGTTGTCCTGGCAGTTGTTTGGCTAAGAGTCCCAAGAGTGTCCCTGTGCTTCACACAACATAACCCAGGGTGGTGGTTCTTTGTGGGATCTTGTGTTAGGATGGGGGGCATTGCATTCTACCAGGTGGGTTCTGTGGAGTTTGTGTTGGGGGGGTGTGAGGGGAGGTGCTTGTGACTATGGTCAGTGCTGCAAGTCCCCCTTCCCACCCAGCTAGCCAGATATCCCACCATGGAACGTGCTTGCATTGCAGGGAGTGTAAGTTGTCTCTCAGGATGTCAGTCAGTGGTGTCCTGCTGTTTGTTGGTGCACAGTTGCCAGCAGGGCCTTGTGCTCCCCACAGCAGTAGCCAGTGTCAGCCATCTTGTGAGTCCTTCTCCACTTCCTGTGATGTGAGCATGGTTCAGGGTGGTGTTGATGGGTCAGTTGTGGGGTGACCAGTATCAGTGACTACGACTCCCATCATGCTATTGCCTCCACCCCCTTCCCAGCATGCCCATGCTTCCTTCCTTTGATTCTGCTTCCCTGTGGGGTGGGCTGGCTGTGCTGACAGGATGGCTGGGAGTGTTGTCCTGGCAGTTGTTTGGCTAAGAGTCCCAAGAGTGTCCCTGTGCTTCACACAACATAACCCAGGGTGGTGGTTCTTTGTGGGATCTTGTGTTAGGATGGGGGCATTGCATTCTACCAGGTGGGTTCTGTGGAGTTTGTGTTGGGGGGAGGGTAGGTGCTTGTGACTATGGTCAGTGCTGCAAATCCTCCTTCCCACCCAGCTAGCCAGATATCCCACCATGGAACGTGCTTGCATTGCAGGGAGTGTAAGTTGTCTCTCAGGATGTCAGTCAGTGGTGTCCTGCTGTTTGTTGGTGCACAGTTGCCAGCAGGGCCTTGTGCTCCCCACAGCAGTAGCCAGTGTCAGCCATCTTGTGAGTCCTTCTCCACTCCCTGTGATGTGCGCATGGTTCATGGTGGTGTTGATGGGACAGTTGTGGGGGGGCAATATGTGTGACTGCGACTCCCATGATGCTATTGGCTACACTGACTTGGCCAGCATACACAGAATTCCTTCCTTTGAGTGGTCTTCACTGTGTGTTGGTGTTGTTGTGGTGGCTACATGTGTGGATGTGTTTGTTAGTTCTATTTGTGCCACTGCCTAGCTGTAGTTGTAGTTGTGTTTGTACATGTGTTGGCACAGTTGGATGTGACTTTTTGGATGGCATGTGTTGTGTTTATCTGACTGACATACACATTTTGGGATGATTCTGTTCTGGTTGCTGTGTAATTGCTATGAGTGCATGGTTTGACTCTCCCTTGACAGTGATGTGTGTGTTTTGTGGCAGTATATTGTGTACATTTGTTGTGTACTCACCAGGCTCTGGGATGTCCTCTAGTCCATATACGCTCACTGGCGGAAGGTTGGCCCGCACCTTCTCCTCCCAGGGCCTGAGGTATATTGGCTTGGCAGGAGGGCCACTGCCGGTGTGTTGGCTGTTGATGTAGTCTTGCGTCAGCATTTTCCGTACCCTCCTGCGCACGTCATACCACCTGTTCGGATGTCGGTCTTTGTGCGCCGACATGGTGATTGGGCGTTCACCCTGTTGATAATCCTCTCCCACATCTTGGTTTTCTGCGACATGGGGGTCTGTTGGACCAGTGTGCCAAACAGCTGTGGCTCCACCCTGAGGATCTCGTCTACCATGACTTCCAATTCACTATCTAGGAACTTGGGATTCTTCTTGGGGGGCATGGTGATGGGTGGTGATGGTGGGTGATGTGTGTGTTGGTGTGCAGGTGAGGGTGTGTGAGTGTGTGTTTTGCTGGGTGTATGTGAGGTAGGTATTTGTTGGTGTGCTGATGGTGTGTGGCTTGTGTGAGGGATGAGCTGTGGGTATGTGGTTGCTTTCTCTTGGGTGCTGGCAGTGGAATGGCATTTGCAAAGGCTCATGGTAGTGATTTGTGTCCTTTATATAGGTGGAGTTGTGGGTGTGTCTTTGTTCTCTGTCCCCACCCCCAGTATTTATTGGCTTGGTAATTGCTTGTTTGGCCTTTTTTTGGGTGATTTTTCCTTTGTGCTGTTTGTGTATGTTGGAAACGTTCTTGTGACCGAGTCGGACCCTGCATTGGTCTCGTACGGTGTTCTCCGTTTCGTTCATGCTGTGTTTGTGCAGTTTTCTATGCTGCGTACGCGTCGGTCGCGGTGTATTGTGTTGCTTCGGCTCGGTTTTGTATGCGTGTCGGTCGTACGGCTTGTCCTCCGTCCGGCTCGGTCGTGGTTTCGCGCCTTGCATCGTACTTTGCGTTTTGGAGTTCGCGTGTACGTTTCGGTCGGATTTGTTCCGGGTGCGTGTCGGTCGGTTGTATTCGCGTGTTTTTCCGGCCGGATTGCTGTTTTCCGTGCGGCTCGGTCGGTCGACTTGGTTTCGGTACGTGTCGGTCGGATTTTTCGCGCCTTGCATCGTACTTGGTGTGTCGTGCGCCACGGGTACGTGTCGGTCGGTATTTTTTCCGGATCCGAGTCGGTCGGTGCTTTTTACGGCCCAAATCGGAATCGACCCCTAAGTGCGCATGTGTGTTTGGCCGGCCGTCTTAGGCCAGTCAAACACACATGCGCACTTAGGTTTATCCAACCGGGCTGTATTGAGCAGCCTTGTTGGCGAAACAGCACAGACTCCCTGTCCTGAGCAGAGCGTCAAACTAGCCCGCTCAGGCCAATCCCCACTCTGCTCTCATTGCATGAGAGCAGAGCGGGGATTGCACATGGAGCCTGTGATGCTGTCCAAGTGTTTGCTGGGACCAGGAAGAACACAGAGGAGCTACGCAACACGGGAGGCAACCAGGCAGCTTCAGGCAAGTTCCTTTAAAAAAAATGTATTATTAAACCGCCCCCCAAGCGGTCCCCCTCCCGCGCTCCCCCCGCGCCTCACCACTTTTTATTTGTGACAGCCGCCACTGAACCAAACCTATGTTCCCAGCAGTGTGGCATAGTTATGCTGAGTTGGACACCAGTGTGGTGTTTTTTGATGTTGACCAGCATTAAAATGCTTGAAACACCACTTTATCTGTGACATATGCTGGTTTGGTTTGTATTGACAGTAAACATTCCCAATCGAATCTACAAGTCTACACCCAATATGGTTTACTCCTCAATATACATTTGTGTGTGTGTCACGCCTAAATATGGAGTAAAACACAACTCCTAGCAGAAAATACTTTACAAATCAGGCCTGGATTGGATTTTCAGGTGTACCTCGCATATAAGAGAGGAGTAAGAATTTTTTTTAGGTTAGTGTGTCCCTTTGGTAGGCAATTGCTGCATCATTTTGTGATTTCCTCCGGGCGATTAGCAAATAAAATACAGCAATAAGTGGTGATAATCTGACATGCAGTAAACCATGCTGAATTACAAAAATTGGTGATATTCTGACATGCACTTAAGCATGCAGAATTATACAAATTGGTGATAATCTGAAATGCAGTAAACAATGCTGAATTACAAAAAGTGGTGATAATCTGAAATGCAGTAAACCATGCACAATTGCAAAAAATTTTGATAATCTGAAATGCAGGAAACCATGCAGGATTACAAAAACTGGTGATAATCTGAAATGCAGTAAACAATGCTGAATTACAAAAAGTGGTGATAATCTGAAATGTAGTAAACCATGCCGATTTACAAAAAGCGGGGGTAATCGAAAATGCAGTAAATTATGCAGAATTACAGCAAATGGTGATAATCTGAAATGCAGTAAACCATGCTGAATTACAAATAGTGGTGATAATCTGAAATGCAGTAAACCGTGCACAATTGCAAAAAATTGTGATAATCTGAAATGCAGGAAACCATGCAGGATTACAAAAACTGGTGATAATCTGAAATGCAGTAAACAATGCTGAATTACAAAAAGTGGTGATAATCTAAAATGCAGTAAACCATGCACAATTGCAAAAATTGGTGATAATCTGAAATGCAGTAAATTTTGCTGAATTACAGCAAATGGTGATAATCTGAAATGCAGTAAACCATGCCGATTTACAAAAAGCAGTGATAATCCTGAAATGCAGTAAACCATGCTGAATTAAAGCAAATGGTGATAATCTGACATGTAGTAAAACCGTATGAATGTATTGCTTGAACCATAATGTGTACTTTGGCATATACATAACCCAGTAACAGACCCACATAAAGAACCCTAAATATGCAAACACGTGATAACCAAGACAAACTAATACCAGGGCATCAGCACAGTCAAATATTGCAGCCCAAAATGTACACAAAAATAGCGATTAAGCTTTTACAAGCCTATGGAAAACAATCATGTAGCGTATGTACAATAATGTAGGCACTATGGTTGGCTGGTGTCTGCCTGCTGTTGTGATCACTGTAATGCAATTTGCAGGTTTTTCTTTTCATTTCTGGGCCTGGTCATTTGTTTCACACTAAATTGTATTTTAATTGGTATTTTTGGAACAATTTCTGTGTATTTGGGCTAAAGGTCACCATTTAGAATCATCAGATTTTGCCTCATTCTGAATTGCATTAATTCTGAAGAGGCTAATACAGCATTCACTAATATCACATGCAGAAATTTTGTATGGTATTTGCACATTGTTTCTACAATACTGTATTCATATTTGCATGCATGCCATCATGCTCTCAATGGAGCTGCAACTACAAAAGGAAGGGAAAGGAAAGGGTGGCCATAAATTCTATATAATAAAAGTACTTCATATCATAAGCAAAGCATTACCAGTCCCTATGGAGTTCCATTTTTGATAAAGTGCCTTAACCTTCGACCCTGAACTCTAAGGTTTCAGGTATCCTCAATGATTTGCAATATCCTTATAATATGTGGTATGGTGTTCTTTGAATAATTTATTTTCCTCTCCTTGTGACTTTACATAATCAATAAAAGCTGCTAGCCATGAGGTATCTAGCATGTATTGGGACATACCAAAATCCAAGCCATCTGTTGGGCCAACGTAATTCGTTGTGGAAATGTGGCATGCTCTATCATGGATAGTTTCTGTGACAGGTGGAGACTGCATTGTGATATCAAGCACTGAAGCACAGCTGCCTTGCCAAGACAGGCCTAGCTTGTGTTGTAATATCACACAAACAAGAGCAGCTGGTGTGCCGAGAGCAGACGAGTGTGCATGTTTTCATATTTATAAAGTGCAGGCATCATGTTGCTAAATAACATGCTTTTAATTTTTATCCAATTTTCTTTTACTTATGTAATCAACCTTGGAAGGATGAGGGACTGAAAGGACACACAGTGATGAAAGCCTGTGACTATGTCAAACACAGATTCCTGGAGTGAACGTGTAAGTCAGTCCACTGAACCACCAGACCCAGCTTTTTTTAGTTCAAGCCTAGGCAGCGCATGCTGTATTCACTCTGTGGGCTTATAGCCCACCCATTGCCTTTTTATTCATCCCTTGGATTAAAATGCTTACTTTCTAGTGGATAATCCTTCTTCTTTGTCCCTTCTTTTTGTGTTTGGTTTTCTCCCACAGAGCACCGCACATTAGTGTTAACATTCTGTGTTTATGTGTTCTTTTGGGTGACTGTTTCCTGCTCATGTCACTGTTTGCCCTTCTTCGGTGGTTCAGCTTTGGCACCCATCACTTAATCTTCCTGTCCCGTTCAAATACCTAGATGAAATGTCAGATGCTTCAGGCACTGTTTTCGAGGGCACCTCTTTAATTTTCTATGACTTTAAAGTGCCAGGATTTCCAACCAAACCCCTCTCTCTTCGCTGCTTGTTGCTTTAGGGCGACTTGGTCAGCTGACCTTCAGGAGCCCAACCTTGCAACACAGTTAAGGGCAAGGTTTGGGCAACTCCAGTCGCATTTTCTCTGACTGTTGTTTATATAATGTGAACTCGAGTGACACAGAGGTATTGGAGCACTTTACATGAGCGCTAGTTACATTACACAATGTAGGATTCATCTTTAGGGGCTTTTTTAGAGAGCGTAAACTCAACTGACCTGAAGGTATTGGAGTACTTTACAAAAGCGCTAGTTATACACAAGGTCAGGTAATTTTTTTTGTTTTTAGGTGTGTGGAGATTAAGATATGTTAACGCCGTCCCTGTGTATTCATTATTTCCAATCTACCTGACAAATGGGAGCAGCATTCATCCCTCCCACCTCCTCCCATGTCGCTGCATGCCCGGCCGCGTCCTCTTACTGTCATCCTCCTTCTTTTAGAGCTCTAATTTCAAAACAAATTCACAGCATCTCCCCAGGGACTGTGAGGCACTTTTTATTTTATAATGTGAACTCGACCGACCCGAAGGTGTTGGAGCTCTTCACATGAGCACTAGTCGCATTACACAAGGTCAGATACATTTTTGGAGGCATTTTTATAAAGCACGAACTTGACTGACCCAAAGATATTGAAGAGCTTTTCAAAAACACTAGTTACATTACACAAGTTCAGGTTAATTTTTTGGTGTGTGAAGATTAAGTGATGCCGACACCCTCCCTGTTTATTCATTATTTCTCCACCTGACAAATGGGAGCATTTTGTTGTTGCATCTATGTCCAGTGCTTCTATACCCCGGGGGCGGGCCGGGGGCTTGCTGGTAAACGGATGGTGCAAGTAGTGTTTTGAATGAAAAACTCTGGAGAAGGGCACCTGATGAATAGAGGCTTGGGGGAGAAGGGGTGTGACGTCGCCGCCATTGGAAAGTACTTCACTGCTTTTTTTTCATAAGTTGTTAAATACTCCAGTGATGCAGTCATACATAGAATGTTATAGTGCTGTTGACTTACATCGAGGCACTGTTTTTCTTTCTGTGTGTTAAAAAGCCTTGGAATGTGTCCATAAATGTTTCCTGAGGCAAGCATGTATTCCTGAATCAGACTGCATGACCCAGTGTGTAGTACTATGTTGCTCTTCAATCCCTGGTGGCACAGCACCCAGGATAATGTGATACATGGCTAAACTCTTATAAGTTCCCGACTATTAGCTGTGCCAGTGCTTGTTTATTTTATCATTCAACCATTTAGTTGTGGAATGCTGCTCCACCAGAGGGAGCCTGTCATGCAATGCGACATCGCAATAAAGGAAAACTACTGTGCAGTTGTAACCTCGGGTGCCTTAAGATGTCTGTCACACTGGAGGCCGTACATGTGCCTATGAGAGTGATGTGATATTGTTCTCCTTTTTTACACAAGGACATATTCACATACACCATGATGTCATATGAATTACACATTCTGTCTGTCCAGGAAAAGGGGCGGGAGAGAAACACTGTCAGCTTGCTGTGATTAAGTGGAACAATTCAATGAAATTCAATCACATTGAAATGACTGATTGTAAATTTCAAATGCAGGGAGAGTAAAACTGGACTGAGGGAAGGAGTGCACTGGCATTCTAGGCAGTTGATTCCGATAAGATTGGACAGGGGAAGGGAATCAAAGGGTGAGACCTCTGTGAACCATAGAGATTAAAGGATAGAATAGGAGGAGTGTACTTAAAGATTGAAGCTGCTTATGGTGACACTCTGTGTGTATGTTTGTGTCTGTGTGTATCATGCTGAAGAGAGTTCTTTGGCTGCCTCCAAATCAGCAAATTAAAAGTGAAAGGCCACCACGGCATTCTCTGATCATGCCCAGTGGCGGCTCCTCCGCTAAGGCGGAGGAGCATCGCCCCAATGCTTTTTAGGTCTCGCTGAGCCAGCGCATGCGCTGCTCTGCGAGACATTTAGTTAGTGGCTTTTCAAAGTGCTACCACAATCTTTTCCTGGCCTCAAGCTTGCGTTCACGAGCGCGTGCACGCGCGCAGCCGCCATCTGGCTTTCTGTCATGGCTCATTAAGCCTTACAACCCTTACAGCGCGCGCCTGCTCTCTGCTCTCACTACCCCCTCCCTTCTCCCCCTCCCTCATCGTCAGTTACCGGGCTACAGCTTGTTCTCTTTCCTGCTATGCTCCTCCACCCTCTGCTCTCTGCTCTCACTACCCCCTCCCTTCTACTACCCCCTCCCTTCTCCCCCTCCCTCCTCGTCAGTTACCAGGCTACAGCTGGTTTAAACTTTCAGCGCGAGGCTAAAAAAAGTATGGACACGTCGTATACCTCGGATCCCGACCACTATCAGAGACGGGCTACACTTTGCAGGTTTCTTCTATGGCAATGCGCTTTTGACGTGTTTCTATTAAAGGTTTCGTATTTTAGGGAATAATTTATGAAGGCTTGCTTAATATCTTTGTACGTGTTTTAACATATGCACTGGGTTCAATAGTAGTATATCTCTTAATAACGATATTTAGAGTGGACCAAGGAGTGCATCACTCTTATCTTCACCTTCTTCAAACGGGGGGTTGTCACTTGCTCTAAAAACTTTCACCGCGTCCAAAAACTTTTTAATAGCCATTAATTTCAATGGGAGCCCCCTCACTGGAATTCTGGCGTGCGGGGATAAGCGATTTCTACCATACGGGAGTTAAAATCCCATTGCTGTGGGCGGTCTGCGCGCTCTTTTGCCATAAGGGCGCCTTATGGCGGGGTTGGAACCGTGTAGGGAGACTTCATGCACATGCTATTTTATGCGGCCCTTCCCAATACCATCCCATTTCTATGTGACATTGTTATCTCCCTTACCATGATGCTACGTTCCACCAGCGACCACTGTCTGCAGTCAGACTACACCTCTCAGCAGCCGCGCGCGCGAGATGGATACTGTGTTTCTTTCTTCCGTCTCTCTGCCCCTCCAGCGCCCCCACCCCTTTCTTCCTCCCGGTCAGCCTCCGCACCCCTCCCCCCATCTTTATCTCTCCCGGCTCTCTGTTCTCATTCCTCCAACCTTGTGCCCCTGTCTCCCACACTCCTTCACTGTACTCCATCTTTCTGCCTCTCCTGTTCTTGCCCCCCATTCTCTTTCCCTCTCGCCCTCCTGCCTGTCTTCCCTCTCTACCTTCCTCTAACCGACTCTCTCACCCTTTTGGTGAGCTTCCTCCCTTTCTCTGTCTTTTCTGTTTTTCCCTCACTCGCTCACCCTCCTTCCAAGTCCATGCGCCTCCCTGTCCTTCCTCCCTTTCTCCTGCTTCTCTCACCCCATCGTTTCTCCGCCCCCCCCCTCCTCCCCATGCTGCTGTTTATTCGCTGGCTCGTCTTTACAAGGTGCCCTTCAGTTCATTCTCTTATAATGCTCCTCCCTTTCTCTTATCAATTTTAATCTCTATTCAGCTGATTCAATAGCACTGTACTTTAGCAGCGTGACAAGTTAAACGCCCTCTTCTGAGGCAAATGCATACATTACACCAACGACACCCCTTACAATAGTTGAACCGTTTTACAGCTCTTTGAAATGTTGCCTGAATGAGGCAGCGGCAGCATGTTTACACGACCTGTCTGTTTTTCCCTTTAATGTATTTCATTCGTTTTTATTTTCATGTTTACATTCCAGATTTAGTCATTACAAAACACGCCATATTGTATGTGAAGTTGTGGGGGTTATTGTGTCATCTGCTTCAACAAGTTCAGCAAAGCCATTAGGTTTCTCGTTTTGTTAAGGGAAATGTTTGATCATACTTTGGAGAGGTTGTGTGTCTTCCTACCGCCTCTTTTCCCTGCCTCTCCTTTATCCTCCTTCCTCTCATATCGTCTCTTTCTCTCACAGTGTCTCTCTCTCCGCCTGTGTTTCTTCCGTCTCTCTGCCCCTCCAGCGCCCCCACCCCTTTCTTCCTCCCGGTCAGCCTCCGCCCCTCCCCCCATCTTTATCTCTCCTGGCTTTCTGTTCTCATTCCTCCAACCTTGTGCCCCTGCCTCCCACACTCCTTCACTCTACTGTATCTTTCTGCCTCTCCTGTGCTTGCCCCCCCCCATTCTGTTTCCCTCTCGCCCTCCTGCCTGTCTTCCCTCTCTACCTTCCTCTAACCGACTCTCTCACCCTTTTGGTGAGCTTCCTCCCTTTCTCTGTCTTTTCTGTTTTTCCCTCACTCGCTCACCCTTATTGCCTTTGGTTCTCCAATCCTCTCCCTCTCGTCACTAATTTCTGTCCCTCCCCTCCCCTCCTTTCTGTCTCACTTTTCTCTGTTTCTTTTTTCCTTTTCTCATCTCCTTTCTTCTTTCTCTTCTTCCTTTCTTTAAGAGCATTTAAGTTACTATTAGGCTGTAGCTCTGGATGGATTTCATTGGTTAGATGTAGCTCTTAGTGGATCTCGTATGCGTTTTAAGACCCTTGTAGACCACTGCGCAGGCCGAGGAATATTCTAGTGTGCTACACATTGCCAAATACATCAGCGATGATGCAGATGACCCCGGCCTTCTTTCCTCGCTCACAGCATCCAGACCGTCCTATAGTACCTCCCTCCAATTGAGACCAGGGTGTGCTAATTCTCAGTTCAACAAGTAAGCCCCATCTGTGCACCACAGCACACTCAGAACACTGTCTGGAATGTTTTTTAATGACAGTTTGTCTCCTGGAGCTGTGCTGCAACTTGTATATTGTGTGGTGTCTCCTCTGTGCACAGGACAGGAATATGATACGAGTGTCATTTTAGTATTGTGTTATTATAAAAATCTCATTAAAGAGCAATTTAAACAAAAGTCGCTCTCTGTGGTAGCTGCTCATATGGTACAGTCTTCTGTTAGATTCATCTGATGTAACAGAGACGTCATTATATGTGATGACTTGTGTGGACAGTTGCTGAAGGAAGGCTGGAGTGAGGAAGCGGGCAGTTGATGGCTGACGAAATATACTATTCTACCTGAAATAAAGACACACTCTTTATCTACAGATGGCTGATCCATGTTTACTGCACTGGTAGCGAGCTTAAGGACAAAGACCTGGTGTGTTTGTTTTGCCTCTCTACCTCCCACCTCTACTCACATTTCCCTCCTTCATCTCTCCCTCTTCCTCTCTTGTAAGTTAACTCTCTTTACCTGACCAGAGACTAAATCCCTGCCCTTCTCTCTAACTTACTTCTCTACATACCACACTCTGTGACTAGCTGTCACTTCTCTATACCACCCAATACATTTCTTTCTCTGTCGCACCTTTCTGTCCCATGTCTCATTCCTTTACCTAAACACTCCCTTTTTACCTGTCTATTTATACATGGCTACGTACCTACCACACTATTGCTCTACCTTTAAACTCGCTCTGTACGTCACACCTCTTTCAATAAACCTCAGTGCCCCACAGCACTTACCTCTCATGACCTCAACTTGCCACCTCTCTCCGATCCTACCTCTAGATCTCTACCTCTCTGCCCCTCTCTTCTCCTCAAGTGCCTCTCTCTCTCTCTCTCTACACTTTCTCTTCTTTCTGTATCTTGCTGCTCTGTTTCCATCTCATCCCCCTTCATTTCTCTTCCATTTACTTCATCTCCCTCTTAATTTCATCTCTCTTTATCTTACCCTTTCTATCATTTTTGCCATCTATACCTTACCTTTCTCTACCTCTCGCATGCCTCTTTCTACCTCACCATTCTCTTTCATTTCTCTCTCTGCCTCACAACTCACTGCCTCATCTCTCTCTTCCCCACTTCTCATACACTATCTAGCCTCTCAATTTACCTCACCTATTGGCCTTCTATGTCTCTCTTTTTATTGATGTCCTCTTTCCCTCACCTTTCCCATTATTTTATTTCTTTTTCTCTACAATGCTCTCTCTACCTCTGCCACTCCATCTATCACTCCCTTTGCTTTCATCTCTCTTTCTATCTCCATCACTGTTTCCGTTCACTCTCTCTGCTTTCAATGTCTCGCTCGTTTAATACATCTGTCTTACCTCTGTCTCTCTCTCCCTATTTCACCATTCTCTACTTCTCCCTCGCCCTTCCTCTGTATTAGCCTCATCTCTCTACCTCATCTGCACCTCTTTTCTCTCTACTTCTCATATCTTTCTATTTTTCATCCCACCGGCTCTACTTGCCTCTCTGCCTCGCTACTTTGTTTACCTGACCTATCATTTTGTGCTTCACCTTTCTATTCGTGCTATCTCATTATAACTCGCCTCTCTTCCTATCTTATTTCTCTCTAGACCTTGCCCCTCGGGTTGGCACCTTTCTTACCAGCCTACATTTAAAACTGCATGCCAGGCTTCTAAAAACAAGCATTGGCATAGCCAATAGGTCTCGCCTTTGGGGCCTTATAAGTTTTTAGCCATGCAACAGTGGATGTTATTGCACCAAGGATATTGTGCTGCATAACTAAATACTTATAAGGTCACAAAAGCGAGACCTATTGGCTATGCCAATGCTTTTTTCCAGTGAAACAAAGGGAAAATAAAATTATATTTACTCGTGTTATTATCATTTTATTTTCTCCTACTTCCAGCTTTGCATGAGGGGGCGGGGGCAGGGGAGGAGTGGTAGGCAGCACCCTCCTAAGTGCGCAATGACAGCTTGGCCGTCCTCTCGGGCCGCCCAAAACAGTTTTGCGCACTTCACATGTTCTCCATGCAGGCTTCATTACAGCCTACTTGGAGAGCATGCCCATGCCTCCAGTCAGCGTCTGAGCGCTGAAACACGGCGCTCAGACCAATCACAACGCTGCTAAGGCAGCGTTGTGATTGGCTGACTGGGAGCCTGGGTGTGCTTCCTGTTGAGGCCGAGCGAGGGAGGACTACAGAGGAGAGACATGGCAAGGGAAGCGGCGAGAAGGTACGTTTTTATTTTATTTTTTTATACCCACTTCCCCCGCGTCCTCCCCCCTCCCGCCTCACTACCTCTGAACCTTGCTAGCCGCCACTGATCATGCCCCTCCCCCGCCCCTTGTAGACTAGAGATATTGCAGCCTGTTTATGTAAAAAAGAGTAACATACTGTATGGTTGCTTGTTATGTAGTTGGCCATCTTGGACTGAATATCCAGTTGCATACCTGCCAACTTGAAGAACAATTTCACCATGTGAGGAGGGGTGGGGCCTTGAAGGGGGCGGGGCCTCGTGCTGAGAAGTACCTACAAGTTTCACAAGTTATTGTCCTCATCGGTTGAGCGGGAAGTAAAGGCTAGGTACAGTAAGAGGAGATAAAATGTGGGTTTTAAACAATGATTTAAAGAAATACACTGACTGACTTCACTCTGAAAGCAAGTTTATCTATAGTGAAAGTAGATGCACCTGTTACCTGAGCTACAGTTTTATTAACAGTGCAAGCCTATGTTGTTCAGCAGTTTCCATCAAAAGTTTTTTACGAGAAAAATACTTCTTCTTGCAGGAAAGCAGGCATGGGTTTGAACCAGGTAGGCCCTTTGTAAGAGGGGTGGGGATGGGTAATTACTGCTCAGGCCCAGCTCCTTTGCAGGACCCTGCACTCCTGCTGCAACACTGCAAAGTATATTTATAGATATTAAAACAAGCTGCTATATTTAGTAATGATAAAGCAACTAACTTGGCTAATACCAGTGGATGGCCCCAGATACTAGTTCTACATTGTTTTCTCTTTCCTGGTGAAACATTTTTCTTAATCTTTGAAACAAGTCCTGGAACTTTTAAGGGCCACCATCAGTTTGTTGACACTGAAGGCAACACATTGAGGGAGATTGTTAAGGTAAGTGTGTGTGTATATATATATATATATATATATTAGCCAGTTGCGGTCGTTACTGGGTAGTTGTAGTTAAGATCAGCGTTTCCATAGAAAATGCATTTTTTCTGTATCGAATAACTTTGGCATCGTTTGTCGAATCTCTACATAACTTTCCAAAAAGTGCTACTTTTTGACTAGTTTCACACGGAAAGTTTCAGGGTGATCTGTCAAGTGAGGGCCGAGAAAAAAGGGGGTGTCCCAAAACGTGTTTTCCTCATTCATTTTTCCTTAGGAACTTCAGACACAGCTACAACCTAAACCGCTGAACAGATTTAGACCAACATTGACAAAAAGCTAGATCTTGTTCCAGCAAGAGTGCTTTTTGTGATTTGGTGTAAATCCGTTCAGTAGTTTTTGAACAATTATGTTAAAAATCTTTGCATATTTAGGGACGCAGAGCGGATCCCGTCAGATCTCAAGCTGAGACCTGATTGACTGCAACCACCTCAACCAGGAAGTGGTGCAAGCCATTTTAGGACATAAGGGGCAGAGTATAGATACCCTGAGCCCCTGGGCCTGGTGGTGGGGTCCCAGAGGCATCCTGCCTGAAGCCAAAAAAGTTTATAAACTTTTTTTTTTTAAAACCCCGGGGTGGGCCAGGGCCCGAGGGACGAGGCTTTAATTTTTGGGTGGTTGGGGGTTTGCATGTCCCCTACTCCTCAGGCTGATTTCGGCCCTAGGGACCCCATCCCTCAGGGCCTGAATCATGTTTTGAAGTGGAGGGGGGAGCACACAGCCTCCTTCTCGAGCGACATGCAGCCACAGGGACCCAATCCCCTGGGCCCCACTGTACTTTTAAAGTTCTCCCTCCTCGATCCTCTAAAGGCCTCTGGGACCCCATCTCCTTGGGCCGCTAAACCTTTGAAAAGGGAGGGAAGCCGCATGTCCCCCCTCCCTGAGCTATTAATGGCCCGGGGACCCCATCCCCCAGGCCCGGCTCACTAGCTATGTCCCAGGGAGCGCACCTCCGCGATATAGCAGTTTCCCTGCCCACACCGGCATGTGCAGGGAAACCTGTGTTTGCTCCAGCTTGGTGGGAGCATTTCTAAAACTCCTGCCATACGGGAGCAAACACAATGTCTGCTCCCAGCTGGCGGGAACTTTGAAAATGCTCAAGCTGGCTGGGAGCAGACTTTTGATCTGTTTCCTTGCCTGCACTGATGCGGACAGGGAAACAGATCATAATTTTGCTCCCACCCAGAGGGAGCAGCACTAGTAGCTGCTCCCTCTGGGTAGGAGCAATGCTGGCTCCCACTGCATGCAGGAAGCCGACTAGGGCTTCTGGGGCCTTGAGGCTCCCTCTGTGGCCCCCGACCAGTATATGGTGGGTGCTCTGGGTGAGCACCAGGGCACCCACATTTAAGAAGAAATGCGGGTCCTGGGGAATGGTGTCACCGGGGCCACAAAAGGTTCAGGGAGGGGGGCTCACACCGACCCCTCCCCATTATTTAAAAAACACAGCCCTTAGGGAAAGGGACCTAAGGGCCTAACAAAGCTCCGGGAGGGGGCGGATGTTGCTACCCCCTTTAATTAAAAAAAAAAAGGCGCAGGGGATGGGGTCCCAGCGCCTAATGAGGCTTGGCCCCGTGCCCCCCTCCCCTTTAATTAGAAAAAAACAGCCCTGTGAGAGGGGGTCCCCAGGGCCTATCGAAGCTCCGGGGGGGGGCATGTGGCCCCCCTCCCCTTTAATGAAAAAATTGCCCACGAGATGGGGTTCCCCATGCTTAATAAGGCTCAGGATATTCACCTGTCCCCCGTAATAAAAAAACAACACCCCTGGGGATGGGTTCCCCAGGGCCTAATGAGTCCTACTGAGGGCTAGGTCCCCAAGGCCCAATGAGGCTCGGGGACGGGGACTATGCAGCCCCCCTCACCTTTAACATTTTATGGCCCTGGGGGATGGGTTCACAGGGCCTAATAGGTTTGGGGGGAGCCACATGGACCCACTCCCCTTTAAAAAAAAAGGCACTGGGGGACGGGTTCCCCAAGGCAAGGCCCTGGGCCAACCTCACACCATGCATGGCTGAAGGCCATGCACACCGTGGGGTTGGCTGCATGTGGGGGTTTGGCCACTGTGGCCAACCCCCCACCAAGAACGACTGAAGGCCCTGTGCGGTGTGGGGTTGGCTGCCTTAACTGGGGTTGGCCACAGGGCTTGGATGCTTCGGCCATGCGCCGCGGGCGGTTGGATTTACGTATGGTAATGTGGGTCCATGTGGGGGGAGCCACATGGACCCACTCCCCTTTAAAAAAAAAGGCACTGGGGGACGGGTTCCCCAAGGCAAGGCCCTGGGCCAACCTCACACCATGCATGGCTGAAGGCCATGCACACCGTGGGGTTGGCTGCATGTGGGGGTTTGGCCACTGTGGCCAACCCCCAACCAAGAACGACTGAAGGCCCTGTGCGGTGTGGGGTTGGCTGCCTTAACTGGGGTTGGCCACAGGGCTTGGATGCTTCGGCCATGCGCCGCGGGCGGTTGGATTTACGTATGGTAATTAAATATTACTTTACGTTAAAAAAAACCTTAGAAATTCACTGGAAAAAACCGAAGTAATATTATAGTTAGGTGAAATGTTCAGTAACAACGTAATGTTTTTAACTCTAAAAAACACTGAAATTCATCAGTCATAGTTATCTCAAGTATAACTGGTGTCCTAAGGTAACTATAACTCGCGCCCTCACCATGCACTGCTAATTACCCCATATATTGCATCTCTCATGACATCTTCTATGACCTCATTGATAATATCACTGCAACATTTGCAGTGAAATTACTGATGAGAAAACTGCATAGCGGGAGCGCGAGTTATAGTAACTTTAGGGCACGAGTTAGTTACTTGAGATAACTATAACTAGTAAATGTCAGTGGTTTTTAGAGTTTATAACGTTACATTGTTACTGAGCATTTCACCTAACTATAACGTTACACTAACCTTTGTTTTTTTCAGTGCATATATACATATATGTGTGTATGTATGTGTGTGTGTGTGTTTGTGTGTGTGTGTGCATATATTACCCAGTGACCATCTCCTCTGGGTAGTTGCAGTCAGGTCTGTGTTTCCATTGCAATTCTTTTTTTGGCGCTGTGTGAAGAATTTTTCAGGAAAAAAAAGTGCTCTTATTTGACTAGTTTTTTCATGGAAAGTTTCGGGGTCATCCATCAAGTGAGGGGCGAGAAAAAAGAGGGGTGTCCCAAAATGTAAAATCCCCAAGCATTTTCTATAGACTATTTTGTATAGCGCTAGCGCAAAAACGTCCGAACAGAATTACACAGAATTTGGCAGGTAGATATATCTTGATCCAGAATGCATGCATATTATGATTAGGGCTCCCGGTTTTATGGTATTTATATTTTTGTCATTTCCGTCTGTATTTATCCATATTTATTTTTTGCTAATTTTACCTGTCATTATCCATATTTGTTTTAGGTTTTGTGAAAAAATTAAGCTGAAATGTGTATATTTCTGCATTTATTTAACTGGTTAATGTACACTATTGCCTGAACGCCTGACAGATTTCATTGATATATATACACACTCAGATGATAAAATATGCACTTATAAGAAAACATGCACATTTTAGTATCACGGTTGTGCAAATCTACTGCAGTTTAAGGCTCTTTACTAAAATTCCTTTATTTTTGTAATCCCCTTGCCTGTCAATCCGCACAGCTTTTGGCTTGGCAGTCATGATTGACAGCATTCAGAATCACTCAAAAACAACCCAATTTCCGTTTTTATCCACATTTAAAAATAAATACAGACAGAAAAATAAATGTTTTTCTGTCTGTATTTATCTGTAAAAATCAGTAAAAACGGAAAACAGGGAGCCTTAATTATGATGTAAAATAATTCAGTAGTTTTTAAGAAATTGGTATTAAAATATATTTGCATATCTGTACAGTTGGGTTTGAAGGGCACTTGCAAGAGTCCCTTGAACCCATTTTAAAAAATAGAGTGTTCTGATTGGCCTAGGGGCTTTTATTCCTGTGGGCAAACCCCTTCCAAAGTGAGATTTTGTTTTTGAAATTACAAAAACGAATGAAACCCAAACCTTGAGAGTTGTTTACGATGGTTTGGGGTTCATTTTGAAGTTTTCACTGTCCCTTACTACCAGGTTTTAGCCCGCGGTGACCGACAGTGAAAACTGGCCATTTGAACACCCACTCTCAATGTGTGGCAGGCCATCAAATGACTAAACCTCCACCGACCCTTACTCCGTCTGGCCATCAGAGGAGTATGTGAGTGACGGAGAAAGGGTTGTCTCTGTCGCTGACATCCTTGAGTCCGTCCATTTGTGTCTCAGGAAGGCAGACCTTCAGTTTGGCAGAGAGGGTACTCTGTCGACCCAAAGGTTTTTTTTACATCTCCGAATTTCATGGGTGGGAAATTTTGCATTAATTTTGTCTGTAGAGACTGGTTCGCGTAGAAAATGTCTTATAGGAGACACTTTCTCCTGTAACCAGTTTTCTGCCAGCATTTCATACGACTCTTGAACACAAGGTATGCTCTTGTGTTCAAATTTCATGCAACATATGGAGAATTGAATTTCTCTAAATTTGGTGAAATTTTGAATCATTTTTCATTGAAATAAATGTGCGTTTGCAAACATCTAGCTGATACTATGTGAAAGTTAGTGAATTGTTCTGTGCATGTGCCAGGTATATCATACTATGTTTTAATTTTAATCTTGCATGTTTAGCTCACATGGGTCATGTGTATTTTGTCACAGCATTACTTGCCGTTGCATCCTGTAAGAATTAATGTCTTATGTGTTGCTGTGTGCTAAGTTCCTTCTGTGTCCAGGTTTTTCAATGTGCATTTTTGCCTTGTAAAGCTTTATAGGTTCAATAATGTTGTAGAGTAGGAGCAAGTTGCAATTCAGTTGCCTAGCTGTGTTTTAATTCACTGCTATGCCCAGGTGCTTTAATCAGTAGCGGCCCGTGGAGGGAGTTCCGTGGGGCGGTGAGGTGGGGCGGGGGAGGGTCAGGGTGGGGGGTAGTAAACACCGGAATATGGATGAACGGAGGTAAGTAAACAATTAAATAAATAAAACGAATTTCGTTGCGTGCGCTGCATCGCAAAATGCATCGCAAAATGCGATGCAGCGCGCGCAACGAAATTCGTTTTATTTATTTAATTGTTTACTTACCTCCGTTCATCCATATTCCGGTGTTTACTACCCCCCACCCTGCCCCTCCCCCGCCCCGCCTCACCGCCCCACGGAACTCCCTCCATGGGCCGCTACTGGCTTTAATATATCCATCCCTGATTTAATGTGCTTTGCTTCTACATGCACATTCAGTCTAGTCTATCCCTGTCGATAGGCCCAGCTTCATTTATTGTTACGCCGGTGTAATCTTGCGTAATTTACCACTTTTCGCATTATGCATGATACACAAAATTCCTGAAATTATGCAGTTACACATGGTCACACATTTAAAGATCGTTCAAGCAAAAATCAGCATGGGAACTACACAAATGACCAGAAAGCAAGAGGCTGTTCTTTATGGCACTTGGTAATTTTGTACTATTTTAAAATGCATCCTCACTCCAAAAAGGACATGAGGACACATGTGACACTAAAATATAGTGTTAGATTACAGATTTCTATTTTATGTAGTTGTTCTGAAATTTTGTGTAATTACACAGAAATAATGACACAAATTTTGCACACTCTGCTACATAGTTTGACAATTTTTTACATTAACCTAATGCTTCAGATTACAATGTAACAAATCCACCAGCTCACAAGCTTCAGACCAGGGACGATATTGTGCTAAGGGCGCACTTTTCCTGTTTGGGTCATAAAGCACCTTCAAACAGGTGCTCCAGGCGCACACAGGGAAAGTGCACCCTATTATGGTGAATGCGCTGCCCTCGCGGCAGCTGCCGACCCGTTCTGCCCTGTGGTCAGCACATTCAAGTGAACTGCGGAGTGCTGCTTCAAAGCTGCTCCCTGTTTCACAGCGCAGGTAGCAACCCGCCTGCACTTTCAAGAGGAATGATAGATCCCCTTGCAGATGGGTGCAGTGAGTGACTGAAGCCGCCTGCAAGGGGATGTCTGTGGTGTCCTTGAGACCCTATTTCATCCCTTGAGAGGGCTGCCGTCAGGGGGTGCACTGACAGTGTGCCACCTTTTTGTGGCGCACTGTCAATGCACCTCCTGAGGGCATGTTTGCCTATGTGTCCATGTCTGTAATACAGCGCAGGTACAGAAGCAAAGTGATTCCCACATTTGCAATGGTGCTATGCACTTTCAAGACTTAAGTAAAGTGGCAGAGAGTGCCTGACAGTGCATTAAAAGAGGCATAAGGTGAAATAAAGGCTACGCTGCCTTGGTATTCGGCACCTCCAACATACAACAGCACCTGCCGCGGGCGTGGCGTCTGAGAAGATTTTGAACCGTGGCACTTATTCAAATTAAGCACTACTTGCCACTCCCTGAAGTTGATGCGCTTCAACACTCCAGTTCGAGGATCATACCACATCCTGGGAATGCCACACAACTCTGCATGTTGTAATGCTACAAAATAATAATTTGAGTTGTAACAGTGACACTGTGGCAAGTTCCGACTCAGACGTGTCTGTATATCTTTTTCATGAGCGTACAAAGCAATCCAAACATAGTACTGCGACAAAAGGATAGCACAGGCCACCGACTCATGGGACAGTCGCGATCTAGTGAGCTTGATAATCAAGCTGTCACTAAGAAATGAACTGTGTGTGAATCTTTTTATGCAAATATGTGGGGGACCTGATTTTCACCTGAGGTTCATATGTGGCTGCATTGCTAGGGTGAGGGTGGGGGGACGTTTTGTTCTGCCGAGAATGGCAACATGTTTGCATTAGTCCTACCCCTCTTTATCTTTGGGGAGAATGAGGTAGTGATCCAGTTATGTGATGAGGTATCCACCTTGCTCATTTTCTTAAAATCAGTTTTTCGCCAAAATGACAGGAATATTTTGTGAGAAGTTGGCCTGGCATATGCTGTCCACTAATTATAGTGGGCACCTTGCACCAGTCCAAATCGACTCTTATGGTAGGTAGGTTAAAGACAACCTTATTGAAAGCTATCCTAGTGGTAGCTGTGGAGAGCAGCCTTCAGGCTAAGTCTTGAAGGAATGTAAAGCAGCTTGTTTTACCAGTCTATAATCTCTTGAGTGACCAAATGAAAGAGCACCACACCAGGTATATATTCAAAATATATGTATTTATTACTAAACACACCCCTCTAGTCTCTTTATGAGGCTAGAGTTCGAAATACATAGGTTATAAGATCTTAAGTCACAGTAATAGCACAAATACACGTTTGGGCCCTAGGGGCGTACCAAACCATATACCAATAAAGTGGTATGCGAACCACGACTGAACTAGACACTAGGCCTAGAGCCTCTAGAAGTGCTTGGACCACAAGGAACCACCCAAGGTAGTGACACAGGGGACCCACGGGAGACGCGTGCAGTGTAAATACACAACCGCGATACGCCGTTAACTTCTATGGAGAAAGTCGGGATCGGGAAAATAGAGGAAAGGGACACTTAGAAGAGGACTAGGACAAAACCCTTTGAGATCTAGGACTTTGAAGAGTCTCTACCCACGGGAGCACCGGAGTACTCGTGTTACCTCACCCAGGGAAGCCGGGTGCATAGGTGCCTTTCGGGGTCGGGTTTCGTCGTCGGTTCTTATGGCGATCTGCTGCAAAGTGCTGCTGGCGACCAGGAGAAAAGTGTCCGGGTGGATCCAAGAGTGGATCGGAGTTCTGAAGAACCTGAAAGCAGAGGGGACAGAGTCTGGGTCACTAGCCAGTGACCAGGGAGGCGATGGACAGATGCCCACCGATGTCGAGTGCTTCAGATTCGATGACGGTCGTCTTGACTCTTCAGCCACGAGGTCCTGGAGGCGTTGTCGGTGACCAGGAGCAGGATTCGGGCTGTTGCTCGATGTCTGTCGAGTGCAGAGGTGTCGGCGACCAGATTGGACCCAACAAGCCTTGGCAACGGCAAGTCTCGAGTAAGATGTAGATCGTCGATGATGCAGACCAGCAAGGTCTGGGGAACTCACCCAGCGAGGGTAAGTGAGGGCAGGCCTGGAGCAACCAGACTGCCAAGTAAAGAAAAGATTGGCCTTCGTTAAGGGCTACTAGCCAACGGGCTAGCGACCGCGAAGCAGCCTCGTGACGCCGCACGTGGAGCTGGCTTACAGGACACTCGTGGAGTGGGGGCCAGTGATCTTCGGTGCAGGTGGTGCTGGAGGCTAGGGCTACTCGGAGCCCAAAGCACGACTTCTTGGGAGACCCAGAAGATGGTGCACTTGCAAATGTGCTCAGTGTCCAGGGGTCACGGTCTCACGTCACCCACGATAGCCACGGGCCTCAGCTTTGCTGGGGACTCAGGGTAGCCTCGGGGAAGTCTGAAAATCCACCTCTGGTGATGCGATGACTTCGGCGTCCGACGGGAGCTTCAGTGATGCGAACCAGACAGATGCTTCTTTGGTGCCTGCCAAGCAGGGGAGTCACTCCTTGACCCCAAGGGAGATTCTTCAGTCCTCTAGTCGTGAGTAGAGCGTCGAAGGTCCAGGATTCTGTTTCAGAGTTTCGTCCAGGTATAATCTAAAGTCCTAGGGACTGGGTTCCTACCTTTATTCTAAAAATAGGGGATGGACTACTCTGTGGCCCCACCTATGGGTGGGTCAGGGCAGAGGGGTGGCTACACCCCTTTCCCTTTGTCCAGTTCGCGCCAAAGCAGGGGCTGCAAGCCCCTGATCCGGTTTGAACTGGGGTATGCACAGGGACACCAAATGTGCCCCCAGTGCAGGACTTCAAAGCACCCGAAAGTGCTCCCGCCCAGCCCCAATACACATTGTCCTGTCTGGGGAGGTGGTCACACCTCCCTGGGACAGGAAACCTGTTGTCCAGGCCTCCCCTGCCGGAGTTTCGTCCAGCAGCAGGAGGCCAGACTCGTGTCTGTGGCAGCAGCATCCATTTTGTGATGCCAGGCTCTGGAAAGAAGTTACCGGACTCGTCAGAGTTAACATGCCTTTCCCTCTAGAAGGGTGGAATGCTACCCCCGCCGCCAGGATTGGCGGGGGGTAGTATTCCAAGATGTTTGACACCAAACACGACATGTTTAGGTGCAGCCATTCCATAGTTAGCATTTTACCGCGAGGATATAATGCGTTTAAGAGTATATGGTCAGGCTGCACTACAAACAGCATCAGAGATGGTCTCCGAACGCTGCAGAGGGGCCCTGCTCATGCAGGGGCACCCTCTCACATAGGAACCATGCACTCTGCCTTTAGGATTGATAAGGCCTGCCTTAGGAGTGACTTATAGGTTTATATGTGTGTATGCATTTAGTGATATAGGTAACCTATACCACAGCAAGGGGTGCATGCACCACCTTACCCAGGCTGCAGTAGCAGACCTGTGGTGCCAGTTTGGATGGCCTACCAGGGGTGGCATAATACATGCTGCAGCCCCTGGCAGGCCTCTGAGGTACCTATGCCCTTGGTACATAGTATACCATATACTAGGGACTTACAAGGGCACTCCAGATCCCAATCAGTGATGTGCCTAAGGCACATGGAGACCCTTTTAAAGAGGAAACAGCTAGGCTGGGGTTCTGAATAGCAGGGCCCCAGCCAGACTAATGTCGAAAACCAGTGAAGTATCAGCAAAAAGTGGGGGTACCCCTGTGAAGCAGATCCTACTCTCCTACACAACCCCCCCAAACGTAGGGACATTAAACTAACCTTGCCCAGTTAAGTCTTCATGTTCTAAGTGGAAATACCTAGAGAGTCCATCTGCATTCGCATGGTTACTCCCAGGCCTATGTTCCACTGTAAAGTCCATCCCCTGTAGGGAAATGGACCACCTAAGCAGTTTGGGGTTTTCACCCTTCATTTGTTTTAGCCATAAGAGGGGCTTATGGTCTGTCTGAACCAGGAAGTGCGTACCAAACAAGTATGGCCTCAACTTCTTCAGAGCCCAGACCACAGCAAAGGCCTCCCTCTCTATGGCTGACCAACGTTTCTCTCTAGGGGTCAGCCTTCTGCTAATAAAAGCTACTGGCTGATCCTGACCTTCTTCATTCAATTGTGACAGTACAGCCCCTACCCCCAATTCAGATGCATCAGTTTGAACAATGAACTTCTTGGAGTAATCAGGACTCTGCAGAATTGGAGCAGTGCACATGGCCTGCTTGAGGTCATCAAATGCCTTTTGACAGCTAACTGTCCACTGAACCTTTTTGGGCATTTTCTTAGAAGTTAAGTCATTCAAGGGTGTCACTATTGATCCATACCCCTTGACAAATCTCCTATAGTACCCAGTCAGGCCTAAGAAGGCTCTCACCTGAGTCTGGGTAGTGGGAGCAGTCCAGTCCATGATGGTCTGGATCTTGCTCTGCAAAGGTTGAACCTGGCCTCCACCCACAAGGTGGCCCAGGTACACAACCTGACTCTGCCCTATCTGGCACTTAGTGGCCTTGATAGTCAGGCCTGCCTTTTGCAGGGCCTGTAAAACATCCCTGAGGTGGACCAGGTGATCCTCCCAGGTGGAGCTAAAGACAGCAATATCATCTAGATAAGCTGCACTATAGGCTTCCAGTCCTGTGAGAACTGTGTTCACCAACCTCTGGAAAGTGGCAGGTGCATTTTTCAGACCAAAGGGCATCACCACAAATTGATAATGCCCACTAGGGGTTGAAAATGCTGTTTTGGGCTTTGCAGCATCAGCTAGTCTGATCTGCCAGTAGCCAGCTGTTAGGTCAAATGTGCTGAGATATTTGGCAGAGGCCAAAGTATCTATGAGCTCATCTGCCCTGGGTATTGGATGGGCATCAGTCCTAGTGACTGCATTGAGGCCTCTGTAGTCTACACAAAACCTCATCTCTCTTTTCCCACCACTGGTGTGAGGTTTAGGTACTAGGACTACTGGACTAGCCCAAGGGCTATCTGAGGGCTCAATCACTCCCAATTCCAACATCTTCTGGACTTCAGTCCTGATACAGTCCCTGACATGGTCAGGTTGCCTATAAATCTTGTTTTTAATAGGCAGACTGTCCCCAGTGTCCACTTCATGAGTGCACCAGGTGGTCTGACTGGGTGTCAGTGAAAACATATGCCTAAACTGATTGAGGACTTGCCTGCAATCAGTTTGTTGCTGGGTAGTGAGGCTGCCTGCCAAGGCTACACCATCAACTGACCCATCGTCAGGGTTCTGTGAGAGCAGGTCAGGGAGTGGGTCACTCTCTTCCTCCTGCCCTTCATCAGTAGCCATGAGCAAGCCCATGTCTGCCCTGTCCACATATGGCTTAAGTCTGTTGACATGGAGAACCCTTTGGGGACTCCTGGGTGTTCCTAGGTCCACTAAGTAAGTGACCTCACCCTTCTGTTCAACAATAGTGTGGGGTCCACTCCATTTGTCTTGGAGAGCTGCTGGGGCCACTGGCTCCAACACCCACACCTTCTGTCCAGGCTGGTAAACAGTCAGAACAGCCTTTTGGTCATGCCAGGCCTTCTGCAGTTCCTGGCTAGCCTCAAGGTTTTTGGTTGCCTTTTTCATGTACTCAGCCATCCTGGAGCGGAGACCAAGTACATAGTCCACTATATCTTGCTTTGGGGGCTTGAGAGGTAACTCCCATCCTTCCTTCACCAAGCACAGTGGACCCCTCACAGGGTGGCCAAACAGAAGTTCAAAAGGGCTGTAACCAACCCCCTTCTGAGGCACCTCCCTATATGCGAATAAAAGGCAGGGCAAGAGTATGTCCCATCTACGCCTAAGCTTTTCTGGGAGCCCTTTAATCATGCCCTTCAAGGTTTTGTTGAATCTCTCAACTAAACCATTGCATTGTGGGTGATAGGGTGTGGTGAACTTATAAGTAACTCCACACTCCTTCCACATTGCTTTTAAGTAACCAGACATGAAGTTTGCACCCCTGTCTGATACTACCTCCTTAGGAAAGCCCACTCTTGAGAAGATTCCCAGGAGGGCCCTTGCCACCACAGGTGCTGTAGTGGTCCTGAGGGGAATAGCTTCTGGGTACCTGGTGGCATGATCCACTACCACCAGGATAAACCTGTGCCCAGAGGCTGTTTGGGGATCCATGGGACCAACAATGTCAATCCCTACCCTCTCAAAGGGCACCCCCACCACAGGTAGTGGTATCAGGGGGGCCTTTGTAGTGCCACCTGCTTTGCCACTGGCTTGGCAGGTTACACAGGAGCGACAAAACTCCTTACTGTCTTCAGACATGTGGGGCCAGTGAAAGTGAGGGACAATTCTGTCCCAAGTCTTGTTCTGGCCCAGGTGTCCTGCTAAGGGAATATCATGGGCTAGGGTCAATAGGAAGCCCCTGAACTTCAAAGGTATTACCAACCTCCTGGTAGCACCAGGCTTGGGGTCTCTACTCTCTGAGTACAGGAGTCCATCATCCCAATACACTGTATGGGGACCACTAGCTTTCCCAGCAGCCTCAGCAGCAGCTTGCTGTCTGAGGGGTTCAAGGAGGGGCAGCTCTGCTGCTCCTGGCTCAGATCTGCCCTAGAAGGTCCCCCTGTCCCCAAGAACTCAACCTGTTCAGGTTCAAGTTCCTCTGGGACAGTTCCTTCTTCAGGGCTGAGATCATCCCCCTCAAGGGACTGATCTTCCTCCTGAGCCAAGGGGAAGGCTCTGCCTTAACCCTACTACTCCTCCTCTTGGAAGGCACTTGGTCCATTCTTCCAGAATCCAAGGCCTGTTCAGTTTTAGACAGTTTAGCTTGTGACCTGGTCACAGCAAACACATCTGCAGGGATCCCCAGCATTTCTGCATGGGTCCTGAGCTCCACTTCTGCCCAAGCAGAAGTCTCTAAGTCATTGCCAAGCAAGCATTCGACTGGTAGGTTTGCACTTACCACAACCTTCTTAAGGCCAGTTACCCCTCCCCAGGAGAAGTTAACAACTGCCAGAGTATGGTCTGTTCTGACATTGCTAGCATTGGTCACTTGGTACATTTCACCAAGTATAACTTTCCCAGGTAGCACAAGGTCTTGGGTCACCATTGTGACACTTGCCCCTGTGTCCCTAAATGCCAAAGCCTCTCGTCCATTGATTAAAGGCTGTTGTCTGTACTTGCCCAGATTACTGGGACTCACAGTGGAGGTCACATCCATGCCTCCATCACAGACTAACACAGCCTGAGTCAGTTCCCTGACTAAGTCAGAGCCCAACTCAGTTCCCAGGGTGAACCCTACTAAACCCTTTGCTGGAGCACCTCCACCAACTGTACTAGGGGGAACAGGTGCCTTAGGGGCATTGGTGGGTGCTGGACTGGAGTCTTTGGACTTGGTGCAATCACTGGTCCAGTGGGTCTTTTGCTTACAGACCTTGCACCATGGTTTTCTTTGGCCTTTACCCTTGGTAGACTGGGAATCCCCACCAGAAGAAGATTTTTGGGGGCCTGATGAAGACTTTTGATCTTTACCCTTCTCCCCACCCTTGTCAGAGTTCTTAGCATCTTGCTTCTTGGTTTCCCCACCTTGGTTCTGTACCTTCTGCTTCACCCTGGTTCTGACCCATTTGTCTGCCTTCTTTCCCAATTCTTGGGGAGAGGTCAGATCAGAGTCAACCAGGTACTGATGCAACAGCTGGTTTTGACAGTTATTAAGAATCTGCTCCCTCATTATCAGATTATACAATCCTGAGAAGTCACACACCTTACTGCCCATCAACCAGCCTTCCAGAGCCTTGGCAGAACAATCCACATAGTCTACCCAGTCTTGAGTCTGTGCTTTTTGGGTGTCTCTGAACTTCAACCTGTACTGTTCAGTGGTTAGGCCAAACCCATCAATAAGAGCACTCTTCAAGACCTTGTAATTGTCAGCATCCTCCTCTTTAACAGTGAGGAGCTTGTCTCTACCTTTGTCAGCAAAGGAGAGCCACAAGATTGCTGCCCACTGCTCCTGAGGGACCTTCTGTACTTTACAGGCCCTCTCTAAAGCAGTTATCCATTTGTGGATATCATCCCCACTCTGGTAGGGAGGGACAATCTTGCTCAGGTTCCTATGGTCATAGGACCTTTCCCTATCTCTAGGGACATGGCTGCCACCATGGGACTCTAGTCCCAACTTTCTTCTCTCTTTAAGGAGATCTAGGGATTCTCTATCTAAAGCCAATTGCTTCTTCCTGATCTCCAGTTGAGTTTCCTCATACTGGACCAGTCTCTTTCTTCTCTCATGAGAGGATTCCCTCCTGTGAGAAGAAACAGAGCTCCCTATTGAGGTGCCAGAGTGGTTAGACTCCTGAGAAGGAGACCTAGACTTTCTGAGCACACTCATAATCCTTCCTGGGGGGACAAAGGTGTGGTTCTCTAGATCCTCATCTTCATCTTCCCCAGAAGGGATTGGGTTTTCCAGGTCAGGGTCATTGTCACCCTCCTGGTCAGTTTCAGAGGGGGGCTGGGGGTAGTAGTACCCCTGGCCCCTTCCTCATCTGCTGGCCCACCCTCTGCTCCTACCCCTTCAGTCTCTGAGGACTTACTAAGATCATAAGCCACCAACAACTCCTGGAGGTGTTGGGTGGTGGGACTTTGGCCTGTCCTTAATTTCCTCACGTTACACAAAGCTCTCAGTTCCAAGAATGGGAGTGTGTCATACTTGGAGGGGAAGCTCAATGGCTTCCTGCAGGGCATCTTTGGATCCTGCTTTTAAAGACATTACTAGTGTGGTGTGGTGTATGCACTACCTACTCTAGTGTGGCCTACTAAACTCTCTTGAGTTGTAGAAAGGGTTGTGCTATCCCTTAACACACAACTCTAAGTTCAGTAGAACTTACTGATATTCTAAGCTTAAATTATATGTACCTTAGGTACCTTTAGTGGTTTTCAGTTGATCAATTCAATTGAGATTATCTGGTAAAACAATAGCAAGCTGGAATCCCACACGCTGCACACCAATGTGAGAAGTTGGCCTGGCATATGCTGTCCACTAATTATAGTGGGCACCTTGCACCAGTCCAAATCGACTCTTATGGTAGGTAGGTTAAAGACAACCTTATTGAAAGCTATCCTAGTGGTAGCTGTGGAGAGCAGCCTTCAGGCTAAGTCTTGAAGGAATGTAAAGCAGCTTGTTTTACCAGTCTATAATCTCTTGAGTGACCAAATGAAAGAGCACCACACCAGGTATATATTCAAAATATATGTATTTATTACTAAACACACCCCTCTAGTCTCTTTATGAGGCTAGAGTTCGAAATACATAGGTTATAAGATCTTAAATCACAGTAATAGCACAAATACACGTTTGGGCCCTAGGGGCGTACCAAACCATATACCAATAAAGTGGTATGCGAACCACGACTGAACTAGACACTAGGCCTAGAGCCTCTAGAAGTGCTTGGACCACAAGGAACCACCCAAGGTAGTGACACAGGGGACCCACGGGAGACGCGTGCAGTGTAAATACACAACCGCGATACGCCGTTAACTTCTATGGAGAAAGTCGGGATCGGGAAAATAGAGGAAAGGGACACTTAGAAGAGGACTAGGACAAAACCCTTTGAGATCTAGGACTTTGAAGAGTCTCTACCCACGGGAGCACCGGAGTACTCGTGTTACCTCACCCAGGGAAGCCGGGTGCATAGGTGCCTTTCGGGGTCGGGTTTCGTCGTCGGTTCTTATGGCGATCTGCTGCAAAGTGCTGCTGGCGACCAGGAGAAAAGTGTCCGGGTGGATCCAAGAGTGGATCGGAGTTCTGAAGAACCTGAAAGCAGAGGGGACAGAGTCTGGGTCACTAGCCAGTGACCAGGGAGGCGATGGACAGATGCCCACCGATGTCGAGTGCTTCAGATTCGATGACGGTCGTCTTGACTCTTCAGCCACGAGGTCCGGGAGGCGTTGTCGGCGACCAGGAGCAGGATTCGGGCTGTTGCTCGATGTCTGTCGAGTGCAGAGGTGTCGGCGACCAGATTGGACCCAACAAGCCTTGGCAACGGCAAGTCTCGAGTAAGATGTAGATCGTCGATGATGCAGACCAGCAAGGTCTGGGGAACTCACCCAGCGAGGGTAAGTGAGGGCAGGCCTGGAGCAACCAGACTGCCAAGTAAAGAAAAGATTGGCCTTCGTTAAGGGCTACTAGCCAACGGGCTAGCGACCGCGAAGGAGCCTCGTGACGCCGCACGTGGAGCTGGCTTACAGGACACTCGTGGAGTGGGGGCCAGTGATCTTCGGTGCAGGTGGTGCTGGAGGCTAGGGCTACTCGGAGCCCAAAGCACGACATCTTGGGAGACCCAGAAGATGGTGCACTTGCAAATGTGCTCGGTGTCCAGGGGTCACGGTCTCACGTCACCCACGATAGCCACGGGCCTCAGCTTTGCTGGGGACTCAGGGTAGCCTCGGGGAAGTCTGAGAATCCACCTCTGGTGATGCGATGACTTCGGCGTCCGACGGGAGCTTCAGTGATGCGAACCGGACAGATGCTTCTTTGGTGCCTGCCAAGCAGGGGAGTCACTCCTTGACCCCAAGGGAGATTCTTCAGTCCTCTAGTCGTGAGTAGAGCGTCGAAGGTCCAGGATTCTGTTTCAGAGTTTCGTCCAGGTATAATCTAAAGTCCTAGGGACTGGGTTCCTACCTTTATTCTAAAAATAGGGGATGGACTACTCTGTGGCCCCACCTATGGGTGGGTCAGGGCAGAGGGGTGGCTACACCCCTTTCCCTTTGTCCAGTTCGCGCCAAAGCAGGGGCTGCAAGCCCCTGATCCGGTTTGAACTGGGGTATGCACAGGGACACCAAATGTGCCCCCAGTGCAGGACTTCAAAGCACCCGAAAGTGCTCCCGCCCAGCCCCAATACACATTGTCCTGTCTGGGGAGGTGGTCACACCTCCCTGGGACAGGAAACCTATTGTCCAGGCCTCCCCTGCCGGAGTTTCGTCCAGCAGCAGGAGGCCAGACTCGTGTCTGTGGCAGCAGCATCCATTTTGTGATGCCAGGCTCTGGAAAGAAGTTACCGGACTCGTCAGAGTTAACATGCCTTTCCCTCTAGAAGGGTGGAATGCTACCCCCGCCGCCAGGATTGGCGGGGGGTAGTATTCCAAGATGTTTGACACCAAACACGACATGTTTAGGTGCAGCCATTCCATAGTTAGCATTTTACCGCGAGGATATAATGCGTTTAAGAGTATATGGTCAGGCTGCACTACAAACAGCATCAGAGATGGTCTCCGAACGCTGCAGAGGGGCCCTGCTCATGCAGGGGCACCCTCTCACATAGGAACCATGCACTCTGCCTTTAGGATTGATAAGGCCTGCCTTAGGAGTGACTTATAGGTTTATATGTGTGTATGCATTTAGTGATATAGGTAACCTATACCACAGCAAGGGGTGCATGCACCACCTTACCCAGGCTGCAGTAGCAGACCTGTGGTGCCAGTTTGGATGGCCTACCAGGGGTGGCATAATACATGCTGCAGCCCCTGGCAGGCCTCTGAGGTACCTATGCCCTTGGTACATAGTATACCATATACTAGGGACTTACAAGGGCACTCCAGATCCCAATCAGTGATGTGCCTAAGGCACATGGAGACCCTTTTAAAGAGGAAACAGCTAGGCTGGGGTTCTGAATAGCAGGGCCCCAGCCAGACTAATGTCGAAAACCAGTGAAGTATCAGCAAAAAGTGGGGGTACCCCTGTGAAGCAGATCCTACTCTCCTACACATTTATTTCTCTCCTTTTCACAGCTTTAATTAAGAAGACTCGAAAAGTGAAAAATTAACTTAATTTGCTTTTGGGTAATTGCGCAAACTTCCCAGCAGCCCCAGGGACGAACTCCCATCCAATCCCCGTGCTGCAGAGCAGTGCAGGGATTGGTCTGAGCAGGCAGAAAACATGCACTGCTCAGACCAGGGAGTCTGTGGAGGTTTCTCCAGCCCGGCTGCTCAATGCAGCTGGACTGGAGAAAACCTAAGTGCGCATGTGTGTTTTGGTCGGCCTGAGACGGCCGGCCAAACACACATGAGCATTTAGGGAGTGGAGGGCACTAGCACTCCTCCTCCCCCCACCCATGCCTAGCCCCCCCCCCCCACAGCGCTGGCTAAGAGCTGGCAAATGTGAAATAAAATGATGCAAGAACATCGTTTTATTTTACATTTGCTGGCTCTGAGCCAGGCAGTGGGCCGGCGCTCCTCCGCCATTGCGGAGGAGCCGCCACTGCATGTGCTTGCGCATGCTTTCTCAGGCTCGACCCTAAAAAGGACAAAAAATACAAGTGCGGCAAACAACAGCCACTTACGTTCTGATTGTTAGCATTGTTCCCATGCTTCTGCACTAAAATTACATCTCATGGTGTAATTTCTGAAATTTTGTTTAACAAGTGTAACATGAAATTCGCTAATTTACGTAAGATTATGCAGATTTTAATGGAAATTTTGCCTGGCCTAGTTAAGACCCTCACAATGATGGTATTTCAGTAGTGCACTACCAAAGAATTACATTCAAATAGAAATAATGAGCCCAGGTAAATGTCTGCATTTTAAGGCCATGTCAGCAGATTTTCAGGTTTGGTAGATAGCTAGCAGAGCTCATGACAACAACACATACAATATATAGAGAGGTACTTTGGCCATTGCCCTTCAGGCATTGCCTTGGTGGGTTGTGCGTTATGTGGTGGTATCAGCCCGTCCATTTTCTAGATGTTTACATACATTTTGCATTAGAGAGGGGTCAAAAGGTAGGTTGCATCCATGAAGTAAGCACACACACTTATATTAGATATTGGGGAGTTTACATTTCCTTTTTACTTAATTGTTCCCTGTTCCATTAAAGTATTTGAGGAGTGTGGTGCTGGCAGCATCAGCATGGAGCCCATGTGAGAAATGTTACTTGGGTCACATAGAGCTTTGATACTGGACTCACATTTCTGTTCACAAGATGCCCTTTATGGTATCTTCCCAGTCCCAACAAGGTGTCTTTCTTACTTCAGTTGAAGACACTGTTCCACTACCCTCGGATATCATCGCTGAGCAGTACAGGAGTTGGTGCTCCATGCTTCTCATTGACACCTCTTCCCTCCTGCCTAGTGCCTCAGCACCCACCGCTCTCCTGGTCAGAGCTTGGGACTGAGAAGTGGGGAGATTATGCTGGGCCTAGGGTTACTGCAGTGTCTGGTCACATTTGCCACACATCCCGAAGGCCCTGCTTCTTCTATGAGGAAAGGCCCATCCTCATGTGGGAGGTGCAGGCTGACTTCCACTGGTTGTATGAAACACACAGCCGACGGGTGATGGGGAGCGAGTATCCAGGCAAAGTATGACACTTGCAGGCAGAATTATCCTGGAAACACTAGGCAGAAGGACCTAGTGACACCAGAATAATGCTGCAGAATGAGCATGGCACTTTAGCCTCTGGGAGTTTGGAAAATGGAGCAATTGTTTATTGGACCTGGGATTCCAGATGAAATCTGAATGTCTGAAGGTTTGGCCGTATGGAAGTATCAGGCTAAGTGGAAACAGCAAGCATCCAGGGGCAGTAACACTAGCCAGCCTGTAGTGGTGACGACTTTGGAGTCCACCGCTTTTCTGGAGTCTCGAATGGCTGTAAGGATGGCTGTCAAATCTTTGGGGTTCTGACCCAGGACAAGAGATGGAGGCCCCCCCGTAGCTTCCCTGTTATCCGATACAGTGGTGGTGTATTGGTCCATATTGATCTGGGTTGGCTTTGGTGTCGGTGGCTTATCGTGCCCCATTTCCTGTCGAAAGGTGGTGGCTTTCGTGTGGAGGAAAGACGCAGTGAGGCCAGCCGACTTGCTTTGAGGTAGCATGAGCAGCCGGCACCACCAAATGAAGATCAACCATGAGAAGGAGTCACGGCTGTCTACACCCAGATCAAGGAGGCACGTGAGAAAGGCCACCAGCGGAGTCCTGTGATCACCGACCAGCTTGCCCCAGGGCAGCACGAGCAGTCGGGAGTAACCGTCTGGGATCTTCTTGGTCAGGGAAACCCCTCAGCTCACGCAGGGGAATGAACTTCGACAAGGCACGTTCAAATGCAAAGCAATAGAGCATCCATTACACCGGCGGCCCCATCAGTGCCCCAGAGGTAGAGCGGCCATCCGATCTGAGGCATTGTAGAGAGTGCACAGTTGGAGCCCCGTGGGGGCCCTTTCAGAGTAGGGCTAGCATTGTAATTGAAGTCACTATTATCCTCAGCGTTCTGGATACGCCCCCAGGGGCCCGCTTAACCAAGCAGCAGAGAAGCACCAAGTCAATCTAACACAGTCAGCGTCGCCATAGGTTGCATCTAACTAGGGTGTATCCAACACTGGCGTAGGTACACAGAATTTATGGTGCTGCCAGGTGTGCCTCAAGTTCCACAGCTTTGAGTCATGTGGCCCCTTTACAATTCTGCACCTGGTACAGCTCTGCATGGCTGGAGCACCAGTGACACAGAGGTCAAAATCCTGGTGTCTTTACACTGTGTTACAGCCCATGACCTGAGGCCCCCTTTGGAGGACCAGCAGGTAATTCGAGTATGGCCCTATCTATGTTCTATAGGACATCAGAGCTTGCTCCCTCAATTGCAGGCCCCTTCTAGCATGGGCAGGTCATTTTCAGGACTCTCTATGCCCCCCCCCGCACATGCTCGCATTTGGCTGCCTAAGGCCACACACCGCAATCCCCAGAGGTGGTGTGCAGGCCTCACCGGCTCAGTATAGGTGCGCTCACCACCGCCGGCAGGTAAAGGCCTGATGATTCCTCTGCGGCCTGACAGTCGCCCATTAGAACTTGACCATGGGGCTCCCAGGGGGTATAAGCAATGCCTTCCTTCCCCCTTCAGTTGGGGAACCGCAGTGCAGATCAGATCATGGCCGCCGCCTCAGCGTACATTGCCTCACCTCTGCCCGATGGGCTTCAGTCAGGCACGCAACGCCCATTGGGCTCAAAGGGCTTCAGCCCCCCCCCCCGTCGTGTGTGGCAGCCCGGGCTGAGACAGCTTCCCGGGCACACACACACACAGCCGCACCGGAGTACTTCCCAGGCCTTTAAAAGACCATTTGCTTGTAAATGAGGCTCTGTTGTTTTTCACCCCTTTTTAGAGCCCCTGCATCCCCCACTCAGCCTATTGCTGGAAGAGTCAGCCCCCCCCAAAAAAATTTGTTAGCCCCCCCCGAAATTTGGCTCTAGTTGGCCTCTGGCTTCAGTTGAATAGGGGAAAGGCCCCAGCTCACAGCCGCATCTGGCACCACAAGCCCCAGGACGAGGTGGTGACTGGCTCCCACCCCATACGAGGCAGCACTCAGGGCCTCCCACAGGCTGCCGCCGAGGATGTCACGCCCGTCATTTTACCGAGGGTAATCGCCTGCATTGGTCCGACAACGAGGCTCCCCACAGCTCCGATGTCCTCAAAGCAGGGGTGAAGGGGGCTCCCAGGGCCCCGATGGTAATATCCATTGGGGTTGGGGGCAAGTGCGTTGGCTGTCAGGCAGGATGCAGGCCGAAACAGAGCCAAGCGACAGGAGCTTTTCTAAGGCTCGACCGCCATCTTGGCCTCCGTGGCCACACCCCCGCCTGGTCACGCATTTAAAGACCGTTAATGCAAAAATGAGCATGGGAACAACACAAATGACCAGAAAGCAAGAGGCTGTTCTTTATGGCATTTAATAATTTTGCACTATTTTTTTACCACAAAATGCACCCTCACGTCCAAAATGGATACGAGGACACATTTGATTCTAAAAGATAGTGGTAAATTACAGATTTCCATTTTATGTAGTTTTTCTGAAATTTTGCATACTTACGCAAAAGAAAATTACATACATTTTGCATACTCTGCTACGTAGTTACACAATTATTTACACTAAGCAAATGCTTCAGATTACAATGTAAAAAAAACACTGACTTGCAAACTTCAGACCTTGGCCTGTATTATGCTAAGGGTGCACTTTCCCTGTTTGCGCCACGTAGCACCTTCGAACAGGTGCTCCGGGTGCAAACAGGCAAAGGTCACCTTATTATGGTGAATGTGCTACCCTGTGGTCAGCACATTCAAGTGAAATAAGGAGTGGCTGTGGCTGCTTCAAAGTCGCTCTGTGTTTCACAGTGCAGGTGGCAACCAGCCTGCACTTTCAAGAGGAATTAGAGATCCCCTTTGCAGGTGGGTGCAGTGAGTGACTGCACCCGCCTGCAAGGGGATGTCTGTGGTGTTCATGAGACCCAGTTTCATCTCTTGAGAGGGCTGCCGTCAGGGGGTGCACTGACAGTGTGCCACCTTTTTGTGGTGCACTGTCAATGCGCCTCCTGAGGGCATGTTTGCCTCTGTGCCCATGTTTGTAATATGGCGTGGGCAAAGCGGCAAAGTGATTCCCTCATTTGAAGGGGGCCATGCCTCCATGTAAATGTGTGTATGTCCTCTAGAGGTAGCGCTGGAACTACATGTGCACCAGCGTTATCAGTATTGCAGAAGGGTCTGCACAAGCATCTGCGGCCCCTTCTGTAATACCAAAATGGCCTGGGGGCGCACAAAATGGGGGCACACATCCCCTGCGCACCAGGGCACTTTCTTTTATACGGCCCAGGAGGTTGTTCAGCACGTTCGTACATAATACAGGCCTATTGATTTTGCAATTTTTATATAGAATAAACTACCGTAAGTATTGAGATCGCATAAAATGCATAATATCAGTACTGTCATACCTTCCTACTGACTAAGGATCACGTTGATTCTTAAACTCGCCATGTCTCAGCTTCATGACAAGAACATCTAGGCCGTGCTCCTGCCAAAACTCTGAAGAATCCACAGCAGGCCCAAATCACAGTACTCATCTCATCTTTTACTTCTGTAGATCATTGCGACCACTCTTTCCCAGGAAATGTCTTTACCATCTTCTCATTAACAGCTCTTGTTTCCGCAGAATGTCAGTCTTTCAATTAATGTATGTCCCTATCTTCCCCCTTGAACATGTTCACCATAAGACTATGGAAGCGCTCTTTTTCAGATCATTACTTGGGCACCAGGTTGATGGTTGGGGATGATGTGGTGTGCTTCTTTCATGCATTCATTAGCTGCATGGAATTCAATTTGGGGTAGCTAAAGGTAGCAACTGTTATTCCTGGCTTGGCCATTGGCATCCTGGCCACTGCCCTTCCCACTACTAGTCTCAGAAGTCATGAAAATAGCGACAGAGCCGGAAAGTAGATTGGACTCCAAGACCTCTTTTTAACATTGGTTTCCAACTTGAAGCCATACATTTTGCTGCACCAGCAGATAGGCATTTGTGGGGCTATGGGTGGAAGAAGGTGTCAACATTGTGATCAGGGCTGAACCGGCCGTAGTGAGCATTGAGCGTTTTCTCGGTGGGCCGGAAGGGCGGGGCCGTTTTTGTTACTGGGGGCCGGTTTTGTAGCAGTGCTGGTTTGTGTTCCCAGTCCGACCTTGCCTGTGATGTTATAGGGGACCGCATGTGATACCACAGTCATGGTGGATTGGAAATTACTGTTCCCACTTGAACAGTTCAGGGCTCATTGGGTGCTTGGAGTTGTTGTGCAAAAGAAGGGATTGGTCCATACCATGCTCCACAAGGGCAAGCTAAAAGGAGGCATGGCTAGAGATGCACATATGAGGCAATCACTGTAGCCAGACCAGGCATGCCGTGGATGAACAGATGTGAGCATTGAAGAGCTAGAGGTATGGAAACATTGGCGGAAGCAGCGATGCGCACTGGCATGTGATGATAGCACTATTTGATCTCTTTTTTCAGCCCCGCAGAACCTTAGAGATCATTTAATCTCTTTGAAGCCACTTAAAAGCCAATCTGGAGAAGGTACTGAATCACTTCGAAGAGGACACAGAAGAACTTTGTCAAGGTCACAAAAGCACTTTGCAGGGGCACAGGAACACTTCAGTAGGGTACAGAAGAACTTTGTTACAGCATATAAAACCACTTCGAAGAGGCCACTGAAAGGCCATGAAACCACCTTGATGGGGAAGGAAGATATTTATGGAAAACACAGAAGAGTTATAGATTTCAGATAGAAGCACCTTAAAAATAGGCACTTAAGGCAGTGGAGCGATCATGGAAATACCCAGAGGTATTTTGAAGAAGGCAGAAAAGCACTTTTAGAAAGAAGAGGAAGGGCAAGATGTAGACGCTGGAATGATGGACTGAAATATTGGTGACTGACATCAGCAGTTAGGTTGTCTGGCAAGGGTAGAACTTATAGCCATTTCTCAAGGATGGGCACCCTCTGGGATATCTATCCCTGTTCTTTTTACGTACCTAGAACTTTTAACAGCAAACGGGAAGCCTACTAATCACAGAGAGATTGGATCATCCAAGTGCATGTAAATTCATACTCCGAGTAATTTGCACAGGCCAGGGCGACTCTAGCAGAAGTGGTCTTGGACGTCTGCCGACCTGGGAAAAAGACAGAATTGGAAAGGAAAGCAAATTTGTGCCGGAAAAGAAACATTTGTGGATAGCCACCTTACTCCACTACCCTAGTTTGTACTCTTGTGTGACTCAGCAGGAAATACACATTGTGATGCTCATGTGCTGTTCGGGTTTCCGTACAGTGCTTCATTTTTTTTTTTTTTTTAAGTGCAGCGCAGATTTTTTTCTTAGGAATTCGCCACAGGCACTGCGGAGAGCCATGGTTAGTTACCAGGCCTTAATTCCACCTCATGCCTCTTCCTTCCACCACCCTATCCTTCGCGATTCTTTATCTCACTCTAGCAGTTATTCTTCACCCCAGCGTTATTTCTTGGACTCTGGCATATGTACAAGCCCCTATAGCTACCACAACGTCACTTTTCTCGACGTTGTGGTGGCAATCCGAGCTTCGCCTTATTCACAAGGCAGCATTAAGCCTCTTAATGTGGTTAACGCTGCCTTGTAAATAAGGCACCCTTTCACGCTACACTTAGCGTGAAAGGGGCGGGCAATGGGTGTTGTGGTGGGCGACCCACCGCAACACCCATTGATTTTGACCCTGCCCCATATTTACAAGGGTGACGTAAATATGGGGCAGCGCCAAAATTAAGACCAGGGAAAACCTGGTCTTACCCTTGCGCAACGAGGAGAAATGTTTAATTACTCCTCGTTTTTGCTGTTTCCATGTGTGCTGCATTGTGCAGCACACATAGAAACAGCAAAACACCATTGATTGTTTATGTGTAGGAAGGTGTCCCTTTCAGCACATAAACAATCATTAAAAGAAAATGGCGTTTTGCAACTTCTATGTGTGCTGCATTAAGCAGCACACATAGAAGTTTCAAAATGCCATTTCAGACTGTTTATGTGCAGGAAGCGACACCTTCCTGCACATAAACAATCTTTCTCCTCAACGCAGGCACCCTTGCACTATGGTGCAAGGGTGCCTGCGTTGGCGCTAGGCAGCTAAATTAGCGCCAGCGCAGGGGAAAACGCAAGGCTGCACCGTATTCTTGTAAATACTGTGCAGCCCTGCATTTCAGAAGTGGCAGAGAGCGGCGTTAAGCCAAGGAGGCCGCTTGCTTGTAAATATGCCCCCAGGTTTTCCTATCTTTATGTTCCTCCTTATTTCTTCACTCTGTTCTTCCTTTCACTCTAGCTAAAATTCTGATGATGAAAAGTAAGCCCTGCCCCCCTTCAAAAAAAGCGAGAGTGGGTGCCCTCATCTTCAAACACCAGCACAAACTATACACTCGTTCCATACAGCATGTCAAAGTACACCCTCTTCAAATAAGCTGCGTTGTCATAAATATTTTGTTGTTATTCTTGATTTTTTCAACTTTTTCTGTTACAATAATACATATTTTTACAAATGCATAAGTTGAACTAGTGAAGTACAGTCTTCTGCAGAAACTGCTGCTAGTAAAATGGGGTCACGCTTTTCTGCTTGATTCCCATGACTGCTTAAATTGAATCTAAAACCTTTAGTGGTTGTAAATTAAATAAATACGTCCATAAAAATGGCACAGCCCAGCCACAAGACAAGAGGCTAAACTAAAGATGCTTTTAAACATTGGCTGACCGAGGAGGTTTCTCATCAATTAAGAATATTGAAGAGCCAAAGGTCAGTATTGATCAATGCATGCATGGAGGGTTCCAGGATTCATCCTGTATCTAGTAACCTCTTAACTGCCGCGTGCCTGTCGAAGAGCACACAGGCGGTCCCCCTCCTGTCTTCCTAATTATTTCAAGAATTCCGCAGCTAAGACATTGCTTGATTCTATTATCGTATTTCAGGGGGACTGGTTATTGGAAAGGAAAAACAAACACACACGCTTTTGCACTTCTTCGGACAGTCAGAAAAACAGACATATAGACACTCACACACAAAACGCACACACACACACACATAAGCACACTGAAAACACACAAACACTCGCACACACCCACATACACATAAACAGACATACATACACACACTGAGAAAAACACACAGACACCAGCACACACCCACATAAACAAACATGCACACAACACCAAACATACACGCACACAAAAACACACACAGAAACATCAACCCACACATAAAAACACACACAGCTCACACTCACACACATAAACGCACACACACACACACACATAAGCACACTGAAAACACACAAACACTCGCACACACCCACACACATAAACAGACATATATACACAAACTCAGAAAAACACACAGACACCAGCACACACCCAAACAGACATACATACACACACTGAGAAAAACATACAGACACCAGCACACACCCACATAAACAAACATGCACACAACACCAAACATACACGCACACAAAAACACACACAGAAACACCAACCCACACATAAACACACACACAGAAACATACAATACCCATACACATTTCTATTGCATTATGGTTCAATTTGTTATTTGTTTGCTGAATTTTATGGAACATGTTTTGAAAATCAGTCTTTCAGCTGCTGGTATTAGGGAGCCAGAAATAACTGCGTTTTGTTTGAGGTTACAACGAATCCTCCATTGTTACAGCAAAAGTGTGACGTTCTACATCATTGGTTCCTATTGGCCAGTCTCCTCCACAATTTCCACCAATATATTGTCTAGGTGGTGTATGGTGTCTGCAAGGCTTTGCCAGTTATAGCCAAACGGTTTGGCCCAAACCACTCAAACATGCTAGGGTGGCAAAGAAAAAAGACACTTGGCCATCTCATGTCTATGCTCAACAATATCAACAAGCCTCTTCCAAAAGCTAGCCATGCCCTGACTGCCTCCCTGTTGCTCCCAGCAAGGCGGTGAGGCAAAAGATGTATATTGGGAGAGCCTTCTATAATTGTGATAAGAGGAGAGGACACTGTCAGAATGGTGTAGCGGTGTAATGGGTATGGGAGTATCGAGGAGCTACTGGAACACGGCGTTAGATGTTATTAAATGAAATAGGTAAGACAAGGTAAGAAGTGTCAAAAGAGTGAAATGGGACAGGAAGGACTATACCGAGGCCTGCAAGAAAATATATCACTACGAAGAATGAGCTTAAAAGGATTACCATAATAGGGCAAACATAAGTTGAACAATGGCAACATAAATGAGGAAAAAAAAACAAATTTTAAGAAGTTTTATAGGCCAGATATTTAAAAGATAAGCGTTTTTACTGCATCAAGTCATAAACAGGAGACATTTCTGAGAGATATTTGTTCCTGGAAAGTGAGAAAATGAACTAAATAGGATTAAGAACATCTTCCTCTGTTCCTTCAATCCCTAAAGTCTGTACAAGAGAGACCTCCCACGTGGCATTGGCAAAATCTGGCCAACACAAACTGCACTCATCCTCACAGAGATGGCAGTGTGACCAGCTCAGAATCAATGACACACAGCTCCCACTCGCAGAGCACCGGTAGACACCTGGTGATGTCAAGCTACTACAACCTACATTTTCACAAGCATTGGCAATGCCAATAGGTCTAGTTTTAAATTAATGTTGTATGGTAATGTGAAGCATTACAACAAGTAAATAGCATGTGAATGGATGTGTATGTGTGTGAAAGCAAAGAACTGTAGAATAATATTGGTGTAGGTTAAAAGGTCAGGTGACAGTTGCACTGTCAAGTCAGACCTAAACAATTAATGTAGGTTAATGACCGCCCTTTTCCCATCTGTGCTGCTGCCATAGAAAAATACCATAAATTATCTAGTTATTTAAGACACTTTAATAGTATTGTAATGCCATGTGTGTGTGCCTCTGAAAGTTCAAGCACAGACAGCTGTAAAAATATACTAAATGATCAAAGCTGTGTTGAGGACAAGCACTTTTTTTGTGGAAGCTCAAAATGTCTGCCCAATCAAAGCATGTACTCCTGGCTTCCAACAATATGGGCGGAGCCAAAGATTCTATCTGATGATGCTTACATAAGTGCCTGGGACCCAGATGCGCTGTCAAGCCAGACCATAAAAAGTGGAATACTAGTAAACACCTAGGCTCAGGGGTTGTAATTACAAGTCTGGTGTTATTCACTGCATTGAGGAATTGCCAGTGTTTGAAATATCTCACCATTTCTTAAATTTTGTCTGAGTAAACCAGCTTGAAATTAGCAGGGGAAAAATGTATTTTTTTGTATGGTACCATGTGGATTTTGGTGCGTTATTCCTCAGAAATTCATAATAGATGCTATGTATCACACCCAATAAATAATATACCCCAAGGTATGTTATTTATCCGGTGCAGTTAAAAGTGCCTGAATTCCGACAAACTCACAATCAGGGCCTAAATGCTAAATAATAGCGTAGAACTCTGAGTTGGTGAGCAGGTATTGCCATGCTTTCTACTCAGGTATATTTCGGAAATATTTTGTAGAGTTAGTAAAGGTTATATGAACCCTTAAAGTTTAGAATGAGTCACAGATAATGCAGTTTATTATTATAATTCACATATAACACTTTTAGGAGCAATGACTTTAACAAACTAAATTAAAAGAAGTCAAGATAGCCACCATGTTTTTCCAATCAACCAAAGTATTCACCTTTCGAGAAAAAGGTCCTCAAAATATTGGGGAAATTATGTTATCTAATCTCACTTTAAATGCTGTGCATTTAAGCACTTCTGTAAACATATATATTAATATTTGTATTGTAATTTTATTTTTTGAGTCATAATTGTAAATTATGAAATTTTCTGTAAAGATATAATTTTGAATTGTTGAATAAATACATGGTATGTATATATATATATATATATATATATATATAATGTATTTATTAAACAAATCAAAATTAAAAATTGTATCTTTACAGAAGATTTTATAATTCACAATTATGACTCAAAAACTAAAATTACTATACAAATATTAAAACACAGATGAAGACTCGTATCGCCATAAAGTTCATTACAACTTGTTTAATTAGAGTAGAGAACTGTCAACGCAGTTCTGTGAATTTATGGTCCTACAACCATTTTATAATGATGGTTTTCGACATCATTTGCACAATGAACTATGTCATTTAAAATAAGTGGTGGTGAAATATTTGAATGATAATAGAAAGAAAAGGCAGCCCTGTTTTGCTAAACCAATCATTGACATAGGTGTTAGTAAGGCATGGGTACCCCGAATAATAGAATGGTAGCCTACGTGTACGGATATGCTGTCCCTGCAAGAAGAAGGTGAGGTAGGATGAGCAGTGGTTAAAACCAAATGGAGGTAGAACTTTGGTGAGATGTTTATTCTCATAAGTACTTCTAAGGGATAAGTAATGCCTAACTTTTGATATAATTAAGCCTAATAAAAAAGATGTGTGTAATGGGGATATGTGCCTGAGGAGTTTTCATTTTCTTTGCATTATAATATATCTGTTGTTTTTCTGTTGTTTTCTTAACAGTGTGTTAACTGGATTTATATTTATGAGATGCAAGTGTAACATATCCTGAAAAAGGCGGGGCAGACCTGTAATTCCACTGAAACTCTGGGTCAACAGTTCCCAACGTTCACCATTTTTTAATCAAAAGAACAAATAGAAAAAGTCCCCCTTTCTGGAACAAGTGTCTAAATGGATGGCGAACTGTTGCCTAAAATTGAATGGAGAAAAAAATAGAGCTAATAATCCTTGGGAATAGATTGACCCTTCAACCGGCGATCGATTGGCCAGATTGTTTGGGCAATCCTCTTACCCCTGCCTCCCCCATAAAAAGTCTCAGAATGTGGTTAGATAAACCCCTTTCCATGGATGAACAGGCAAAAAAACTTGCGGCCACCTGCTTCGGTCCCACTGTACCCCTCGTCATCACCCCCCTCCCAATTAATTTGTGACATAAATCAGTGCTTTATTTGTGACGACCCTATACAAATAAATCTTCCTCTGTAAAGGAGCCCATGGTCTCGCTACATTAGCTTCCTATTGAAGAGAGGATGAAGTTCAAACACTGGGCTTGGCACTTAGAAGCAGGGGCGTAACACAGGCCCCCGCAGACCCCGCAGGGCGGGGGGGCCCCTGAGCTGCAGGGGGCCCCCTCAGCACTGTACTCACGCGGGAGAGCTCTGGATTAAATCCGGAGCGGGGGCCCCTCTGTGTACCTTGCAGGGGGGCCCCTTCAACTTTTGTTACGCCACTGCTTAGAAGGTTTAACTTAATAGGCTCCCCCTTGATCAGGATACTTTTGACCCCCTACCTGCCCTCCAGGAATCTAAGATCTGCCACAGGACGGCTCCTGAAAGTGCCCAGAATTCAAAAATCCAGGTTGGGGGGAAGGTCTTTTTTTTGCACCTCGTGCCTAAACTTTGGAATTCGCTACCCATAGACTTAAGATGCCTAGACAACAAGCTTTGATTCAGAAAAATGCTTAAGGCATGGCTCTTCCCCAATTAATTACTCCCTGCAGTCACTCCCACTTGGTGTTCCGCTAATTTCTCTCCAGCACTGGGAAGCCTTAGGGTAGCAAATTTGAATAATAATAAAAAATAATATATAAACAAGTTGTGATGAACTTTAAGTAGATGTAAGTATTAAATTGTGTTTTAATATTGGAGTTATACTTTTAATTTTCGTGTCATAATTGTGATTTATGAGATCTTATATAAAGAGGTTGTAAATTTGTATTGTTGATTAAATAAATGTTATAGTGTTACTTATGTATATTTACAGAAGTGTTATTTGTAATGCACAGCGTTTAAAGTGGGATTGGATAACAACATTTTCTTAATAAGGTCCTTTTTTTCTCCAAGGGGAAATAGTATAGTATATTGGTTATTATAGCCCTGTCCCCGCTGATGCAGAGGGGTTATTCTCCCTTGATATGGGCTATTTCAGTACGCCATGTTTTTCAGACAAAGCATCAACTTTCCCCCAGGCAGGCAGCAAAGGCATCAGTAGTAAAGGGTAATTCAGCGAGATGAGGTGGAAGTCGGATTAGTATGCAATAAACAGGTCTGCATGTTGGAAATAACACATCGTGGAATGTTGGAAATTAGACATGTTGCCTGCAATTCTTGAATGAACAGAATGGAAATCTGTTACTTTAAGGTTACTGGACACAGAACTCATGTAAGGCCCGTTTTATGGTGCACCCATTTTTCACCCTGATGCTTTTATACATGGCATTCCATATGGCTGCATATGGAATTATAATTTGGGATTTGAGGAATACCCTACCCCTCCTCCACTGATTTCCCTGATTGGGTTTTAGTTTTATTCAATAGGGCATAAAATAAGAACATTTTCTCTACTTAAAATGTAGTTATATTTTTTTGGTGGCACCGTGTTTTTTATCACCATTGCTTTTAAGGTGGTTGTTTTGAGGGAAAACTCTTATCCACACAAAGCAAAAAATATATGAGCAAATGCGGGCAAAAACTGCAGAATGCAGCATGCATAGAAAGAGGAAAAAACGAGTAGAAATAAAAGTATTTCTCCTTGTTGCGCCTCCTTGGATTCTGATGCATTCCCATGTTTACGAAATGTTGTAAATTTGGGAATGGGTTACGTTCCATGGATGTTGCGTGGGAATACCCACAGCAACACCCATGGAACGCCCCTTTCACGCAGAGTTATGCGTGAAAGGGAAACATATTTACAAGACCATGAAAAGTCACGCAGGGTGACTTTACTTGGCCTTGTAAATATGGAAAAGCCCATTCCGCTGCTGGTGTGTCAAAAAAAGTGAGGCACCGGCGGCGCAGTGGCTTGCCCCTCTGTATGTATGGGATGAGGCTTTCCAATGATGGAGCAGAGGAAGTGAGGGATTTGATTTGCTCCTCAATGCCCATTCAATGCATACAGCTCAGTGATATGCAGCATCTGGTGGGTGTCATTTCTCAGATGGCGGCTCTAATCTGACACTATATATCGACCTAAGAACTTCATCCTCACAAGATCCCCTCTTGCCCCTTTGCCTGCCCCCCCTTGCTGCCAAACAGTGAGGTTCAGGTTCAGGAGGCGGTAAGGGGCCGCCTGCAGGTCTTGGCCTGACATGGCAGGGACTTGCCTGTCAGCGCTGCACAGGTGGCCGTGCAACAGGATACCACAGCAGGTGGGGAAACGTGGGCTCGAAGCTCTAAGCACCGAGCTGCTGCAAGCAGCTGTGATGTGAGCCCTAGGAGACCATAATTAATAATTTAAAATATCCGTGACGTGCACTATGAAGATTTCCGAGACAGCTTAACAAGCGTCACAAGAACCATATTGGGAGAGTAAATCACATTTGAAGACAAAAGGACACACATTTAAAGAACATATTCTATTCATACAACATTTTTGTTCTTAAAATTCTGATATATGTATAGTTTTAGGAGGGCATGGAACATGAATAAAGGTCGGAGGCCGCAGCCCTAATGGGAAACAGACAGTTTTTAATTCGTAAAAGAATAAGGGGCATATTAGCAACGAGGCGATAAACAATTATCGCCGCTTTTGCGTCCGTTTTCGGACGAAAAGCGGCGATAATTTTATCGCCTAATCAGCAAGGTCACGCTATCGCGTGAATCCTTGCATTATCGCCCTTTCCCCCAACGCCCATCTTTGCATCTCTAATGAGATAAAAAGTGGGCGTACCCCGGATGGACTACATTGCAAATATCGCTGATGTTCACATCGCGATATTTACAAGGCAGCCCACATGATTTTAGCAGAGGTTAGATTTCGGCGAAAACGGCAGTTTTCGCCAAAATCTAACGTCTGCTAAAATCCTGACTTAGCCATCCCTAACATAGGGGGTGGATTCTGCTGATACGACCACAGGGTCGTATCAGCAAGGTTATCCGCCGTTTGCAGGGAACATCGCTGGAAAACCAGCGATGTTCCCTGCAAAACGGCGATAACCTCGCTATCTCTGGAATTTTTATCGCCCTGGAGAAGCGCGTTGTTAATAACGCGCTACCAGGGCGATAAATTCCAGAGATAGCCTGCGATAGGGAATCTGTCGCTAAGCACGGCCAGCGATAATTATCGCTGGCCGTTGATAATATGCCCCTAAGTGTCATAGCCCAAAGTTTTTCTCGAAGCCCGTGGCCAGCTCAATCCAGTGTCAGGAGTGCGACCCCCAATACGAAGGCTGCACAGCCTTGATTACAGCTCGTGTGTATTTCATTCACCACCAGACACTTCTTTCCCCTTTATCTAGCCAATGCAGTTTCATTTTCCTCCCTGCTTTCTCCATTTATCACTGTTTTTCCGTCTTTCTCTTCCTCCTTTTTCCCTTTTGTGATTTTTCTTGCTGGCTCTGAATCAAAGCCCTTAGAGGAAAAATAAGTGCCAGTTCCCACCTAAGAGTGCCCGTGGGTCCCACCGGTTCAAATTCAGCACTGATAACAGGAGATTTCCAAACAGGTCTGAGACTCTGAAAGGCCAATGGGGGTCAGCCAAGTAAGTCGTATATAAGGCGTGATGACATGTAACTGACCCATGCCTGCATAGGTGGCCATTAAGAGGTTCGGGTATGTAGGGACATCCTTTGATCTTGGTGTGGCCCCGTTTGCCTATAAAAGCATGTAAATACAGAGGCTCTTATGCATTGCTTAATTTGTAAAAAATATAAAAGCAGAGCCACACATTTTTTCTTAGAAAACCGCTGCTGGCCAATGTAGGGGGTGCAGAAAAGCAGACATTTGTAGCCTCTCAATTCACCCCATGCTTCTGTTCCACCACTCTACAATTCAAATCCAATTACCCCATTCTTGCAATTTCTCTTCCATCCCTGCTTTCTCTTTTTGTCACTGTTTTCCTACGTTTCTCCTTAGCCTTTCATCTCTCTATTCTATCTTTCTGTCTCTTGTGCTGGGTAAATGTCTGACAATGGAAAAAAGGCCACGGAATTACCCTACGTTAATCCAATCCGGCTGCAGTATTGGTATTCAGCAATACCAGGAATTATTAGCACCAGCAGCCGGCGTATGGAAAACTTTGTGGTACTGCATCTCGAGACCCTCATGGGTGAAGCAGCCGCGCTCTACAAATCCTGATTGATTGGTTGACTTATGTATTTATTTATACCAAATTAAATACTCTGTACATCTAGCACCTCCCTCTCTTGCCCATCTTTCCACCAGTATAGTTTTTACCAATTCTGACACTTACCATAAGGTTCTAATCTAAACAGTCTGCATGAACACTTGGGACTGTGATTTATCCTACTATGAAGACAATGAATTTCACGGGACACTTATTCCAGATGTCAACCACAAGCATTGTTGCATGCAAACGTCCGCTGCAGATTGAAGTATGAGTGTAGACGTTGTCCTTATTGGTCACTGTTGTTTCTTCTCATTTGAGGCAGTGTCTGGAATGATGGACTTAGGATCCAAAACAGGGCTGGTTCGACACTTTCTAAGCAAATCTTGATAGGTCTGTATGATACAATCCCAAGCAAGACCTGCCTGCTGATTGTGAATTCTGACAGGTCTCTACCAAGAGTTCACCTCCCACTGCAAGTTTGGTGTGGTTATTTTAATATGTACTCGTACTGGGGTTGCCAGGGAATGGAGTGTCGGTGACGCCTGTAGAAATACTTGATCTCAGATTAGAGAAGCAGTAACATCAGGCAAATCTAGCTACTGCCTAACATCTGACTTCCTGAGAGCATTGGTCATCTTTCCAAGAAGCAAGTCATGTGATTTATCTCTCACCATCCATTCCCACCAGCTGTTGAAAGATGACAGAAAGAGAGGAGGTGTGAGCTGTAAAATTGAAATATATAGTGTAGGAAGCTGGCTCTGTATATACTATATCAAATTGAGCTATAGTGTGCACAGAGTTCAGTGGAACCCCAAAGGTAGGCAGAGGTAAAAGTAGATAGCACCTTACTCTCTATTTGTGGTAGTGTGGGCGAGCAGTAAGGCTTTATCAGAGAGTAGTGTTAAGCATTTGTCGGACACACACAATCAGCAAATGGTGTCACACACTCAAAGACTGAACTCAGGCCAATTTGATTTGTATAAAAATATTATTTAGTTATATTTATTTTCTAGAACCAAGCAAGCCTGGTACAGGTAAGTGTAAATGGTACTTTTCAAGGCAGTTTGAACAATACAAGCAAGCTGAATGAAAAGGACTTTGTTACAGGTTTATAAATACTTTCAATACAGTGGAAATTACTGTTAGATTACTTTTGATTACTTTTGATTACTTTATAGATTACTTTTTCTACTCAGTGTGATATGCCTAGATATCACACTGGGACATTTCCTAGACAAAAGGTAAGTAAAGCAGTTTTTAGTTATTTGTAGTTTTTCAAGTTCTCATACAAAACCACACAGAATAATTTTCAAGGAAAAACAGTCAATGTATTCCTATGAAGAAAAATGAAGTTAACGGTTTGCAGGTAAGTACTTGTTTGTGGGAGTTGGTATTCTGGGGTTAGAACCAGGGTTCCCCGAGGGTCAAGGATGCACTCTTTAAGCACTCTCAGCGGCACTACGGCGGCCGGATGCAGAGTGTTGAGGCCCAATGTTATCCAACAGAGGATAGGGGGCCTCCGGTTGGTGGCTGCTCACGAGCAGGCCACAAGGTTGTGGGAGCAAAGCTCCTGGTGTTAGGTTCAGGGCAAAGGGGGATACGAGTTAGCACACAAAGTGCACCCACAGCGGCACAGGGGCGGCCGGGTGCAAGGTGCTGTTTTGGCATTGGGTGCCCTGTTGTTTTCAATAGGAGTGCTGGTTTTGGATTTTGGCTGCAGGCTCGGTCCAGGAAGACTTCCGGGAGGAACCAACAGATGGGCAGGTAAGTTGGAGGGCTCGGGGACTTAGGTGCACCTCGGGTTCTCTTCTCCAGGCCGCAGTGCGGTTGGATGCAAGGGGGGCTTTGGAGGTCGGATTTCAACTTACCGGGCCACTCGCGGTTGGGGGGGTTTCCCTGCAGAGGCTGCAGGCGATGTTGGGGAGTCCTGGAGGGGTCAACCCGCGTCGGGTTTCTTTGTCTTCAGCAGGCTCAGAGTCTTTCTTGGCTGTTTCTTTTGAACAGAGCTGCTGTTCTCAGGAGATCTGGTCTTTGTTGAAGGCAATCAGTCCTCCCAGGGGTTCTGGAGGTCGCTGGCAGCAGGACAAGGTGACTTTTGGCGCAGGATTTCTGGAAACTGCAGATGGGCCGGTAGGGCTGGGGCCTAGTCAGTTCTTCTCTGCAGTCTCCTCTGCTAGACATCTTCTTTCATCCTTCTTTTTCTTAGGTTGCGGGAATCTGTCTTCGTGGTTCAAGGCTGCCCCCTAAATACGGTATTTAGGGGGCGTTTTAGTGGTATTGAGGTCAGTAGCCAATGGGCTACTGACCTTAGGGTGACTACACCCTTTGTGTGCTCACCTCAACTGGGGGAGTGGGCACAATCCCTAATCCTGATTAGAGAGTGCCTGCCATCTGCAAGATGGCGGGCACTAAAGAGTGGGCTTCACCTCGCCTCCCCCACCTGAGGGGTGGGGTTGGCAGAGGTGGGCACACCTTCTGGGCTGTGCTAATTTTTCCTGCCTGTCTTCCTGCTGAAAAGGAGGGGAGACAGGAAGGGGGCCTGCTCCTGATAGCAGGAGAGGCTGGGGGTCGCATTACAAAGGCAGCAAGGCCTTTTAAGCTCCCCTGCCACAGATGCAGTCAGGGAACCTACCAGAGGCTGGTCGTTTTTCAGGGGGCATCTCTAAGATGCCCTCTGAGTGCATTTTTCCTTAAATCCCACACTGGCATCAGTGTGGGTTTAATGTGCTGAGAAGTTTGATACCAAACTTCCCAGTTTTCAGTAAAGCCATTATGGTGCTGTGGAGTTCATAATGACAAACTCCCAGCACCATATACTCTTAATGGCATTACTGCACTTACAATGTCTAAGAATTGGTCTAGACACTGTAGGGGTACAAGGCTCATGCACCTGTACCCTCACCACTGGTATAGTGCACCCAGCTAGAGGGGTGGCAGACCTATGCCAGGGCAGTGGGTTGTAGGCATGACACACGGGGATGTGTGCCATGTTGACTCTTCACTTTGTTTTGCACCAAAACACGCAGCCTGCAATGGCAGTGTGTGTGTGTAAAGGTACAGGGCCTTTAAGGGTGGCACAATAAGTGCTGCAGCCTTTAGAGGCCTTCCCTGGCCACAGTGCCCTTAGTACCCATGGTACCTTTTACAAGGGACTGATATGTGGCCAGAGAGGTGCCAATTGGGGGTACAAGGTAAAGTTTTGGGAAAGAACACAGGCCCTGGGAACCTGATTGGCAGGGACCCAGCGCACATCAAGCCAAAGTGCATCAGTAGTCTAGCAAAAAGTGGGGGGGTTACTGCAACCGAAACCCAGCTTCCTATATATAGTTATTGCTTTTCTCTATCAGGATAGGGTTAGGTATTAGTGTTCAAAGGATTGAGACGGAGTTAGGGTCGGGCTGTGGGCAGGAACAGTGTTCAGGTCAATTAGAGATACAATTGGTATTTAGAATTACCAGGGTGTGTGTGAAAACCAAAAGTTACAGGAACATTATAGTTAGGTTCAGATTTTACACTAGGTATCTCCAACCAGTCGATTGCACAGACAACTTCATAGTAGCTCACAACCTTGAGTTCATTTTTAAATAGGCACAGGGTCACATTTTCCTGTTAAAGTTAAGGGATGGCTGTGTTTATTAGGTCGAGCCTGGGCAGCGCATGCGCTGCTCTGCGACATGCTGTATTGGAGTTTGGAATAGAAGCCCCGCCCACTCTCCGCCCATATTTGTCATTGGCTTGTGTCATTGCCCTTTGTAAATGCTGGCTTCTGACTCATTAATAAGCTTGTTAGTCCCTCCTTACTACTGCCTTGTCTTTATTTGTAACCTCCCATGAGGACTGGCCCTTTTACTTCGGTTGTTACACAGTACATCTTTTTTAGTCTGTAAGCAGTATTTTCTTTAATGAGTTTCTCCTACTGCAGGCACGACATGCTTTCCTGAAACATTCAGCGTGCCGTGCGTGCTTTCACTTTCCGAGCAGCCCGGGACAATGGCAGCCGCTTCTTTGAATAGGTCTCGCATTTACAAGTTTGAGCTATTGGCATTGTAAGTGACAATGCCTTTTATTTATGTGTTAATTAGCAAAACAGCTAAATAGAAGGCATTGTCATTTACAATGCCAATAATAAAAACTCTCGCAAATGAGAGACCTATTGCATTCCAAATGCTTGTTTTACATTATTATCATCATGCTGCAGATAGCAGGGCCTGATAATGAGCAGTGCTGGAGTCAGATTTATGATTACAACAAACAGGGGCAGCCCTACTCCCCAGAACCTGGGGCCAATAAACAATATTATAGCAAAAATGGTTCAGGGAATAATTTTTAAACAAAAAATATACTCAAAGCACAACACACAAATAATCATAAACAATAAATTGAAAAGAATTTCGAACCAATGAAATAAGATACCCCCAATAGTTTTATGAAAAAATATTTATAATCGAAAAATATTTCAAATATTCCAAAAACACAAGACATATGTACAACATTCAACTGGTGCTCACAAAGTTACACAAAACATATATCATGAAATAATGCAAAAAACAGTGTAAAGAAAAAAACACTAGCAGAAGGCAAATTCACACAAAAGGAAGTCCATCTAATGACAGAACAAGACACAACGTATGCTTCCCCTTAATTCGCCAATGGAAGGTGTCGACGGCGTTTCAACCTCTATTAATTCATTAGGTCATCATCAAGACAAAAAACGTTGGATGCAACCATCAAAATTAATTTGTAAAAACTAGAATCCATCAAAAAAAGGAAACCATTCTTCAAGTGAATTGTCCAAGGTCCCAAGTAAGGAGTAAATCAAATAAACCTGGTGCTTGGGGGTCTAGTCAAAAATATTAAGGGACCTCCTTTGAGCTGCAGTCACCTTCCAGAAAAAAACTGGTGTTTTGATCAACTTCACTCAGTCATGTCTCTAAGCAGTTCGAATGGAAACAGGAAAAGTGTTTAAATGAGCCCTGCTCTCCCGGTGAGTTAGTCAGCCTCTCTCATAGGCATCTCTGAATCAATTAGCCATTGGCTCAGAGACGTGATCAAGTGAAGTTGATCAAAACACCAGTTGTGAGCTTTTGAATAATGTGAAATGCCTTCCTGTGATCAAGGCTTGTTACAAAGTTGAAACGTGTAAGGATTAATGGCGAAAGGACTATTTGTGAGCTGCCTGCAATTTCACCTTTTGTAATAAAGCGCTTGGATCCTTTTGAACTCTGGAGTCAACGCATTTCTTTTTGAGGAATGTACATGGAATGCAGTCGCGGTCCGTGTAGGAGTGCCGGACGGGCGGTGACGTGGGGCAGGGGAGGGGCAGGGTGGGGGGTAGCAAAGTACGGTTTACGGACCTATACAGGTAAGTAAACATTTAAATCAATAAAACGAATTTCGTTGCGCTCACTGCATCGCCAAATGCGATGCAGTGCGCGCAACGAGATTCATTTCATTGATTTAAATGTTTACTTACCTGTATAGGTCCGTAATCCGTACTTTGCTACCCCCCACCCTGCCCCTCCCCCGCCCCACGTAACCGCCCGGCCGGCACTCCTACACGGACCGCAACGATGGAATGTATACAGGATTCTTCGTGTCCCAGACGTCGAAGCTGCCCTGCTTGGGTCTGGGCTCTTTATCACAGTGCAAGTTGTATAAATATTCACTTAAAAAAACAAAGGTTACAGGGACGTTATAGTTAGGCTCAGATTTCACCCATACAAAAGTGACATTCACCATTATAGTTACCTGAGCTAACTACAACTTGCGCCCCCGCAATGCACTGCTTATGACCTCACATATTACATCACTCATGACATGGTCAGTGACATCACTGATGACATCTCAAATGACATCACTGATGACACCATCCAGTGATTGAGAGTGTTTTTAAAAGTTTATGTGTTAAAAATATATAGTAATTGAGAGGGTGTGGGAGTATGTATATGGGTGAGTGAGTGTCTGAGTGGCTGTATGAGTGAATGGATGTTGAGTGGCTCTATGCATGAGTGAGTGGGTGCATGAGTACTTGTATGGCTCTGTGAATGGGTATGTCAGTGGTTGAGTGGGTGTGTTGCTGGGTGTATGAGAGGTTGTAGGTTCCCTTTCTGACAGAATCCTGTTTAGCTTTCGTAGAAGTGATGCATAATATCCAGCATGTAACATGCCTCCCTAAAAGAGTTAGGAGCAACATAGGCTTCTTCTACACAGTGCCATTTCACACTTGATTGACAATTAGTAGGTGAAATAATGCTACGAGTATTGCTAAAGCCACAGTTTTTCAGTACTTTGATTTATGTGCACTGTGTTGCCCCATGATTTTGTGACATCTTCCAGTTGTTGTTGTTATGTTGTGTGTGACACTATATTGGCAAATTTTGAATATAGATAGTTCTCCTTATGTGCCAGCCCGTGTAACATTGGGCTGAATATTTACAAACACTGCACGTACTTTAATCACTTGACTACACAGAGGTTGGACGATACAGACCATCTCATGTTGCTAGTAGTGCCTTCATTTGAGCACACTTTGGCACCCCGTCCTAAGATCTCAAAACTCTGATGTCACATAATTATTATTAAGACATCTCAGAGTATCCAGCCCCTTAGTAAAAATGTTTCTATTAATTAAACTCAATGCCCCAATAAACCTTTTTCATCCATTCAAATATTTGAGTATTAAGCAGGAACATGACTAAATGACATTCACAATTGTGTGTGCTATCTTGGTGTTTCCAGTAAATCCTTACAATTAAACGTGTTAATAAGGTAAGTACATGTCAAGGCATTTACTCTGTAGTTAAACACAGTAGAGTAATTGTTTGTTCCTTGAGTCCAATCACTTTTGTGTCCCAAAAATAATTGCACAAAATAGAATAGAGGCATTGAACACATTAGTTACAAGGCACAAACTGGGGGAAGTCTTACTTGAGTAAATAGAAAAAAAGTAAGAATGAGTAGTAAGAATGTCTCCCACGTACCAGAGTTATTTATAATTAAATGTAAGTACTTACACAATGATGAATTAAGGTCTGGTTGAGACAAACCAGACAGTACTTAAGTGTACCTGTTCACCATACTGATGGAAGAGGGTGTTAGTGGACTTATGGCAGTGCTCAATTTGAGCAGGTGGATGTATGTGGAGTCCACTGGCACTCATTTTTGGGGGCCAGCTCTTATTTTTCCTCATCAGACCCTGATACAGATTAAGAAAGAGAGAAACACAAAAAGGGGAAGGGAGAAAAAGATAGAAAAAAGTGACAAAGGGAGAAAACAGGGATGGAAAAAACCTTCTAGGGTGAGATAAAGAGGCAGGGAGATTCTGATGGGGTATTAAGGAGTTATGGAGTGGAATCCAGACTCCACGGCCTTTGTATTGGGTACAGTGACCTTCAAATGCACCAGCCGCAGATTTCTGACCAAAACTTTGGGCCCGGCACTTATTATTTTACAAATTAAGCACTGATTTCTGTCACAAGTTAATTGTGGGGGATTTATGGAGAGGGGTACAGTGGGAAAGGACTAGATAAAGGAGCTTGAAAGGGAAGTTAACTTGTGGAGGCATATATAAAAAGCTTTTTTTATGAGGTGCACAGGTCCGAGAACAACCAGGCTAAGATTGAACAAATTGGGAATTACCAAATCGATGCCATACTCGTTTCCTAGCTGTAATAATGGAATCAGGATACATCTCCTTTCAATACATTGTCTCTTTTTTAGCATGCAGTGTCATACACTACTAATAATGAAAGTGGAAGTCGTTCTGGGAGGAAATTCTAGAAAGTCAGGAGGAAGCCTCATTATGTAACTATAACGAATAAGGGTCCCTGGAATCCAAGAAAGGTAGTGTCCGCACATGTAGGGATGAGGAAAGCAGGGTGACATAAGTCGACTCATTCTTGAGGGTCAGGGCAGCAACCTACTAAGTACTTTGTCTCTCACCCTCGCAAGTGAAGCATGCTCGTCTAACTTGAGCCTCAGTTATGACTGGACCAGAGTTTGATTTACTGGTGCTGGTCTGCCTTTGAGAGCCTGAGAGGGTCTTGGGGCATGAACCCCTGCTCAAAGTTTTGGATTCCTTTGGTCTAGCTTGAGTAAGTGAAATCTGGGCGTTTTAAAAGTTGTAAAGTTTCTGCTAAGGTTGTCAGCCTTGATTGCTCTTCCTCATCCATCATACTTCATGGGATGTATTTGTTCAGAAGTAGACAGTGTCCCTACCTTTAAAATACAAATAAATAAATACTTTAGGTACGCTTTTACTTATACAGCAAGATCTCTTTGTGGCGCATGTCACTGTACGGATTACTGGCCTTCTCTGATTACTGCCCTTCTTGGTGCACAGACACAGCCACTCCCCTGTGGCTAAGTTGCTTAGTCCTTATTATATTTATAATTTGCGTGTCTATCTCTCACATACCGTCACCCATCACACGGCTAGGTGATGATAACTGCACCAGCGTGGTCATCACACACAACATGAAAACACTTCCCAAATAGGCTCAAATAAAAACGACATACTCCCAACCACACACCCCACACAATACTATAAACTTAGCGGTAGCACAATACAATACAATACGCAAGTTTAGTGAGATATTTAAGGAGGCAGGTGCTCAGGTAAGGCTGAGCTAAAAAAGAGATATATGAATCTAGTACGTAAAGAATGATAATGCTAATAACAGCTTTTTTTCTTTTGTTTCATTTTAATTTTTAAAGAACTAATAATAAGAAATTGAGGTGTAGGCTTTAGAAATATAAGGTTCATCTTTGATGCTTGATACAAATAGGGGTTTATGTCATGTAAATTACATCTGAAGTTGTTAGATTTACATCTTGCTTCTGTGGCCGACATCATTAAAGCTATACTTTGACAGAGAGTTAAGAGTTGGTATAGACATAGACCAGTTTGTTTTACATAACTGTGGTAGCTAGTGAAAAGGAAAAAAAAATGCATTCAATTAATTTTTGATATGATTGCAGGCCAATAAAATTGTTTGAGCATATGGAACAAAAAAAGGGGCCTTATTACGAGTTTGGTGATCTGTGAACCACGGTACCCGCGGTCGCGGTCCGACCTTTGTGAGCTCGGCGGTCTGACTCCCGTATTACGAGTTGAGCGGAATGCATTTGGAAAGACCCCAGCTGAACCACTGACACCGCCAGCACACTGCAGACCGCTGAGGTCGCAGTTGGGGAAAAGCAGCCGCCATAGAGCGGTGCAGGGGAATTTCACTGCCATCGTATTACCAGTTGGCTTTTCCATGAGCTGACTGCGGCGGTCGGACCGCCAGCTTCAAGTCGGCAGAAACGAAAGATTTGGAGTGCGTACTCACCCCTTCCTTGTTCTTTCGGCCAGAGTTTGATGTGGATCCTTTTTTTAGGTTCCCATTGACAGCAGCATCTTCATCCTGAGGATAACGACCCTGTTTGCAGTGATATACAGGTGAGTTATTTTTGTACCTTCTCTCCATTGCCTGGACTGCCCTCATATAGGCTCGACCCCTGCAATGTGTAGGTGGTATTTTTCCACACGTATCATGCATATTTGTGCATCGGACACATATGCAGTCAAAATGCTCACACAGACATCGATACATGTGGAAAAATTATCACCACCGCTGCAATATCTCTGCAGCCACAGTGCGGGGACCGCTGTAAACTCGTAATACAGCAGTCCGAAGATTTTTGGCGCTGCGGTCTCCTGGCGACCGCAGTGTTCGGGCGTTCGGACCGTCAAACAAGTAATAAGGCCCAAAGTAACCTCAGAGTAATTTGAAGGACCTTCGGCCCTACTAATATGATAGAAGGGTACATTAGATACAATACTAAACATTAGGGCCCTGATTCGAGTTAGGAGTAAATGTGGAGAGATTTCAGGTAGCTGGAATTACCATTTCCGACTGGTATCCCCACACATGTTTACTCCTATTACAAGCTAAAACCACATGGAATGGGGAAAACTGAGCCAAAACAGAATTCCCTAATCTGTGGGGTTTGACAGCCCAATTTACCACCTGATCAAAGCAATGAATCCTCTCCTTTGCCATTGAAAAAATTCAGGCTGGAGCAGGAGACAAGACTTGCCTACTGCTGCAACCAAAGCCTCATATGATTTTACCAGGCGGTATTCCTGGCTGGAAGAATTGGTCCGGTGTTCCCGCATATGCGCCACTCATGATCAGATGAAGCGTTATCTATCCCAGAGATACTGCTCTGTTTGATTTGTAATCAGGCCCTAGGAAGTATTGGAGTGGGTCATCGCAGATCAATTGATTAGTTGATTTTAGGTGGAATTTCTGGTGCATTAATGAATGCCCTGCATACCATAGACAATTTGCCACTTAAGAAGAGGGAAAATAACTAACAATTGTGTGGTTTGTGCTGATCATTTTTGGTGGTTTCCAGGTTCATGCAAGGATGTGCTGAATTTTGAGGTGTTTGAAATGTCGTTAAGATGTACTCTGTCCACGTGCATTACCTGTAAGCTACAATACTCCCTACTTTAGAATGAAATATAAATGAAAGTTACGCATCATAAACATAATGAGGACTGAATCATTCTTATGCATATTAATAGTGATGGCATGTGAAAGCTCACTTTGTTATCACTTTAAACCTTTACTGCACAATCGAGCCACAGATTCAAAATACAAATTAGAAAATGATTTCTCTGTATAAAAATAGTTTGCGTAAAATACCTGAATCCTTGGTATGTGTAAGGAATTGGTATATGCCAAATGAATCTACTGATAGATATTTGTTCATGTATAAGAATAATTTTCCTCCATACCTTGTATTTAATTATTTTGTACAATATGATAAAATACTCAAGTTGCATTGCATTAGATTTGAAATATCCCAAGAAAAGGTTGGCATAAACATTTCATTGCAAAAACAGGTGAGCATAAGAATGCACAGAGATATACAAATTATAAAATTAAAATAATTATGGCTGGAATTCTTGAATTAACCACTGGCATTGGTCTGGGTAGCTTTCCATACCACCTTCGCTGTATAACTGATCCATCACAATAGAGAGACCAGTCTTATGGAAATCACTCTTGGTCTCACCCGGAAAGAGCAATTGAACCAGAACTGCTGCTTTGAACAGGAACACTTTTTGAATCACCATAGCCAGGGCCAAAGGAATTATGTGACAGTAAAAGGCCAAATTATGCAGCAGGGTGTCCATGTGCCAAGAATACGATGTGGCATAATAAGACACGTTTTGTGATAGTAATATTTTGTCCTTTTTACAGGTTAGCATTGACATTGGGCAAAGGTTGTGACACTAGCAGCAGTTTAACACCGAAATACAGCAAAAAGCAATTGAAAGGTGACCCGTCAAAATTTGCGAAGAGTGTCTACTGAGAGGCAGCGTGTTGCTATGTTTTTAGTAACTTTTGGTCCATTTGAGCTTGAAGCATTTTGTTTAAATCTGCAAATTATGCAGTAGACAAATTATATGGCAAATGCAGCAAATTACACAGCTGTAGAATCACATAATTGCAGTGGCCCTCTCTGTAGCACAGTGAGCAATGGAACCCAAGCCTAAGCATACCTATGTCACTTATGGAATCACATTATAAGGAGAGGTGTGCAAATAATTTATCATGCTTATGTAGTAGGACAAATCTGGGTACAATGTAAGATTTGTTAAAGCCTGGTGTAGTTAAATGCACCCACTTAACATGGACGGGTCATTAGGTGGCAGGGATGCAAGATTCTATACTGTAACTTTGGAAGCAATGGATAAAGGCAGTGGTCACTGTTCATCTCCTTTCCTCACTCCCAAAAGTCCGCGTGGGACATGTGCTGCTGGGGACAGGAGATGCAGCACTGTATGCTCAAGAAAAAAGCAGTGGCAATGCCAATAGGCCTTTAAGATCCACTGGATTTGACAATGGTTAAAAAAAAGACAACTAAAAGGTGAGGATGTGGCCGTCAGCGTCATTTTGTAGGTGAGTGCACCAAGCATGTGCCTGCCTACACAACGAGGAGAGGGATTTGTTTTATTTGTATTTACCGATCCGAGTTGGATTGGTAAACAAAAAGAAAAAAGAGTAGTGCGAGCTGGGGAAGAGGGAGGAAAAGAGTTGGAATCACAGAGAGCAGGAGTGGGGAAACAACAGGAGGGCAGGAGAAAACAAAACAGGGAGGCGGTTGGCAGTACCATGGGATAAGGGTGGGGGAAGTGACACGGAGGGTGTCGGAAGGGAAGGAAATGGAGAGGGAGGGACATGGAGTGGGGAAAGCAATTGGATGAGAGAGTGCAACATGGAGCTGCAGGGAGCACACAGGCGAGAAAGAAGTGTGGGGGGAAGCACACAAGGGTAAGCACATTGCAGAGGGGAGAAGCACACTGGCCAAGAAGGAGCAATACAAATGCGGTGGAGGGGGAAAGCAAATGAGAGAGACAGCTGGAAAAACATGCACTCTAGGGGAGTGGAAAAAAAGAAAGAAAGAAAAAAGAAAGAAAAAGTAGCACTTGAAAAATGAGCAGTGGAAGGGCACAAGTAATGTGTGCATGCTCCAGGGGAGTGACAAACACACAAAGAGAAAGCCCATGCAAGCTAACAAATAAGAAGCGAGCAAATAAGAGTGACAATGAAGCCAACCAATGGTAAGCAGTGGGTTGGCTCTAAATTCACTGTAAGCTGACAACTGGCAGCACATGTGCTGTCCAGTAGGCAAGACCTAAATAGGCAAGTGGATGTCAGTACCATTTCTGAGAGACAGTTTCTGCCACCATGGAGCAGCCCTTTCTTTCGCCTTTTGAGGAAAATAGAGTGAATTCTTTAGGTGTGGAAAAAGCACTATTGTTAGTGGCTTAGATTTGGCCCTTACCTGCAGAGCTGAACTCCAGAGTGTGGATTGAGGCTGTCTGTCTCCAAAGAGATTCTGAATTGATGAGCAGCTCCCAGCCCCCTGTCCAGCAGCCTGAGTTTGCTGATGCATTGTCTGTAGCTCCCAATCAACCCTGAGCCTTCCTGTCACATCTGCCCAGGCCCCTTAAGGTTTGTGGAGGGAACCCCAAGACAGCCACCTCCATTTTGTTAGCCAAAGCTTCCCTGTGTCCAACATCCCAGTGGACAAAAGACCAGACGGTGGTAAGAAGACAGACTTTGTGCTGTTTATTCCCGAAACTTTAAATGTGTTTTTCCTGCCTGTGACTGCTTTAATTTACCTGTTGGTTTGAGAGCTTTGTAGTTTCTAATCTGCTGTTTTTCCTGCCCGTGACTGCTTAACCCCTTCGCTGCTAGGCCTTTTCCCCTCCTGTGCTAAGCCTTTTTTTGGCTATTTGGGGTAGTTCGCGCTTAGGCCCCTGTAACTTTCTGACCACATAAGGTATCCACGCCAAATTTGTGTCCTTTTTTTCCAACATCATGGGGATTCTAAAGGTACCCAGGGTTTGTGGATTCCCCTGGAGGGGACCCAGAAATTAGCCAAAATACAGCTAAATTTTGTTTTTTGGGGGAAAAATGTGAAAAAAGGGCTACAGATGAAAGCGTCTGGTTTTTTCCCTGCAAATGGTATCAAAAAGGGGTTGTGGTGCTGAAATCACCATCTTCCCAGCTTTCAGGGACAAGCAGACTTTTGTCAGAAAACCAACATTTTTTACACAGTTTTGGCATTTTTCTGGGACATAGCCAATTTTTGCTATTTTTTGTGCTTTCAACCTCCTTCCAGTTAATGGTAGAGATGGGTATGAAAGCAATAATGGATCCTGGAAAGCTATACATTTCTGAAAAGTAGACAAAATTCTGAATTCAGCAAGGGGTCATTTGTGTAGATCCTTCAAGTTTTCTTTATAGAAACGAACAGTTAAACATAGGAAAAATTGAAAATTAGTTGAAAAAAACAGCCATTTGTGTCAACGGTTTCACCTGTAACTTCTTCTAATTATGACAGCTATTTGAAAGCAATATACCGTTACATCCGCTGGACCTTTCTGGTTGTGGCGATATATAGACTTGTAGGTTCACCAAGAACCCGACGAACCCAGAGCCAATAACTGAGCAGCGTCTTGCAATCTTTTTTTATTATGTACCGGGTATATAGCAATTATTCTGGGAAAATTTATACATGGAAAAATCGGTATGAAAGACACCTATGTATTTCTGAAATGGGAACAAAATATAGAGTTTAGAAACAGTAGATATTTGCACATTTCCGAAATTGGGAGTACCCATACTAGCATGAGAATTATAGGTCATTTTTCAAAATGACTTCTTTTTTACACATTGTCTTTCATTTGGAAGGCAGAAATGCATCGAAAGTCAATAGATAATAACAGTTGCTCTGCAATTCTGTGTTACTCTAAGTCTCCCGATAAAAATGGTACCTCACTTGTGTGGGTAGGCCTAGTGCCCGCGACAGGAAACGGCTCAAAACGCAACGTGGACACACCACATTTTCACAGTGAAAAATGACCCTTTTTTTGCAAAGTGCCTAGATGTAGTTTTTGAACCCCAGCTCTGCCGGCACCTTGGGAAACCTAGCAAACCTATACATTTTTGAAAACTAGACACCCAGGGGAATCCAGGATGGGGTGACTTGACTGGCTCTCATCAGGTTCTGTTACCCAGAATCCCTTGCAAACCTAAAAAATTGTCCAAAAAAACACATTTTCCTCACATTTCTGTGGTAGAAAGTTCTGGAATCTGCGTGGATCCACAAAATTCCACCCACCCCGCGTTCCCCAAAATCTTTCAAGAAAAACGGTACCTCACTTGTGTGGGTAGGCCTAGTGCCCGCAACAGGAAACGGCCCAAAACGCAACGTGGCCACACCACATTTTCACAGTGAAAAATGATCCTTTTTTTGCAAAGTGCCTAGCTGTAATTTTTGAACCCTAGCTCTGCCGGCACCTAGGGAAACCTAGCAAACCTATACATTTTTGAAAACTAGACACCCAGGGGAATCCAGGATGGGGTGACTTGACTGGCTCTCACCAGGTTCTGTTACCCAGAATCCCGTGCAAACCTAAAACATTGTCAAAAAAACACATTTTCCTCACATTTTTGTGGTGGAAAGTTCTGGAATCTGTGTGGATCCACAAATTTCCACCCACCCTGCGTTCCCCAAAGTCTTTCGAGAAAAACGGTACCTCACTTGTGTGGGTAGGCCTAGTGCCCGCGACAGGAAACGGCCCAAAACGCAACGTGGACACACCACATTTTCACAGTGAAAAATGACCCTTTTTTTGCAAAGTGCCTAGCTGTAGTTTTTGAACCCTAGCTCTGCCGGCACCTAGGGAAACCTAGCAAACCTATACATTTTTGAAAACTAGACACCCAGGGCAATCCAGGATGGGGTGACTTGACTAGCTCTCACCAGGTTCTGTTACCCAGAATCCCTTGCAAACCTAAACAATTGTCAAAAAAACACATTTTCCTCACATTTTTGTGGTGGAAAGTTCTGGAATCTGCGTGGATCCACAAATTTCCATGCACCCTGCGTTCCCCAAAGTCTTTTGAGAAAAACGGTACCTCACTTGTGTGGGTAGGCCTAGTGCCCGCGACAGGAAACGGCCCAAAACGCAACATGGACACACCACATTTTCACAGTGAAAAATGACCCTTTTTTTTAAAAGTGCCTAGCTGTAGTTTTTGAACCCTAGCTCTGCCGGCACCTAGGGAAACCTAGCAAACCTATACATTTTTGAAAACTAGACACCCAGGGGAATCCAGGATGGGGCGACTTGACTGGCTCTCACCAGGTTCTGGTACCCAGAATCCCTTGCAAACCTAAAATATTGTCAAAAAAACAAATTTTCCTCACATTTCTGTGGTGGAAAGTTTTGGAATCTGCGTGGATCCACAAATTTCCACCCACCCTGCATTCCCCAAAGTCTTTTGAGGAAAACGGTACCTCACTTGTGTGGGTAGGCCTAGTGCCCGCGACAGGAAACGGCCCAAAACGCAACATGGACACACCACATTTTCACAGTAAAAAATGACCCTTTTTTTGCAAAGTGCCTAGCTGTAGTTTTTTAACCCTAGCTCTGCCGGCACCTAGGGAAACCTAGCAAACCTATACATTTTTGAAAACTAGACACCCAGGGGAATCCAGGATGGGGTAACTTGACTGGCTCTCACCAGGTTCTGTTACCCAGAATCCCTTGCAAACCTAAATTATTGTAAAAAAAAAACACATTTTCCTCACATTTTTGTGGTGGAAAGTTCTGGAATCTGCGTGGATCCACAAATTTCCACCCACCCTGCGTTCCCCAAAGTCTTTCGAGAAAAACGGTACCTTACTTGTGTGGGTAGGCCTAGTGCCCGCGACAGGAAACGGCCCAAAACTCAACGTGGACACACCACATTTTCACAGTGAAAAATGACCCTTTTTTTGCAAAGTGCCTAGCTGTAGTTTTTGAACCCTAGCTCTGCCGGCACCAAGGGAAACCTAGCAAACCTATACATTTTTGAAAACTAGACACCCAGGGGAATCCAGGATGGGGTGACTTGACTGGCTCTCACCAGGTTCTGTTACACAGAATCCCTTGCAAACCTAAAATATTGTTAAAAAAAACAAATTTTCATCACATTTTTGTGGTGGAAAGTTCTGGAATCTGCGTGGATCCCCAAATTTCCACACACCCTGCGTTCCCCAAAGTCTTTCGAGAAAAACGGTACCTCACTTGTGTGGGTAGGCCTAGTGCCCGCGACAGGAAACGGCCCAAAACGCAACGTGGACACACCACATTTTCACAGTGAAAAATGACCCTTTTTTTGAAAAGTGCCTAGCTGTAGTTTTTGAACCCTAGCTCTGCCGGCACCTAGGGAAACCTAGCAAACCTATACATTTTTGAAAACTAGACACCCAGGGGAATCCAGGATGGGGTGACTTGACTGGCTCTCACCAGGTTCTGTTACCCAGAATCCCTTGCAAACCTAAAAGATTGTAAAAAAAACCACATTTTCCTCACACTTCTGTGGTGGAAAGTTCTGGAATCTGCGTGGATCCGCAAAATTCCACCCACCCCGCATTCCCCAAAGTCTTTCGAGAAAAATGGTACCTCACTTGTGTGGGTAGGCCTAGTGCCCGCGACAGGAAACGGCACAAAACGCAACATGGACACACCACATTTTCACAGTGAAAAATGACCCTTTTTTTGAAAAGTGCCTAGCTGTAGTTTTTGAACCCTAGCTCTGCGGGCACCTAGGGAAACCTAGCAAACCTATACATTTTTGAAAACTAGACACCCAGGGGAATCCAGGATGGGGTGACTTGACTGGCCCTAACCAGGTTCTGTTACCCAGAATCCCTTGCAAACCTAAAACATTGTCCAAAAAAACACATTTTCCTCACATTTTTGTGGTGGGAAGTTCTGGAATCTGCGTGGATCCACAAATTTCCACCCACCCTGCGTTCCCCAAAGTCTTTCAAGAAAAATGGTGCCTCACCTGTGTGGGTAGGCCTAGTGCCCGCGACAGGAAACGGCCCAAAACGCAACGTGGACACACATTTTCACAGTGAAAAATGACCCTTTTTTTGCAAAGTGCCTAGATGTAGTTTTTGAACCCCAGCTCTGCCGGCACCTTGGGAAACCTAGCAAACCTATACATTTTTGAAAACTAGAGACCCAGGGTAATCCAGGATGGGGTGACTTGACTGGCTCTCATCAGGTTCTGTTACCCAGAATCCCTTGCAAACCTAAACAATTGTCCATAAAAACACATTTTCCTCACATTTCTGTGGTAGAAAGTTCTGGAATCTGCGTGGATCCACAAAATTCCACCCAACCCGCGTTCCCCAAAATCTTTCAAGAAAAACGGTACCTCACTTGTGTGGGTAGGCCTAGTGCCCGCGACAGGAAACGGCCCAAAACGCAACGTGGACACACCACATTTTCACAGTGAAAAATAACCCTTTTTTTGCAAAGTGCCTAGCTGTAGTTTTTGAACCCTAGCTCTGCCGGCACCTAGAGAAACCTAGCAAACCTATACATTTTTGAAAACTAGACATCCAGGGCAATCCAGGATGGGGTGACTTGACTGGCTCTCACCAGGTTCTGTTACCCAGAATCCCTTGCAAACCTAAACAATTGTCAACAAAACACATTTTCCTCACATTTTTGTGGTGGAAAGTTCTGGAATCTGCGTGGATCCACAAATTTCCATGCACCCTGCGTTCCCCAAAGTCTTTTGAGAAAAACGGTACCTCACTTGTGTGGGTAGGCCTAGTGCCCGCGACAGGAAACGGCCCAAAACGCAACGTGGACACACCACATTTTCACAGTGAAAAATGACCCTTTTTTTGAAAAGTGCCTAGCTGTAGTTTTTGAACCCTAGCTCTGCCGGCACCTAGGGAAACCTAGCAAACCTATACATTTTTGAAAACTAGACACGCAGGGGAATCCAGGATGGGGCGACTTGACTGGCTCTCACCAGGTTCTGTTACCCAGAATCCCTTGCAAACCTAAAATATTTTCCAAAAAACAAATTTTCCTCACATTTTTGTGGTGGAAAGTTTTGGAATCTGCGTGGATCCACAAATTTCCACCCACCCTGCATTCCCCAAAGTCTTTTGAGGAAAACGGTACCTCACTTGTGTGGGTAGGCCTAGTGCCCGCGACAGGAAACGGCCCAAAACGCAACATGGACACACCACATTTTCACAGTAAAAAATGACCCTTTTTATGCAAAGTCCCTAGCTGTAGTTTTTTAACCCTAGCTCTGCCGGCACCTAGGGAAACCTAGCAAACCTATACATTTTTGAAAACTAGACACCCAGGGGAATCCAGGATGGGGTGACTTGACTGGCTCTCACCAGGTTCTGTTACCCAGAATCCCTTGCAAACCTAAAATATTGTCAAAAAAACACATTTTCCTCACATTTTTGTGGTGGAAAGTTCTGGAATCTGCGTGGATCCACAAATTTCCATGCACCCTGCGTTCCGCAAAGTCTTTTGAGAAAAACGGTACCTCACTTGTGTGGGTAGGCCTAGTGCCCGCGACAGGAAACGGCCCAAAACGCAACGTGGACACACCACATTTTCACAATGAAAAATGACCCTTTTTTTGCAAAGTGCCTAGCTGTAGTTTTTTAACCCTAGCTCTGCCGGCACCTAGGGAAACCTAGCAAACCTATACATTTTTGAAAACTAGACACCCAGGGGAATCCAGGATGCGGTGACTTGACTGGCTCTCACCAGGTTCTGTTACCCAGAATCCCTTGCAAACCTAAATTATTGTAAAAAAAACCCACATTTTCCTCACATTTTTGTGGTGGAAAGTTCTGGAATCTGCGTGGATCCACAAATTTCCACCCACCCTGCGTTCCCCAAAGTCTTTCGAGAACAACGGTACCTTACTTGTGTGGGTAGGCCTAGTGCCCGCGACAGGAAACGTGCCCAAAACTCAACGTGGACACACCACATTTTCACAGTGAAAAATGACCCTTTTTTTGCAAAGTGCCTAGCTGTAGTTTTTGAACCCTAGCTCTGCCGGCACCAAGGGAAACCTAGCAAACCTATACATTTTTGAAAACTAGACACCCAGGGGAATCCAGGATGGGGTGACTTGACTGGCTCTCACCAGGTTCTGTTACACAGAATCCCTTGCAAACCTAAAATATTGTTAAAAAAACACATTTTCCTCACATTTTGTGGTGGAAAGTTCTGGAATCTGCGTGGATCCCCAAATTTCCACACACCCTGCGTTCCCCAAAGTCTTTCGAGAAAAACGGTACCTCACTTGTGTGGGTAGGACTAGTGCCCGCGACAGGAAACGGCCCAAAACGCAACGTGGACACACCACATTTTCACAGTGAAAAATGACCCTTTTTTTAAAAAGTGCCTAGCTGTAGTTTTTGAACCCTAGCTCTGCCGGCACCTAGGGAAACCTAGCAAACCTATACATTTTTGAAAACAAGACACCCAGGGGAATCCAGTATGGGGTGACTTGACTGGCTCTCACCAGGTTCTGTTACCCAGAATCCCTTGCAAACCTAAAAGATTGTAAAAAAAAACACATTTTCCTCACACTTCTGTGGTGGAAAGTTCTGGAATCTGCGTGGATCCACAAAATTCCACCCACCCCGCATTCCCCAAAGTCTTTCGAGAAAAATGGTACCTCACTTGTGTGGGTAAGCCTAGTGCCCGCGACAGGAAACAGCGCAAAACGCAACGTGACACACCACATTTTTACAGTGAAAAATGACCCTTTTTTTGCAAAGTGCCTAGCTGTAGTTTTTGAACCCTAGCTCTGTCGGCACCTAGGGAAACCTAGCAATCCTATACATTTTTTAAAACTAGACTCCCAGGGGAATCCATAATGGGGTGACTTGACTGGCTCTCACCAGGTTCTGTTACCCAGAATCCCTTGCAAACCTAAACATTTGTCAAAAAAAACACATTTTCCTCACATTTTTGTGGTGGAAAGTTCTGGAATCTGCGTGGATCCACAAATTTCCACCCACCCTGCGTCCACCAAAGTCTTTTGAGAAAAATGGTACTTCACTTGTGTGGGTAGGCCTAGTGCCCGCGACAGGAAACGGCCCAAAACGCAACATGGACACACCACATTTTCACAGTGAAAAATTACCCTTTTTTTGAAAAGTGCCTAGCTGTAGTTTTTTAACCCTAGCTCTGCGGGCACCTAGGGAAACCTAGCAAACCTATACATTTTTTTAAACTAGACACCCAGGGGAATCCAGGATGGGGTGACTTGACTGGCCCTAACCAGGTTCTGTTACCCAGAATCCCTTGCAAACCTAAAACATTGTCCAAAAAAACACATTTTCCTCACATTTTTGTGGTGGAAAGTTCTGGAATCTGCGTGGATCCACAAATTTCCACCCACCCTGCGTTCCCCAAAGTCTTTCAAGAAAAATGGTGCCTCACTTGTGTGGGTAGGCCTAGTGCCCGCGACAGGAAACGGCCCAAAACGCAACGTGGACACACATTTTCACAGTGAAAAATGACCCTTTTTTTGCAAAGTGCCTAGCTGTCGTTTTTGAACCCTAGCTCTGCCGGCACCTAGGGAAACATAGCAAACCTATACATTTTTGAAAACTAGACACCCAGGGGAATCCAGGATGGGGTGACTTGACTGGCTCTCACCAGGTTCTGTTACCCAGAATCCCTTGCAAACCTAAAAAAGTGTCCAAAAAACCACATTTTCCTCACATTTTTGTGGTGGAAAGTTCTGGAATCTGCGTGGATCCACAAATTTCCACCCACCCTGCGTTCCTCAAAGTCTTTCGAGAAAACCGGTACCTCACGTGTGTGGGTAGGCCTAGTGCCCGTGACAGGAAACAGCGCAAAACGCAACGTGGACACCACATTTTCACAGTGAAAAATGACCCTTTTTTTGCAAAGTGCCTAGCTGTAGTTTTTGAACCCTAGCTCTGCCGGCACCTAGGGAAACCTAGCAAACCTATACATTTTTAAAAACTAGACACTCAGGGGAATCCAGGATGGGGTGACTTGACTGGCTCTCACCAGGTTCTGTTACCCAGAATCCCTTGCAAACCTAAAAAAGTGTCAAAAAACCACATTTTCCTCACATTTTTGTGGTGGAAAGTTCTGGAATCCGCGTGGATCCACAAATTTCCACCCACCCTGCGTTCCCCAAAGTCTTTCGAGAAAAACAGTACCTCACTTGTGTGGGTAGGCCTAGTGCACGCAACAGGAAACGGCCCAAAACGCAACATGGACACACCACATTTTCACAGTGAAAAACGACTCTTTTTTTGCAAAGTGCCTAGCTGTAGTTTTTGAACCCTAGCTCTGCCGGCACCTAGGGAAACCTAGCAAACCTATATATTTTTGAAAACTAGACACCCAAGGGAATCCAGGATGGGGTGACTTTAATCCAGGATGGGGTGACTTGACTGGCTCTCACCAGGTTCTGTTACCCAGAATCCCTTGCAAACCTAAAAAAGTGTCCAAAAAACCCACATTTTCCTCACATTTTTGTGGTGGAAAGTTCTGGAATCTGCGTGGATCCACAAATTTCCACCCACCCTGCGTTCCCCAAAGTCTTTAGAGAAAAAACGGTACCTCACTTGTGTGGGTAGGCCTAGTGCCCGCGACAGGAAACGGCCCAAAACTCAACGTGGACACACCACATTTTCACAGTGAAAAATGACCCTTTTTTTGCAAAGTGCCTAGCTGTAGTTTTTGAACCCTAGCTCTGCCGGCACCTAGGGAAACCTAGAAAACCTATACATTTTTGAAAACTAGACACCCAGGGGAATCCATAATGGGGTTACTTGACTGGCTCTCACCAGGTTCTGTTACCCAGAATCCCTACCAAACCTAAAAAATTGTCCAAAAAAACACATTTTCCGCACATTTCTGTGGTGGAAAGTTCTGGAATCTGCGTGGATTCACAAAATTCCACCCACCCCGCGTTCCCCAAAGTCTTTCGAGAAAAATGGTACCTTACTTGCATGGGTGGGTCAAGTACCAGCGACAGGCAAGGGCCCAAAACCCATTGAGGCGACATCAAAATTGCCTATCACAAAACGACCTGGTTTTGCAAGGGGGGTCCCATGACTTTTTGGCCCGGAGCTCGGCGGCCACCTAGGGAAACCTACCAAACCCACACATTTCTGAAAACCAGACACCCGGGGGATTCCAGGGAGGTATGGCTTGTGTGGATCCCCCAACGTTTTCATACCCAGAATCCCCTGCAAACCTGAAATTTAGCTGAAAAAAATCACTTTTTTCACACATTTTTGTGTGGGAAAGTTGTGGCATCACCGGGCTGACACAAATTTCCTACCACCCAGCGTTCCCCCAGGTCTCCCGATAAAAATGGTGCCTCACTCGTGTGGGAGGCCCAAGTACCCGCGACAGGCAAGGGCCCAAAACGTATTGAGGCAACATCAAAATTGCCTATCACAAAATGTTTTGGGCCTTTGCCTGTCGCGAGTGAGGCACCATTTTTAAGGGACAAGGTACACCCGGCTTGAGAAAGACAGAAAAGACAAATATTTCTGCACAACCACCTATTCCTCAAGCACACAGACATACTGGTTGGATTTGGCACGAGGGTGAATGATGGTTCAGTATATACAGTTGTATTAACCAGAGATTTCACAAAAATGAAATGCACTGTTAATAATTGAAAGGACGAGAAACTGAACCATTGACTCACAGCTGGTGAGCTGTAAAGCCACGACAAGGCACCAACCTCTTTACAGGCCATTCATACACCTTTCATACGTGTGACACATACAAAACCATTCACACCGCCAGCCGCGGGCCCAGCACATTACAACACTCACACCAGCAGACAGCGCCATTGAAGGGCCCATCACTTTCACACGCCCACATTCCTGACACAGCAACCACACCAGCTCACGGATTGCGTGGAGTGGCGTTTGGCTAGCAGTGTGTGTAGTGACCAGCAGCTAGTCACTACTCACACACCGCCAGCCAAGCGCCAGTCCACGTACACCACCAGCCGAGCGTCAGTCCACGCACACCCCAGCCAAGCGCCTGTCCACACACACCGCCAGCCAAGCACCAGTCCACGCACACCACCAGCCAAGCACCAGTCCACGCACACCGCCAGCCAAGCGCCAGTCCACGCACACCGCCAGCCAAGCGCCAGTCCATGCACACAGCCAGCCAAGCGCCACTCCACGCACACAGCCAGCCAAGCGCCACTCCACGCACACCGCCAGCCAAGCGCCAGTCCACGCACAGAGCCAGCCAATCGCCAGTCCACGCACACAGCCAGCCAAGCGCCAGTCCACGCACACCGCCAGCCAAGCGCCAGTCCAAACACACCGCCAGCCAAGCGCCAGTCCACGCACACCGCCAGCCAAGCGCCACTCCACGCACACCGCCATCACATTTAGGATTTTTTTATACAAAAAAGAAAACACAAACAAATTGCAAATAGCTACAAATCTACTAACACAAAATCTGAAACTGAATACACTACACAAATGCCAACCTTGAAACTGAACAAAAAATATTAAACAATAGAGACCAGGCAGTTCACTTTACCACTCATGGATGCTCCCAAAAATTATTTTGCGTGTGGTACACTCTAAAACAAGCAGGCACACACAGCCCAGGGTTAGAAGGACACTCGGGGCAGTACATACGAGTCTCCTTCCGCGTACCTCTTCGCCAACAGACTCTACATCTCCTACTGGGAAAGTCTTTGGAGGGTGTGGGAGGAATGTGATCAGGAAAGTGGCGATCTTTCAACCTAGCCACATCCTCCACCACTCCAACTCTAGGAACACTTGCCTGTTCCACTACAACAAGGCTGCCTATTACAGACTCCTGAAACTTAGCAAAAGTCATCTTTGACTCAGGACAAGAATCCTTGAACACAACAAAAGCATTAAAGGTTGCCAAGTGGAAAAGATGGATAGCCAACTTCTTATACCAAATGTAAGCCTTACGAAGAGCAGTGTAAGGTTCCAACCTCTGATCTACTCTATCACCACCCATGTGCCAGTTATAGTCTAAAATGCACACAGGTTTGCGCGCTTCAGCAACCTGACCCCAAACAGTCACAGGTGAAGTGCTTTCATCATGGATGGTAGTCAGCATGTAGACATCTCTCCTGTCTGAAAACTTCACAGCTAGAAGTTCCTCGCAACGCACTGCACTGTCCCCGCACAAGCTTTTGACAAACAAGTTCTTTTGGGAAACCTTTACGGTTAGAGCGGATTGTGCCACAAGCAACAGTGTCCACTTTGGCCAATTCCCTGAACAACCGCACACCAGTGTAGAAGTTATCTACATATAAATGGTGGCCTTTGTTAAAAAGTCCTCTACCAAGTTCCCACACAATTTTCTCAGTCACTCCAAAAGTGGACGGACAACCAGGGGGGTTAATCCTGGATTCCTTACCGGTGTACACCCTGAAATTAGAGACATATCCAGTCCTACTGTCACACAGCATATACAGCTTAATTCCATAGCATGCCCTCTTACTAGGAATGTATTGCCTAAAAACCAAGCGGCCCTTTAACAAGACCAAAGACTCATCCACTGCTATTTCTTTCCCTGGAGCATAGATCTCAGAAAATCGATCAACAAAGTGATCAATGACAGGCCGAATCTTAAAAAGACAGTCACACTCAGGGTGATCTCGTGGCAACGCTAAACCATTATCGACAAAATGCAGCATCCGAAGCAGAAGCAAATACCTATCACGACTCATGACTGCCGGAAATATAGCCGTTGCCATCAAGGGACTAGTAGACCAATATGAAGACATTGATGGCTTCCTTAGCAAGCCCATCCAAAAAGTTAAACCCAAGAACTTCTTCATCTCTTCAAGATTTGTGGGAGTCCACCGGGTAGCTCTAGAGTGGGGCTTAAGGCTGGCACTGTTGTCCCTCAAAAACTGTTCGGCATACAAATTAGTCTGCTCAACAATCTCTGCCAAAAACACATCGTCCATAAACAACTGAAAAAAATGTATCGGCAAAACATTTTCTGTATTCACTCTACACCCTGGAACACCAGTAAAGTCTGGCAATGCCGGCTGCACCATGCCTGGGGCAACCCAGAGGTCATCACTTCCAACTGGAAGCATTGCAGCCCCAGGCTGCAGCCCAGATGCCTCTTGCTGCACTATCGGCACATCAATGTCCTCCTCTAAAACAGGCACTTCATCCGCACTTAGAGTAGCTTCATCCGCACTGAGAGTAGCTTCATCATCCGATGACTCCATGTGGAGAGAAAACTCACTGCCTGAATCTTCCGCTCCCTCCTCTGCCTCAGATGCAGAGTCAGTCTCTGAACCATGGTCAGAGGAAGACTCAAAGAGCATACCAACAACCTGCTGAGCAGTAATCCTGCGGCTAGCCATTATCCTTACTAAGAAAGGAGACTGCACAAACAAGTCAACAACCAACACTGTGCAAAATAAGTAAGTAAAAAAAAATGTGTGCCTTTATCACGAAGATCTATATACTCAAACTATACAATTCACTTGCAAGAGACAGCTACACTCACCAGCACCTACTCTGCAGCGAGACAGCAAAAACCAACGATATCCCACTAGAAAGAAAAAAACAAAACCAATTACTCACAAGACAACAAAATACACATCGAGCAAAAATGCAAAAAGTTTTTGACACCCAAAAAGAGAAGCCAAACATACTGCTATTATTACACCATTTGCAAAAACACATTCATGCAGAGAAATGAAACTCATTTACATTGTACAAAAAAAATCTCTTACCAAACACAAGCAACTACACAAACAGCAGAACCAAAAGTAACGAAACCGCAACCTGGAACAGCCTAAAGAGCAAAAGCTTTCAACTAGAACAAAAAGGGAGAAATAAAGCATTACAATTGCAATTCACACGAAATAAAACAATTAACATTATAACCCGCTATGTCACTACCCAAATGGTCAATCTGCCAGATGGGCCTTCAAATAGGGCTGTGAAAAATGGGGGGTGAACTTGCCCAAGGGATCGGGTGAGCTTGTCTGAGGGTGGGGCAGAAAACAGCAGACAGAAATGTCCCCCCTTGCCAAAGAAATAAATCCCTGGTGCCTAATGGGTTTTCTGCCCCCCCCCCGGGGGCAGAAAGGCCAAAACAAGGGCCGATCTGCCCCCAGGGGGGGCAGAATACACATTAAAAAAATGCTCCCCCCCGGAAGCGACCCTTGCCCAAGGGGTCGCTTCCATTTAAATTTTAAAGAACTCCCTGGTGTCTAGTGGGGTATTCTGCCCCCCCTGGGGGCAGAAAGGCCAAATACATGGGCCGATCTGCCCCCAGGGGGGGCAGAATACACATTTTTAAAAAATGTGGCCCCTGGAAGCGACCCTTCCCCAAGGGGTCGCTTCCGATTTTTTTTTTAAAGTATCCCTGGCTCTAGTGGGATTTTCTGCCACCCTTGGGGCCAGAAATGCCAAAAAACCCAGACAATCTCTCCCCGGGGGGGGGCAGAAAAGTCTTTAAAAAAATGTGCCCACTAAGGAAGCGACCCTTGCCCAAGGGGTCGCTTCCTTTACATAATTAAAGGACTCCCTGGTGTCTAGTGGGGTATTCTGCCCGCCAAATATAAGGGCCGATCTGCCCCCAGGGGGGGCAGAATACAATTTTTTTTAAAATGAGTCCCCTGGAAGCGACCCTTCCCCAAGGGGTCGCTTCCATTTTTTTTTTAAAAAAAGATCCCTGGCTCTAGTGGGCTTTTCTGCCCCCCCTGGGGCCAGAAACGCCAAAAAACCCAGGTGATCTGGCCCGGGGGGGGGGCAGAAAGGTCTAAAAAATAAGTGCCCGCTTAAGGAAGCGACCCTTGCCCAAGGGGTCGCTTCCATTTACTAAAAATACCATCCCTGGTGCCTAGTGGGGGCATTCCTGCAGCACGATCGCGACGCTGTGCGCGATCGTGCTGCAGGAATGCCCTGTATTGAGACATCAGGGGAGAGGAAATACTCTTTCCTCGCCCCCGATGCCTCAATACATTACGTATTCCCCCCCGCGCCACCGGAGCACACAAACTTACCGGCTCCTCGTGGACGCGCTGGAAACAAATGGTTTCCAGCGCGTCCAGCGCTTCCTGATGACGTCGGCGCGCGCTGTGCGCGCTGACGTCATGGGATTGCGTGGGGGGGTGTTGGGGGTGGCAGCGGAAACTCTTCCGCTGCCATCCCCCTTTGTGGGGGCTAGATGGGCTGCCCATGGGGGGAGCACCAGCGCTTCCCCCATGGGTGGTGCCATGACAGAGCGGTTCCGTCATGAGCACACGCCCACCGTGGCTCATGACAGAACCGCTCCGTCATGAGCATAGAAAGGGTTACATTTACCTGTTGGTTTGTGGGATTTGTAGGTTAAACTTTGTATTCCTCCTGCCCGTGACTGCTTAAATTTACCTGTTGGTTTGTGGGCTTTGTAGTTTATAATCTGCTGTTTTTCCTGCCCGTGGCTGCTTAAATTTACCTATTGGTTTGTGGGCTTTGTAGTTTAAAATTTGCTGTTTCTCCTGCCTGTGACTGCTTAAATTTACCTGTTGGTTTTTGTAGGTTAAAATCTGCTGTGTCACCTGCCCATTTCTGCTTAAATTTTCCTCCTAGTTTTCCCCTATACTGTGCTAAGACATGTGTGAAAGCAATCCCCCCAGATCCCTTTTTGTCTTAGCAAAGGAAAAAAAAGTCAAAACACACCTCAGAGGCTAAGCTGTGTGCTTTAAAACTGCTGAAATCTGCTCTTAGGGCTTAAACTGTTCGGAAAGTGTATGTAGCACTTGTTTTTGGTTAGGAGAGTGAGTTGTTTACATGTGGGAAAGCAGTATTGTTAGTGGCTTAGATTTGGCCCTTACCTGCAGAGCTGAACTCCAGAGTGTTGACTGAGCCTGTCTGTCTTCAAAGAGATTATGTTCAGGAGCAGCTCACTGTCCCCTGGCCATCAACCTGTGCTTGAGGTCACAAGCTCCTTATATAAGTATGCCATTGGATGTTACATCTGTGCTCTGATTGACTGTTGTATCTGATGTTTCTGTTAGGCGTAGGGTTGTGTTTCTGATTGGCTGATAGGTCTATGGCTATGATTGTTCCCTGGGTAGGCTTTCTATTGGGTTTAGGGATTGGGCTTCTGAGTAGCTGCTCGGACTAGGGCTGCGATTGGCTGGAAGTACCTGGTCTCCAATTGGCCCTAGGGCTTAGGGCTAGTGTTTTGATTGTCTATGTTTAGGGCTATATTTCCCATTGGCCTAAGGCGTCACCTGATCACTGGGGCTATTTAAGGTCAGGGTTCAGGGCATCTCAGCCAGGGCAGAGAGTCTAAGGGCAGAGAGGACAAGGGCAGTTGCCTGTTTGGGCCTGTTTGGGACAGGTCAGGCCTAGGGCCAGAAATGCTACACTTTTTTCCATTCACCAGCACCAACCTTAACCCATCTACATCCATAAACATATTAACACACTGGCAGCAAATGCACTCCACACATTTAGTGCAAACAAACCCTACATACATTTCAATGTCTCAACTCCCACTGCAAAACCCCACAAACCACACCTATACACCCTTCTACCCCAACTACCACACAATGGCACCTTCACTCACACACAAAACACCAGTCTGTCTTATACCACTAACCAATCCACTCATCACCAACACAACCCAAATCCAAACCATACTTAACTATATCCCATCCAGACACATGGTCCCTGCTCATGCAAAGCACCAGCTCTGCCCTCTGATTACTCCTAACAGACCCCTTTCTGTCACCACCAAACCTATACTAAACCTTTAATCTGTTCATCCATCAACACCCTCCTCATCTTTTTACCAAAAAAACACAACCACACAACCATTACACTCCACTCCAACACACATATCACCTCTTCCAGCAATCATATCTAACACAAACACTCCTAACTCTTGTCCATCCTCTCTCACTCACCACATACACTCTTTTCCAAAACACAACACCCCCTTTACCTTGCGGCTTCCACTCACCAACAAAACTTTACATACAAGTACTTCTTAAAAAACAAATACATCATCATCTCCTCTCACTGCTTCTCAAAAACAAAACATAACTCACACACCAGCACAAAAAAATCTCACACACTCACTACCTCATAATACTTTCCGTCACAAACAAGAAACATACCCCCACTCCCACCCTCCTGACTACACAAATAATACACACCCTAAACCGAATCTGCTACCAAGCTTTCTCTCATCCCCCACACCTAACACATATACAGCAACACAGCAACTCTCTTTTAACCACCTCTCATCCATTTTATAATTTAGAACCCTACAACATGACCAACATGCTGCACCACCACCCCTAACTAATACATCTTTCACCCTAAACAGACGTAAACAAAATAAACAACATGCCACTCTTCACAACTTCGCATCTCCATGTCTACTGCACAACAAGGCTACTCAACAAAAACAACACAGCTCACCAATTCACTCTCAAACACCATCTCCACCACCTACAAACGCAAACCCATCAAAATGGCTTCTTAGCCTGCTAGATGAGGAATACAATACAGAACAACTACTCTATTGCTATCCTCATACAGATAATACCAGCACTAAAGACACACCTGATACAAGTCCACAAAACACTGCTCGCTCTTCTACAAAACAAAGTCACACCATCACCAAAAGACATTCTATAAACTGCCTACTAATAAATGCTCGATCACTGTCAAAAAACAAGCATCACACTGACGCACAACATGACTTACTCTTCATAACTGAATCATGGTTGGGAGATGACATGGCTCCAGTGTTGCATGAAGGTGTCTCTCTAGGCTATCAAACTATCACACAAAATCGTACAGGCAAAGGCGGAGGTGGCCTAGCTGTTGTGTTCAAGCAAACATTAAATATCATTAAAGCTGACGACATTTCCATTAACCCTGGGCAGAGTTCGCAGAGTTGCACTACGCGGAACACTGCAAAGTTCAAAAAAAGTGGAAAATCAACATCCTGGCGAGATTTCTCAACGGGAACGGGCAGTTTCTCAACGAGAGCTGTCGCGAGCATACGCGACCACTCGCAATGAGAAACCTGACCCCCCCGCATTGAGAAATCTCGCCAGGATGTTGATTTTACATGCTCGCGCTCACCAACTTGATGTTGACGATCGCGAACGAGGAAAAATCTCGCCGGGAGGTTGATTTTCCTTGCTCGCGGTCGCCAACTTGACGTTGACGAACGCGAGCGAGGAAAAAAACTCTGCGATCTCCGCGTAACGCGGAGTGCAGAAAACTCCGCAAACTCCGCGAGCGGAGCGCAGTTCACCGCCCACGGTTAATTTCCATACAAGGTTGTGAAGCTCTCTTCACCAAATGCAACCCTACACCATCTTCCTCCTGTAACTTCCTACTCCTTTACAGACCTTCACCTTGCAATGCCACATTCCCAGATACACGTCTAGACATAGTTTCAAACCTGATAACTCTCTATTCCAAACTTTGCATTCTTGGTGACCTAAACAGTCGATTTGACAAACAAAATATGCCCCATCCAAAAACAATCATCACTGGCCAAGACGCTCTGAACCCACATCAGGTCATCCACAAACCCACACACATCACTGGACACACCCCAGATGTCATCTTTACAAATCCAGCAGTAGTTCCCTTCCAAAAGATTAGTCCAGTCACATGGTCCGACCACCTTTTGCTTGTTTTCCAAATTAAACACCACAAAGCAACACACCTAAAGCAACCTTATATGCATCCACATATCGACCATGGAACAAAAACAATTTTGAACATTTAGAAATACAACTAACATCCAATACAGATCTAGACTCAACAAATTCAGTCCAAAAACTATGAGTGACTACAGGAAGCTTTTAATATCCTAATACCACAAAGAACAACACAACAGAACAAAAGAAAACAGGCACCTTGGCGAAATACAGAGCTAAAAGAGATAAAACAGCAAATTCGAAAGCTGCAACGCACCTGACAGAAAACAAGCACCAGTCAAGACAAACTTTGCCTATAGAAACTTAACAGATTTAACAAGACATCAATCAAAAAAGCTAAGAAAAGATACTATTCAGACAGAATTCAAAATGCTAAATGTGCAAACAAAGATGTCTATAAAATTCCCACTGAATTTCACAAACCAAATTGCCTAGAAGGAACTCATCCCATTACTCAAGAATTCACAGATAAACTGGCATATCATTACACAACCAAAGCAGACACATTGGACTCCTATTTAAAACAAAGAAAAACCACCAGCACCGACCCTTTTTGAAAACACCCCTCCAAGAGTAGGCTAACCCAGCCTCTGCATACTTTCCAACAAATATCACACACTTTTTTTATGAACCTGGTCAAAGCAAGCAGGCCTGCCGGCAGCCCTTTTGACCACCACAAACCTTCAAGAAAATTCTTCTAACTAACTCTGCTGCCACACCAGTAAGAAGAATCATCAACAGTTCCTTAACTACGGGAATATTTCCAGAAGACCTAAAAAAAAGTCATACATATGCCCATTACTAAAGAAACAAAACCTAGACCCGATTAACTCCGACAACTACAGATTGATTACAAATGGACCTTTCCTGGGCAAACTCATAGAAAGAGCAGCATTTTCCCAGATATCACAATTCATTGAAGATAATTCCATACTTTCAGACTTCCAAAAAGGATTCCGTCCAAGAAAAGGCACAGAATCTGCCCTCATGGCCAGCTTGGATGACTTTAAGAACACAGTTGACTGGAACAAGGTTGCTGCACTACTTCTCTTGGACCTCTCAACTGCCTTTTACACAGTTGATCATGACAGTCTAATGCAAAGACTCTACGAAGCAGACATAGAGCGGACTGCTCTCGACTGGATCGCAATCCACCCTCAAAACTGAACAAATCTCACCCAAACCCCTCCATTTCTCATCTTCACCATACTTAACAAAAGCAGGGGTCCCTCAAGGCTCTATCATCTCACCCAGGCTTTTCAACATCTACATGAAGTCACTTCTGGCACTTATCATTGAATGTAGATTTTTCCCAGTGTTGATGGTCAGAAAATCTGGATTTTAATAAAGACACGGAGGCTAATATTATTGCAATCTCCTTTATTGCGCCACTCACAGCCGCCCCATTGAAGAATACAGAACTTTAACAAAATTCCATTGCCAACAAAAGGCCAGAATACCCAGCCATCTTCCTTCTTTTTTGTTGCTGCTCGCAGAGATAAGTATCATTTTGCTTACTTGAATTAGTGTGTGGTAAAATAGCTTATTTAATGTAGGAAAACCATTTGATGTTTGTGTCTTATTGTTTATGTGCATGAGGAACATTTATTTAACTAAAGTTTAAATTATAGTTTAATTTAAAAGAGAAAATTAGTTGGTTAAACACGTTGGAGTAAGAAGGTTATTCCACTTGCGCGCGGTGAGTAATGAGTTATTTGCTCTGGGATTGCTACGCAGTTTGGATTTTCTTTTAAAGTGTTTTAAAAAAAAATTAAGCTTTCCGGGCGGCCGTTGGTGGTTGTGCGGCTGGAAAGCTATCTCGGAGGCTGTTGAAGTTTCACTTCACATAGCTATGCATATAACACACAAATACTCCTTAAACTGGAAAGCCCCAAAGACATTAGAAACTCACAAACTTTCTGTTGCCTCAGAGCCATGGATCAGTGGATCACATGGAGCCATCTCAAATCGAATGCTTCTAAAATGGAAATATTCACATGTAGCGATTGGAAACATTATGACCCACTTGCCACCAGGCCTGACTATCTGGAACACCACCTAAAGTATCTAAGGAAGTAAGAAACCTCGGAATTACCATGGACTCCAAGCTATCAATGAATGCCCAAGTGGACAAACTAGCAAGATCAAGGTTCATTACTATAAAAACCCTGCAACACATCTTCCCCCACCTGGGATTTCCACACAAGGTCCAGGCTACTATCTCTCTTGTTCTGTCTAAACTCGATTACTCCAATAGCCTCTACCACTGATCATCTTTAACAACTATGAAAAGACTACAACAGATTCAGAACTCTGCTGCCAGACTATTATTACATACAAAACCACAAGTCCACATTTCCTCTGCCTTGAAGGCCCTACATTGGTTACCGATTGCCAGAAGATCTACATTCCAGCTGCTGTGTATCACCCACAAAGCGATACAGGGAACAGGCCCGCTCATCATCAGGAATAAAATCCCCAAATACATTCAACAAAGGAATCTCCGCTCTAGATGGGCACCTCACCTCAAAATCCCACCATACAAGAAAAAAACATAGGGGTGGCACATCCTTCTCGGTTCAAGCAGCCAAACTATGGAACTCTTTACCCCCAAACATAAGATCCACGAATAACTACCGTATCTTTAGAAGACTACTCTTCCCCACATAACCACCATGCTCAAACATAAATATACAGTGTAACTGCAACAAATGATGGATGGAATGCTGAATGATTCAAACATTCTCCCCCAGTCAAGAGATCTGGGTTAAATCCATTGTTCTTTTGCCCACTATGCCTCCCCAGTTTAGACCCAACCATATGCAAATCAGTGTTGACCCTGTGCCTCTTGGGAACAGTCCAGACCGAACTACCAAGCCAGGTCCTCCCTGGACCGGAAACAAGCATCCTGGGACCGGTTTCGGGGTATGTCACCCTTCATCAGCAAGGCTAGCTTGAATCCAGTGGCACAGTGAGCAAGGGACCCACGTCTGGGCATGCCCGTCCCACTTAGGGAAAAAGTGTATCTGCAACAAATGATGGACGGAATGCTGAATGATTCAAACACTCTCCCCCAGTCAAGAGATCTGGGTTAAATCCATCGTTCTTTTGCCCACTACTTCACCCCAGTTTGGTCCCAGCCATATGCAAATCAGTCTTGACCCTGTGCCTCTTGGGAACAGTCCAGACCGATCTGCCAAGCCAGGTCCTCCCTGGACCGGAAACAAGCCTCCTGGGACTGGTTTCAGGGTATGTCACCCTTCATCAGCCAGGCTAGCTTGAATCCAGTGGCACAGTGAGCCTGGCTAGAGCGGTCGACCTCAAAGCTAGGGAACCGGTTTGAGTCTCGGCAGGCACGCTCAGCATCCTGTGATTCTGGGCAAATCACTTAGGGCCTCATTTATGAAAAGTGTCGCATCGCTGGAGGAAACCAGCGATGCAACACTTTTCAGTGCGCCCTCCTTGCGACACCTTGGATGCGTCGTATTTACTGTACGGCACTCCATGTCGCAAGGATTTACAGATATGTCAGGAATCCTGACGTATCTGTGGGCGCAAAAGTGATGCATTGCTGGGATGTGTCTGAAAACAGACGCAACTCCAGCAATGTGTCCTTTCACATAGGGCAAGCCCCATGTGAAAGGGCCTGCGTCACCCTTACACCTGATCTGAGGCAGGCGTAAGGTTCTGATGCAGTAGCGTCTTAGAAGTGGTGCAGTGAAATCTGAGGGATTTCACTATGCCACTTCTACGAGGCTTTCTTGTGGGGGAACGCCCACCCTGCATACATTATACCTGACGCAGGTATATTGTAGCGCAGGGGTTTACAAAGTGACGCATTTGCCTAGATGCGTCACTATATAAATATGACACAGCGTGGCGCATTATTTACGCCGCCAGTGCGTCAACAAAGTGACGGACTGGCGGCGTAAAAGAGCTATGAGAGCAGCGCGGGATTGGCCTGAGCGTGCTGGTTTAACGCTCGCTCAGGCACAGAAAGTCTGTGCTGTTTCTCTAACCCGGCTGTGCAATACAGCCGGGTTGGAGAAACCGAACTGCACATATCTGTTTAGCCAGCCTAAGAATGGCCGGCCAAACAGACATATGCACTCAGAAGTGCACATGTACACCATTCCTCCTCTCTCCCATGGCCCAGCCCCACCTCTCCCTACACACGCTGGCTGAGCCAGCTTCTGAAAAATATAAAGATAATAAAATATTGTTTTATTTTTCATCTGCTGGCCCTGAACCAGTGGGGCTACGCTCCTCCGCCATTGCAGAGGAGCTGCCGCTGTCCAGTGGAGAACAATAGAAAAAAGTAGCTAGTGCACATATATTTGTCATTCTGATTTTCTCGTGTGAAAATACACGCATGTGTATCGTTTTATCAGTGCATATAAAAATTGAAATCCCCAAAAATTTACAGGGGTATGCATGGGAACCTGTGACTGTTGTTTGCTTTCTGGTTCGTAGACTACAAAACATTTGTGAATTCAAAAAAATTCCAAACTTTGCTCGCATGAAATGTCGTAAACCTACGACTGAAGATTTTTGACATTTTACGCCCTTTCTTTTGATGGCAAATAAGTGCATGCTTAGAAAGTGTATCAAATAAAAACAAATTTCAGAGCAGAAGTTTGCTATGGCATGAAACACAGATGGTAAGGGTTGCATTCTATTTCTAGTGTAACCTTACACTTGTAATTGATGATAATTAAAAGTAGTCACCCACTGCCTTATGAATTGGGTTAACATTCATGTACAAATTATGCCTGTAGAGATGCAAACTGCTCCCTATCTCTTGGTTGTTGATAAATCTATGTGCCCATTTTGCACCATATTGAAAACTGAATGGAATTAGAATTTCATTTTAAATGCAGTTACAGTGTTTTCTTTCAATGCCTTGTACCTAAGTTTGCATGGATACGAATATTCATTAATGCATTTTTCTCAAAACTCTAATACATGTATTCAAATTAGTTTTGTTTTGTGTTATTTCATTTATATGGTGGGGAGGTGGGTTGATAATGAGGCCTGTTGTTTAAGCTCCTTTTGGTGCTTAATTAGTATTAATTCTGTTAACTTTTTTAGACATTCAAAAATGCAAAAGACTCGGATAATATTTTCACATTTAACTAGTACCATTAATCGCTTTCTCTTAAATACTCTAGCAAAAGCTATTGTAGAATCGCCATGTTCAATGTAAAAATTGATTTGCTTCCTAAGCGTGAAAGTATATTGAATTGGCATGAATTCAAAGTTCTTATGTAAGTTCAAAACATTTAACTCACCACAGGCAACTTAACATGGAGATCCCTGAAGAATCCAAACTGAACGACTGGCCCTCAGCCCAAGAAAAGAATCCAACTCTGCTTTCAATTTGAGATTACCCTTGATAATAACTACTGATATGAATACGTGATTATGAGAGAAAGCAAGCCGAGGGAGCGGAAGCATTCTTGCAAGGCAATGCATAAAATGTGAAAAAACTTGCTTTTGAGATATAAGGCTAGAAATGACCAAAAAAATGTAAGGTGCGACTTAACCGAGGGCCTTTGAATTAAATCAGCCAAGACAGAATGGGGCTTGGCCCAATTTAGGGGACTGTCTGTTTTAATTTAATGCACATCCATTAACAATTTCACAATGAGTCAGGTTTTTTCGATGCTTCCACAACACAAATAAATTATTATTATTCATCAGGATACAGATCCCTAAAGAAAGTGCTAGTAATGTTCCCTCCTAGTCTTGTCACCATCTGGTAGGGGACTCATAGGTGACCGTCAGAGGTATCAGAGTGGACCAATAGGAGACACCTGTACCTTGGAGTAAGTGTGACTATAGGGCGGGGGCCCCACTCTGTCCCTGAGTTAGGATCACCATTGATGAAACTCGGGTACGCAGACGGTGTGTGTCTACAGAAAAGTACAGCCATTTATGAGTCCCCTACCAGATAGTGACAAGACTAGGAGGGAACATTAGTTGCACTTTCTTTAGGGATCTGTATCCTGATGAATGCCATCGACCCTACTGGGTGGCAATCTAGGGCAGAAACATGTTGATACAGCAGATAGGGTAATGGTTTCGTTACGTACCCATATACCCGTTCTACTAATTTTCTTTTAATCCTGCCAAGTGGGATCCACAATAAAGGGTTCAGATACCCACTTATACAGTTTTAGAATTTTTCTCTGCATTAGGGAGCCCTATCTATCAAATTCTTTCTTTTCTATACTCTATTTTTTTCTTTGCGCTCCTCCCTGGACGTTGGTCTGGTCAGGGAGTTGGAACGGCCCTATGATGAGGCATGCCACTCATTGCGTAGGTGAGGGCAGTATTTACAACCCTTTGGGATTCCCAAATTGATTTTTCACCTCTAGAGGTAACTTTGACACTATAATTGCTTGCCTCCTTCTTAGTGTTTGGTGATCGCTTCTGCTTTCCTCTTTCCTGTTACTTTTTAACCAGTGTGGGACCGTGTGGCCCACTTCCTAGTGGGTAATATAATCTTTAATTCATTACCCCTGAGTACATATCCTAAACATATGTACAATGTCTGCTGCGAGTCAGCCACACTTTGGGCATTGAGTCTTATCCGCGCCATAGTTTGCGGTCCAGCGGTGAGCAAAACATTGAAAAGGAAACTAGACTCTTGACCTTTCACCCCCTTCAGTGGCCTTATGTGACCATACCTTATTCACAAACCTGGGCCATTGTTTAAGATTTCCCCCTTTTCTTTGGCTGATTGGGTTTTCCTTCACCAGAAGCAAGGGGAGTCTGGTCAGCATCTGTATACTGCAGCTCACTTAGAAGAGGAGCTGGTAGCACCCCAGGTGGACAGAGCCTTTTTTCACCCATATATTCAGGTGAGAGGCTGCATGTGTTCCGACAATGCTCACTGCTTGCCTCCGCACACTGTAGGGACGTTGGAAGGTGGCCAGCCGCTGAATGCTTCTTTTAGGGCTATAACATTAATTAGGACTCTGAATGAAATGCTGGGACATGGCCAGCCAATCAGAATGCTGGTTTGAGAGGAAAACTATGGTTACAGGCCCACAATAGCAGAATTGTGGTTGCTTCCAATATCCCTCCTGTGTGCTGTGGGCTCAGGGAGCACTGCGGGGCAGGAGCTCACTCGTCCCGAAAGGATAGGGAAAAAACAGCTCCATTCTCCAGCAGCATGGCTGCCAAGTTTCCAGTCTACTTATGAGTGACATTTCCATATATGTAGAGTGCTAATGTGTGACATTTCCTAGAATCAGGTGTGACACTTTAAGTGACATTGTATTGCAAATGTAGTCAGTGACTCAACAAATGAAGTTTCATCCACTAGTGGCAGTATTTTCCCCATAGTAGAGGACGTGCCATAAAAGTAGCTATAATGATTCTACTGCAGACTTTGCAGGACTCTCCTAATGAGTGAGATTTCCCAGAAGGACACCTGCACCATCACCCAGCGATTAAAACCACATGTGCTGTGTCTTTCTGTAGTATCCTCAGGTCATGTCATTATGTTCCCTCCACCTAGCTGCTCAGCCAGTGTGAGTGTTCCGTGTAGAATGTCAGTGTGAGTGGAATGCTTGGGTGCCTGTGGTGTGTGAGACAGTTGGGAAGATGGGCTGAGCAGCTATGAGGCTGCTCCTGGTGGGGCCTGTTACAGCTTACAGCATCTGCTTAATAAACTACATCAACTGGAAACCGGCTACGTCTCCTTTGTATGCTGTACACGTGGGGCTAGACCACTACATTATTTATGGCGACGATTTACATGGGATTTTGAAGCAACTCAACGCAAAAAGCAACAGGAGTTAAGTTAAAGCTGATGAAGCCAAGAAACAAGGACTTTGAAACATGTTACAAGCAAAAGGTAACGCAAGAAAAAGGAACCTTGACAGGCACACGCAGTAGCCCCACCAGTGTCCACCACACCGGACAGCCCAGGCGTGCTGTGCCTTGATCAGTGTCCAAAAACCGGACAGCCCTAGCCCAGGCGTGCTGTGCTTTCATCCTTGAACTTCCATCACCTGGTAATATGTCAGCAAAGCTGTATACATCCTCGAGTCTACAAGGGTCTACAAAGCAACAACAAAAGCCTATGCAGCAACTACAAACGCCTACAGTGCCTTAACTAAGGTCTACAGTGCCACAACAAACGTATTCAGTGCACAACAAAACAAGGTAATCTGTGGCTGCTGGTGGTTTTGCCCCCAGTGCGGGGTTAAAGTATTAAGTTTGGCGAAAGGCATCTAGATTCTAAAATGTGGCTGTGCGCTTGATTAAAACTTTGGAAATGCATGACAACTTGTATGGAACCGAGAGATGTACAAAAAAAAAAAACGTCCCTAAGCTGTGACTCCGCATTGCCTGATTTTAAGCCTGCCGCTTGCAAGCCATCTGAGTGAGGTAAATTCAATGTCATTTGACCGTTTAAAAGTCTGTATTCCCCGCAGCATGGCCAGTAAGAAATTACAGTTGCGCATTTTTTAAAAGTTAAAAGTGGCTCGCGCTCCTCACCTGGTGCGTGGAACCGCGCAGAGCCTCTTCAGAACTTCCATGACGTTCTTGTTCAGACGCGGTACACTATGCTGCCTCTTAACGCATGGCAGCAAGAGCGTGCCCGGAGCCATCCGGCGTGCGTTACAAGAGCGTGCCGCCATCTTCTGGTTGGAGCTTCCAGCCAGTCACCCTCGGCAAGTTTATATGGGCACAGGAGGATTTTTCGGCCAACCATGTTCTTCGTTTTTTTTATAAATAAAGTTTATTGACGCTTTCTTCTTGAAGAGCAACGTCGCAGTGGCCAGATTCAGTTCATCAGTTTCGCGATGGTTTAATGGAGCACCAGTAAAACAAAAGTTCTGACTCTCCATTCTACGTTATTGGAGCATCTGCTGGTCGACGTGGGAAGTGTCAGGCATCAGGGGGATAGGCTGTTTACTCTGGAGAGGTCAGTTCGCTGCTGTAGTTCGTCCATTGACCAGCTTCACAAGCATTGCGTGGAATCTTCATCTCACTGGAAGTCTCTCTAACGTCAAGTTGTTTTCGATGATTGTGTGCAGCTGTTACAAAGGTACTGTTAGACTAGTGAGATGGTCGGCGTATTTTTAAAATTTTTTTTTTGTTTTGTTGGATTAACTAAGGTGCAGCCAGATCAACATTATCAACATTCTTCGGGTGAGGGGTTTCGCTCACCGGCGCAAGTTACACAATAGCTGTGTGCTATAGTTTCTTCAAGCACCTTTATAACTAATCTTAATTGTGCTGTTGTTGTGGTTGGGGATCAGTTGTCCAGTATTCTAATTGTCTGTGTTTTGAAAAAAAAAACAATCATTCAGTGCTGCACTTTGGTCTGCAAAAGTGTGTTTGTATCAGTTGCTTTGTGATGTACGTTGGTTTTAAGTGTGTGTAGTGCTCCACACTTAGTTAAGTAGAATGGGTTTGAGCCCCACTTCCACGTCGTAAGTCATTGTTCAGTTACTCAGGTATGACTTTTAAATTGGGGTGTCAGTCCCATTTACTCGGTGTATAGGGGATATCAGTCACGCTTATGTCATGAGTAATGGGTTTTAGTCCCATATACTCAATGTTTAGGGGGTGTTAGTCCCACCTACTATTCTAATAATGGGTATTAGTTGTCTTATACCATAACAAGTGATGTATTTTGATAGAAATGTCACTGTATGGTGCTTGCATTTTTTAGATGTAGAATCCCGACCAAGGGATGGGAGTGGGTTCGAGTCCCATTTCTCTTATTTATGGATTTGTTATGTTAGGTATGGGTTTTAGTCCCATTACCTTGTGTGCGTGTGCCACACTGTACTGCATTTGTTATTTAATGATGCTGTACATGTCCTTGGGTTTTAGTCCCATGTGACACTTATAGTTACGCTTTTTGTTCTTGGGCTTATGTCATGCCTTACAGTGGGTTTGATGTACATCCTTTCGTCTGGGTGTGTGTTTGGGTGTCAGTCCCAGTTACACGTTCGTACGTCAAGCGTGTGTTTATGGTGTATAAGTCGCCCTGCGCTTCACTCTGTGCTTTTGCGTCCGTCTGTTGTGTCGACGTATTGTGTGCGTTTTCCACACTGTGCTTCTTTCTGCTGCACAAAGTTCTTGGGTGCCAGTCCCATGCAACGTCAGTTTACATTTTGGGTGTCAGTCCCAATCATCGTTTTTTTTCACTGGGGTTTTAGTCCCACAGTGTCCCTCACATGAGGGTTGGCGTATGGTGTTTTCGCCACAGTCTCCTCACGTGAGGTGTACTTCCTTGGGTGTTGTTCCACTCATTGTATTCTACTCTGGGTTAAGTTTACCCTCTTCTTCTGTCTTGTGCGTTATTCTCACTTGGTGTATGTGAGTTCTTCTTGGTCTTCTTACATTTTTCTTTGTTCACTGTTAAAGGAGGAGGATGGTGATAGAGTGTGTTTTTATTCTTTTCATCCTTCTTTCCTTCTTTTTGCTTGTCTGTTTTCCCTCTCGTGATGTCATTCTTTGCATCCCTGGGTTTACGGACTATTTACATCTCTTGTACATTTCTGTGTATAGTTGTTTTTCAATTTAGCTTGGTTTTTTTTATTGTTCAATATAAAAGGGATAGGATATGTAGTATCCTCAGGTCATGTCATTATGTTCCCTCCACCTAGCTGCTCAGCCAGTGTGAGTGTTCCGTGTAGAATGTCAGTGTGAGTGGAATGCTTGGGTGCCTGTGGTGTGTGAGACAGTTGGGAAGATGGGCTGAGCAGCTAGGAGGCTGCTCCTGGTGGGGCCTGTTACAGCTTACAGCATCTGCTTAATAAACTACATCAACTGGAAACCGGCTACGTCTCCTTTGTATGCTGTACACGTGGGGCTAGACCACTACACTTTCCCCAAAGGCCTCTAGTTACTACATTGCCTTGGTGTCACGGACTGTGTTTTTTGAAAACTGGAAAGTAATATGAAATCCATAGCATTCAGCAGTGACGAATGCCTTTCCTTTTGCTCCTTTGTATGTTGTGAATAAATCAGAATGTATTGTGAATGAACAATGACCATTTATTATGAGTGGCACATCTTGCCAGTTCTGACTTTCCAATCCACAGTCACTGCATTCTGGGGCATGTAGTTTGACTTTTCAAATATGCAATTTGAGTTTTAAGAATCTAAAGCGCAAAGTGATGCTTGCTAAAAACCCATGGAGGACTGGGTGAAGGTTGTCTAACGCAACGCAATCACTTGGCAGCTATTATAATTGAAGTGACTCCAGAGATGTCGCCTCGGTTTGTCATCCTACATGAGGTTCTTTTAGCCCTGAACAGCCCAGCCTACTCCTCAGATAAGTTGGATGTGCCAACTGATACCTCTGTTTATTTGCCACCCGTTTCAAAACTATCATGTCTGTCTACAATATGACAGGGAGAGGGGCGGGTGTTTGCGGTTTGCACGCTGAGCCAGAAGAAGCCTTCTGCAGTTCTGTCCAGCCGACAGTATGTCTGCATCTGTCCAGAGGGGCAAACACCCAAATGTGAAAGGGCGGCGGTGTCTGAGTCTCACTCAGAATCTTACTGTGGGGAGTCAGACTGTGACATCTTAGCTAAGCTAACCATTATGTTTCTCAGAGAGATCAGAGAAGCAGTGGTGGCTGCCATAAAATGAAAGTGGGGGGCGGGGGACGGGATTTTCATAAAACGTACCTTTTCTTTCGCTTTCGCTGTCGCTGCCGCTGCCTCCAACGCCCGCCTCAGTGCTCTCCTAGCAGTTTTTGGGAAAGCAGGCTCCCTACCCAATCCAGATGCTGCTCTCATGCAATGAGAGCAGCACCAGGATTGGTCTGAGCGGCCTGGTCTGCCCCTCAGACAGTCACTGAGAGCCCGCGGCTTTGCTCCAACCTGGCTGTGAACACAGCTGGGTTGGAGAAATAGAAATGCGCATGTCTGTTTGGCCACCCTGAGACAGCCGGCCAAACTTACATGCGCACTTCTAAGTGCCCACCACTCATCCCAGCCCTGCCCCACCCTAGAAGCATGCCTAAACAAGTCACAGAAAAATAAAATGATGTTGTTTTATTAAAAAAAATTCTGTCACTGACTCTGACGAGTGGGACGACACTCCTTCGCCATTACGGAGGAGCCGTCCCTGCAGAGAAGGCTCACCTCACCTGCTGCAGTGTACGGGCTCTGAGGCAAGGTCCTATTTGGTGAGAGGAACGGATAGTAATACTAACAACACAAAAATCGGCGTGAACAGCAGCGCACGAGGCATACTTAGGAGGCATGGTCGTACAATCCAGTGCCTGAATGAGGAGACAGAAAATGCACTTTGGATGGGGCATGGAGAGGTTAACACCATGAACATGTCAGCTTAACTCACCTTAAATGCGTGACTCAATTCGGACTTTGATGTAATGCGCAAAATATTCTCATATGCATTAGTTTCAGCCTAGATGCGTGGCACTTGTCAGAGCTGCTACAGCGATCCCTCAGCCTCTTCAGAAACACCCTGTTTGCACATGACTGTCTAGACTTGATTTTGCTGAGAGCGAATCCTATCAGTCCACTAAAGTTGAAAAGCTTAAACAAACGTTTTTTGTTTTTTTTTGCATGATTTGTCTTCTCTCTCAGCTAAAGCAAAGGGGGGCACCCAGGCAGCCTTGGGTTAAATAGGGTGCTACTGAAGAGGCTGAGAGCACACTCTGGAAGAATGGAGCAATTGTTTTCAATCTTTTCACGTAAAACATCTCTCTTGTTCCCATTCTATTGAGGATGAGGGTACTAATAGCCTTATTGCCCTTATCTGCAGGGCAATAATGGCTGTTGATGACACCCCTTGTTATACACCCTCACCTATGACTCAGGCCCATACCTACAGGGAGGGAAATGAACAGCTGTTATTGCCCTACCTGTGGACAATAAAGCTTAAATAAATCCAGCATTGAGGGGATTCTGCTTAGCTATCCAAGCTCCCAATGTTCCATTCTGGGTGCTAATTTAATAAACAACCCTGTCTCTCTGCACTTTAGTAGTTCACTGTGGGTCCTTCTAGCATCTCACCTCTCTGGTCTTTCATTTCTGAAGAGTAATGCACACAGCTCCTTCCTGATCTCCCTATAATTACTCATAATGCTTCTCTGAAACCACTTAATACCTGTTCTTCCAGTCTTTGATCCCATTTCCCACCCCTTTACTCTCCTAAATCACTGGCTTCTCTCTTGTCCCCTCCCCCCAACTCTCACTGCCGGTCGTTGCAGGTGGTTAGCATGGGCGCTTATTTTTGGGGACAAATCTCTGACCAAGAGCAAGAGACAAAAAGGCAGAAAGGAAGAAAGAGGAAGAGTAAAATATTAAAACAGTGACCAAAGGAGAAAGGTAATAGGAGGGGTGAAGAAGAGTAAGGTGTTGGAATAAAGAGAAATAAAGTGGAACCAAACTAATGAAGCGTTGGCATTTGGCAACCCCGTAATTTGCCAGCACCTGCGAGGGTCCTTGAAAAACTCTGAGTCCCTGCATTCATGTTTTTCTAAATTAAGCACTGACCACCCCCTACGGTATTGCCTCTTTGTCGGAGTGCAACAAAATGGGCAAAAGGTTCTTCCTAAGGGTCTATTGGCTTCAACAAACCTTTTCACAAAAAATTGGTCATGCTTATCCCATGTTGTAACTTTTCATAATAAATTGATCACATCTATGGCATTCTATAAAAAATGTACAAACCCATTGAAGCAATCAGATCTAAAGCCTTTATCGTTGGCTTACCACCATAACCAACTAAGGCCTACTGAATTGTATATAAGCTTTCCCACAAGGCGACCCACAGGCATACAGTCATAATATTATAAATGTATACAGTATTACAGCTGGCCAAGCAAAATTCAGCCCCACCTAACAGGATTTTTTTGTAAAAATGTATTTTTTTGGTGTTATGCAATAAAACAGATATACAGAAAGTTTAGAATGACGAGGACCATACATTGTGCTAAATTGAATTAATAGGAACAACATCCTTAAGTAACATTAGATCAATCCAGTGAAGAGTTAGAAAACTAAAAAGAAAATTGTGGCAAACTGAGAGGGTTACCTCGGATCGAGGAAGAGTGAGGAGAGCCTGGAGGACATAAGAGATACCTACATTACTGTGTAAATTGTCGGGGAACTGGGAATGTAAGCCTATTGGCAAGGTAGAGCAAGGGGTATGAGGGATGAGAAAACCACAAGAATTGAGGAGAGATGCCTGAAAATCTCATGACACCTGGTAGGGGTAGTGAGGAGTCTACTCTGCCAAAAATGCAACAGCAAATTAGGTGGCACAGGGCTAAGGTGAAACTGAGGAGGGCACCTCCACATCGGGGAAGAGGACGCCCTCCATGTGTTTGGTCAGATTCATGCTAACTTTGGTTTGGGTCTCACTTAATTCAATGAGGAGATCATCCCATGTGTGAGTATCGGACACCGTCACAAGCTCATAGCCTCTTCTCTATGGAGTGGCACAGATTCTGCTCTGGCCCAGGCGGTTATGGAACAACTGTGCAATACTGTGTGTTTCTGTTTCGCAATGATCCGAGCTAGTCAATAAAATTGAGTGGTCACCTTCAGCTTTTTTGGGCATTTGTAGATACCTAGTGCCGCTATTTCCCATGAATCTACTCGAGGCAAGCGAATGATTGGTACTATTTTTTCTGATACTCCCCCCAAGTACGAAAGTAAACAGGGACAGTCCCAAATCATATGTTTGATGTCTGTCTTCGGAGAGTCACATCTGGGACATTTATCAGAGGCCCCAGGGAAGGTTCTGTGAGAACATTTTGGGGAAAGATAAGCTCTATGAAGGACACAGAATATGATAAGTTTAAACTGGCCATTTCAAAAAATCTTTCGGGGATATTCAAGAGCCCTTGCCCAGTCTGCGCAATGAAGAACCCTTCTGAATTCTTCCTCCCAAAACTTCCTCAGCATAAGGAGGGGAGTTTGAGAATGAGCAATCAGGGTGTTGGTAAGCCATGTTATACATTTGAGCCCCCCCCCATTGTGTGAAGGGTGTGGATCTGTTGATGAGCGATAGGCTTGGAGCCCCGTGATATCCCAGCGACCTGAAGAGCGCGACGGATAGCTGTACAGAAGAGATACTGGCCTCTGCCGAGGTTAAGGTGCTCATATAGGGTGAGAAAATCTTGTAGAAGGTCATGTTGAAACAGGTCACCGGGGTAGAAATGTCGGCCTGATCCCAGAATCGTAACCCCTTCCTAGAAAAGTGTCCAAGGATTTTTGGGAGGCCTAGGAGTGGGTTAGATGGGGATGAAAGAAGATATATCCTTAGTGGCCCACAGGCATTTGTTAAAACAAATTAGGATTACGCGTACGAGTCGAGGAAGAACATTGACTGGTGAGATCCCGGGGCTATAAGGGCCAGGATCGCTGCTCGTTCTAGTGGGGACTGGAGAGTGCTGATTTCCTCAAGTGAGAGCACTGCTAGCCAGCGTGACAGCCACTGCAGCTGAGGGTCCCCAAGGCCACCTTGATCCGGGAGAATATGCAGTTTTGAGAGGGCTACCCGATGGCGGCCATTGTGCCAGATCAGGTCACCTAGCAGTTTGTTTAGGTTCTGAAGAATCTGCGAGGGCGTGCCAGTTCAAAACCATAATGCAACCCACTACTGATAATGGAAGGGACCTCCAGAATGTTACCTGCGCACAAAGAGAAGACACCACAGCTGTAAGACTGACATCCAAAAGGTCAGTTAGTGTGAAAAAGTTGGATCCCAAGTTCCCATCTGAACGAGTTTCCTCCCAAGACCAGGTGAACTGGATGCATATTTGAGGATAGGAGGAACAAGCAGGATCTATTCAGCTGACCTGCAGGCCTGACACACTGGCAACCTCATTTAAGAGGTCGGCAGTATTGGATAGGTCAACTTGGCAATGTTTGAAAGAAAACAGGGTATCATTGGCGTCAAGTGATATTGTTTGAGTTCCGTCTGGTAAGGGAATATCTCAATACTGCTCTTGGAGGCATACATGGGCTTCTAAGCTTTCCATCACTAAAAAGAGGAAGAGGAGGCAACTCTGTTGAGTGCCCCTATCTACTTTTAGGGCTGGGGAAAGTGAGTGCCCCGAAGCGGACACTGATCGAGGAGTCTGAATACAGTAACCGGATTAAGTTAATGGTATGTGATCCAAAGCCAAACTTAGAAGGACCTGAATTGGTAATCCAAAAAGAAGAAGTCAAATGATTTGTCTAGGACCGGGCTGCTGTGCCGGGGCACAGAACGTGCAGTGCTTCCCTTATTTGGAAGAGTCGTCAGATGTTGAGTGAAGTATTTCTTCTGGGGGATACTAACAAAGCCTCCTGGAGGGTGGCTTGGAGGTGGCCAGCTTTGAGTGCCTCCTCATAGAGTTTAGCTATATTAGGTGGCAGGGAACTGGCGAAGGATTTGTAAAATTAGTTCGGGACCATCGGTTCCCGGTGTCTTACTCAACACCTAGTCTGCCATGACCTCTTTAATATCTTGGCTAGTGATGGGTGCATCAATCTCTTCCTGTCTAGCGGGATAACTGGGGGAGGGGCACCACCTGAAGAAAGGAGCTAATTGCAGAAATTTGATAAATATCCCATGGATATCTCATTGTGAGTATCGCAGAGAACAATCCGGATGTTGTAGCGCTGTTATCGAGGATTGTTTGGAATCATTGTTTTTTAGCCAAGCAAATAGCCTTTCCCATTTATCCCACTCCTTGTGAGCACGGCCTCCGAATGTAGTATAATTCAGGCATCATAGCCTCTATACCAGGGTGCCCTCTTCCTCTCGCAGTGCAGCCAAGAAGTTCTGGAGTGCTGAGTTAATGACTGCCCACCTCTCGACCTCAATATACTCCTTCTCAAGCTTAAGACGGACTCTAGATAGGGATTTTTGATCTCCCAGAAAGGTGTGGATTAAGGAGCCCTAAATGACCACCTTAAATGCCTCCCATTCCACGGCTCAGGTAGAGGCGGACTCTGCTTTGAGATCAAAGCACACAGAAATTTGGACTGCCAAGGCATCCTGGAAAATAGTGTCCTCTAGGGCTAAGGGCTGTAAATGTCAAATTGGGATGGAATGCGTGGGTCGGCCAATGCTAGGTCCAGTACCAAGGAGTTATGATCAGACAGCTTCCTACCTAGGTAGTCAACAGAGATAACCGAGGGACAAAAAGAGGTCGGGCACACTATTCTGTCCAAACGAACATACAGATCGTGAGGCAGTGAGTAAAAACAGTAAAGCCTGACTCCCAGAAGAGTCAGTGGGGTCCATTGTTGGAGCCAGGATACTAGGGTGCGTGTGTTGGAAGTGGTAGGAGCACTGGGAAGGAGAGGATATAAGCAATCTAATAAGGTATCTAAGACACGGTTAAACTCTCCCCCAAGCAGCCATGGAAGGCGTCCCAATTTAGCAAGCTGAGTGGAAAGCTACTGCAGGAATTTTGGTTGGTCGGTGTTGGCGGTAGGGATGCCCCCTATAATGAGGGGATAGCCATCTAGTTTGGCCTTGAGTAGGACAAAGCAGCTTTCGGGGTCAATGTTGGAAGGAAGGACTGAGTAAGTGAAAATCTGACCCATCCGTCTTCTCTGGACCCTGTCACCTTTTACCTGGAAAATATGGGATTCCTGAAACAGCACTATGTGAACCCCGCTGCACTTAAGGGAAGCATGTATTCTGTACCATTTGGAAAACATGTGCACTCCCCGAATATTTCAGGAGATAAACTGGAATATGTGTGGTTGTGACATGGCTTGTGGTAAATGGGTGCTGCTACTGTTAGAAAGACCAGAGGGTGTCCAGGCAATAACGTGGGAGAGGGAGGGCGGTGTCACTTTCCATAGACTGTGAACCACAGAAAATGCAAGTAAAACAAGGCACTGAAGAAATACCACTTGAAGAGGGTAACTAGCTGACTGTCCAAAACTTCTAAACCAGAAACCCAAGGGGGCATAGGGCTGAGAGCAAGGTACCATGGGTACTCTAACAAGGCTGGGGTTCCACTGTAGAGGCAAAAGTGATGCATTGGCCTCTTTCTATATGAACAAGTGAGGAGACAGACCGGAGGGTGCCCCCGAGAGCACCTCCAGGGGGAGCCCCCAACAGAAGACCACCATCTGCTGCATCGACCACATAAGAGGAGTTCTGAACCTTGGCCCCAAACCCTCAGAGGAAAGGAGTGCCCCAAGGGGAAGGAGCAGAGGAGCCAGAGGCAAGGGCCATAACAAGGGGATTATAAGAATCATCTTATGGGAGGTGTTTCACCTGGGACCATCTCATCACGGAACCCGGGAGGGGCACAAGCGTACCCGGTGTGAGAGACTATGGTGGGTGGCCACTCTAAATTATGTCATCCATCTCCTAACAGGGTTAACAAGGATTACCAAAGTGCAAATTTTCTACTCACAGGGTTTGTCAGAAGCAATAGCCAGAGATGGAAACCAACCCCAAAACCCTTGTCCGCTACAGAAATCTGTGTGAATCCATGTAGCACAATACCTGTTTGCAGGATTCAACTCAGTATTATAATAAGCTACCCTTAAAAGCCTGGTGGCGTTAACATATTATTTTCATAAATAAGTCTGGACTACTGACTGTGGTGTCACTTTTTGAAATAAATAGATCAGGCCTTTAGCTTTGACTATTGGCTTGTCACTATAGCCAACTCAGTTTTGCTGTATTGAGCAAAAACGTCCCCATGGGGCAAAAAGTGCAATGCAAGCACTCTTTTTCAAAGTAAGCACAAAGCTTCTGCCCAATAAAAACCTGTAGTCAAGGGAAATCAACATCTGGGTAGCTTAAGCCAAATACCTTCTCTCAGTACTGCTTCTTAAAGCTCATTTTCATAGAAGGTCAGGCGAAAGTTGCGAAGTGAAGTCAGACTTAAAAATAGTTTTACAGTGATTTAAGCAAGAACATCATGGATGGCAAGAGAAAGGTGTAATGAATGGTATACCCAACGTTATTGAAAAGGGAGGGAAGGGGAAAACCCTGAGCTTTACAAATCATGTAGAGGCTGAAAGATATGTCACCACTTATAACCAGGGCCACTGGAATTATTCTGCAGGGGAGGGTCAAATTATGCGGCAGGGTTGAATAAATTATGCGGCAAGAGAAGGCAAATTATGCGGCACATTTTACGATAGCATTACTCCATTATTTTGTCATTTTTACACTTGTTAACACTGTCTGGGCATTGGTTGCACCTCATTAATACCAGTTTAACTCAAATATAGCAATAAGCTACAGAAAGGTGACCAGTCAACCTTTGCAAAGGACCTTCCACTGCGCTCCAACACGTGTCGCTGCGTTTTTACTTACTTTTGAACCATTTGAGCCAGAAACATTTTTTTTGTTAAAATCTGCAGATTATGTGGCAGATGATGAACTGTGTGGCAAATGCGGCAGATCTACTTATATGTGAAAATTTAAGCTGCCGCACAATCGCATAATTCCAGTGCCCTGCTTATAACCAAGAGCCACCTGGTGATGGGGTCTTGCCCAGTAAATACAAATCTCTCCAAACAACTTGTTTTATAGCTAAGTTCTATTTTGATGTAGTTGGGATATGGTAGTAGGATGTTATCTATTCATTTTATCCCACAGAAATGAGTATTAAGAATAGGCTAGTTTTCCATTTGCTTTAATATATTTCTTCTGCCAGTGCGTGCTGGCTGCGTCGGAGTTGCCTAGCACACTGCATAAGCATCAGCGATGGTAATAAGGGAAAGTTAAGGCCCAGCTGCTGGATGGGGCGTAGCTCACGTTTTTAATTAATTAGCACGACGTTTGCTATTGAGGAACGTGTTACTTTGCTTGTCATTTCAAATAAAACGCACTTTAACTAGTTGATGTTGGCTGGTTCGCTGGAGCCATTGAGGAAATGACGCATTCTGGTGTGAATGTTGCTGTCTGCAGGCAAGGCCTGGTTGCAGAGTTTCATTTCATCATCGCTGTACAGTAAGGGCTGTTCACCACGGGGGAGCTGTCTTTATAGACCCCGTGGCAGGCGATACGAGTCCCCTCATTGTATTCCGTGAGGTAAAATGAATGCGTGTCACCCAGGACCTGTGTCACAAGGCCCTAGTGCCCTGAAAATATTTTGGTGAAACAATGTGTGTGATGTAGCTGGAGTGCGCATGCTCAGATGTTGTCTTCCTTCTTAAATGTCCTTGGTAGCATGCGGAATACAGAGATTGTATTTTAATTGTATTTATATAGCGCTTACTACCCCTGGCGAGTCGTCAAAGCGCTTTTTTGCGAGTAGCACGCTAATATGGAACCCAAAGAGGATTAGTGGTGAATTAGTATAGGGAGATATGAACTTAATTTGAGCGGTGGAAATGTGAGTTTGTTATTTGGGTTGAAAAAGGATAGCGGAGGGCTAGAAGAAGGAAGGGTTTTCATTTATATAGCGCTTGCTACTCCTGAAGAGGTGTTAAAGCGCTTTTCAGCGGGTAGCACCGACTACTTTCAATGAATATTCACTTGCCGTAGCAGTAGAGCGGAATTATGGGGCTATAAATACTATTTTTTCTGAATGCGTGAATGAATTAAGTAGGCACCTGGGTCCCGTAACATTAGCGTTAAGAATGTGTTTTGCCTATGGTGATGTTCATAGGTGTGCTCAGGGTTTCTGTGCCATAAAGCAGTCAGTACTTTGAATTTCAACTCTTCAGAATTCTGAACTGCTGATTTTTTTCTATATTGAATGAATGAATGAATGAGATCATTTATAGAGTGCACTGCTACTCCAAGGAGTGTCCTGGCGCTGCTCGGAAACTAAACCAGCAGATTTCTACAGACTTGATGCAAAGAGATGAGTTTTTAATACTTTCTTGAACTGTCTCTCACAATCAATGGAGCGCAAATAGAGCGAGAGTTTGTCCCAGGCCCTGCCCGCAAGGACAGAGAAGGAGCAGCCACCAGCTCTAGTCAAATGGAATTTTAGATTCTGAACTAGCAGAGATGATGCAGACCTCAAAGCTCTAGAGGAGGTATAGTGGGAGATTCTCTTTATCAAGTAAGAAGGGCTTCGACCGTAGAAGTCATGGTGCATACAGATCATAGCTTTAAACAATATCCTTTTTTTAAAATCGGTAGCCAGTGCAAGTCACCCAGCACAGTAGAGGCAGAGTTCCTTCTCTGTAGGCCTATTATGAGTCGGGCAGCTGCATTTTGAGCAATCTGCAGTTTTCGGATCAAATAAGCCATTGTAAAGGCAGTTAGAGTAATCCAACCTGGAGGTGATTAACGCATGGACAACTGTCCCCCTAGTTTCAACTAGGAGGGAATACAGGAATTTCCTCAAGGAACGTAAGAGACCATAACAGGTTCTAACCAACAACCCACTTTTTTATTTGATTATAACTCCCAGGTTGTTAGTAATGTTTTTCACATCAAAAGCACTAGAGAAAATTGTAACATTGAGATGGTTCACCGGGGCCTAGTCTATCTTCAGCTAAATCAGATTAGTTAATTTAGCTAGATTAATAAATGGGAACTGAAAATAATTAGGAACTTTTGTGGAATTGTTTATGTTCAGTACGCAATTTGTTTTGAAAGTAAATCTTGTGTACTCTTATTTTTATAGGTGTGTGTTTGACTTCCTCTAAATAAGTGTCTTTGGAACTGGGCAAAATGCTTTCTTTGTTTCCTTACTCGTCGTTGTATTTTTATTGAGGGAAAGGTTGTGGTTTGTGTAGATATTTCTAGATATTCTTGTATATGTTTATATCTTACTCACAATAATGTGTCTATATTTGAGTATTAATGGTTGGGCGGTAAACAACCGAACATTGCATTCTCACTTCTGTTTGAATCCATGATTACCCATTCCTGTTGTCCCTTTTAATGTATAGGGCGTAACTAATCCGATTAAGAAAATAATTTTGGCTAGAACGAGTGACAAGGGTGCAGGATGCACATTTGTTGTAAATTCGTAAGGATTATATTCTTGTTGACAATTCTTAAGCAGGGTGTCTGTTTGTATTGTTAGAAATTCAAGAGATGTCAGCATTCTCTTAATTAAGAATGTGATAAATCCCCTACGGAGACTGTCATAGACGATTAAGGAAGAATGGAATTAATGAGAGCTTATTTGAATATGTGTTAATTATTTTATTAACTGGGCATTTCCCCAGGGTGCAATGGGATGCGTTCTTTGGCATTCTTCCTGATGTTTACGGGAAGTAAAAGAAGTGATTATTAGTGGTGGCTTTAACATGGTTGTAAATGGAAAATAGATAGCTATTCTAATTCTGTCTCAGATCTAAGTGATAACAGGGTCGCTGAAATATATGACTGGAAAAATGTCCATCCGCCATTTTGGCAGGTGAATGTTCACTGCCACTCTGACTTTCGAAAAGCTGCTGCATTTAGAGCTCTAAGCTAAGGCAGTGAAGGTTGCCATACATATGAGCAGAACAGAACGTCTTGCTTAAATCTCATCCATGCTTTAGTTATGGTATGGAATTTTCACCACCTACAATTGGCCACAGGAAATGTAAATCCGACACGTTGAGGTTCGGAATTTATCGTATACGATAAATTGCTCCTGTTCTAAGTTTTTGGGTAATAACATGCAGGCTTAGCAGGTTAGTGCTCCATAATCCACTTGTCATGGTAAATAACTTACAGTTTTCTCTTGTTACATTCTGGCAGGTTGGTGCTGCCAAAATGTAAACAAGGGCGGGGTATTTAATGCACCTGTTGATTATCACGTGCAGTAAACTTTAACCAACTTAGAATCAGGGCCTGTGTAGGAGGATTGTATTGTAGCATTTCTATGGTGCTTTCAGACCCTGGCAGCAAAAATTCTAAGGGCCTCATTTATGGGATTGGTGGCCTGCGCCACAGGGAAAGGGCATGAACGCACATATTTATCCAGCACGGGTCATTCCTGTCCTTTCCCCCTGAGCTGGTGCCATTTTGGCAGCCTAGCACCAACACAGGCACCCTTACACCATGGTGCAGTGGTGCCTGTGTTGTAGGCAGGATTGTTTTTGTGCAGGAAGGGGCACCTTCCTGCATGAAAACAATCCATAAAGGCGTTTTCTTCCTTCTATCTGTGCAGCAGAATGCAGCACACATAGAAAGAGGAAAAGACAAGGAGAAATAAAGATATTACTCCTCGTTATGCTTGGCCTGGGGAGGCGTAAGATCTTGACGCATTCCCAGGCTTACAAGTCCTTGTAAATCTTGGAATGCATCAAAACCCATGGGGGTTGCGTGGGAACACCCACCAGAACGCCCATGGAATGCCTCCCTTGCAATTTGCGCTATGTTGCCTTACTCAAGATTTATGAGGCCACTCAAAGCCACGCAATGTGGCTTTGCGTGGCTTCATAAATCTGACTCAGAGCCTTGCGTCACGCATGTGCCCCTGTGCATGGTTCGAACGTGATGCAAGGCTCTCATAAATAGGCCCCTAAGTGTCTAACTCACAAAGAGCACCGACAGCATCCCAGTAGAAAGTTTAAAGTCAAGAGAGGAACATGTCAAATCACTTACCTGTCAAATCACCTGCAAGCAAAATGGTAAAGGTGAAATCCCCACTAAAGACATAAACCCAGAGGTTTTACAGACAAATCACACAAGCTATTAATAGATTCTGAAAATTCAGCACGGGATGATCATGATTAGGGTTGCAATGGCAAATCAAAAACAACAGCGTATTTTATAAATCATTAACACTATCCCATTTCTTAAGGTAAGAGAAATCTTCCGCTTGCTCCCTCATCAACTGCACTCCAGGGAAGCACTGCACAAATGAAACATTTCTTAAACAGTCCTTGAAAATGATATTTTGAGCGGATGATGGAAGCTTCATTCACAATACATGCTTTCTAACTTTGTTGTGTATTGCTATTGCATTTACGTCATTCATTTGATGCTTAACGGAAACAAGGGGAGAGATGTCTTTGCACCGGGACACTGATTGGGAGGGGAAATGAGCAGGAGAAAGTTGAGTAGAACGAACACCAGAACCTGCACCTATTTTTAAAATAATGGTGTATTCAGGGCATAAGTCCTAAACAAAGAAGTAGGGGGACTAAACAAGTTAGGCAGTATGCAAGTGACATCATGGCCCATGACGTCACAACGCATAACATAGCACGTGTCAACACTGGAAGTGACCTCACTGCAAGTGACATCACAAGAAGTGACATCAGATGTTAATACCTCACACATATGTTTATCAGGTATATCATGAGTACATTTAAGCACTTTATGTGAATTAACAAATTAGATTTTGCGTCGGGGTTGTGCCAAAAAAAGTGTCGCAACCCTGACGCAAAATCTGGGCCTCAACTAATACATTTATTTTTTTTAAAACCTTGTCACAATGAAATTGACAACAAGGAGAAGAATGGTAGAAGATCTCTTTTGCTTAATTGGTTGCAAAGTCTGCATTTAAAAATATTTTATGGGGTTAAGGCACTTGCTGCAGAGATCTGTGTGCCCAATAAATCTCATGAATAGCAATAATAGGAAGTAAACTCTGGAGGTCAACGCTTTTGCTGGAGAGATCTGTGTTTTCTGTAGTCCCAGATTTGAATAAAAGTAGTATAGAGGTTTAATGTGTCTCCTGCAAAGCACATCATGTAACATGCAGATGGCAGATTTTTATTTTATTTATCTAGATAAGTGGGTTACTGCTTAGAACACAGAGATCCTTTTACTTGCAGTTCGCAAGTTGTAATCCTTCTAATATAACACAGTGAGCTAGGAAGGACATGTTACTTCTACACCTTGTAACCCTCACCGTCTTATGTAACACATCATGTACATTGATTTACAAACTTACATGATGTATTGTCAATGTATAACGTGTATGTTATGTAAAGCACTCTGACACCCTGCATTGGGATGATTAGCACTATAAAAGGAATAAAATAGTGCTATGTAAATTGTTATTTGTTTAAATACTGGGACAGACCAACACATCTGACATTCTTACAGCGCATGCATTTATATACAGGGACTGAAAAAAGTCAAAAGCATGCCTCTCTTAAGTACCTGTGAAGAGATAACAAGCTGTGTGTTTTGTTCCCCCTCTGTTGTATTTGCATTTAGGTGTGAGGTTCCAGATAGCTCCCAGCCAGGACACGCGATCAAAAGGAGGCCTGATGGCTCCTTAACTTTGGCCTTTATCTTTGGCCCAGCTAGAGGTGAAAATAAGGCAGACAACGTGCAGGCGCTGCTGAACGTGTCCCGGTGGCTGAAAATTACACCGGAACAAGTTTAGCATATTTGTGTGGAGACCAACGTCTTGCAGGGTGGATGACTTCCACCCTGTGAAAATAGTGGGTGGACGCCGTATACCTGTGTGTACCCCCCTACTTGTGCCGTGTGCATATTACACATAATGTGGCATAACTATTCATAGCATTATTTATACTTCTAAGTGAGGTAAGTAATTAGTTCCAGGTACAACATCATTAGTTCATCGGTCTGTGTCGAATATGTTTCACCCAGCTGAAGCAATGCGACGGATCCGAAATGCGGTGAGGCTGTAGTGCGAGGTCCTGCGTTGTTGTTGAGGATCCTGCTGACGAGGGCTTGCGATGCAAAGTCCGGCATCGAGGATGCGTTGTGCAGTCGGGGCAATGCATTGGTTCTGAGAAGCTGCAAGGCTGCAATGCGGTGTCTGCCATCGTCGCCGAGGCTGCCGTCGATGAGGGATGAGAAGGCCTGTGCCGAGGATGCATTATTCCGTGGTGGTTCCATTGAAGCTGCAGGCTGCGATGCGGGCCTCTGCGATGTAGAAGATCCATGCAGCAACGGCGACACGTTGGTTCTGCTTGGGGTTGCACCACTCAGCAGAGGCGAGGCCTTGGTTCTGGTGGATCGACAGAGGCTGGCAGAGCACCTTAGGCCCACTTCCAAGGGTCCAGGACTGGGGTGGCACCACTTAGCATGGTAAACTCACAGATGGCAGAGTCCAGGTGCTGGGATCGAGTTTAGAAGAGCATTCTGTCTCTGAGGCTCAAGTCAGGAGGCCAGCCAACTAGCCCTTGGAAACACTCTGGGGTCCTGGGTTCAAAAGATGCAGGTCCACTCCTCACCGAGGCAAGATGGCAGCAAGCAGCAGGCCAGCACAGCAGGACAACAGTCCTTCAGAGCAGAAATTCAGCACAGTGGCAGTCCTTTCAGCAGCACAGCAGTCTTTCTTCCTGGCAGAGTATCCACAGGCCTAGAAGTGTACTTAAGAGTTGGTGTCTAAGGTCCAATATATTTATACCCAGTTCTGCCTTTGAAGTGGTAGAATCTGCTGGAGGTTCCCCTTTGAAATGCAGAGTTGTTCTGCCTTCCTGCTGGCCCTGGCTCCAGACTAACTACAGGGGGTATGTTGCCCTTTGTGTGGAGGCAGGGCAGAGCCTATTCAAGTGTAAGTAGGGCTGTGCCCAGCTCCTCCGTACCATCCTGCCAGTGATTGCCCATCCAGGTAGACCTAAGCTCTCTATTGTGTGTGGCTGTCTAGGGCGAATACACAAAGCAGAACTGCTAACTACACCCAGTCATGTGACCCATAGGCATCCTGCAGGCACCAAATACCTAAGGCAGGAAAATGCCAACTTTCTAAAAGGCAAAAACAAAAAGGAGATGGATGGAATGCTTGAATTAACTTCAGCCACTGGTGATTGCTCGGGCCGCATCCCAATCCATCGTTTCTCGCCCAGCATGCCACCCCAGTTTGGACCCAGCCATATGCAAATCAGTCTTGACTCTGTTCCTCATGGGAACAATCTAGCCCAAACTGCCTAGCCAGGTCCTCCCTGAATCGGAACACAAGCAACCAAGGACCAGTTTTGCCCTTGTTTTGGGCTCTTCAGTCGGGCATATCTTGGTTCCAGTGGCACAGTGAGCCTGGGACCCACATCTGGGAATACCCAATGAACTTAGGGCATCAAATGCAAAAACAACAAGGTGATGAATGGAATGCTTGAATTAATCTCAGCTACTGGTGATCGCTCTGTGCCACATCCCAATCCATCACGCTTGTTTCCGATCCAGGGAGGACCTGGCCTGACAGTTCGGGCTGGACTGTTCCCATGGGAAGCAGGGTCAAGAATGATTTGCATATGGCTGTGTCCAAACTCGAATGGAGTGGTGAGAAAAAAACAATGGATTTAGGCCCAGATCTCTGTACTGGGGGTGAGTGTTCGACATTGTTCAGCATTCCGTCCATCATTTGTTCTTTTTTTGCATTTGTCGCCCTAAGTGGGACGGGAATGCCCAGACGTGGGTCCCGTGCATGCCATGCCACTGGAGTCAAGCTATCATGGCTGGTGAGGGTTAATGCACGAAACCGGTCCTAGGATGCCTGTTTTCTGTCCAGAGAGGACCGCAGGGCCAAGACTGATTTGTATATGGCTGGGTCCAAACTGGAATGGCGTGGTGAGCAAAAACACAGTGGAGTTAGGCCCAGATCTCTGTACTGGAGGTTAGTGTTTGACATTGCTCAGCATTCCGTCCATCATTTGTTCTTTTTTAAATTTCTAAAAAGGGCATTTTCAAAATTCTAAGTATAAATTGGACTTTACCGTAAGAGGGTATTTTTCATTGGATTTCCAAAGACACCAAATGTGAACTGGTTCCCTGTTCCCATTTGGAAGTTACAGTTTATTAGATGTAATAAGGTAACTTCAATGTTATCCTATGGGAGAGGTAGGCCTTGCAGTAGTGAAAAATGAAATTGTATGTGTTTTTCACTACCAGGACATATAAAATTTGCATGTATATGTCCTACTTTTTAAATACACTGCACCCTGCCTGCTGGGCTGTCCAGGGCCTACCCTAGGGGTGACTTATATGTATTAAAAAGGAAGGCTTGGGCTTGGCAAAAGGTTTATTTTGTCAGGTCGAAATAGCAGTTTAAAACTGCACACGCAGGCTGTGTAATGGCAGGCCTGAGACATGTTTGAAAGAGCTACCTAAGTGAGTGGCTCAATCAGTGCTGCAGACCAGCTGGTAGCATTTAATTTACAGGCCCCTGGGACATGTAGTACCACTTCACTAGAGACGTACAAGTTAATGAAATATGCCAATTGGGTATAAGCCAACACTATCATGTTTTAAGGAGTGAGCAAATGCACTTAGCACTGATTAGCAGTGGTAAAGTGCACAGAGTCCTAAGGCCAGCAAAAAATGTAGGAGGAAGGCAAAAAGTTTGGGGGAACACCAACATAAGCTAAAAGGTTTAACAGTAGATAATTCAAGACATTCATGCATATATTTAAATCTTACTCAACAATAATGTGTTTATGGATCAATTATTTTTATTGATTGGCAAGAGAGGTAAATCACTGCTATGTGCCCACAACCCTGTGGGCGGCAGCATAGGAGCGTTAGAGAAAAATGTTTAGACAGCTTTCACCTACAACCCTAGGGCGGCAGCGAATATTGAAAGTAGCAACCATCCATGAAATTAACAGTCCCCAAGAAAAACCCTCTTACCCCCATTCTTTTTGAAAGTGTATATAAATGGTGGGTGGAATAATTCAGTCGTACCTAATGTCAGTGGGAAGTAGAGTCAGTGTCTCTATAAAGTTGCGTAGGGAATTGCTCGAAAGAGTCAGGAGCGGCCATAACCCGCAAAAGCCTCAAATAGGTGGGGCATGTATGTCAATTCGTTAAATTCTGTGGAGAGGATGCATATGAAAGGAGCCCAGTCGATGGTGTAATCGTCTGGTCTCTGCTCTATTGCTAGTGGCGCTTTCTCATTCCCAGAGTAAACCATAGCATGTGTAGCCAGGTTGTGTATTGAGGGCTCTTATCGGTTCCCCAAAGCGCAAGAATGACTTGGTGTGCTGCACCTAATGCCAACACCATGTGTTTTCCTCTGCGGGGATAGAGGGGAAATGTCAGGGGAATAGGGAGCCCCAGGATGATGTAGGCGAGAAATCGAGGTCTCAAATGCTTTGTCTATGTCATCAAAAACCTGATCCCAGAAGCGATTACGTTCAATGTTCAATGTTCAATTGGATGCACGTTTAGCATTGTTCCTGAAGTTCAAGGGAAGAAAATGAAATGAGATGGTTGTAGATGAAAAATGCATAGTTCCTGGGTCTCATATCAAAATGATAACAGGATCGCTTAAATATTTGACTGGGGAAATTTCCATCCACCATTTTTTCAGTTGAATGTTCACTATCACACTGATGTTGGATTATCTGCTGCATTTAGAGCTGCCTGCTAAGGGGATGAAGGTATCTGTAGACATGGACAGAACCTGTAGCCTAATTCCTTGACTTGTAGTGTGGTCTATTCATCACAACCAATGGGGGCCCAGGAAATGTACCTGCATAGGCCCTGATTCTGAGGTGGCCGGAGTAGTAGGTACTATTTATTGCACACAATAAAATCCGACTCCCCGGGTTTGACATTTTTTGGGTGTGATAAATTGCACCAATTCTGTGCTTTTGGAAAATAGCATGTAGATTTTGCAGTTTAGTGCTATGTAATCCATGTCATGGTAAACAACATATTATTTTCCCCTGTTAAATTGTGGGAGGTTTGACCTGCCAAAATTTAACAAAGTGTGATGTATTTAATTCACCTGGTGATTACCGGGTGCAGTAAATACCACCCAACTCACAATTCCAACCACTCACAAACAGGTGTTTTTGGACAGGTGGTAGAAAACATCAACCAAGTCAGAATCAGGACTTCTGTAGGAGGATTGTATTGTACCAGTTCTCTACAGCTTTACAAAAGCACTTGGGCAACCGGATAGCACCCAGTCTTCCAGTGCATGGATTAGGAAGGTTGTTGATTGGAGTGTCAACTATAGTGTAGAGTTTTTAAGTCATGTATTATGCCCAGAGACTATCCTCTAAAGGTGTTGAAGCAGCATGTAGCTGCGCTCTCTGAAGGCAAGTGGTATGCGCAAAAGATATCGTGAGGGATGACTTTGCAGGAAGCATATGCAAACCAATGTAATTTGAGGTCATCTGTGTTTCATTTTACGAGAGCCAAATTTTCAATTATGATACAAATACTGGTGTCTGTGACCATTTTAATGCGGCATGGGGGTGACTTCGAAGGTATGCATGGAAGGCCAGGAGGAGGTGTTCCCCCAAGGGTCTATGGTCAAAGGCAAACCAATGGAGGCACTAGTAAACCACCAGTATATTACTTTACAGAGTCATTCCATGGACTATTAAGAGCTCAACACCTGGATGTACTGCTATACCATCAATAAACCACTATAGCCCAGATTCTGGGTCAAAAGGAGCAGAATTACCACATGGAATATCTCTCTGTCTGATTTAGAGTGGGTAGGTTTTTCCACACCCAGTTTTGCTGAGTGTAGTAGAGCCATACTCACAGTCGCAGTCGGTGTGGGTGAGTCGGCGGTGACGTGGGCGGGGAGGCAAGGTGGGGTAGCAAAGCATGGATTACGGACCTATACAGGTAAGTAAACATTTAAATCAATAAAACGAATTTCGTTGCGCGCACTGCATCGCATTTGGCGATGCAGTGCGCCCAACGAAATTCGTTTTATTGATTTAAATGTTTACTTACCTGTATAGGTCCGTAATCCATACTTTGCTACCCCCCACCCTGCCCCTCCCCCGCCCCACGTCACCGCCCGGCCGGCACACCTACACCGATCGCGACTGCATACCCATTATTTTCACCTTGTAATAATGGCCAGAAAAATAAGATCAGACTTTGGCTTCAGCAGCAGTCAAGCCTCATTTTGTTTTTTTAGGGGGAGCTTACAATGATATATGGAGGTGGAGTAGCATAATTGTGGCCCCATCCTTCTACGTTTGGCTAGGCCACATACATATATGTCTACATTTGGCCTTATGTGCTTGTGTGGCGCAATAATACTGAAGAGATATGCTGCACCGAAGGTATAGAAGTGCATCTATTGTGTGCTTTGACATATATGTGTGTGTATATTAACGTTTTTCTTTTCAGAAACATCTGGAATGCTGATATTAATCTTCTATAGGTTTAGATTGTAAGGTGGTGCGCTAAAATGCATTTAATGAAATCCATTCGGCAGGGATTAGTGGGAATGAATCGCATGTGTGTTTAAAGCTTTCTTTATAAATTGTGACCAGTTGTCATTTTTGCTTAAAATTACATGTATTTGTTATTGTGCCACATATAAGAGTACCGCACGATATAGCTTGAGTCATTGTTAAAGGTTTCGTTTATTGAATTATATGTAGGTTGTAGAATTAATATGTGTTTTTTAAAGAGAAATGTTAAGTTAGTGTGATGGTGGGTCTTAAGCTTGCAGTCAAGACATTTAACTTCAACATGAAAGTTGTTTTTCTGCATGTTTTTCTCCTCTGCCGGTGCAGACCAAAGGCATTCGTAAGTTAGTGAAAAGTACATTGAATTTCAGAGATAGTGAGGCGAGGAAGAGCTGGCAAGGTTAAATTATTTTAATGAAGAGCAAAGGGAGTGTTACCAGTTGGTACTATCAGATGAAGGGAGGAACCAAGGATGCTTTGGAAGAGGGGACTGGAATATGGGAGTACTGTTTAATGCGCCAAGTTCTTTTCTGGGAACTGGAAAACATATGATGTGTATGAGGTCACGTTTTCTCGAATGTTCTTTGTGCATTTTAATTAGTGAACCCACCTTGTGTTTAGTCAGATTCCCTTTAGATTTCGAGAGGTACAGACCTCTCTTGACATCTCAGATTGTGTGACTTCATGCTATTCATGATTCTTTATTTATAGAACTTCTACAGAGGTTCTGATGCTGACACCTTTATTGCTACCTTGACTCAATAGGGTTTTCCTTACTCATAGTTTAGTATAGGGTTTAGTAGATGTTGCAAATCTTTTCCATGTATGAGAGAAGGACAGAAACCATTTGTCTAGTTATCAGATCCTTTTTCTTATTTTCTGTATTGCAGCTACTGAGATCCTTATATGCTCTTTGCTGTTGTGGACCAATATTGTAAGACACTTTGGTCTTCCTTTGATAATTTTATACTTTTACAGTATGTTCTTGAGGTTGATTTATATTAGTCTAGCTTTGAGTTTGTAATAAACCTTTTAATCAAGTTACAGACTTTTATTGTATAGTCCTTATGATCACGCTGTACTATGAGATTTAAATTGTCGTTAACCCTTCTTCCTCTCAGTCTACTACAAAGGTCTAATGACCAGAGCTGAATTGGAAGAAGCGGCCCAGATCGTTCACAGATGTTAGCATATTGGGGGTGGTTAGTACCTAAAGTAGAGGGGTTAGAAAACTGTTACTTTAGATTAGTCTAGATCCAATCGCAGTCCCTAGCACCCATGTTTTGACTTGGAGAATCGGTGCTGGTGATGTTCCAGTGGCTCAAGAGCAAATTGCAACAGTGGAGGAGTGAGAATCAATAGGTTTGTGTGTAAATGGCTTATTCTTAGCTTGCAGTGTTTGTGGCAATCGTGTGGTGTCTCGCTGAGATTGCGTGATATGAAGTGATAATGTTTTAGAAGATTGTGTGAGTGTAGCACTTACTGTGGAGTTGTTATCAGGTCCGGCGTGGCCTAAGATCCCAACATGATATTAAAAACTGTAGAAAACACTGTATTGTAAATGTCTGCTGAGGTTTTGTGGGGTTTGTCGTGAGACGTTGTCGACAGCCCAATCGAGATAGGGATGTTTATCTTTTGTGTGAAAGGGCGGTACGATTAATGTGGCGGACCTTTTGCGCAGAGGAAAGCTGCACTGATCAGAGGGATTCCCCGCAGGACGAGGTTCATTTGAATGTATGTTTGTGTTACTTTGTATGATTGATTTATGTTGATCTTTTAGTAAAACAGACAATTGTTATTTGTTGATATTGCATTGTATTTAGTTGCAAGCGTGTTGCTGAAAAGAGTGCGTGCGTGAAAATTGTGAAGGAGGGGAGCTGCTGCGAGGAGTGAGATTGTCATCACAGTGTGCCACTCTGGGATAGGTTGGTTAGTGTGAAGTTGCTATGTTATTGGCTGTCTACATCACGAGGTGCTGCGCTGTTATTGGTTGATGATTTGGAACAATAATTTAAGCAAAATATTGATTTTTGTGTTGAAATGAACACATTTTAATTGAAAATGAAATGTTTTAAAGTTGTATGAGATTTGTTTAGAGATCTTCAGGTACCCCTTAGAGGGGGGAAGAAGCCCTAGCCAAAGACACTGCAGGTCATTATATGCGATAAATGTAGGGTTACACACATGTATTTGGCTAGAACAATGGCACACGATCACTGAGAAAGAAGCTGCACTGGCGTTTCCACATTATGGTACATTTAATTTGAGAATTATTGAAAATTTTAGGAGAATGAAACCACAACCTAGACCTAAACAATTCAAAGTGCTGAACGCTTGGGAGCGCATGGCTCATGCAAGAGAAAAAGAGAGATATCAGGGGCGAGTGAAAAAGGCAGTGCGTACGTATGCAGAATCGAGGTGGGATGCAGAGCAGAAAAGGTAGAGAACTGACATGATTGAGACAGCGAAATTATACCCATTATTGCAAACCGGAGAAATGGAAAGAGGGACCAAAAAGAGAAAGAAGGATAAAACAAGAGAATCTGGAGAGAAAGATGAAAATAGTGATAATGATTCTAGTGACAGTCTTTTAGACGTATTAATGTCTAAGCAACCACTTCTGTATAATGAGATTCGCATGGAGGGAGGTCGGAGCGAGGCTGCAAGTGGTAATACTGGATTGCCTACCGCACCAGTAAGTACGAGTCCTGGTATGATAGGGATGTCTCCTGTGCAGAAGGACCAAAGTGTTATGGGGACTATTACAGTGAATCAAAACATGATAGGAGGAAATTCAGGGACTTGTGTTCCTGGGACATCCACTGGTTGTACAGTCCTAGATGCACTTACAGTTCCTGTTACCATTGGACCAGTGGTTTCTATAGATCAACCTGGTTCCTGGGGAAATTGGATTCAAACCTCAGCTGTTCCCGCTCAACAAAAGGCATAAAAAATTACACCCATGAGTCTGAGATTAGGGGAATTGTTCCTTTAAATCAGATTAATGTAAGTTTTCCTTGCGGTGCAAGTGTAGACAATCTGGGCATCAAACTGAATTTGGACCTTAAAGGTCATTCCCGGGGTTACCCGATCTGAGTTCACTTACCTGGGAACCGCCTTTAAATATGCATAGCAGTACACCTGAAGTAAAGGCAGTATCTAAAGCTTCTAAGGTACATCCTGGTCTTAATGTCCAGGAATTGGAAGAATTTTTGAAAGCTCTTAATGCTACATTGAATGAGAGTGGGTGTACAGACGTGAATCAGGGAACTATTCAGTCCACTTTGAAAGTAAACTTAGTGGATGTAGGAAAAGGGAAGTTGGAATTGGATGAAATGATAAGTGGTTGTTTTGCAGTGGATTGAATAGAAATGTTTCATTAGAATGAACTTTTGTTCACGAGTAAAGTTGTTACTAGGAGAGCAAGACAATCACATGACAAATTATCTGAATTGGCTCAGAAATATTAGAGCGGACAAAGGCTTTACAGAAGTGATCCGGACATAGAACATATGAGAATACCAGGAATGAAAATGCAAATTCGAGAACTAATCCACAGCATCCGAATTTGGAGTGAATTGGAGAAGTGGGAAGCTAAATGGTCAAAAAGAATGACTCACAAGAAAACAACAGAAAAGCCGCCTCCAATGAGGGTGGAGGGTGAGGGGACGGGCACTACAAGCTTTCCTTTACTGGAGGTGCCTAGCAGAGGATATATATATATAAGTACCTTGGAGTAGGAGTGGTCTTGCGTCATTTACAAATGAATTCCCGAAATTAAGAGACAAGCCTGTGTAGTGGTAGAAAGTTGAGCGGTTTGCAAAAATTTCAAAGGTATTGTGGACTGATCTGAATTCCTTTAATATTGTGGTCCCAAGTGATCTGTGGACGGCGTGCAAAATAGCCATAGAGTGGCCTGAGAGAGAGCCAGCAAGAGACCCTATGACTAATGGTCCTTCAGCTATAGTGATGAGGAAGTATCATCAGTTGTTGATGTGGTTGAAGTCTAAGGTGCCACCCCAAGATATTGACTAGGTCAAGATTGATCGAACGACCCAAGAACCGAAAGAGACGATTCATGCATATTGTGAGAGATTGTTACAGGCATTTAAATAGTATAGTGCAATGGAAACACTGGAGCCTAAAGTTATAGGACATTTTGTGTCCAGGTTTGTGACATAATTGAGGCCTGAGATTAGTGTGATGATTCAACAGCATCTGATTTGTTGGCAGAATAAGTCGGTTGATGAGATTTTGCGATATGCCAACTACTGCAACAATGAGATTGAAATGAGCCAGAAAAAGTTAAAGGAAATGCTAAGGGTGGTACAAATGAAGGCTGCTCAGAGAGGAATTAAAAATCCGCAGTTTGTAGGGAATACCACTCCAATGCAGGGAGTGTATCAACAGGAAGCTCCGGCGATGCAGGGTGGAGGTGGATTTCAGTCACAAGGTAGAGGACGGGGTGTCCCTATTGATCAAAGTACTGGAATTGATGTAGCTACATTGAAGAAGTCTAATCCATGCCACTACTGCAATAGGCTGGGGCATTGGAAGCGAGAATGTCATCTTAATCCCACAAATCAGGGTGAAAACCCAGGGTTTGTACCACCTCAGAACAGTAATTCCATGCAGCAACAAAATGTACCCAGACCTAGATCACAGAATTGTAGTGTGCCACAAGCCCCAGTGATGCAGGTTCCTCAACCTCAGATGCCACAGCAAGCTGCAAATGTACTTAGATTTTCTTCAAACCAGGTCCCAAAAGTGAATCTGAATGCTTTTCAGAATAATAATCCTTACCAACAATTTCCTACTTTTGAGACAAGTGAAAATCTTGGCATGGATCAGTCCTCCTGACGGTGCCTGAGGGTGGAGGCAGATTGCATGCTTGGCGCATGTCTTGGAGTAGCCCATTTAAAGATGCTGAGGTAAATGGCTACAATGTATCATTTTTGGTTGATACTGGTGCTGCCCGTTCTACAGTGGAAGTCCCAAACCTACCCTTCTCAGGAAGAACTATCCAAGTCGTTGAAGTTGCTAATCAACAAATGAAGAATCCCATTACTGAGGAAGTCCCTGTAAAGATAGGGAGTTTTGAGGATAATCATCAATTTGTGGTTTGTGATGCAAGTCCTGTGAGTTTGTTAGGATGCGATTAGTTGTGTAAACTGAATTGAACTATATATTGTACCCCGAAAGGAATAGAGCTACAAACTCATGATGAGGACATTGCTTTTAAATTGGCAAATGAAAATCCAATTATGGGAATGTATCTGATGATGACGACAGAAGATTTTTCTTTAGATCGCAGAGATTCAGTGAGAAGGTGAAGTTTGGGATTTTTCAGGAAAGGACATTGGGCTCATTAAACAAGCTGAGCCTGTCCTTATACAAGTAAAACGGAATGTAGAATTTCCTAGAACGCCGCAGTATAATTTGACCCCTGAAATGATTGCTGGAATAACTCCGGTGACCGAGACAATGATTCAACAAGATATACTGAAAGAAATCATGGAGAGTCCATGTAACTCACCCATTATGGGCCTGCAGAAGCCTAGCGGTAAGTACCGCATAGTGGAGAACCTTTGCAAGATCAATACTATTGTTATCCTTTGTTGTTCCATGGTACCAAATCCTGCTGTAATATTGTTCCAAATTCCATGTGAGGCTGAGTGGTTTACAGTCATTGATTTGTGCCAGGCGTTATTTTCCATCCCTTTGCATGAGGACAGTCAGTTCCTCTTTCCATCTAGGCTCGGGAACTGTGTTTTGGCATAGTGCCGAATCCCACAAGGGTACACGGAGAGCCCTTCCATTTTTAACCAGATCCTTAAGAAGAATTTGGAGTCTTTGGTTATGCCCTGTAACTCTGTCCTGGTCCAGAATATTTATGATCTACTGGTTGTATCAAATACGCGGGAAGCATGCAAAAATGACCCTATTGCATTGCTCAACCACTTGGCTGAGAATGGACATAAGCTATCCCCTAATAAGTTGCAGTACTGTTTGAGAGAAGTCATATATCTTGGTCATCATATTGAGAAAGGTGCGAGAAGGGTGTCACAAAAGAGAATCTCGGTGATTATGCAAATGAATCTGTCAACAACACAGAAATAAGTCAGGATGTTTTTGGGAATGGTGGACTCCTGTCGATACCCAACTTTTCACTAGTGGCCAAGCCTTTACAAAGGCTGACACACAAGGATGTGCGGGATCCGGTGCCTTGTGACAAAGAATGTTTAGTTGCTTTCCTAGAGTTGAGACAAAGCCTCTGCTGCTCCCCAGCACTAGGAATGCCTGATTACAACAAAGTGTTTTCGCTTTTCTGCAGTGAAAAAGAGGGCTGCGCTCTTTCAGTGCTAACACAAAATCATGGAGGATCCCGAAGACCAGTTGCTTACTTCTTAGCCACATTAGATCCAGTGGCTGCTGCACTGCCTGACTGCCTTAAAGTGGTTGCAGTGACAGATGTCAGCATCGAAAGGTGCAAAAGTATAGTAATGGGTCATCCTTTGACTGTGTATGTTCCTCATTCTTTCAAGATTTTGTTAACTAGAACGAGGACCCAGCACCTTACGAACAGTCACCTGACACTGTATGAGCAAATCATACTGGCGGCTGAGAATGTATCTCTAAAGAGATTTTTGTTTTGAATCCTGCCACTTTGCTACCCCTTCCTGAATATGAGAATGATGATGGTGAAGTGGAGCATGACTGTCTCGATGTTACTGAACTATGCACCAAGCTGAGACCAGATATACAAGAAGAACCACTACCCGAATCTGATTATGTATTGTTTGTGGATGGCTCATGTTTACGAGATCACGAAGGAAGTTTGAGAGCTACTTATTCAGTTTGTACTGTTTCAGGAGTAGTGGAAGCTGCTTGGCTTCAAGGAGTAGTTTCCGCATAAGTGGCTGAATTGATTGCTCTTACCCAAGCATGCCACGTTTCAAGTCAATTACAGGTGACTATATTTACAGATAGTCAGTATGGCTTAGGTGTGGTGCATGAGCAGGTGAGAACACTGTTAGAGGTGTTGCAATTGCCTGCGCAAGTCACAGTTGTAAAATGTTCTGCACATTGCAAGGGAGAGGACTATGTGACTGTCTGCAATAGATATGCTGACAAAGTTGCAAGGTACTGTGCTTACAATGCTTGTACATTTAATGGAGAGTATGTAAATGAAGGGACAGATGAGACCAATTTTGCTCACAGCAGCTGATACTTGGGAGGAAGTTAAGAGGTTACAGGAAGAGGTGCAGAAGCAGAACAGCAGAGCTGGGTAAATGCAGGTTGTGTTAAAAGAGATGAGGATGAAATATGGGTGTCAGGAGATGGCAGATCTGTGTTGCCAAATAGTTTGTTGCCGCCAATGGCTAGACATTAACCATGGTCCGACTCATGCAGGGAAGGATGCCATGGTCAGAATGTTTCGCCAAACATGGTTTAATCCAAAGTTCAGATTGATGGCGGAAGCAATATGTCACAGGTGTGCTGTGTGCCAAAAGAACAATGCAGGGAAAAGAACCGCAGTGACATTGAGCCACATAGAGAGATCAGGAGGTCTTTTCAACAGGATGCAGATGGATTTTATTGAGATGCCTGAGTGCAACGGGCTGAGATCTGTATTGGTTGTTGTGTGCATCTTTTCACAATGCGTAGAGGCATATCCCACAAGAAGGAATGATAGTCTTACAGTAGCAAAGTTGTTGTTGAGGGTGTTGATACCATGGTTCGACTTCTGGACTTCTTTGGAATCGGACAGAGGCACACACTTCAATAACGAAGTGCTGAAGATGCTGTGTGCTGCCTTGCAGGTTGAACAGAGACTGCATTGTAGTTACCGACCTGAGGCTTCAGTCTGATGGAGCAAGTCAATGGGACACTGAAATTAAGACTTGTCAAAGTGTGTGCTTCTACGCCTTTGAAATGGACACATGGTTTGCCATTGGTTTTGATGAGTCTGTGCAGCACACCTGATCGTAGGAAAGGACTGCCTCCCCATGAGATCATTATTGGAAGAGCAAAGAGATTGCCAGCTGTATCTGCAAAAGCTCTGGTAAATATTACTGATGATCTGATACTAGATTACTGTGAAGGATTGGCTGACATGGTACGTTCTGTGTCTCATCAGGTTGAAGCTGCTACAGCCCCGCCACACTCAGAGCTGTGCCACGACCTAAGTCCCAGGGACTATGTGGTGGTGAAGAAACATGTACGGAAGTCATGCTTGAAGCCTTGTTGGCGTATGCCTTACCAAGTCATATTAGTAACTACAACTGCTGTGAAGTATGGAGGTTTCCCCAGTTGGATCCATGCTGTCTTACTCACAGGGATCCATGTCCCCTTGATGAAATAACAGCACCTCTCCCAGAGGAGCTGGTGGTGGTCGAGAGATGACGGTAGCAGGTTAGTCAAATTGTAGGAGAACAGACAGAAACTGAAATAGCCTGAGGAGGGTTTCTGAGGGTTTAATGACGAAACTGGTGAAGGAGAGGCTAATCCAGTGGTCGTAACAGAGATAGACTTGGACCTTGATGAAGAGCCTAGTGCTAGAGAAGTACAAGGGGCATTAGAAGAACGTTGGCTGAGAACACAGGAGAGAGAGAGAGACTGGTCCTGCAGGCAGAAAGTGATCTCCCAGATATACAAGAGGAAATAGAGGATTCAGACCTGAGTGAAGGAGGAGAAAAAACAACACTAAGAAGGTAAAAGTGAGCAAGAATTCCCTGTCGAAGCTATTCATCCCCTGAATAGACATACTTTTTTGCAAATGACAGGGAGAACGAATTCTGGGAATTTTGGGATCACTGTGAAAGTTCAATTGAAACTTCGGGAACTTGATCTCCAGTTTGATCTAACCTTCGAACTTCGTTTGTTGACAAGACTGAGTGCCTTGAGACATCTTATCTTAGATGTGGCTGAATTTCCTTTTTTGGATGCAAGAGTTTCCTGTGCTAGTTGATGAACTGAAGCATTTCATATATGGACTAATTGCGAATGAGTTAGAACAGTTCATTATCAAAGACATTTCTTAGATCATATACATACAATCATTCAAACTTGGTTTTGCTGTTTGCACAGGTGGAAATTGACAGAGAAGTCTCTGCAGCTGCTACGTTCCACCCAAGTTTTAGATTCCAAGGAAGTAATGGAGTCCGATCCTAATACTAGTAGGTGCAGATACATCATAGTAGACACACTAATGGTTTTAGTTGTAGTATTAGTTATAGTGCTTATAGGGTTATATTCAGCTACAGATAGCTCAGTAGAATATAAGTCTACTGTTGCCCCTACCTTGCCACATTCTTCTGAAAGTGACATGCAGTTGTGGGAGGTTAAGAAATTACACACAGATCTATCAAGAGAGGATTATACCTTGAACGTTTATTTTAGATTGCTTTATGAGTATATAGACACGATGAATGCTAGAAGTTGCTATGTTTGTACTCAGTTATCCGCTTCTGCTTCAGAGGGAATTACCTACCACCATATTCCTCTGATATATGGTATATCTTGTTGTCTCCTTTTAAGTGCATTTTATGGAGAAGACAGTTTTCAATATTATTTTTCGAATTATGATGTAGTCCTTCCACAAGTCCCCCTTATCAAACATTTAAATAAGAATCCTTATATTAAAGATGCAGAGACTGCAGGCAAATATCTTGTATCTCTTAAGTCACGAGACACAGCAAATGCACACAGATATAATTTGACTTGTTTGATGTTAGATGTGGAAAATACATTTTTGGATTAGGTGGAGGATAGATGGAGAGACTTAAAATCTCATACTGAAACCGATTAGGATCTCAAAAATCACAAGTGGAGCAGTGGAGAAACTGAACATCAGGAAAAAGGGAATTTACCTGCCTTAGTTTTAGATTGGAAACACAAGGGAAAGTTGTGTACATGTTGATCAGAGTTATATATAGCCTTTGTTTTTAGGGCAGAACGAATGTAAACACAATTTTGAAGCGTGAGGTAAAAATTCTCGTTTCATGGAGGGACAGGATCCTGTGATTCCTGGAGTCTATTTTATTTGTGGACAAAATGCATATTTCAAATTGCATCATGGTTGGCATGGTATCTGTTATCTTGGCATAGTTTTTCAGAAGATTTATCATGTGCAACATTTTAATGATCCTGTACGGGAAGAGAAATCCAGAAGCAAATGAGGTGTTAGTGCAGCAGAAGTAGTAGGAGATATTTTTGGTACTATAATCCCGTCTGTAGGAGTAATTCTAAGTGATTTGAAAAATTAAAAAGCTGTCTACAATAGTGGCCAAACTGTCTACTGGTACAGCAGATTCACTGTTACTTGTAAATACTGGGATAATTGCGATAAGGTCTACGGTCTTGAAGAACCAACTTGCGTTAGACCTTTTGCTCACAAAAGAGGACAGAGTCTGCAGAATGTTGAAAGTTCAGCAATGCTGTATTTATATTCCGGACTAAAGTAAGGACCTGGAGAAATATATTAAGAATATATCGTGGTTGACAAAGGATTTGAAAGAGTTGGAAGTGACAGGTGCTTGGGAAGCTATTGGAAATGGGTTTGTTTCCATAGGCAGATGGTTTGGAAACTTGGGAAGTGGAATTGTGGGTGCCATTTTGAAACCCTTTTTGATAATCGCTCTTTGTGAGATATTCATATATTTGATCTTTAAGGGATATCAGCATGCACAAGTGAGACAGGGCGGGAAGAGAGAAGATGTAGAGTTAGAAGAAGGTCAGAGCAGATATTATGATGATATAAAGCGTCAAGAGGCATCTAGATGAAAGATGCTCGAGCCCACTATGTTCTGATTGGTTTAATCTGATAATGATCTGATTGCAATCTGTGATGGCTTGGTCGCCATCAGAGGGGGGAATGGAGTAGCATAATTTTGGTTCCACATACATATATATTTACATTTGTCCTTATGTACTACTGTGACTCAATAATGCTAAAGAGATATGGTACACCAAAGGTATAAAAGTGCATCAATTGTGTGTTTTGACATGTATGTGTGTGCATATTAACGTTTTTGTTTTCAGAAACATCTGGACTCTGATTATTCTTCTATAGGTTTAGATTGTAAGGTGGTGTGCTAAAATGCATTTAATGCAGTCCATTCAATAGGCATTAGTGAGAATGAATCACATGTGTGTTTAATGCTTTCTTTATGAATTGTGACCAGTTGTCATTTTTGCTTAAAATTACATGTATTCATTATTGTGCCACATATAAGAGTACCACACAATATAGCTTGAATTCATTATTAAAGATTTCATTTATTGGAGTATATGTAGGTTGTAGAATTAATATGTTTTTAAAAGAGAAATGATAAGTTAGCGTGATTGTGGGCCTTAAACTTGCAGTCGAGACATTTAACCTTAACGTGAAAGTTGTTTTTCTGCATGTTTTTCTCCTCTGCAGGTAAAGACCAAAGCCATTCGTTAGTTAGTGAAAAGCACATTGTATTTCAGAGATAGTGAGGTGAGGAAGAGCTGGCGAGATTAAATAATTTTAATGAAGAACAAATAGAGTGTTACCAGTTGATACTATCAGTCAAAGGGAGGAACCAAGGATGCTTTGGAAGCGGAGACTGGACTATGGGAGTACTGTTTAAGGTGACAAGTTCTTTTCTGGGAACTGGAAAACATATTATAATGTGTATGAGGTCATTTTATTCTCGAATGGTTGTTGTGCATTTTAATTAGTGAATCCATCTTGGGTTTAGTCAGATTCCCTTTAGTCTTAGAGAGGTACAAACCTCTCATGACATCTCTGATTGTGTGGCTTCATGCTATACATGATTCTTTACTTATAGATAGGCTGTCCAGTTTTAGGTTTAAACCTATAATAACTGATAAAACCCCACTGAAAGAGAACTAGCCCTCACCAGTGAAAACATTAAAAACTGAAAAAACACCTGCACAACCACAAACTAAATGCCATTCAAAGAAAGGACAAAGAGAGTGAAAGAGTCCTTTTTTTCTTCCTGAAGGGGCCAATACAATGTAACTTTGTTATACAAGCTAGCAATAAGAAAGTCTGGGCTAACATTATTCTGCTTGAGTTTTGTTGTTTAGGGATGCCACTAAAATATTGTTTCTTCTTCCTTTTGTTTTTTTTCAGTTTTGTGGTCTTTGGTCTAAAGATGCAGGGTTTAGAAGCATGTTTTAGGTCTTGTTTAATTATTTTATAAACTGTAGAGAATCATGAAATATCAAAATCATATTTGATATTTTGGCTGCGTTTGATTCTTTCACTGATAGGTAAAATGGCTGGTTTCATAAGAATCTTTCCTAATATGTGTCATCACATTTACCCACAGAGAATGGGTAAAAACCCTTAAAACATCAGCCCCCAGTTTCTAGTGAGTCAGTATTGATATATAGGCGAATTGCCAACACCTCAGGCTTTAAACATTCAATGCAAGGTATAGTGACAAGTTATGTGAAAAGAGTGCTATCACCAAGCATCTGGGATAGTGGTTAAAACATGACACCAGACATTTGGAAAACACGGAACGCAGTGTCACTTGGAATGCTCTGCAAAAATGGTTCTTTCCAAGTTCAACAAAGACTGGAGTGATATTGTTTGTATTTGCAGTGATTCAGCTACGTATATGAAAAAGTTGTGTGATGACCTGTCAAAATTGATACCTGAGCTGAAGTGCTTCCCTGTAAGAGATCCTTTCCACTTGTTAGAAGGTATGCTGAAAGCATCTTTACAATCTTCAGAGTTAATGAGGAATGCTATTGACTTTTTAGTCCATTCTGGTGCACTGTTTTCTTATGCACAGGAACTAAAACGCAAATATTTATAATTTTGTGCTTTGTGTGGCATCAAAGAAAGAGTCATCCCAACTGTGTCCCTTAGCTGATGGTTCTCAGTCCAAGGGGCTATGAATGCTATATTATCCATGTGGAACCGTTTACAGAATGTTTGCTGAGTGATGATGCCAAAGGCAAGAAATGTGAGGATCTTTGGTCACATATTGATAGTGATGTGAAAAAAGTACTCTCTACTGCATTCTTAGATTTTTACAGGAAAACATAACTGCTGTAGTGGACATAATAAAAAACTAGAGTCTGAAAACACCCTTGTCTGCCAAGTGTTCAGCATAATTGGTGTAGATGTGAAACATCTCCTTGAGAGTAGGCTGGGCGACACCTTTAGTGACTTTGGCACTGCAACATGTTCCATGTTAGAGTGCTTGCCACTTGGTAAGCAAAGCAATGGTGAAGAGCAATTCAGGAACTTTTATTTTACAATGTATGAGAAATGGCTTGCAATGATGCATAGAAATGTCCCTTCACCACCAATGGCATTTGAAGTCAATGAAACCTCACTGTGGTACTCTGTTCTAGATCCCTTCTGTAAAGGGGAATTTCCTCCGTAGTTTCAAAAGTGCTGCTTCATTTTTTATTTTTTTTATAAACGTTTTTATTAGCATTTTTGCATAATAACAGTTGTTACAGTGGTGTTTACTTATGAATACATACATCGTTTGTCAAGTCTTTGCACTTATGTACAGCGTTTCTCTTCAATCAATATAACATACCCTTTTCTTCGTCCGAGTCTCACAAGTCTGTTACTGCCATTTTTACCCGTCCCACAGATCCCGCTCCCTATGCTCAGTCCCTTTCTATTGACATGTGTTCTTCTTGAGGGGGTTCACAAATAGTCCCTCGAAATGTGTTCCATTTCCCCCATACTCTGGCCCACTTCTTGGGGCATCCCTGATGGGTATAGACCGACTTTTCGGTGATCATAGTGCGGTCCAGGTCTTGGCACCATTGTAAATGAGTAGGAGTTACCTGTGACCCCCAATGCTGTGCTATATTGCGTTTTGCCAGCGCCATTCCCAGTGTAACCCACCCCTGATCTGCGTGATTGAGGTCTGTGGGTTCCCAGATGTTTAACAAACATCTCTTTGGTTCCAGCGGAACCATGACTCCTGTCACCTGCGAAATTGTACGCATAATCTCCTCCCAATACTTCGTTATTGACGGACAGTCCCAAATTGTGTGCCAGAATGTACCCAGTGCGCCACAATGACGGAGGCAGAGTGGGGTGTCAGTCCTGCCTAATTTGTGCAATAGTGGTCGTGTATAGTACGTGCGATGCAGGATTTTTAGCTGCACTAATCTAAGTTTGGAAGGTATTGCGATCTCCCTTGGTGATGCCATTGCCTCCATCCAGTCGTCTTCCTCCAGCACTCCCAGATCTATCTCCCATCTGCCCTTAAGTACTGCTGTGGGATCAGGTTGATTGTTAATTATTTTACGGTATGTTTGGGATATGGCTTTCTTTTGTAAATGGTCTGTTAGCAGTCTGTCCTCTAGTGGTGAGGCCTCCGGTAATTGCGTATTTGGTGGTATCGCTGCCATAAGGGCGTGTCTTATTTGTAAATATCTGAAAGCTTCAGTCTGTGCCAGACCGTAGGTGCCTTGCAGCTGCGTGAATTTGATGACCCCCCTCCTTCTCCCGTAGGTCCCCAACCTTTGATATTCCTATCAAGTCCCACTGTCTGAATCCCTTTGTTTTTTTCAGAGTTCCTAATTTCCGGGTGTCCCATAAAGGCGTGGCTTGCGTAATGACTCCGTCCCACTTCAATGCCCGCTGAGCTGTGTGCCAAACGTGAACCGTGTGTGCTGTTGGGCCCGTTAGGGTTGTTTTTCGGGGCCTGCTGTACAACGCCCCCATTATCCCTCCGGCTTCTAGAAGGTGCCTGTCCATCCGGAAGGCGGGGTCCTCCTGTGATGCGTGAAGCCACTGATTTATTGTGATGAGCTGAGAAGCCCAATAGTACACCTGTATATTTGGTAGGGCGATCCCGCCATCGTACCATCCCCTCACTAGTTTCTGCAAGGCTATGCGAGCCGACTTCCCATCCCACAGCAGGTTAGTGAGCTCTGTATTTATCATAGTAAAGTATGTTGGGTTTACCGGAAAAGGAGTGTTCTGTAAGATATATAGAAATCTGGGGAGTGCTGCTCTGCCCAGTAGTGTTAGCGGCAGGGATCGCCGGTGCTTAACATCGCTACGCAGTCGCGTCAAGGGCTTCATCAGGTTTTCGTCAGTAAAGATCTCGCTTTGTGGTGTTACGTAAATACCGAGATATTTAAATCCCCGTTCTGCGATCCGGATTTCGCAGTGGCGTGGAATCCTCGGTGGAGGACCATGTAAGATGTAGAGAAGTGATTTCGCCCAATTTATTGTGTATCCTGATGCTCTGCCGTATGCGGCGCACAAGTCTAGCAGACGGTTTAGAGAACGCGCAGGTGATGCCAGATATAATAAGACATCGTCCGCGTATAGTGAAATGCAGTCCTCCCATCCCATGGCCCATTTCAGTCCGCGGATAACTGGGTCCTGGCGTACCCATGCCGCCAGTGGCTACAGTACTATAGCAAAGAGTAGGGGGGAGAGGGGACAGCCTTGTCTCGTTCCCTTTCCAAGGGGAAATTCTGCGAGATACGACCATTTGCCACCACCTGCGCCAAGGGTTTCGTATATAGCAGTTGAACCCATTCACAGAATTTGGGACCAAACCCCATATGACGAAGGGAATAGGGCGAATAGGAAGGGCCACTCAACCATATCAAACGCCATGCGCGCATCCAGGGACAGAACTATCGCATCCTCTTCGATAGTAGACCTCCGTGCCATGACACCATGTAGTCTCCTGAAATTTAGCGCTGTGTTTCTGTTAGGCATAAAGCCTGACTGATCAGGATGGATCACTGTTGTGAGGTGGGGTTGTAGTCGCGTGGCTAACGCTTTGGCCAGTATTTTAGCTTCAGCGTTCATTAAGGAAATAGGCCTGTAGGACATGCATTCCTGCTGTGGCTTGCCTGGTTTGTGGATTGCGACTATGGTCGCTACACGTTGGTCTCTAGGTAATTCTCCCTTCTCTAAGCATTCCTTATACATGTTTAGTAGGTGTGGTGCGAGTTTGGTCGCTGTCCCCTTGTATAATTCTACCGGGATACCATTAGGTCCCAGAGCCTTTCCCGACCGTAATGCTCCCATGGCCGAGGTAAGTTCCTCAGTGGTTAGGTCTGCGTCTAGTGCCCTGACGGCATTCTCTGACAATGTGGGCATTTGAATGTCTTTGAGGAAGTCCAGGATGTCTTCCCTAGTGTTTGTGGCAGTGGGTGTATATACTTGCTGGTAATGCTCAGCTAATGCCTCAACTATTTGCTGGGGGTCTGAGGTCGTATTCCCATCTGCTAACCTGATTTGGGCTATCCAATTATTGGCACGCTCCTTCCTGTCAAGCCAAGCAAGGAGCTTGCCTGCCTTATCGCCAAGCTCGTATACTGCATGTTGCGTGGCGGTAAGCCTGGATTTCGTTTCTTCCCAGGCGAAAGCCCTATATTCTTGCTGTGCCATGTGGAGCCCGTGTGTTGTGTCGTCGTTGGTATCTCGCGCGTGGTCTGCCTCCGCCTGAGCCACCCCCTGTTCTAGCTCTTCGAGCTGTTGTCTGTGTCGCTTTTTATGGCTAGATACCGGTGAAATGGCCTGTCCCCGCAGCACTGTTTTATATGCTTCCCACAGTATTGTCGGGGAAGAGACTGAGTGCTCGTTTTCGTCGAAGTATTTCTCTGTGGAGGTCTGTAGGCCCTTCTTAATCTGAGGGTTTTTTAGGTATCCTGGGTATAAAGGAAACAGTCGCCGTCTTGTTACGGTGTGGGAAGTATAGGTGACATATACTGGTGAGTGATCAGAAATGCCTCTAGGCAGATGTCGAGTCTCCGATATCCCTTCTAGTCCTGTTGTTAGTGTAAATAAATAATCTATTCTTGAAAGGCTGTTATGTACCCCAGAATGAAAAGTGTACTGACGGTCCTGTGGGTGCCACTTCCGCCACACATCAGTGAGGCCCATAGCCTCCACAAAGTCCACCAGTTTGAGATTGGCACTGCAAGTATCTCTAGGGGGCTGCCTGTCTAGTGAGGGATCAATCGTTGCATTAAAGTCTCCACCTATGATAAGTTTCCCTGTGGTAGTGATAATAAGAATTCCCCTAGCGCTGGGAAGGTTGACTGGTGCAGCGTCGGTGGTATATATACTGTTATGAAGTTATATGTCCTTCCCTCCCATTGACATGCCGTTGCAGCAAATCGACCCTGATCGTCCTTCCACGACCCGGTGATTATCAGGGGGAAACGTTTATTGAGCAGGATACCTACCCCCCGCGAACCTGAGGTAAATTCCGAATGTATTGTCATTTTGTATCCCCACCTGTCTAAAGCTCTGCAGGCAGAGCCTGTCAAATGTGTTTCTTGTAGTAATGCTACTGCTGGGCCCTTTCGTTTGATGTATTGAAGGACCAGCCCCTCTTAATCTTGTCTCCCAATCCGTTGACATTCCAGGATAGTATTGTTAGTGGAGGCAGTAACCCCCCAGGGTCCGAGGTTTGGGAGCTAGGAATATCAGCGGGTGTGTCTGTGTGCGCCATGTAGGACGTGGGATTTGGAAGGGTATTGAGTCCCGCATTGCTTCCACTGTGTTTTATCATCAAACATGTCATTTGCTAATCTTCTAAATTTTTGTAACAATTCAAACAGTAAGGACTGAAGTATCAGTCTAGTATAGTGCATAATACCTCCCGTATTCCCTTGTATCGGAAACATGAGAAATATGCTAACCCCCTTGAACTGTTCCCCATCCCCCTCCCCCCACCCTGCCTCCCTGCCCGGCGGACCTAGAACTACCCGCCACCCCAACTGAGCAGAGTGCTTCTGACCCATAACTTGTACTTGCGTGAGGGGGGAAGAGTCTGCCAGCGATCCCCGCCAGTCACTCCCTTGACTAACATCTGGTTGCGGCCAATAGCCTGGACGGAGGCGCCTTGGTCGTGGCCACGAGGGCATCCGCCCGTGCCACCGCATCATGTGCCCATCATTCGTGTATTAATGTATCATATCAATTAAAATAGTGGTCTCCCACAAAGTGTCCCAAGCTTTCAAACACCAGTCATGACTAGCTGATGCTGATGTGTTCCACTTTGCATCCGGTCACCACTTCATCTGCGGAGAAGTCTCCATCCTCTTGTCGCGCTGGAACATCACTCAGGGTCGTCATTCGCAGCGAGGCGTTCTTCTTCCACGATGGCCGTCTCTCCTCTACTCGGTGTGCCGGATGGCTTGGACATTTATCTGTGTTTTGGAGTTTGTCGTCTGTGGCCCGTGGCCGGGCGCCATCCCTCCAACCAGCCGCTCGCCTCCTCCGGCGTCTCAAAAAACCAGACTTTTCCCTCTGCTTCAACTCTTAGTTTCGCCGGGAAGAGCATTGCGTATTTTAATTCTCTGTTACGCAGTTCTTTTTTGATTTCTAGAAAACTGCGTCTTTTCTTGGTCACCGCCGCCGTGTAATCCGGATAGAGTGCTACCGTACTGTTGTCTACCTACAGTGGGGGGCTCGTGCGCGCGGCCTGTAGGATCGTATCCCGGTCGCGGAAGTTAAATATGCGCGCCAGTATGGGTCTGGGTGGCGCCCCTGGCCTCGGTCTTCCGCCAGGCACCCTGTGAGCCCGTTCCACTGAAAAGAAACTTGATAGGCCGCGGGGCTGCAGCTTCGTCAGGATAAAGTCTTCTACAAAGAGGTCTAGCGCCGGTCCCCGGATGCTCTCCGGCACCCCCACCAGGCGTATGTTGTTGCGCCGTGAGCGCCCCTCTTGGTCCTCCATCTTGTCGGCCATTTGCTGGGCTGTTTGTTCCAGTTGGCGGACCTGGCGCTGCAGGGTTACCGTATCTGCGGTTAGTGCAGCTGTCGTGTTTTCGACTTCCGCTACCCTGGTGCTGATTTTGGAGACATCTGCACGCAGCAGCGTGATGTCCGTCGAGATGGTGCCAATGGAAGATTGCATCTGGTGGAGGGTGGCCATAACATCTAGCAGGGTGACCTCCCCCTGCTTTGCGGTCGGCGAGGCGCTCCCACTGGGTTGGGGTGTCGCTGTCGTGACCAAGTGTTCCTTATGGTAGACGTATTTGTCCAGCTTACTGCTCTGCGACCCTCGCTGACCACGTCCACTCATCTTGCCTGCTACTGGTGGCTGGTGTTACAGGGAAGGCAGTGATCGCCGCTGCCTGCCGGCGGGAGTGGTTTCCGCACGCGGCCTCTCGGTTTTCCTGCCCTCCCTTTTGCCGTGCGGTCAGTAGTGCTGCCCGGGGTACCTGCACCTGTGCCCCTCACTAGGCCGCCGCCGCCAGTCCGCCGCCCACCGTGCTGCAGGTATTTCACCACCAAAGTGGCTTGTAGTTTTCTCTCTTCTGCTCAAGAAGCCTCAAGTCTGATGTGTATTGGTGCACCCACCGCTATGTGTGTCGGTGTCCGCCCCAGCCGCCGCTCAGTCTTGGGGTATGACGCTGGGCCCTCAGGATACTCCCGTCTGCCCCCGTGTCTCCCAATCCACTGGGATTTTCGTGCCTAGTCACCACTTCGGCGCCCTCTCTTGACGCTGCTGTTGGAGGGGGCAGTGCGCGGGCTTACTACGCTCTGCACCGGGCGCACCCACCGCTGCGTGTGCTGGTGTCCGCCCTCGCCACCGCCAGTCTTGGGGTATGGCGCTGGGCCCTCAGGTCTGCCTCCGTGTCGCCCGGTTCACTGGGATTTTCGGCCCGGGCGTTCCTTTCCCCCCCCCCCACCGGGGGTATGGATTTTGGGCGCTTGTGTTGTGTGAGTCGGGGACCCAACTCACCGCATCCCACCTCCGCACTCTCGACTGTTTTCGGGGCTTCCTCCGGCTGCCGCGACCCGCCGCGCCGGCACTCACTGCGATTTCTTAGGCGGGGCGAAGGCTACTCGAGGCCCCGGCTTCTGCGCTGCCTCCAGGCCGCACCTCTTTACCACGGTCTAGGGATCCGGCGGCTGGTCGCAGACGACCCAAATCCCCTCCAAATGCTCTCCGGATGTTCCAACGTTCCCGCCCACCCTTGGAGGACGACAGGCCAGCGGATTAAAGACAGGATAGTCGGGAGAACCGCAGGCGATCGCGGAGCTCTCCTAGGCTGCGGCCATCTTCGGTGGCTGCAAGCCACGCCCCCCGCTGCTTCATTTTTGACCGCTTCAATAACTCTGAGGGCATAAGCACCTAGATCAGCGCAAATGTTGCAGAACCTACCCTGAGAATTGCAATCTTCAAGTGAACCAGTATTGGCATGGAAAGCTATGTCAGTGGCCAGAGTTAACAAATTGTGTACTGGCTGTTTTGGCGTTGGCCATCTCAAGTGCCAATGTTGAGAGGGCCTTTTCACAGAAGTTTACATGGGAAGGAAAGAGCGAGCGCACATGACCAAGGACTCACTGAAGAAGTATTGTATGGTGTACAACAATAAGTTTAATTTGCAAAAATCTATTTGGACCTCATATACACTATACTTACACTGTCTATATACCATGCGCTATCAGTGCAGAAAGCAAGCAATAATAAAAGCAAAACGTTCCATAAACACCTGAAAAACACTGTTTCTGTAGTTTTTAATGGTGGGAAAATGTGTAACCACTGATAACCACTGTTTTTTTAAGGTATTGAAATCACTTGAAAACACTGAAAAAACCCCACCAGAATTTACCAAAAATAGAAACTGAAAACAGGAAAGCCTACTTATAGAACTTCTACAGAGATTCGTATGCTGCTACCTTTCTTTCTACCTTGATTCAATAGAGTTTTCCCTACTCTTAGTTTAGTATAGGGTTTAATAGATTTTTTAATTAATTTTTTTTATTGAACAGGACAAACACAGAAAAGCATATTATGAATATAAATACCCTTTAATATCAGTTTTAACATCTCAGAAGAAAAATGCATTTAAAAAAAAACCAATTTTGATGGACAATAAAAGGCAACAAAGTGCTCTCATGCATTAGAAATATGGCTATTGCTCCAATTAGTATCATTTCTTGATCAATACTCACAGTATATATCTGACATATAAAGTGTATCTGTGCTCATAAAGTGGTTTAATAGATTTTGTGAATCTTTTGCATGTATGGGGAGAAGGAACAAAACCATTTGTCTAGTTATCAGATCTTTTTCCTTATTTTCTGTATCGCGTCTACTGAGATCCTTATATGCTCTTTGCTGTGGAGGACCAATATTGTAAGATGCTTTGGTCTTCCTTTGATAATTTTATACTTTTAGAGTATGTTCTTGAGATTTATATATATATTAGTCTGGCTTTGAGTTTGTAATAAACCTTTTAATGTCAAGTTACTGACTTAGACTTATATTGTGTGGTCCTAATGATCACACTATACTGTGAGATTTAAATTGTCATTAACCCCTCTTCCTCTCAGGCTACTACAAAGGTCTATGGGTGTCTGGTGTCAGAACATATGTTTATTTAGACCCTAGTCTTTAAAACAAAAGTTCTTAAAAACACAATATGGCAGATAAAATACGACACAAAGCACTCAGTATAAAACGCATTATAAAATACGGTTAAAACACAATTATCCAGCCAATAAAATCTGTGTGGCCTAAAAACATCATAAAAGAATAAAACGAGAAACTCCACTTAATTTAATAAAAATTGTCTCAGTTTGACTGTAAAAAAGTATCAACAGACAATAAAAATCACCCCATGGCACATGTCACATCAAGAAATCTCATTTCGACCAATAATTTAATTGCTTGCCCCCATCCTTGATATAATATTTTATAAAGATAGGTTTTAAAAAGGACTTCCAGTTGGCTAAAGACCACAAACAATCCACAAGGGTGTGAATTAAATCCATTTTCATGTTGAGGCCACATTTGCAAATGTTTACTTCATTTAGCAGAGTACCGCATTTTCTGACATCAGAACATGAATTAACCCACATCTAAATCTCAGGAGACTTTGACGCATCTTGATATTAGGGAGTCTCTCCAGAAAGGGAAAGGTCTCACCTCACATCCATAAGTTTATCAAGTGAGAGGCGGATTGTTTCTTCCTTAGATAAGAAAGATCCTCCTCCCAGGAGACCTGTTTTGTTATTCTTCTCAACTCCTCCTTGCTCGCTCCTATCGGGTTAGTACCATCTGCTAATTCTAATATTAATTCCTTACAACAAGGTCGGATCCTCCCTCTAACTCCATGGGGCCAGGTTACCTCACTTTGCAATATCTCCCTTTTACATATTGAGAGATTTTAGAGACTTCCACACTATCTATTCGTATCCAAAATGTTCTTATTTCTGCATGTGCTAAATGCGTCCACCCCATCAGGCCCGTTTCCACTCTAACTGCCTGCACCATTGAGGAAGATGGCAGAGAGAGTAGTCTTTTTAGACACCTTCCTTCTCTTTTTGCCCCCATGCCAATCACCTCAGCACCATACTGAAACTGTGGCCTTATCATGGCCTGATAGGCCACCAGCACTGGCCGCAGGGAGGGCCCTCATAATGATTATCAAATTTCTTCAAACCCCCTACCGATGAGGGTACCTTGGCTTGTGTCGAGGCAAGGGGATCCTTCCATCCAAAATCATGAAAGAACCACACACCTAAATATTTGTATTTTTTTACTCTCTATTTTGACTTTATTACCCAGCAGAAGCTTTTCCTTAGCTTGTCTATCGGGAGCACTTGGGTCTTTTCCATGTTTAGTTTTAATTTTTTCCTCTTGCAGTATTCTGCAAATATATCTGATTTTCTCTGAAGCCCAATTCCTGTCAAATCAAAGATCACTAAATCGTCTGCATATAAAAGACAGCTAATATGCATGCCATTCATTTTTGGGATGAATGTATTTGATTGCCTGCGGACTTTAGGAAGATCAGCCAGAAACAAAGAAAATAATGTTGGTGCCAATACACACCCTTTTTATATTAATTCTCTTGGTAAGGGATCTTTCCCGGTCTAGTTCAACTGGGGCCCAATTATCCCTTTGGAGTTCCTGCAAGAATAAAAGCAAATCTTTAGGGATCCCATATGTCATTAATGCTTCCGATAGCAAAGTTCGATCAACAGAATCGAATGCAGAGCTGAAGTCTACAAAACAACAATAGAGAACTCCACACTGCTCTATAGATTTCTTAGCGATAGCCCATAAACTAAAACAGTGGTCAGTCCCCGAGTGGTTCTCCTTGAAACCACCCTGTGGGATAATAGAGTTTACTTCAGCCCAAACCTTTAACATCCCCAAGAGGGTTTTTGAGAAGACCTTTACACTTACATCCAATAGGTTTATTTGCCGGTAGTTTCCTGGGAGGGCATACAAACCTTTTTTAGGTTTAAATCTTTTTATTGGTTTGGAAAACAAAATATGATGCATCAGCAATAAAGGCCAAGTTGTAGGCCATGAGCAATCATAATGCTACGCAGAGCATTGGAGAAAACAAGATAAACTTCCCCGCCCCCCTCCTCCCCCATCCCACTTCTCCCCCCTCCCTCCCATCCCCCCTCGCCTCAGCTGCTGCAAAAGAAAAAAAGGGAAAACCAAGCTTGCCGCGAAGTAAGTCGCTATAGCTGAGATTGGGAAAGATCTTGTGTCAGTGCGGGTAAGCGCAGTAGCCGCAGGTTTCTAGGGCATGTAAGCTCGCGAAACTCAGAGCACAACAGAGAAACAAAGAGACGCCACAGATCTGCAAAGGAGGCCCCCTCCCCCTGGAGCGAAGAAGAAATGCGCTCCATACCGAGCACGTACCACAGCCTGTGTAGCCATCCCTGTATCGTAGGAATTTTGTTCATGCCCCAAAGTGATAGTATATTTTGTAGTGCTGCTTCTAAGGCTATTCCCATCTGCCTGCCTTTGCGGGATTTGAGAGGAAATGAGAGTCTGTCAGAGACCCCCAAGATGACATCCCCCGGAAAGCGTAAACTTTTGGTGTCAAAGTGTTGGTCAATCTCATCTAGGACCTGTGTCCAATAAGACTTAAGAATGCGGCATTCCCAGAGCAGATGAAGTAGTGTGCCTTCATCCTCACATCCTCTCCAGCACCTCAGAGAGCGGCTAGGGTCGCACTTATGCAGTCTTGGGGGGGGGGTGAGGTACCAGATCATCATGATCTTAGTGGCAGATTCTACATTAGAGATATTACGTGCTGAGTGTCGGGCCCTGTAGTGAGTCTTCGCACTCCATGGGGGGGTCAGTGTCCATCCCAGTTCCGTTTCCCACCGTCTTTGGCCCGCAGACTTAACTGCTTGTTCCGGGGGACGGAAGATATGGTACAGTTCTGTGATAAGTCGCTTAGTGGACTGTTTGGAGAGTAGCCACCGCTCATATGGAGTAAGCGTCTCTCTGCTCCCCGTTGTATCCGGGGTTGCATGACCCAATGTTCTATCTGCTGATAGTGGTATTTTTCGGTTTCAGGCATTGCAAAGTCGGATCGAAAATCTTCAAAAGACATGGGACCCTCCACATTAAAAAAGTGCCCTATGGATCTGCGGCCGTTTTTGTCCCAGTGACCAAAGGCGGCCTGATCAAGGCCCGGAGTGAAGTCAGGATTGTTGGTGATAGGGGTAAGAGGCGATGGGAATGTGGTCAGTCCGTTGCGTATAGCCGTAGCGTCCCATGCCTTTAAGGTGGCCCGCAATATTAGTGAGCCATATAGTCCAAGGGGTCTGAGTGTTCTGCAAATAAAGGGAATCTTCCACAAGGGCTGGCCGGCTAGCGCTCGCTCCATAAAGAGCCAGCGCTTCTCAGATTCCGGTTCAGTCCATTCTAACAAGGATCGTATCTGCGTGGCCTTATAATAATGGTCGAGAGTAGGAATTCCCAGACCCCCCTCCCCAGGGGGTCTGAAGCTCATTTCCCTGTTAATCCGTGGTATCTTGTCCGCCCAAAGGAGGAGAACTCGGCCTGGAGCTGTTTCAGCATACCTGGTGGCGGTTCCAGGGGTAGAGTCTGAAATAGGTATAAGATTTTCGGGAGTATGTTCCTCTTGAGGGCTGCCACTCGACCTAGCCACGAAAGGCCAAACGGTCGCCAGCGTCTCAGATCCCGCCGTATCTGTGCTAATAACTGAGTGTAATTCAGGGAGACTGTCTCAGATGTAGAAACTGATAATGTTATGCCCAGGTATGGGATGGTGTTCTGATCCCAACGTATAGGACACGCCCGGGTAAGAGCATCGATAGTTGGCTGCTGTATGGAGAAACCCAGAGCCTACGATTTAGCTTCATGGCAGATAGATCTTCATGGAGGGAAGAAAAAAGTGACTCCAGGAAGGATCTACTGACCGGAGCCTCCGAACCCACAGCGCCCTCAGTCTCCTCCAAATTCTTTGCTCCAGGTTGGCCCTCCCCCTGCTGCGCCGTCTTGAGCAATAGGTTCTTTACTGATCTGTCCTTCTTGCCTTTTGAGGCCGCCATTTCACCGCAACGTTAGTGACTCACGGGGCGGGAATGGGCTCAATGTGAAGGCTCAATAAGCAGGGGGGCGCTGCGTTCGAGGAAATGCGGGGGTAGTAAAGCTGTTGCTGTCGCTCTCCGTCACAGTGCTGTCCTGCCCTTGACTTGCTGCTTCTCTCACCTCTTAGTAGGGCCCTTCGACGTGGTGCTATCGTGTCCCCGCCTTGCCGCCGCCTTCTTCTCTCGATGGGCTCCGTACGTGGACACCAGGCCCCTCAGGGCCACCCCAGTGAGGCAGCAGGTATGGTGGAGATATGGTTGGGTCAGCAGTCAGACGAGCTCAGCTGTGCCTCTTCTGGCTTAGGACGCTCGTGTCCTAAATTATTCCAATGCCCCACAGTGGTCTGATGCCCAGTGCAAGTCAATGAGCCTCATAATGTGGCCCACTCCAGGCTCAACTCATGTGTGCAGCGAGCGCACCTCCTTTTGGCCCCTGCAGCCTGTCAGTTGCTGCCCCAGGGCACCCAGCTCGCCGATCACACCATGGGGGGGGAGGCCTCTGCAAGGGAGGCGGCCGCGCAAGGTCGTCTGCGCGGCCGATTTCATGTATGGCTCCAGCCCCCAGCAGTCATCAGTGGTGAGGCCTACTCGGGCCTATGAAGCCGGGGCCTCGCGTAGCATCTTTGGCCCAGGCCCTTCGCTGCCCGCAATGGCAAGGTCCCACTCCGCCTGCGGCCGAGAGCACCGATCGGGCCTCCTAACCGCAGCGGCCCCCCAGCAAGACACGGAGGCTGGCAGAGGTCACGATCGAGGCGCCCCCCTTGGCCGAGGCCTTTGCTCAGTTCGCGGCTCGGTCTACGCCACACCTCGGGCCGCCCGCACTCGCTCTGGACCACTTCCAGGTCAGCAACGTGGCACTCCTTGGCCCCTCGGAGTCTTACACTGCTGTTGGGAGGGGGCCCGGGCTGGTTTCAGAGCCCCCCTGGTCGCCGAAAATGCTATTAAGGGCCCGGCGGGAGCGGAGAACGAAGGATCTACGTCTTACTGAGAAACCATCTTGGCCACCGACCATACAAACCTTTTTTATGTATAGGTTTGATCACTGCTCCTTTCCAACTGTCAGGAAATATTCCAGTCGAAAGTATTTCCTGGAAGAAGGTATTAAAGGAACTGGTCCACTATGCAGTGTTTGTTTTTAATATTACTGCTGGCAGGTTGGCGGGACCAGCAGCCCGAGTAAGTTTTAACATTTCAATTGTTTTCTTGATTGCTAGCTCTGTGAACCTCTCCTTTGTCTCCTCCTTAATAAGGAATCTTATAGGGCGCTGAACAGTTGGGGCATCATTGTTACAGGCCTCCTCTAGAAAGTTTACCCACACGTCCTCACCCACCGAGCCTGATGTTTGTTTCTGGGAATTTCCCATCCCACTCTGTAAAAACCTCCATAATGTCCTTATAATTTTAGTTTCTTTGGTCTCCAGCATTGTTTCCCAGCATTTTGCATTTGATTCCTGCTTCTTCCTAGCGACCAGATTTTTTAAATTCTTTCTTTAAACTGAGATCCCCGATTTTATTTCTTTAGTATCTATTGTGTCTTTCGAGTTTCCGAATATTACTTTTTAAGATTCTACATTCTTTATCAATCCAACTATTCCTGGCCTGCCTCATGGATTTAAGTTTATTTTGTGTGGTGTTGAAGGTCGTCACTTCTATTTTTAGACAAGCGACTACCTTTTTTATTATTTCTTCATACCAGGATAGAAAATCAGAGGGTACCATCCTAGATATTAATCCTTCATATTTATGTTGAAGGGCCTTCAATAGGCCTAGATGCTTTTCTGAGAGTCTTGTTCTCAAATGCTTCGAACATCCAACCTTTAAAGGGAGATCCCTCATCTGCCTCAGTACAAATCCAAGTTAAGGGTTGTACTTAGTGGGTAGTGATCACTCCCCTCCAACTGGAGAACCTCAAACTTTCTAATTAGTTCAAAAGTCCATAACTGTGCAAGCTACATCCTTCCCTGAGGCCTTGTTTGACGAGAAACAAACATGTCGTATATTAAAAGCAGCTAAACAATCCTCTTATTTTTCCTCCACAATCTCAGAGAGCAGTTTATGGTTAAAATCTCCCGTCAAAATAATCAGGTCATGGGGGTACTGTGCAATTATATTTACCACATCCTCTTTGAACACTTCAATACTTCCCTTGTAACTAAAGATAATTTTGCAGGCATATAGACCATCAGAATGATGATACATTTCTTTCCCATGTTTGCATTTGCCAATTTTATACCACAAATGAGTATCCAGTTGTACCGTGTCTTAACTTCCCATACACTTGAGGTGATTTTGGTGGATACCAGCGTTAACAGTCCCCCCGAGTGACGTCCTGAAGCATTACCTACTGCCTACATGTTGACCCCCATGAAGCCATCTAGCTGCGGAAGCTCTCTGCACAGCCATGTCTCCTGGAAACACAAAATTGTATACTGCGCAGTTATTTCTCTAAGTACCTGCAACTTCATTATGTTGTTTAATTCATGAGAATTCCAGGACAACAAGCTTATACTGTGCAGGGAAACCCATCCTTACTCCACGTCACTTAAATTTGCCCATTCACCCATAGCCTCATCCCAAACTGGGCAGTCATACCTATTTTGATTAAAGGGAATTCCCCTATAGCTATATCCATTCTCTTGGGGCAAAATAACTTGAAGTTTACCTTCCCTGCTTTCCTTTATGTGCCTATGTCTGACAATATCCTCCTGTAGACCCCATTTAACTTGGTTTGCCTCGAGGCCTCTGTGGCATTTCAGTAAACCCTGGCTTTGGGGTGCAACCTGTTCTAAAGATGTTTCCCCAGATATTTTTACCCCCTGAAGTTTTAACTCAGTTACTGCTTTAAGGAGGGTGTGTCTAACCAACCCTGAGTACAGCAGGATTTGTGTAACATCCTTGCCCACTTGCTTCAGATCGGTTGTAGAGACTGCGTATAGTTGTAGGCAAGAGGAGAATAATTCGAGGAGCAGAGACCTATTCAAGACATTTGGCTTCTTTGATCTTTTCCCTCGCCTGTTTCCTAAGGCTGCCTCTAGGTAAACCCATAGAGAGTTAGCCTCCTTTCCCCGGGTCTCTTTGGGTCCAAGTAAGGAGGGGCACCCACCTCCAGGACTTTACTATAGCTTTGTTCACCTTCTGGGACAAATTTAACCTCAGGAGCTTGTACCTTTCTTTACCCTCTGAGTTCCTCCCATCTTTTATTCCCCTTGTTAGAACCCGCATTCAGACCCCACTGAAACTCTTCAATCTCTTTTTGCCTCTGACTGACTGACTGACTGACTGTCTTATAAAGCGCACGAATGCCGAGGCGTCTTGGCGCTGGGTGAGAGGATGCTGGGGCCCATGCTGATTAGTCTGCGAGTTTAGGAAAAAGCCAAGTCTTTATTTGTTTTCTGAAGAGAATCCTGTTAGGCTGTAGTCTAATCTGTGAGGGGAGAGAGTTCCATAGTTTGGCCGCACGGTATGAGAAGCCCTTTCCCCCCCATCTGGCTCTCTTTATCTTGGGGACCAGGATCAGTCCTGTGTTAGCTGACCTGAGGCAGCGTTGAGGCGAGTACCGAGAGAATAGCTGCTGCACATCTGCAGCTCTCCCTCCAAACAAGGCCTTGTGAACAAGACAGAGGGCCTTGAAATCCACTCGCTGCCGAACTGGGAGCCAGTGGAGCAATTTAATACTGGCAGAGGTAGGGTGATGTTTAGGAAGGTCCAGTAGCACCCGCGCCGCTGCATTCTGAAGGGACTGCAGTTTGGCAATCTGGCTTTTATCTGCTCCCAGATAAAGGGCATTGCCATAGTCGATTCTAGAGAGAACCAACGCCCCAATTACCGTTTTCCTGAGAGTTAAAGGAATAAATGGGAGGATTTTACGCAGGTTTTTTAGCGTGAAGAAACAGGCAGATGACACCTGGTTAATTTGTTGAGCAAATTTTAAGTTGCTGTCGAACATAAAGCCGAGGTTCCTGGCCTTGGTAACGAGAGCAGGACAGTTCCCAGCCTCAGTGGGCCACCTCCTGTATCCTACCAGCCGGACCAGCTCGCTGAACCCGGGGGGGCACGATTGCCTTTGCTTACAAGTGTTTTTTATTAACATTGGCTGGGTGCGGGTAGATAGACTACTTTTAGCCAGAGCAGAGCCTATGCCCCCTCCTTTTCTCAGCTATGAACTTCTATCTGTGGGTTGAGACTGTTGCCTAACACATAGGTTTTTCTTATTCCTTCCTCTAACTATCGAACCCTGCACTCCTTTTTTTATTCATTTGTTCAGTCTTAGATATCCCAAACCAGAGGAGCAGCCATAGCGGCTGCCTCTTTTCTTTATTAGCATCGGGCATTTGGATATATACACCGAGGGCAGCCCTTCAGAAATGTGGGCTGCGACCGTAGGTTTAGCAATTTCACTCTCTTCACCTCCATCACCTACCCCCCACACTGACATGCTGAATCATCCCTCCCCTTGACAGGTCTCACCAATTTAGTCATACAGCCATTTATCTGCTTTAATTGAGAGGCAACTGATTGCAAATAAACATTATGTGACTTCAGCGTATCAGTATTCACTACCACTGCCTCAATAATGCCGTGCAAAGTTTTTTGCATTAGGATCATAACATCCAACATCAAAGAGGATGGGCATGAACCAATGGCAAAGTCAGAAGGTAACGTGGGAGGAAGTTCCTCGTTCACCATATTTATAGGGCTTAACAAAGTCCCCCCCGGCTGTTAGCAAAGGATGACGCCTGTAACATTTAGAGCCTTTGGTAGCGTTCCACTCATGGCAGTTTCTTCCAAATCCAGGATTTCTTGACTCCAATGAGACCCAGGGATTTTCTTAGGGGAACTGACTTCCCTGGTCCCCCTCAAAAACAAGCAAGGTGACGAAGACAATCTTGTCTTCAGCTGGGCTACCCTCTGTCCAGGCATGGATCGAGACTCATGTGGCTCTATTCTATACATAACTGATGATAAAGGGGAAGGAATTGGTGGACCAAAGGATAGAGTTTCCTTTCCCGTTTTGGGCGACATACCCCTAAAATGCTTCCCCGTGAACTCCTTGATTGATTTCACCAGGGGTGATGCCCTTGTGGACTCAGCTCCATCCACCTCAGGTGCCTTCCCCAACCGTGAGCCGCCAAGGTCTATTGACCAGAGCTGAATTAGAAGAAGCGGCCCAGAGCATTTTCAGAGGTAACAATGCCACCACCCGCCACAAAAACTCTCCTCTCCTCACACACTCCCTTATCTCCCCCATCTACAGGTCCATGCATATATTTACCATCTGCTCAGAACAGATGGTAAATGTATTCATTTAAACCTTAGGGCAATGCAAATGCCGTGTGATTTTACTGCACAATACTCTGGTAGATTTATCACGCAATAATGGTAAAATCACATGCGATTCCAGGAATGATTGGAACCAAACTTTAGGAGGCACAGTTAGTCCACCAGTAAAACATTTTATTGAGTCCATGAGAAGCAAAATCAGCCCCTAATCATAGAAGCACTGTTAAACTGAAACTAAACCACTAAATTGAGTCAACTCAGGAGCAATAGAAGGCCCTAATCAAACCATCAGTAAACCACTTAATAGATTCCACCCATGAACAATTTGTCTACCCATGGAGACCTTGTTAAACTACCGGTAAATCACTTTAAGCAGTCCACCAAGGAGGAATTTCTATAATGTTTTCCTAATCTTGCTGCGGCTCCAAGTCTCCCTCCAGCTGGTTGAGTAGATGGTTACCTATTCCCCCATTGAACGGATGGGGAATGGTGGTGGTTCAGCCGCAGTCTGTGAAGGTAACTGCGGTGGGGCGGTGGGGCCGAGTTGGGGGGTATTTCGAGGGACGATGCTGAGGGAAAATTATTTATTTATTTAATTTTCCCTCGGCATTGTCCCTCAAAATCCCCCCCCACGCGGCCCCACCACCCCACCACTGTTACCTGCACGGACTGCGGCTGTGGTGGTTGCAATCTCAGCTACTAGTGCTGAGTTTGGTGTTTTTGCGAGAGGCCTAGAGAGTGCACCACACTTGGCACAGCAGCGTATATCAGCATCTTATGCATGAAGCTAAGTACCAAGTGAGTGTGGGGATAGTTTCACAGGCATGATATGAAAAACCGTATGACTTGCAGTCAGCTTTGTTATAATAGTAACAACTTTAATTATTAGTGCTTAAAAATGGCACTAGTGTTGTATGGGGTTCAAATTTGGAATCTGCATGTTACTGGGTTTGAAGCAGTCATGCTAAGCAGCCAGAGCTGCCGACTTTGGAGCTGGGGAACCAGGTTAGAGTCCTGACAACTGCTCAACAACATCAAGTGATTCTGGGCAAATCACTTTCTCCTTGTGCCTAAAAATAAAAATTAAAACTTGGATCTTGTATAATGTAATCTGGTGCTCGTGTAAAATGCTCTAATACCCTTGGGCCAGGTTTGCGCTATATAAAAACAGAATAAGAAGACACCTAGCCGTTTCATACTATTTAAAAATGTTTAATCTATTGTCAGAATAAAATCACTTCTTTTGAGTGGCCACACATTTTTTCTCCTAAAAGGGTGATGGCGTCCCAGCATGTTAGGGACCAAAAAACTCACCTTTCTCTGAAATCCCATCTAGCTTTCCAAGGTGTCTTTCACAATGCAAGCTTCACCAGATTTCGTGGTGTATATAACACTGTAGATGGTGTGGCTCAACTGCACCATTTGTGACAGAATTGCACTGCATTACAGAAGACCTGATTTGAGTGATGGAGATGACCCAACTGACAAGATGTAAGCAATGTATGTTAGTGGCTTGATCGCTGCGGATGAAGAATCAGCTCTTTTTGGAAGATTCTCCTTTACGCCGGTTTTCTAATCAAGCCCTGCACCTCAATATATAGACTTGTGGGTTCTGGAGACAATGTCATCTCCTAGAATGTGATCCTACATCTTTCACTCTGGTTCTCATCCTCTCTTAGATGGAGTTGTCAGCTCAGGAATTGGTGCGATAGTAATTTCAGATCATGATAATGTTAATTTGCCTATACAGCTAATTTCAGAACATGATAATGTTAATATGCCTATACAGCTAATTTCAGGTCATGATAATGTTAATTTGCCTATACAGCTAATTTCAGGTATTGATAATGTTAATTTGCCTATGCAGCTAACTGTTAACAGAATCCATTCTTTCAGTGAAGCAAGTACTTTCAAATCCTTCATTTTTTTTGAAGATCTCAAGTCCACAGAAATATTTAGGAATGGTATCAAGATTTTTTTTCTTCAACTAACACAAAATCTGGGCAAACTCATTTGTAATGTGGCCTGTTGTAAGCCCTATATTGAATATTCTGTAATAGAATATTCTTAATTCTAAAACAGAGTGAAGGAGAAGTTAAAATATGCTTTAAGTTTTTTTAAAAAGTTGAGTTGACCATGTTCCATCCTAAATAGATGAAGGTCTGCTAAATCCAACAAGTAGAAGAGCTGAAATCAACCTGTTAATTACGAATAAGGCAGAAACAGCTGTTCTCTTTTTCTGTAGGCATTTTGGTAGGAAGTTCATATGGCTTGCACACTACTGGTGCAAATGCTTGAGAAATCGAAGAATGAATTTGCTAATTGATGATAATAAGAGAGATCTAATATGTCATGGGCAAGCAGGGCTTGCCACTTGCGAAATTTTTATTTTAGATTGACCAAAGAATCTTTAGCCTGGGCTCTATGGAGGTACAAACATATTGTGGGAATAAAATATGGTGAAGATATTAAGGGGCCGATTCCGATCTCGGCCGGTAGGGCTCCGAATCGGATTCGGCTTAACCGGATCCGATTCGGAGCCCTATTTCCCGACCGATCCGTACGCGCGTCCGGGCGTGCGAGTACGATGCGTATTCGCCGACCGACTCGTCCCGACCGCTCTGACCGACTCGATCCCGGGTCGAACCGCACCGACCGACTCACACGGACACGACTCGCACCGTGCAATGGAGACGTTCCCCAGCCGGGTAAGTACGATGTGCGCCGCGAGCAATCTGACCGAGCCGCGCACTCCGGCTCGAAAGAGCTGTCGGAGCCGTACTTTGGGGGTCCGTGTCGGACCCCCCTGTACGCGTAGCCGCGCGAGTCGCACACAGGGGGGACCCATGGGTCCCCCCTACCTGTGCGTGTATGGCGCGAATCGCTTCGCTGCGTACACGCTGTAGGGGGCGCACTTGTCCGCATCGCACCCATTGAATCAATGGGAGCCCGCGTACGCGTTGTACGACAGGCTCCCATTGACTTCAATGGGAGTCCGACCGACTCGAGTCCGATGGCATACGTGCGCATCGTACTCGTTCGGTCGGACTGCACGGGTCCGATTCGGTCGGAAATCTCTCCGGGTCCGGCTCGGTCGGGGAGATTTCCGGCCCGAATCGGAATCGGCCCCATAGTCTTTGTTAGATGTGAATTATTTGTCATTATTTATATCATATCCAGCTAAAGCATGTTTTCCATTCATTCATTTATTGAGAAAGTAGCGGTAGTGCCAGGTTATAAAATCAAGTGGAGATACTCCATGTCCTTCTGACACTAACTTTATAGGAGAGTGCATTTTGGCAATAGGAATGTGAAATGGGCTAAGAGAGGAGAAAATATAAGGGTAGAACAATAATTATGAATGTTCCTGGAAACATGTGTGTTAATGTTTCTTCTTTTTTTACATTGCAGGGAAATGTGAATACTATTAAAATATATATATTAATTAGGTTTTTATATATTTGCAGCATCATGCCTCTTACATTATACACCACACATTTTAATAGCTATAAAGTTTTAAAGCCATTTTTGCCAAGAGCCAGCAACATGTTTGGCCTTGGCAATTGATTATTTAAAAGAAAACAAAAGAGGGGTGGGGGTTTGGAAGGCATATTCTGAAAACGTACCCTGGAGCTTTTACTCTGAGGATTCCTTTGTTTACTGGCAGTGTGGAGGAATAAGTAGCCTCAGCTAGTTAAGTTTGAAATAAAGGCCTTTGGGTTTGATTATGCTAGTTCAATATTGTGAATAAATACCTGGAAGGTGCCACTTCAAATCCCACATAAATAAAAGCAGGAAAAGCTAGTGACAACGAGTGGGGGAAATGATCTACTTGCATAGAAAAGGTCTCAATCTGGTGGGATATAGCTGAGAAAATTAATAATGGAAATTTGCTTAAAGTAAGTACAAATTATTTTAGCATGAGGGAAATATAGCTGAATGTATGCCATTCAAAAAGTGGATCAAAACATTTGTTGAATAACAATTTCTAAAAACAGATGCTTAAATTAAAAGTAGCAGACAAACTGTGCTGTATTCACATCCCAGAATAATAACCCACAAGCATGAGTTATAAAATCATAATTATGCATTTCTTCATTCACAGTTCATCAGGCCCTCACACTGGAAATCCCAAATGGGATTGGCCCTTTAATAAAAGTATTTAAAAAATCCTTAGCCACCAGTCCAAATGTTTTGAGCAATATTCATGGCCTCTTTTGCAAATGTTACCACTGTATGAATTATTTTATTACAGGACCCACCAAAGCTAAACTTCATTGCTTCTGACAAGTTTGAATGTTTTGTTCCTTAAATTCCTTCTTCAACTAAGAAAGTGTCCGATTTGTTAGCTGGGGCGTGGGGGGGGGGCCCATTATTATGTGCGTAAAGTCTCTTCTTCCAAGTTGCATACCTGTAAATGGTAGACATTTATTTTCATCATCCGGTACAGAGTGTAGAAGATGATTAGCACAGGTGTGTTCTGCTAATTGCTCACATAACCCTATCTGTATGGCCATTTTCTGGGATTGCCAGTCTAGAGTCTTCAATGTTGGACTGGTTGCACCTTTTAAGGAATTAAGTAAGAGGGAAACGAGTCTCCTCCTTCCTTATCTGAGTTGGAAATAGCTGCTCCTATTTTGTTTACTATTGCATCTGATGCAGTTGTTAAATGGTCCTTATTTTCCCTTGCGTGCACTGTAGCAGTGTGTTAATCAAACTTAGCTCTTTAGAGACACTAGAAGCTAAGGAAAGACAATCAGACAAGCCTTGGGGAAATTACATTTCTGCCTTCCCAGTTTTGCCTGAAACGTCTGACGCTTTCTGCAATGCGTGAATTAATTCATTACATTTTTTCAGTGAGAATATGTGCCATAGTGGCGGCTCCTCCGCTAAGGCGGAGGAACGTCGCCGCACTGCTTTTAAGCAGTATAAATAAAGGAAAAATAAAATGATAATACCTCTAAGTTATTATCATTTTATTTTTTCCTTGTTGCAGCAGCTTTGCGGGCGGGGAGGGGCTGCTCTGCTGACAGAGCAGGGGAGGGGAGGAGTGGTTTGCACTCCCTACGTGCGCATGAATGTTTGGCCGGCCGTCTGGGGCCGGCCAAACAGCCATGCGCACTTTGCATGTTCTCCACGCAGGCTGCATTACAGCCTGGGTAGAGAACATGCCCATGCCCCCAGTCCCAGTCTGAGCGCCGACCCAAGGTGCTCAGACCAATCACAACGCTGCATTTCAGCATTGTCATTGGCTCAGGGAAGCCTGGGTGCTTCCTGGGTGCTCTGTTCTTGTTCCAGAGACGACGGTAGAGAGAGCGGCGAGATACGGCGAGACGCGGCGAGAAGGTACTTTTTTTTCCTCAAGGGCTTGCAGGCTTGCCCCCTGTTCTGAAGACTCAGGGCCATCAAAGACTTCCTTCAATCCTTCAACAGCACTGGGACTCTGCCATCTGTGAGTCCTGCCCTACCAAGTAGTGCCAATCCAGTCCTGGGCCCTTAAAGGTGACTTCTGCAGTGCTGATCCACCAAAACCAACGCATCGACGACTTTGCGTCGATCGGAACCAATGCATTGCCCTTTGATGCTGACGCAGCGGCTGCCCAAAGACATCACCTCAACGGCCTGTGTGGCTCGACGATGATGGACTGTGCGGCCCAATGACGGCGCATCGCCTGCATCATAAGGGGGTTCGACTTTGAAGCCTTCTCCGACTGCGTGGATTGGAACCGACACATCGCCTCCCCTGCTCCTTGCATCAATTCTTCGACGTCGATGCTTCCTTTATCCAAGGTACTTTCTCAGTGGGAACTGAGTGAGTCCTGTAGGCGGCCTGCCCTCCATTGCGTTCATCCTGAACTTTGGATTTGCCACGGTCCAGTGCGACCTCAAGTAACCCTTCAGCGCTATTGACTTCTAAGCACTACTTTTTGATTAGTCCTTTAAAAATTTATAGTTCCGGTTCTACTTATTGGATTTTTATTGTTTTGGTCATGTTATACTCACAAAAATATAAGCTATTTTTCTAAACCCCTCAGGAGTATTTTTGTGGTGTTTTCATTGTGTTACTGTGTATGTGTGTGTTGCACAAATACTTTAAACAATACTTCTTTAGATAAGCCTCACTGCTCTGTGCTAAGCTACCAGAGGATGAGGACAGGTTATCTTTTATTGTGCATCTAGCTTACCCTGACTAGAGAGGTGGTCCCTTCTTGGACAGGGTGCATACCTCTGCCAAATAGAGACCCCAATTCTAACAGCCATGCAGGCTTCAAACTGGTACTTAGAAACATGTCTTGGGAATATCAGCGAGTCATGGCTTTGTGGGATAGAGTGATTTCTAGGAGTAACTATGGATAACTATAGAGTCTGTCTTAATGATTCTGGATACTACACTTGAGAAAATTCCTGTTTTGGCAATATATTTCTGTATAGGAAATCAACTTACATCTTCATTGGGTCAAAAGTTGGGAAAGGCTGATTCCTTAAGTTTCACAAGGGGCTCATAAAATCACTTCCGAAAATTAAATAATGGAAGTGGTAATGTTCTCTAAGAATGAGAACATTCAGAACACTGTGTAATCCTGCCCAGCACTTGTAAGACATTGCATAGTCTTTCGACGATTGCCATATTTGAAAATAATAAGTTGTGTATCTGTTTATTGGTTGTCTGGTAACATACTTGACCTACTACATTTTCTCTTAGTCTATCGTCATAAAAATACAATGTTGGTTTTGTATTGTCTTTCACCGAGGTAATCTGTAACGCCTTGACACCATAGTAAGGTGACAGTGTCTCACTTTACAAATATCATAAGAACAGCTGTAATAATTGTTTTCTTTGCCTACAAGTGGATTTATGATACTTTGCTTTAAGTGAAATGAAGGCGTTAAAGCACTGAGGTAATGTATTATTAGCTTGTGTAATGACTTGCTTTGATTGATATGGTATTATTTGATCAGTGACTTTTATCAAAATGCTTTATAAAACATAAACCACCGATAGATGATAATTTGCTTATAATTTAAACGTGAGCAATAACTCCTGGAGCAAACACGATTAATACATTGATTTAAATGTTGAGAGAAAAAGTAAAACAGCCTGTCTCATTGCTCAGAATATTAAGGATGTCAACAGCAATCCGAGTCCTGATCTGAGAGTCTCTATAACACTATGGGCCTAATTATGATCTTGGCGGACAGGGTTACTCCATCACAAACATGACGGATATCCCGTCCACCAAATTACAATTCCATTATATCCTATGAAACTTGAAATAGGGCGGACGGGATATCCATCACGTTTGTGACAGAGTATCCCATCCACCAAGATTTTAATCAGGCCCTATATCTTCAGGGTAAGTAGTAGTTAAGAGTAGTAATTCCATACTTCCCTATATACTCCTACCATAATGATATGGGGATAGTCAATACGTACTTGTGAGAATGTGAGAAAGCCACTGGCAAGACAGGAGTGACAGAGAAATGTGAGAGTTAGTGCACTCTAAAGGAGTGTCCGCAGCACCCACAAACAGCAATTCACACACAGACGAAGTAATAAGCATCCCTAAAGTTTTTTTTGCTTCGCAATGAATAGCTAGGACATTGTGGAAGCTTGCTTGGAGTGCATTAATATTATATTTGTATGCCAATCTTAGCCAAATTTCTCACACTGGTGTCAGAAGTGGGATTGAAGCATACTGAAGGAGGCAAGGGATAGGCTCCCTGTTCTTGGGGGAAGAAAGTTAAACCCTTTCATTTCCCTGTACAATATCGAATGCTTACCTTCTTTGTGTAATTTCAAAGGGGCTGGCAGCCATTCAAACTATTTCCTTACAATGTCTACACATCTTTATTAGATGGGTGAGAATTATTCCAAATGTTAACTTCTCTCAGACTTGCTTTTAGCAATGCACATAAGAAAAAAATGAAATAAAGAAAGATTTTATTTATAAACTGAGCTTTACAATAACATTTACACCGTTGGGTTTCTGCTATTGCCTGATACTCTTTTGTAGACAGTATGCAGGGAGAGGGCTCTGAAACAAGAAGAAACATTGTGATCTTGAAAGGTCTGTGCAAATAGACCCTTCACATTCTTGCAAGCAAGGCAGCTACTTATTGGGATACACCAATATTAACTATGTTTTTTTTCTGAAAACACATTTTGGTCTGGAAAAAGTGAATGTGAACAGCCACTAAGCAATGCAAGTGACACACTCCAGAGGACAGGTGGATTTTCTGCGGTTCTTAGATTTGAAGGATGTGTGATATGACATGGGGCTGGGAAGGCTTAGGAAGGTTTGCAGAGTTTAGCTTGGTTACAGGTCTTATGAAGGTGGTTAGGAAGCCCTGGTTCAGATGGCGGGGGCCATCGGGTTTCACTAGCATCAGTAATTTAAATGGCCAAGTACCTTCCGGCAAGCTGTATCCACATGTCTTTTAGTTGAAAGGAAGAGGTCTAGCACTTCTTAGTTGCAAACAGGTACTCTGGGAGAGTGAGTACTTGTACTCCTATATTTCTATTTCAAACACTCACTGGGGCCCATCTCTGGGTCAATGCTAAGAGTATATGTGGGAACGTTTGGACAATATTCCCCATATTGTGCCTCCTCAGATGAACTTGAATGCGTTTGACACTCCAGAAAGTGAAAAAATGACCAGAACACGATTTTGACCTCTGTAACTCAAAAAGTTGGATAAGTGCAGGATGCTCGGCCTTAATGTTCTTGAAATTGAGTTTTTTGATTCCAGGCTTACCCACATCATCACAATATTGGCTGTAGGGATCAGGATGTCTGTTTCTCATGTGATGGCCAATGAAAGTAGTTCCTGAGTGGGGGAAAGTAGAGCAGCTAAAATTCACCTGATCTTCTCGTCACAGCCCCTCAGAAAAAGGGAATAGAGAAATTGTATTCCGTCCTCTTTTTCATGATTTTTGCAAAGCACTTGGCACAGTGTGCATGTCATCTGCAAGTGCTTTGGGGAGAAGAAAGTTTGTTGTAAGAACAGTACTTTGTGAAGGTTTGAGTGAATCATTGCCAATGTGCAAATAAAATGTCTTTGTGTGTTGAGAAGATGGTGAGGTCTTTATCATGTAAAGACCAACTGAGGCTCACAAAAATCAGGACTCCTCTTAAGGACGTGAGTGGTCTGGTAATGGGCTAGTATTAATTTATAGTGAAATAATGAGGACATTAAACATTTAATTTAATTAATGGGAATGGCATAGAGTCTTGATTTGAAGTAGTGCACTCAGATCTTCTGTGTTCTTTCCCTAGGTTGATAGTTTTGAGTGGACAGAGATTCTGCTATTGCACTTGAATATAGAAGTGAAGGTAACACGCTCTATGAATGGAAGAATATAGGATAGTCTTGATTGAATATTCACAACTGATTTGGACTGATTCGATAATCACTATAGTAATTTAAGCGGCACAGATTTGCACAGTCATAAACTATTGCACATCTTATGTTCATCCTCTGCCATTTCTAGAGGGTGTAATGTGAACATCAGGCCCTCTCTTTGAATGTCAAGAACTATGGGCTGGTGCAAGAAAGTCTGTAACAATAGGCAAAATTACATTTCACCCCTCCCTCCTGATGGCCCCCAGTAGAGAACCTAACTTTGATGCTTGTAGAAGCTCTCTAGAACTCCTTTGGCGCATATTGCTGTCCTACGTAACTGCCCGATGTAGGGCCTTACCCCAGAACTGCCCACTGTGGCAATCAAACTGAATTTCAATTGACATGCAATTTACACTCTGCATTGCCACAGGACTATCCATGGCCCTCACACAATAGAACCATTCATTCTAGCCAGGCACCACTACTGATTGCCCCATCTTACAAGAAGTCAACATTGGTGGACCCTGCTGTTCTGTATAGTAAGCCAATATATTTACCTCCCTCCCAGCAAATACAAGACATAGCCAAAACTACCAGGAATTTAAGAAGATATTTAATACCCGACTCTTCCCGTACAGACAATTCTTCATCTTATCTACAGAAGAACCAGAACCAATCTCCCACACAGGTTGGCAGGCTTCACCACTTGACACACACACAGGATCACCCCCTCTCATTCACTCCACTCTACACCTAAGCACAACAACACAGACCAATAAATGACAGAGCAAGATGCTGTTCATCATGCCTGACTCAAAAACAAATTCCGAACAAGCCACACTTGGACCTCTCACTCTGCCGGTCACTCACAACACTGCTGTGTAAGGTTATATGTTTTAGCTCTCCTTTCACTTTTGTTCATTACACATCCAAGCACAGATACATGTGACACGATATGAGCATTATTCTGGTCAGCACAAATTAAACAAAATTACTTCCCATGCAGGCCACACTACAAACCCACACACTTCCAGCAAACCGTGAACAGTGGAGTCGCATCCTGCCCATTCAGTGAAAGAAATTCAGCACCTCGTCGGGGGTATGAAGCACGATAGAAATGCAAATGCAATACAGCACAAGTCAATGACAGTCATGAAGTTGCATGGTAAGGACTTGGAGAGACAAACTCAGGAGCATGTGCACAACATCACACTCGTTACCATTCACACTTCACAACACACAATGCAGCCGGAATACTAGCAATTGTTCACTCCTTTTTTTAAATCTATACAGAACACGTCCAGTGGTTTAACACAAAATGACAGGCCCCCTTGCAGAATGTGACGAGGAGCCCCTGAGTTTCTCATATCTCAGAAATATTCATTGGTCTTGGGCTGAATGGGGCCCCCCTAAAGGGTTGGGGGCCCCTTGAAGACTTGGGCTGCCCCCAGCGCCACAGAGGAAGCAAGGCCTTACGTTGCGTCGTTCAGTGGCAGACTCGAGGACAGGGGCGGCTCACCCGCTATGGCGGAGGAGCGTCACCCCATTGCTTTAAAGCAGTGTGAAGAAGAGAAACATAAAATTATAACAACTTTAAGTTATTATCATTTTATGCTTCCTGACGTGTCCTGCTGCTTTGCTGCGGGCGGGCGAGTGGGCGGGGCAGGAGAGGAGTGGTTTGCCCTCCAAAGTGTGCAATAACTGTTTGGTCGGCCCTCTCGTGCCACCCAAACCAGTCATGTGTACTTCCCTGTTCTCCATACAAGCTGCATTACAGCCTGCATGGAGAATATGCCCCCCCCTTCATCCCCTGGCTGAGCGCTGTGTCACGGTGCTCAGACCAATCACAACGCTGCGCTGCAGCGTTGTGATGGGCTTAGGGGAGAGAGCCTGGCTGCCTGCTTCCTGATCCACTCGGAGGCAGGAGGGCAGGAGCAGAGAAGACGCAGGAACTGGCCTCGAGGTAAGTAAAACATTTTTTAATTATTTTGCCCCCCCACGCGACACTACCCACAACACCCCCCGCATCCGCCCTTGCAATCCCCGCGCCCTCCCTCCCACCCACGAGCCATGCCGGCCGCTGCTGGTCAAGGAGCCCATGCACGCCACACTCACCCATGCTGGTCTGGGACGACATATTGTGGTTAAAATTGACTGTACTTTGCACCATGTGCTCAGAGCAGTGAGCCAGACATGGGCCACCAAGGCAGCATTAACGAGTGCATTCATTTCAAGAATGCAGATGGCAAAATTCTGTTTGCATACTTTGGACCAGTAACGGCTGGTTTTGACAAGGAGTGGGGGGGGGGAATTGGGATTCGACAAACTAAAAAAAAATACAAAAAACAACTTACCTGCAGTCGGCCGCGTCGTGCTCTTCTGCTCCTCTCCTCTGCAGGCACAGGCTCCCAGACTCCACTGACCAATGCTGATGCTGCTGTCATACTACTGGTGGCAGCATGAAAGCAGCATCAGGATTGGCCCGAGTGCAGTGTATTTGCGCCCCCAGTTCGACTGGGGGCCTGTGCCTGCTGTCTCCAACCCGGCAACACTGCTCGGGTTGGAGACAGCTCAGTGCGCTTGATGGTTTGGCCGGCCTGAAACGGCAGGCCAAACTGTCATGCGCACTGACAACAGTGCCCACTACTCCTCCTGCAGCCTGTCATCCCCCATGGCCCGCCCCCTAGACACGGCAGGAAAGGAAAAATAAAATGATAATAAAATATGTTTATTACCGTTTTATTTTTCCTTTCCTGCTGTTTTGAGGCAGCTGGCTGGGAGGGCGACACTCCTCCGCTATAACGGAGGAGCCGCTTCTGCTTTGGACAATTGTCCACGCACAAATAATTGTTATATTCCCACCGTTGTGCACTTTCGTTTTTCACTGGGACAAAGAATTATAGTCTATAGACATCCCAATGAGCTCTCACTCATGGTCCCAATCGCAAGGAGTAGTGTGTCCACGTCCACTGAAACACCATCAGCATCTCGCGGGGGCTATGAGGCGCTAAATTAACATAACCTCAAATCAAATGCTTTCTGTAGTATCATTAGTACTGAAACATCACCATTCAAAAACATTATGTGCTGCTTATTAGCAAAAACCATAAAGAAATGAATTCCAACATGTAAATCTTTTGAACTTTCCGGGAAAGACTTGGGTCTTGACTATAAGTACCTCAATATTTGTGCATTATGTATCTTACCTGGCAAATAACAATGCCCTGCGATAAATCACAACAAAGACCAGTTTCCCCATTTAAAATGTGAATAATTTGGATTTTGGTGCATACGGACCCAAAACCCACATGGCCCAAAATTTTCCAGGCCTTTTCCCTCAGTTAATAATGGCAGTAAAGCTGCCGATATTTGCTTGCAAAAAACTCCAGGGGGTCGAAAAAATCCAACTTATTCGTAATTGTAGTGTTTCATTTGTAAAAAAAATAAGTGCCTGGCCCAAACTTTTAGTCAGAAGCCTGCGGCCGGCATTATTGAAGGCCAGCGTGCCACATACCAAGGATGTGTTGTCTTGATTCCATCTCTTGTCTCTATTATTCACTGCCAGACACTCCTTGACTCTTAATCTCACTCATTATCGAAGAGAGGCCGTGATTCCCAAGGGCAGCGTTGGTGTGTGGTATGCAGCAGTTGTCAATCTGCAACTTCTCTACCAATCGCCTTGGGGGTGACGCAGTTGCCCGCAAAAACGTGGAAGCGCAGACCGCATCGGTAGATAGGTCATTATTGCTTGGAGTGGGAGCGGTAAACTCCGATTCTGAAGCGGGTGCCGGAGTTTTCGACAAACTCCGCACTCCAAGCAGAGCATGGAGTTGGGAGTGGGCAAAACTCTGCAAACTCCGCTGGTGGAGCGGAATCTACCGCCCACCCCTACTTAATAATAGGAGTGGGCGTAACTGGCATAATTCTCTCTAGTATAATTACTTGTAACTACCTCAAAATTACTTGTTATTATGTGTAATTACACAAGAAGCGTAATCTAGCATTTAGCGCTATATTTTTAGTGCAAAATGCTCCCTGGCATCTAAAATGGCCAGAGGATGCAAATAGCACTAAATGCTACAGGACGCGAACAGCTTAGCCAGCGGCCGTTCGCTCTCTCTTAAAGTTCCTTGTTCCTGGGCTCCTGCGGTAGGATTTTTTCCCCAAATTGCTTTTAATTACTCAAGATGGCGTAATCTCGTAATTTTGGTAATTTCACATCACAAGAGTATCGCATAGTTACCGAAATTACTCGGATTCCTCCGGCATATTTAAAATTTCACCCAGGCCTACTTAATAATTGCCTTATAACCAACATAGAACAGAGCTACAGACCCGATGTACTGATCCCTGCTTACAAACTGTTATCTGCAAATTAATTAGCGAACTGACATATGTACAATGAGGATGCATCCCAAAATTGTCCATTTGCAAGAGGTCACATGATGACCTGCCTAATGAATTTTAATTAGGCAGATCACTGTTTCTGACCCGTATAAATGGCTGCTGAAGGGCTGCATGGCCTGCAAGGGACAGGAGACACCTGTCCCCATGTTTGCATTCCTTAGTGGAAAAGTCTTTTTTTTTTAACGCAATCTGTGTCCCTAAAAGGGACAGCTGCTGATGAAAATATATATATATATATATCCTGTTGAGGAAGTCATTATGAGGGTTGATTGGTCCAGAGGACCTCTGCTTGCTTCCTCCTTCCCTGTTGACTTCATAAATGGGATTTTTTTTTAAAAGGAAAGACTTTTCTGGCTCGCAAAATGCCCTTGATACATTTCATCCTTGTATTTTACACTCGCAAGGCCTGTGATTTAGCAAATACATCGGGAGCTATAAATATGTTTTTCGATGTCCTTTGCGCCTGCGCGTAGGTAAGCTGCATGTATGAGCTGCTTTCTTTTTGGTACTCATCGAGAACCTGTTACGTTCTCACACTTTTCCGTCGTCGCGTTGTGAAAATGGCGTGACAGACAAAAGCCTGCTTTGTGGTGACACATTTATTTCCCTGATTGTTCAGCTGTGAATGAGGAAATTGAAAGTGAAGTTTCTGCCTTGCAAAGACAGGGGTTTCGGGAGGTCAACAGTAGCCCAGGGCGACAGCCCCTGCCGGAGGGGCCTTCCCTAAAGCACACAGACACCCAGCGCCACAAAGGGCGGCACTGTGCTCGGGGCTCGCACTTTCTCAGGCATGGCGAGGCCTCTGGTGTCTTGGGAACTGTGCAGAGATGTAACTGTTCATCTGGGCGAAGTGACAGCAGGCTTATAAACGGCAAACAGACAGGGAAATGCTTCTCTTGTGAGCACACATTTGCACTGGGGTCGTAGGCAACAAAGTGTATGGAAACGGATAGATCTGAGACTACATCTTTACGGACGAGCAACATGCCATAACATAAATATTTTTTTTTTCAGAGTTTAAATAGCGCAAACTTGACTTAAAGGTATCAGGGCGCATTACATGAGCGCCGGTTGGGTTACACAAGGACACATTCATTTTTGTGAGGCACAGGGAGATTAAGTGATTTGCCAAGAATCACAGGATGTTGAGCGTCATTGCCGAGACTCGAACCCGGTTTTCCAGATGTGAGGTCGACCGCCCTAGCAGTTAGGCCACATCCTCTCCCAATATATGTGTTACTTGATTTTTTTTAATGAGCATTTCATAAACTTTGCATTCAAATTTTCATCCTGTTCAAAGTGGCCCAGCTGGAAGTCCTCTATGGTATGATGCAGTGATTACAAAATGTATACTTATCCAGTGAAAGTAACATGAGCATGGCAAGGGAATGGGGCTGCGGTCACTGACCTTTTGGTTGGACATCCACCCTGCCCAATTCAGGAAGGATCTCAAGACCTGGCTCTTCGACTAAACCTCAGCACCCATCAGGACCTGCAGTCCCCGCCGCCCACCAGTGCCTTGAGTCCCTGACGGGAGAGTAGCCGCTCTTAACAAATACTGATTGATTGCCCTTCTCCTATCCATAATGTGCAGGAATATGAGATTGAGAGAAATGCAAGAGTGAAAATAGCAGGAGCCTTTGCAAGATGGAATATAGATTATTGCAGCTCTCCAGATTTGGGTAGGCCTGAAAAACGTAACTAGATGACAGAAGATACGGACTGCTTCTATCTGTGAGGACATGGTCAATTCCGCTTAGAAAACGTTTTGGTGTCCTTTCCTTGGCTCTGAAGTACTCTTTAAAGCTGCTGTACTTGCTCATGAACAGTAGTGTAGCAAGCACGTCATGGGCTCCGGTGCAAGCAACGAAACTGCCCTATTGACTGCAGGTGAGGTAGTAAACCACAGCAATCATTCGGGTTCAATGTGCCCCTTAGGGTTCTGGCCTGGGTGCTGCGGCACGTGCTGCACCAATGGTAGCCACGTCCCTTGTGACCCTACCCACTCTCTGCCACAAAGCCTTGTAATCAATGATATGGTCAACTCCACGCACCCCCATAGTAGAGGCTTCTTAGTAATCACCTGCAGAATTTGAAATTCTTTCCTCACTGTGCTACATGATCAGAAACAAAACTTGAAACCTCAGCTGTTTCAAATCACATTCTTTAACAACCAGCTCATGAATACCTTCGTGTTGAAATAGCACAGAAAGCCAGTAAACACAAATGTCATGCACAGAGACAGCTATCCAACCTATGATGTTATCATGAGAGGCTGCCTTATCATCTGCTTTCATCTCCACTCAGGGCCGGCTTTAGCACTGGGGGCGCCCAGAGCGACAATCATTTTTGGTGCCCCCACACCCCATGACCGCCTCCTTGGATTCTCTCACTACCACCGGGCAAAGGTGCCCCTCATCTCTCCAATCATAAGTTATTGCTAAACATAGCTCCCCCCCCAGAAATTAGTGCCCCCTCCACAGGTCAGCGCCCAGTGCGGCCGCAACGGTCGCACTGCCCTAAAGCCGGCCCTGTGCTCCACTTTCATATCAGGGACCACCAGGTATTCATCGGAATCACTGCATGATTGAAAAGTCAGTTCCATAAGTCTCAGTGTCCTCAGCAGAAGGATGTCCCAAGGCCCCACTGCTCATAAAGACATGTTTTTTCAGTTGCACATGAGTTATTTTGAGTTTCCTTGCACAACCACTTTAGGAGTAGCAATGCACTTTATACTAAAACTAAAAAAAAAGCATAAATGTGTGAAACAAACTGTAACAGGTGATCTCATTTAGGAACAGACAACTTAAAAATGAGTCTTGAAGACATTCAAACCCCACAGGCTGCTTTTTCTGTTCCTTTCTCAACGTTACGAGGCGTAACAAAGAAAAATAAAGAAACGTAACAATAAGGATTAACCTCTCAATCATTTCTGGATTAAGGGGTACAAACCTCCACCCTCTGCCTAGAATTATTTTTGAAAATGGCTTTTGGGTGTAGCCATTTGTGAGGCACGTATCAGCATCACATTGGGTCACTACAAGGATAGCGTGAATCCCAGCTTTACCAACACCCTGGTCTTCCTACATTAACCCCACTTATCATTTGAATGGAAGACCAGGAAACTGTGAGCTTATTGTATGAGCTGAACCTGACCATCGCCCAATACTGTTCATCACAACAAGTGCAAGGTATTAAATAATAAAGGGAAACCACGGGCACATCATGGCGATGTTTACACTCCCATCAAGCACAGGGTCCATTTTCAATCTCTTGCTCCCACAGACTCCCTATTACTCAACTTCCCTACTCTGTGCTTAGGCAAAATAGCTTACTTCTTCCCCTGCTGAGTTGTGCATGCCCAGTGGTATTTCCCTGTGCTGTTTCAACCTCATCTACCTCACAACACCGTCATGCCATCTCCAGCATAACAATGGGTTCACCCTCCAGCCTACTTCAGTTCAAACACTTTTATCAGTTATCTTCCCACTGATACCTTACTGCCTCCTGACAACTACAGCAGCGTAAAACCACTTATAGCACACTAAAGGTCTTGAGTAGTACTAGACTCTCACAATCAGTCAAACTGGCATACCGAGAATCAAGCTGCACTAGCTCCTCTCAGTGGCCTTCAGCTTAATGCCTCAGTCCCTCGCCCCAATCTCCCTACAGTCATCACTCACCTTTCCTGAGGCCCAAAATCAGACTGCCTTCATGGACCCCCTACTCAATGCCAGCTGAGCATTGATGCATGGATCCAATAGTCATAATGCTGCCAGAGTTTGCCCCCCATCTTCTCACAATCACACAAACCTGACTCACTGATTTATTGCCCACAATGTTTAAGAAAGCTACTACATTCTCTAGAACAAACCCACAGGCATCATCATGTGAAAAGAACCCACCAGCCCAGCCAGCCAATCCATCAAGGGGTTGCTTGTGAAATATTTCAAAGAACCAACCTCCTCTTTCACCTGTATATTTACCTATCACCCTTCCAAAAAAAAAGTGCCTGCAACAATTCCAGTTCTATGCTTGTGGGTCTGGGCGGCAAGACTATTCAAACTGATGACCATATCAACCAATATGCCCTCAATAACTGTGAGAACCATGGCACTACCCAACTGATGACTGAGTCCAACCCTTGAAGATGATCTCAGCATTGACCCCATGTTCTCAAAGGTGGTGAACCTCTGCATACTCTGCTACCAATTCCTCGCTCTGGCCAAGCCTTGCCATGCCATGTTAATTTCTTTAATCATTGATGAGCTCATTACTAAGGCTTCTCTCACAGCCTGTTTCATTTTGGGCAAGAAATGTCACTATAGCTTTAGAGCGTGCTGTAGCGGGCTCTACTGGTCATTAAAGGCCCGCTCCAGTGTTAAAGGACCAAGCTGAAGGTGAGGGCCTTTAACAAGTGAGCGGGCCTTTAATGGCCGGTAGAGCCCGCTACGGAGGGCTGTAAGGCTATTCGAATATTCCGCCCCTCTGCAGCAAATTGTTAATGGGGAGCATGACCCAAAACTCTGCAATAAAAAGCTTTAGATTAATTAAATTGATAAAATAATTATGGAACCCAATTAGTTTAATTACTGCCAATGTTAGAAGTCTTTTTCACGACTGAAATGTCAATAATATAAGCAGAAAATCTCCCTTGATGTTTTTCACACCATTGCGTCCATTGATGACTAATCAGCGTCTTTTTGCAGTCACATTTAGATTTAGGAACGTACCATAGGTAACTGCATGGGGGCGGTTCTGCCGATACAATATCTGTTCATATTACACAATCAGAAACCAATACTTTCATAAACCCCATCTTACCTAATCCGAGCTGTTATATGATTTTATACTAGAATTTTCATAGAGTGAGGTTCTTATGATGGATCAATATTAATTTACCTGAAATCATGTTCAAAGATTCATTAAGAAGTCCTAGTTAAGAAGTCCTAGTATGAAGCCTGTTAACTCCGCCCGCCTGAAGTTACTGGTACCACAGGAGCTGATAATTCCTGGAGTGTGGAGTTCACAGGAATCACAAGTACGACCCAGAGGTCCAATTGGAAATGGGGAACCACTGAGGGAATCAGTAATTACAGGTCTGATTCCACTGGTAATTCTTCATTTCTCCCAAAACACATTCCCAGATGAACAACAGGTCTGTGGATATTGTAATTCCTATAGGCTGGTAACACTCGGTTCCTGGCTCACCAGAATCACCATGGACATCATAATGAGGGTCTCAAGGTGAAGCATTGTTGCACGGTGTTTAATGAGTCAGAGGGGCAGGCATCTTTTATAACAAGCATTGGCAAAACCAATAGGTCTTGCCTATGCAAGAGCTATTCAGTCAATCAATCAGATGTTTTGTAAAGTGTGACTACTCATTCATAAGGGTCTCAAGGTGCTGGGGGTGTAGCTGCTGGTCTGAACAGGGTGATGTGGTTCAGTCAAAGATCCAGGTCTTGAGGTCCTTCCTGAAGTGAGGCAGCGACATTGATTGCCTGAGGTGGAGAGGTTCTTTGTTCCAGGTCTTTGCTGCGAGGTAGGAGAAGGATCTTCCTCCATCTGTGGTCTTGCGAATACGTGGGACGGTAGCCAGGGCCAGTTGGGTGTAGCGAAGATTTCTGGTGGGTGCGTGAGTTACGCCAGTCCCACGTCATGTCGGGCTTTGTAGGCGTGTGTGAGGAGCTTGAGGTGATTCTTTTGTTGACTGGGAGCCAGTGGCGGTCTATCAGGCGGCTGGTGATGTGGCTGCGGCGGGGGATGTTGAGGATAAGTCTGGTGGATATGTTTTAGCCATGTTGTATACCAGCTTGGCAGCTGTTCAGTGTGACTAAAAGTTAAAGGTGTAAAGGAGAGTGGCGTGGAGTGTCGTGAAGTAGAGTGGCATGGAGTAGAGTGGGGTGTTATGGAGTGGCGTAGAAAGTCATGGAGTGGTGTAGAGTACGTGGAGTGAGGTAAAGTGAAGTGGAGTGTCATGGAGTGGCGTAGAGTTGGTCGGCATAGTGTTGTGGAGTGTAGTGGAGTGTAGTTGAGGGAGTAGAGTGTTGTAGAGTGGAAGGGAATAGAGTTGAATAGAGTGGAGTAGAGCTGAGTGGTGTAGAGCAGAGTAGAGTGGAGTAGAGTGTTGTAGAGTGGAGCGGCATATAGTGTTGTGGAATGGTGTAGAACAGAGTGGAGTGGCGTAGAGGGTATTGCATAGAGTGGAGTAGAGTGTTGTAGAGTAGGGTGGTGTAGAGCAGAGTAGATTGTCGTAAAGTGGAGTGACATAGAGTGGAGTAGTGTAGTAGAGTGGAGTGGCATAGAGTGTCAGAGTGGAGTGACATAGAGTGGCATGGAGTGGAGTGTCATAGAGGGGCGTGGAGTGGCGAAGATTGGAGCACTGGAGTGGAGTAGAGTGGAGAGAAGTAGACCGAGTAAAGTGGCATTGAGTGGTGTAGAGGGAGTTGCATAGAGCTTCATAGATTGGAGAAGAGTGGCACAGAGTGGAGTAGAGTTTAATGGAGAAGAGCGTCATAGAGTGGAGTGTTGTAGAGTGGAGTAGAGTGTCCTAGAGTGAAGTGGCATAAAGCACAGTGATGCAGAGTAGATTGGCATAGAGTGTAGTGGCTTAGAGTGCATTGGTTTTGAGAAATGTATTGTGGAGTGCATTGGCATAGAGTAGAGTGGCGTAGAGTAGAGTGGTACAGAGTAGAGTGGTGCAGAGTAGAGTAGAGTGGAGTCGCACAGCATAGATTGTAGTGGTGTAGAGTTCAATGGGGGTAGAGAGTAGTGGCGCAGGGTGGAGTGGCACAGGGTGGAGTACAGTGGCGTAGAGTGCAGTCGCATAGAGTGCAGTTGCGTAGAGTAGATTGCTTCAGAGTAGAAAGAAGTGAGGCTGGGTAAAGTGGAGTGGTGTAGGATAGAGTGCAGAGGTGTAGAGTGCAGCGGAGTAGAGTGCAGTGGTGCAGATTATATTAGAATGGCATAGAGTGTAGTGTTGTAGAGTGCACTGGCATTGAGTGCAGTGGTGCAGAGTAGAGTTCAGTGGCATAGAGTGCAGTGGTGCAGAGCAGCGTAGAGGTCAGTGGCAGAGAGTGTAGTGTTGCAGAGTAGAGTGTCTTAGAGTGCTGTGGTGTAGAGTACATTGGCATAGAGTAGAGTGTGGCAGAGTAGAGTACTGTAGAGAGCAGTCGCTTCACTACAGTTGTGCAGAGTAGAATAGAGAGGCATAGAGCACAAAGGTGTAGAGTGGTGTAGCGTGCAGTGGCATTGAGTTCATCTTGCAGAGTAGAGTGTCTTAGAGTGCAGTGGTGTAGAGTGAATTTGGCATAGAGTGCATTGGCGTAGACTGCAGTTGCGTATAGTAGAGTGCTGCAGAGTAGAGTTCTGTAGAGAGCAGTGACATACAGTACAGTGGTTCAGAGTAGAAGAGAATGGCGTAGAGTGCAGTTACATAGAGCGCAATGGTATAGAGTGGCATAGCGTGCAGTGGTGTAGAGTGCAGTGGCTTAGAGTGTTGTAGAGTATATGTAAGTCGCGTCGGAGAACTTGGCAGCGCTTGTTTGAAACCTATTTTAGCCTTAAAACTTAATAGTATTTTACTGTGTGATAAATCTTTTACTTTGGAACTGCAAAGCACTTACGCGCTGCACGCTCCGACCCCGGTCCACCGCAGCTGTTGCTGTTTGCGTGGAGGGCGGACCTGCAGAGCGCGACACACCTCCTGCGTCGTCACACGCTAGGCGGCAGCTGGGGAAGTATTTTAGGGCCGATTGCCACAGACGCGGAGCGGATATATGTAAGTCGCGTCGGAGAACTTGGCAGCGCTTGTTTGAAACCTATTTTAGCCTTAAAACTTAATAGTATTTTACTGTGTGATAAATCTTTTACTTTGGAACTGCAAAGCACTTACGCGCTGCACGCTCCGACCCCGGTCCACCGCAGCTGTTGCTGTTTGCGTGGAGAGCGGACTTGCAGAGCGCGACACACCTCCTGCGTCGTCACACGCTAGGCGGCAGCTGGGGAAGTATTTTAGGGCCGATGCCCCGGACGCGCGCAGCGGGCGCGCCTAAGGCAAGCCCATCTGCGCCCGTCCGCGCCTGGCCCGGGCCTAGGGCCAGAAGTCCAGGTGCTCTCTTCAAATGCCACCAATACTCAATTGCAAAACAGCCTATAAATTGTGACCAGGAGGCCGGGCTTTCGGTCTCTACAAAAACCCCTGGGCACCAATATTCATCGGAGCAATTAAAATCCTATCGCCCTCTTCCATCCCACAAGTGTGCCCGCCTATACTTTGACGGCAAGATGGAAATATGCGCAAACTGTGTTTTTTTTTAAAGGAGACTCTAGGCCATGCCAACAACATTAAAAATAACAACACGGCTAACACCAATCTGACAGCTCCGCCCCATAAAAACTTTTCCTTCCTGTACACCAACTGTCGCTCCCTCCCTAAACACAAATTGGACATGTTTGACCTGTTGATTGACGAACTACCTGATGCCATATTCCTGACGGAGACTTGGCTTCATGAAAGCGCGGGCCCGGATGTCGCTGTCGCCCTTCCACATAACTATGCAATAGTTAGGAAAGATAGAGTCACTAAGACTGGAGGGGGCATAGCCATTATTTTCAAAAAAGAATACCAGTGCTCTTTTGAACCCTTTGCGTCTCAGAACAGTGAGGCAGCACTATTTAAGTTGACCCTGACCCCTAGTTTTACCTTCTCAGGTATGCTTGTATATCGTCCCCCGGGACCGTCTGTATCCTGGGCCTCTTCCTTCCCTGAACTTATAACTCCCCTAAGTATGAAAACTGCTAATTTAACAATTTTGGGAGACTTCAATCTACATTTGGAAGACCCCACTTGTAAAAGCAGCACTAATCTTATTTCTGATTTAGCAGCTTTAAATATTAGCTTAATCAATTCTGGCCCCACGCACGAGGCAGGTCATTTGTTGGACCCCATTTTTTCGAATCTCTCTGGGATTCATTGTTCCCCAGCCCTCCCTATAAACTGGTCGGATCACTTCCTTATTAAATTCTACTTGAAACTCCCGGAGAACTCTGCACCCACTTATTCAATTCCAGATACTCTAATCAGGGATTGGAAAAATGTTGATGCCATGGCTTTAAATAGGATCTTATGCTCCCACATGCCCATTTCCAAACAAACGGTGAACTTACTTTCTACCTCGGTGCAGAAATGGCTCCTCAATGCCATTGACACTTGTTTACCTCTGTCAAAAAAAAGGGCCAATAATCATCGACCTCCTGCACCTTGGTTCACCGAGACTCTAAGGATAGAGAAGGCCAAATGTAAAGCAATGGAACGCAAGTGGAGAAGGAATTACACCCCTGATTCCAAAAGTAATTATAAAGCAGCAAAAAAAACATATCACAACCTTTGCAAAACTGCTAGGGCGGACCACGTTTCGTCCACCATCTCGAACGCCCTAAACTGTTCTAAAACGCTTTTCAACATGGTCAAAGAGCTTGCTGGTTCCAAAACCCAAACTAGGCCCCTTGCACTTAATAAACAGCAATGTGAGGACCTGGCTACATTCTTTGTACAAAAAGTTGAGAATATATACCTGGATATAGTACGAGGGCAGGATGACAACCTTTCCCCTCCCCCAGAAATATCCATACCACCCTCTATGGACAACACGCCCCCCAACCAGGATTGGATGTCCAATTTATCCGTTAATCATTTGGACACATGGCCCCTGCTAAATACCACTACCCTAAAAAAACTTTTAGGTAGTATAAAATCGGGATCTCCAAGGGATCCCCTGCCCATTTCCGTGCTCCAGCAGTTGGAACCGCCATTGCTGCATGTAGTCATGGATCTCCTAAATGCCTCCTTGTTGGAAGCTGTCGTCCCGCTTGATTGGAAACATGCCATGGTATTGCCTCTCCTTAAAAAGGCAAACGCTGACCCTGACTTACCCTCAAACTATCGTCCCATCTCACTGCTACCGGCTTTCTCTAAAATGTTAGAAAAACATGTCCATGCACAGCTTTCGCTGTTTGTTGAAGCTCAAAGTTTTCTCCATCCCTCCCAATCGGGCTTCAGAGCTGGCTTCTCAACAGAAACCACCCTGCTGGGGGTTACAGAAAGACTACGCTACCATCTGGACGCCGGAGACACTGTGGCCCTCATTTTGCTGGATTTGAGTGCAGCTTTTGACACGGTGTCTCACACTGTGGTAATTAAAACCTTAAGATTGCTGGGCATATGCGGGTTAGCTCTGAAATGGCTCATCTCTTTCCTCACAAATCGTACCTTTCAAGTTTTCTCCCCTACAGCCAGTTCCGATACCTACTCTTTTGCCCATGGGGTACCTCAAGGCTCTATCCTTAGCCCCCTACTTTTTAATTTATATGTAAGACCCTTGGCGGATGTTGCAGAGAAGTCCGGGCTGACCCTCTTCTCTTATGTGGATGATTCTCAAATCATTTTCTCTCTATCCATGAAGAGAACTACAGAGATTTCTCCCCTTCAGTTGGGTTTGAGGAATATCGCATCATGGATGCAATCTAACTACCTCAAATTAAACGGTGGAAAAACCGAGGTCCTTATACTCGGGAAAAATAAGGAACTTTGGGGTCCTCAACACTGGCCCTGTGAGATGGGTGCTCTTCCTATACCGGTCCGCCAAGCTCGAAACTTGGGAGTCATTATTGATGATGCACTCAGTATGCACGCCCAAGCTGTCAAAGTAGCCGCCACCTGTTTCACAATCCTGAAGTGGCTAAAAAAAGTAATCTGGATGCTACCAGAACCTACTCAGAAAACTGTTGTTCATGCTTTGATCACTTCAAGACTTGACTATGGCAACGTTCTTTACTTGGGATCTAACAAGGAGGTGACTCATAGGCTGCAACTGGTCCAGAACTCCGCAGCTAGTCTTTTATGCCGGATCCCTAGAACCTCTTCTATCTCCGGTCATCTTCGTGACCTGCATTGGCTCAGGGTGGAGAACCGAGTTAAGTTCAAAGCCCTGAGCTACATGTTTAAAATCAAAATTGGAGTTGCCCCCAAATACCTTCAATCGTTGGTCCATCCCTATGTCCCTCTTCGCGACCTCCGCTCATCCACTCGAGAGGTTTTCTGTCCCAAAAACGAAACTATTGCGAATGGGTGGAAGGTCTTTCACACACCTAGGCCCCTCACTTTGGAATGTCATGCCGCTAGCTCTTCGAAACAAAACAAATTATATTCAATTTCGCAAATCCTTGAAGACATGGCTTTTCAATCAATAGCCTGCTGCCTTGTTTAACTCAGTCTCTGATCTGCTTCTGCGCCGGGAAACCCTTTTTGGGTAGCTGTTGCGCATTATAAGTTTAATTAATAAATAATAAATAAATAAATAAATAAGAGTAGAGTATAGTGGCGTAGAGTGCTGTGGTGCAGAGTAGTTGGTGTGGAGAACAGTGGCGTATAATGCATTGTTTTGAGTAAAGTGGTGTAGAGTACATTGGGTAGAGTGCAATGGTTTAGAGTATAGTGGCGTAGAGCACAGTGGCATTGAGTAGATTGGTGCAGCATAGAGTACAGTGACAGAGTTCAGTGGGGAAGAGTAGATTTTTTCAGAGTAGAGTGAAGTGGCATAGAATGGAGTGGCACAGGGTAGAGTGGAGTGGTATAGAGTAGTGGCGTACAGTGTGTCGTGTAGTTCCTATAAAACCTATACAGGATCTGCGCGTTTAGACAACATACACTGCAGGATTGGGACCAGACTTATTCTGAGCACCCCCACCGGGTATGTTAGCCTGTATACCAGCTAGCTCACAGTGCCACTAGAAACTCCTCTTACCAAGGAGAGAATAGTTCTTGGCAACTATCGAACATGACAACCCTGATCCCTCAGGACCGTGGAAACAGTGGACTACTTTTCGCTCAGTCACTCGTGCTCACTTAGTCTCAGAGAGATACACAAAATAAACAGTAGGGACGTTTTCAATAAGTATTTATTGAACAGTCGTTATTCTAGTGTAAAATAGGTGTGCTGAAACAATCATTAGACAGTAACAGATATAGATGATTAGAAGCACTAGGAAAGTAAAAGGATGGTAGAGTTCTACCATTTTGCTATAACCATGAATACAGGTAAGTACATAAAATACATGACAGTAAAATGCGTACTCCTACGATGCTTCCCTAACTAGATGCACCTAAGTGTACTTAGTATGTATATAGGTGTTAAGCCAAGAATCCCTCTAGGATAGAGTCACCCCCCATTACCTGAAGTGAGAATCTGTGGGACCTCGTCCTGGTTTCGGGTTGGACACCCCGCAAGGGATGTCAGACCACTGCCAGCTGGAGTATCTACATGCAGGGTGCTTCAGCGTCTCGCGTCAGTGTGTCGGCATGGAAGTCCTGATCTCCTCTCTCTATCTCAGCAAGATGTGATGTTTATATACCCGAAGGTATCCCCAGGGGTTCTACCTTGCTGTGCCACTGTAAGGATGACGTCAGGAATGAACCTTGTACATAGTTATTATACAGGAGATAGTAGCCCTGCTGAGATTCCAAGAATCCAAGGATCCTCATGCATAATGTATGAGGCTATTTGGTCAGGGAAAACCCCATGTTCTGTAAGCAGTACTGTAACTAGGTAAAGGGTCAGTCCTAGCAGCCCGTTATGTATGTAGTGTAGGGATGAATATAGGTGAAAGGTTGGGATGTTACCCGAGCCTATATTGGGGTACCTATATGGAATATAACAAGTGCACTGGTGTACAGTGGAGTGGTGCACAGTGTAGTGGAGTGGCCTAGACTGGAGTGATGTAGAGTGCAGTGGCGAAGAGTGCAGTTGTGATTAGCAAAGTAGAGTGCATTGGCATAGAGTACAGTAGTGCAGAGTAGAGTACAGAGCTGTAGAGTGAAGTGGCGTAGAGTGCAGTGTTGCGCAGTAGATTAGAGTGGCTTAGAGTGCAGTGGCACAGAGTAGAGGGGTGTAGTAACATAGAGTGCAGTAGCATAGAATGCTGTGGCACAGAATTGAGTGGCACAGAATAGAGGGGTGGAGAGTTCAGTGGCGGAGAGTGCAGTGTTGCAGAGTAGAGTCTCTTAGAGTGCAGTGGTGTGGAGTAGAGTAGCTTAGAGTGCAGTGGCATAAAATGGAGTAAAGTTTAATGGAGAAGAGTGTCATAGAGTGGAGTGTTGTAGAGTGGAGTAGAGTGGCCTAGAGTGAAGTGGCATAAAGCACAGTGGTGCAGAGTAGATTGGCAGAGAGTGTGGTGGCTTATAGTGCATTGGTTTTGAGTAAATTTGTGTAGATTGCATTGGCATAGAGCAGAGTGGTGTATAGTAGAAGAGTACAGAGTTGAGTGGTGCAGAGTAGAGTGGAGTGGTGCAGCATAGATTGCAGTGGTGTAGAGTTCAATGGGGTAGAGGGGAGTGGTACATTGTGGAGCAGAGTGGCATAACGTGCAATGGCATAGAGTGCAGTGGCGCAGAATAGATAGTTTCAGAGTAGAAAGAAGTGGTGCAGGGTAAAATGGAGTGATGCAGGATGGAGTTCAGAGGTGTAGAGTAGAGTGGCGTGAAGTGGAGTAGAGTGCAGTGGTGCAGAGTAGATTAGAGTGGCATAGAATGTAGTGGTGTAGAGTGCACTGGCATAGAGATGAGTGGTGCAGAGTAAAGTTTAGTGGCTTAGAGTGAAGTAGTGCAGAGTAGCGTAGAGTTCAGTGGCAGTGAGTGCAATGGTGCAGAGTAGAGTGCCTTAAAGTGCAGTGGTGTAGAGTGCAGTGGCATAGAGTCAAGTGTTGCAGAGTAGAGTGCTATAGAGAGCAGGCGCTACAGTACAGTTGTACAGAGTAGAATAGAGTGGCATAGAGTGCAGTGATATAGAGTTCAATAGTGTAGAGTGGTGTAGCGTGCAGCTGCATAGAGTTTAGTGGCGGAGAGTGCAGTCCTGCAGAGTAGAGGGTCTTACAGTGCAGTGGTGTAGAGTGCATTGGCGTAGAGTGCATTGGCGTAGAGTGCAGTTGTGTAGAGTAGATTAGAGTGGCATAGAGTGCAATGGCATAGAGTGCAGAGTTGCAGAGTAGAGTGGCGTGGAGTGTAGTAGAGTGCAGTGGCATTGAGTGTAATGGAGTGGTGTACAGTGCAATGGTGAATAGTACAGTGGTGCATATTAGAGTTGGGTGGGTTAGAGTGGTGCAGAGTAGAGAGGCATAGACTGATGTGGCGTAAAGTGGAATGGTGCAGAATACAGTGCAGTGACGCAGTGTGGAGTGGGGTCGAGTGGAGTGGCGTAGTGTGAGTGGTGCAGAGTAAAGTGCAGTGGAATGGTGCAGAGTAGACTGGAGTGTGGTAAAGTGAAGTATGCTTGGTGTGGTAGTGCACTGTCATTAAAGAAAACAAACACATCTCCAATTGAAATGACCATTATATTTTCACACAGATAAAGGCTTACTGATAAAAGTATTCAGTGCACAAACTATAATGTGTGGAAATGTCATCATCTAGGGTATTGACTTGTTTTGATTGTATTAAAATATTTGTTTCCACCACAATTCAAAATTACCCCCAGTAGCAAGCATGTCACATAAATCCTCTCACTTTGAAGTCAGAGAAAGAAAAGTAAACACTGAGCTCCAAGACTGAGCCTGAGATTTAACCTCTGTCTTGCACAGAAAATGTTACAAGATACAAACAAGATTTAAAGGCCTGTTTACTGAAAGGGAGAACTACGAATGATACTTTAAATAAGGTTTGGGCAAGGGAAGGGGTTAACTCAAGCTGGACAGCCTAAAACAAATAAAGCCAGCAAATAGAAAGCAAGAAAAGGTGAGTTACAAACCAAAAAAACAATGGTAAGCAACGGGTGAAATGCATTCCCAGGGAAGCTTTCCAAATGTTCCCAAGATGTCGTTAGCAAAGCAGACAGCTGTGCTGTCTGGTAGGCTTTGACTTAAAACGTACATGAAGCCAAGCTTTGTGGGCAGGGGGCTGGGAGAGCTGTGTTCAGGGATTTCATTTCCATTCTCCTCCTGCTCTGTTTTCTGGTTTTTCTCCTGCTCTATTTCCAGCGTTTGAAGACAGGTGGTTCGAGTCACAAAAAAAATCAGACATCTACACCATTACATTTACTCATATGCAAGGCTGTAGACTTCTGGAAATTCCCAAAACTGCCCAATAGCAATTCTGTAAATCTGTGCCAGTTGTAGCTTCCAAGGCATTCTACTTGGAAAGTCATGTGACCTTTTTATACAGTGGTATCTGTGAAGATCTTGAGGATGGAAATGTCAGTGCCAAGTACTTGCTATGCTCAAACCAGGCTTTTGAGCAACTGTACATTACCAAGGCTTCAAAAAGAACGTTTTATCCAGTGCGCAATTTGATCCAGTGGTTTCCGGTGCTCAGCACCAGCACTTAATTGGCAGCAGCTGCACTTATGAAAGTCTGCCTCATGGTGGGCTGCTTGTCTGATTTAGAGTTAGTACAACAACAGTTGTTTTCTAATTCAATCTACATTACAAATGACTATTACCTGCTGCCCATGCTAATCTTACAGCTTTGGGGGTATGGAACAGTCTGAATTGTCACACTTGTAGGAGTGTGATGGTTAGTAGCTGGTTTGGTTCTGTCATTGGCTGCGCTAAAAGGGGTAATGGGTGGTGTAGGCTGCAATGGCCTCCTGATGAGGGCCCTGGCACTTAGGGCCTTATTCACAAGAAAGTAACGCAGCGAAGTGCCGCAAGCCATTTGGCTGCGCCACGCTGCAATACTTCGGCACAGGGATGCATCATATTTACAACAATATGAAATATCCCTGAGATCTCCCCAGCGCTGGCGCCCAATTGGCTTCCATGTGCCAATGCAGGCACCCTTGCACCATGGTGCAAGGGTGCCTGCGTTGCAGAGATGACTGTTTTTGTGCAGGAAGCAACACCTTCCCTCACAAAAACAATCATGAGAGGTGTTTTCCTCTTTCTATGCGTGCTGCAGAATAGAAAGAGATATAAATGATGGGGTGTTAGACTTGGCATCTTTTGGCGTGTTTCCCCTGACTTTTTGCTTTCTAACCTCCCGTTTTTGACTCTGTTTTTGCTGGTGTAATGATTCTGCGCACTTTCCTCACTGCTGTCCAGTGGGAAAGTGCAAGTGCTCCTGTATAAAATGTGTATGGATTGGTATTTCCATGATTGGCCTATTTGATCTATGTGTCAGTCCCTAGTAAAGTGCACTGCGAGTGCCAGGGCCTATAGATCAAATGCTGTTGGTGGGCTGCAGCACTGGATTGTGCCACCCACGCAAACAGCCCGTAAAGTGTAACTCTGGCCTGCCATTGCAGAGCCTGTGCGCAGCCTGGGGCTGCCATGTCGACTTGGCAAGTGCACACACTTGCAAGTCCCTAAACCTTCCCTTTTCTACATGTTAGTCACCCCTAAGGTAGGCCCAAGGTACCCCTGTGGGCAGGGTGCATTGTATGTGAAAGGTAGGACATGCCCTGGTGTGTGTGGCATGTCCTGATAGTGAATTACAGCCTACTTCGTTTTTCACTATTGCAAGGCTACCTGTTCTCCATAGGCTAGAATGGGCAGTTTGATTATTACATCCTATAATCCTAACTGACCCAGGGAACATGGTAGAAATTTGAGTTTATTATGCCTGAACTCAGAATGATAAAATGCATCTTTTAGTGAAGTCGGTTTTAACATTCTGTGTTTGAAAATACCACTTTTAGAAAGTAGGTATTTTCTTGTCTAACCATCCAAGCCTGCCTCTGCTAGGTTGTGTATTCCTTGTCTGGAGTGTGAGTGACAGGGGCTGGGGGATTCCAGGAGACAGGGTGGGTCAGCACAGGGCTGAATAGCAACATCTACATGCAGATGGGAGGGAGGAGTTGCACCTGGGACCTGAATAGGACAGTGCCTTCCCTCCACAATGCTGGCTCCACCTCCTGTGGTGCAGCTGATGTCCCTGGCCTACTCTCTGAAAGGAAGGAAGGAGACTTGTCAACAAAGTGCTCCAGGACTGACCAGAATTGGTTTGGACCAGGCAAAGGCCCCTCTGCCTCCAGAGGACAAAGAGAAATTGAGGATAAAAAGGGGGACCCAAACCCCAGAACTTTAGATCTCGCTGGAATCAAGGAACCTGCCAAGACGAAGAGCTGGAAGAGCTGCCAGGAGGAGTACTGCCCCTTTGCTGTGTTGTTGCTTTGTTGGGTTGGCCTGCAGCTGCTGCTTCTGCCTTGGGCAGTGAAAGGACTGGACTGAACTTTCTCTACTTGTGCTGAGTATCTCCAAGGGCCTGAACCGAGCTGGCCTCCTGTTAAGAAGTCTCAGGGACTGCAAAGACTTCACCAACCTCTGGGTACAGCTCCTGGAACTGCTGTTTCAGTTGCCACAGAGAAGAGGGAACCGCAACCGACTCTGTCAACCGACTCCGTCGCTGGCCTTGTGTCCTGAAGGCACCGCAAGCCGCACCGACTCGCCCTGCACCGTAAGCCTTGGTCTCACCGACTCCGTCACCGAGCCGCTGCCTGCACCGCATCGAGAGACATCGCGACCTGCATCACCTCGCTTCACCTCGCTGGCCTGGGCTCACCGACACGGTCGCTGCTGGCTCGACACCCGTGACCGACTCGTCACGCACAGCTGTCCGGCTCGGCCAGCGCCAATTCCCGCCAACCGGCTCTGTCGCTCGCATCGCAACTTGCCAGCACCACATCGAGCACCGACTCGCCCTGCACCGCCAGCCTTGGTCTCACCGACGCCGTCTGCACGATCGTCACCGAGCCGCTGCTCGCACCGCATCGAGGGACACCGCACCTTGCACCACTTCCATTTTTTGCATCGTGACCGCGACGGATGCCAAGACCGGCTCGCACGCCTGTGTGAGCCGCACTAAGAAAGGTACTGTGAACGAATCTGTCCCGCTGTTGCTGGCCCGTACCGACGCGGTCAGCGGGAACGGCGAGACTCTGTTGTTTTCAGCATCACGGTAGACTCGGACCGACCTACCGACTCGCACGAACTGTGTTTTTCAACGTATTTTGCAACTTAAAGACTTTTTGAGAAGTAACTATTTTTGAAGTACTGTATAGTAGATTTTTATCGTATTTGGTCTTGTTTAAGTATATAAAAATATTGGATATTTTTCTAAACTGGTGTGGTGTCCGTTTGTAGTGCTTACATTGTATTACTGTTGGTTTTGTGCAAATGCTTTACACACTGCCTCTAGAATAAGCCTGACTGCCTATGCCAAGCTACCAAGGGGGTGAGCAGGGGTTATTTTAGGAGTGTAACTCCCTTATCCTGACTAGGAAGAAGGGTCCCTACTTGGACAAAGGTGCAAACCCTTGCCAACTAGAGACCCCCATTTCTAACAGGGGGAAATAAATGTATTTCTCCTCGTTGCACCTCCTTACACCTCTTCTGGGAGGCATAGGATTCAGACGCATTCTCAGGTTTACAAAATGTTGTAAATCTGGGAATGCGGCATAATCCATAGGTGTTGCGTGGGAACACGCTCATCAACACCCATGGAACGACCCATTCACGCAAAGTGCTGTGTGAAAAGGGACTGTATTTACAAGGCCACCAAAAGCCACGCAGGGTGTCTTTACGTGGCCTTGTAAATACGGAGCACCACACTGCGCCGCCGGTGCTTTAAAAAAAGGGACGGATCGGCGGCGCAAGGGGCTTGTAAATATGCCCCTTAATATTTTTGCAAATTAAGCACATTTTTTACATTTGTGAAAAAATATGACCATTCTGTCACGTTTTTACAAAGGTAAAAGCAAGTTGCCATGAACAATTAGCCACTCCCTTCTCTGTCATGGTTAACTGACAGCCCGTGTACATAGATTCTCTTTGAAAGTGATATCGCGTCAGTTCCAGACAGATGAGTCAGTTACCACAAAAGTCCAAATTCAATTCCAAATCCACACAACTCGGTGATCTGCTATCCTCCTGAATTGTCTGTTGTCTGTAGACTACATCTCACTCATGGTGGTGGTCATCGGTTCACCCAACACTGTTCTTCTCAATCAGGCAGCGGTTAATTTTTGCCAGTGCACGTCGCTGGCACTTATTTCTGGCACCCAGAACTCATTTGTGCTAGTGCTCGGCACGAGAACTAATACATTCAGCTAATCTTTTGCTTCATTGAAAAACAGATGTGCTGGTCAGTAGGACTCCGCCACTCACGCCACATGATCTCAGCGTGTCAGGCATGTGCGTGACATAAACATGGCCCAGTGCAGGCTGCGATCTGCGTGCCCAGGCCTTCAGGGAGGGGCTGAGCTGCCTGCTCCATGGAAAAGGTTTGCCCATCTAATGGCTCATGTGGAAAGGAGTTCAGACCAGCCAGCCTTCGTCTACATGGTGCTGATGTCCATTTCACCTTCAGACAGGGGCAGAACACAAGCCTTTGCAGCCCCTGTGGTGCACCGGGGTCCCACCCCTCAGGCACATTCAGCCCCAGCTTATGAATATCTGTGAGATGTGGGAATCTCATGAACGCCTCATCATTTTTATTTATTTATTTATTCTTTATTGATTTTCACAGAAACAAACAAGGCAGCAGAGATCCACCACTGATGCTCCTACCCACATTAATGGAAGGAATGTCTACAATTAACAATGGACCCCTCAACACATTCTTAATGGGGGCTCCATCATTTGGCCTTCAGAGGAGATGAGCGCTCTAGACTGTACCACCGAGAGCCTCTGGTAAGAAAGAGAGGCCAGCTGTGCTCTGGTGCCAGAAGCCTACTGAACAGACCCTCATTGGCTCAGCTTTGTTCCCTCTCTCACTGGCCTTGGAACTGCAGAGTGATGCATGTTTTTAATCAGCCAGGTCTCAGTGACTTATTTGACTTACTCAGTCTGTCCTATGCGGCAGAGAACAAGTGAGACAGTGGACCCTGGGGTCCCCAGGTAGGGGCTCTTAACGTAACCTAACGTGTATTTGTAAAGCACATTTTCACCCATGGGTATCTTGGCACTGAATAACAGATGCTTAAGCCCACCTAGACCACGCCAAGAACCTCGGCATCGTACTCGACTCATCACTCACCATGAACCGACAGGTCAACGCCGTCACCTCCAGCTGCTTCAACACCCTCTGCATCCTCCGCAAGACCTTCAAGTGGATCCCCCCTGAGTCAAGGAAGACAGTCACCCACGCACTCATCACCAGCAGACTGGACTATGGAAATGCACTCTACGCCGGCATCAACAAGTCCCTACTCCGCAAACTCCAGACAGTACAGAACACCGCCGCCAGACTCGTCCTCGGCATCCCCCGACACGAACACATCAGCCAACACCTACGAAGTCTCCACTGGCTCCCCGTGGAGAAAAGAGTCACTTTCAAAATCCTCACTCACGCCTACAAATGTCTACACAACAATGGACCCAAATACCTCAACGACAGAATCAACTTCCACGTACCCAAAAGAAACCTCCGATCTTCCAACCTCACACTGGCCGAAACCCCGCGCATCCACAGAGCCAGAGCAGGCGGAAGATCCTTCTCTCACATTACAGCCAAGCCCTGGAACAAGCTACCGGCAGACATCAGACGCGCCCCCTCCCTGAACACCTTCAGGAAGACCCTCAAGACCTGGCTCTTCAGATCTGCGGACCCCCCCAGCACCTTGAGACCCTCACGGGTGAGTAGCACGCTTACAATTCCATGATTGACCCAACGGTACTCATTTTATCAACCTCAGAAGGATGAAAGGCTGAGTGGACTTGCCAGGATTTGAACCTGTGACTGTGAGGTTGAACACAAGCTCCTACGGCATAGGTCTTCAATCTATGGGGCGCGACCCCCAGGGGGGGCGTGGAGTCATTGGAAGGGGGTCGCGCATTCACCTGCCTCACTGCTGCCTCGAATCCAAAACGTTTACGTTTCGTTTTGGATTCGAAATAATTACATCTCAGGAGCCTCTCTGATTGGAGGACAGGGCAAAATAAGCCAATCATAATGTGGCAACGTCATCAATGCCTGTCCTCCAATCAGAGAGACTGCAGCATGCACACCAGGAAATGCCTGCGAACTTTGTCCATAAAGATGGACCAGCACGTTCGTAATGCAGGCTGTATTTCCACGGAGTTCTGCGCCGTCACTGCTGTCTTTCACTGGATCCAGTTGTCCTTCTTGGCCGTCGCTGCTTTCACCTCGTGTTCCTTTTTCCAACTCATCTTCGTGGCTCATTGCTGCCTCTGCATTAGGATCTCCTTCCGGGCTGGTTTCCAAGGCAACCGGAAGCTTCCAGGAATAATTAGGTAAGCCCCTCATCATCCCCCATGCCCTGGCTTTTCAGCTGCAGAGGACATACACTGAAACTATCTTGCACGCACGCAAAGACACACACACAGATTCTTATCTGTTTCCTTGATTGAGCCATGTGGGTGGGGGTGGGAGGGGACAGGAAAAAGGCTCAGGTTAATTTTTATGACTGTGGAATGGTGTTTATTTTCGGTGTACTTTCTGGTTTTGTAGCAGCAGTTTCATATTTATTTTTGTGACATTGAAATGTTTATTTTCCATGTTCTTTCCGTTTTTATTCTTGATGCAGCAGATTAATATGATGCCTTTGTCCAACTACAGTTGCCACACTTTCCAAAAAAAGCGATGGTTATTTGTTCATGTGTAAAGCATCCATGATTGCACCTTACTTGATGTGGTGGTTTTTGTAGTACAAAAACTTTATCACGTGGAGGAATCATTTAAAACCGGTCTGGGAGAGTTCATCTGAGGACATCATTTTTTGTCAAAAAGTTCTAAATAGATTGGTGAATATGGGCTCATGGAAACCTAAATAGCCTTCTGAATTTCAGCTGTGGTTAGAAACAGATAATTATGTCCTGCAAAGAAAGATATTGGTGCTATACACATTAGAAAAATGACGACATTTGTAATTACAAAATTATGTTTATTCATGTGTTTTGCAAAGAAACAAGATTCCAAAACATGGAGTATTTTAAATTGTGTAGTTCAAATGTATTAAGAAAGCTTCTATAAATGACGAGCAATGGAAGTACTATTTGTGGTAATACAGCAAAACATAAGAATATGCCAGAACATTTAGTCAACCATGTAGATACAACTACAGTTTCAATGCATAAGTATCTTCTCATGAGTAAAATCATAGCATTAGTCAGCAAACGTGGCCAAGCACTAACTCTAGAAATGTCCATTTAGTTCATTCTTAACTTTTTCATACCTCTTTTACTATTCTGATCCCCCCCCAAAAACAAGCCTTTCTAAACCCTTCCCTCTGACTCTTCCCCCTCCGTCTCCCTTTTACTCATCCCAAGCCTCCTACTACTGCTGTGAGCTCCAAAACATCCCTCCACTATCCTTCTCAATCCAAATAACATAATACCATATCCACCATTCTAATTACTTTCCTTTTTCACTATACTAATTCACCGCTAATCCTTTATGGGTTCTGGAGAAGCGTGCTACTCGCTGAAAAAGCGCTCCGACACTTCGTCAGGGGTAATAAGCGCTATATAAATGCAATTACAATAAAATACAATATCTTTGACACACTGGAGCAGTGAATGCTTTGTGGGTCTTCAGTTCATATAGAATACATCCCGCCATTTTGTTTGCAATGAGATTGTGTCCTAAACTAAGCACATGTGACTCAACGCTGAATGGTGCCTCCGCATATATGCTGTTGTCATTGTGGTATTGAATACCAATGTGTGCCAAAACTGTTCTCTCGTGGCATCATTTTCCATGACTGGTCTATAAGTTTGTCAGCAATAAATCGTCATAAATCACCCAGGTACCGGGAGGGGAGAAGGAGGAGACAATGGCGTGCGGTAAACAGCTGTCTGTCTCATGTCAAGGCCAGGCTCTCACAGAATCGCCGTGTGTGCTAATTTGGAGGCTACTCAGCTCCTCGCCGACTGCCTGTGTGATCTTGAATGATCTAGTTTACCTGTCTGTTAGATTACCGGCCTCTGGGTACAATGAACTTTACGAACAAAAAGAAACAACTGGTGTCTTTTGGCTTCCATCTCTAGACGAGTGCGTTTTGCTACCTTTCACAACCTCTCTTCTGACCCTCACCCTGCGAAGGCCTTTCCAAGACGAAGGCTCAGTTGAGCCAGTCTGACCGTGCAACATGTTGTCCTCCACCTGCACCAAATGCATGGGAACACGTGTTCACAATGGGTGCCATTCTCCTTCCAGACACTAAGCCTCCTACTGTACTGAATGTCCAGTAGCTAGGATACATCCACAGATTCACCGTCTCTCTGGAGAAAAACAGGCACACCCATCACACTGATTCAGAAAGGTGTTATCATCCAATTGAGTCAAATTATGTTTTGTTTGTTGAAAAATAAAGTACAGTACCATTTGTGCATTTTTGGGCAATTCGTTTTGGAGATTTTGTATTTGAGCTGTGTAGTAAGCCTCTGACACGAACCACAGTCACCCACAAACCTTTGATTTGCTAAACACTGTTTAATACTATTTCCCCACCGTGAAATGATTTGCCGTGGTAATTGGGGGCGCTTTTGGTTGTCGATGATGATGAGTACCAAGTTCTAGAATTTTTTGTCGGAGGGGGTCCTTACGCCTAACATTTTTTGACAGGGGGGTCTCGGCATCAAAAAGTTTGAAGACCTCTGTCCTACGGTGAATGTATTAGTCCACTGAGCCACGACTAGACGCAGCTCTTTGCCACCATTCGGATGACACAAAGTTTACAGTAAGGCACTGTTTAAATCGTAGCCATATAACTGTAATTGTTTATAGACTGCAGGATTTATATAGATGAACTGAAACAAGGTGTTGTTTAATGCGCAAGGCTAGCCTTACTTACAGTGATACCTGCTTCGTCAGCGAGGCTGCGAGCTCAGCACATGAGATCTGTGGAACTAGCCCCGGAAGTCTGCTCCAGGGGCATGAAGAGAATTATCAGCATTCCTTTGAAGCTGCTAGTTCTTTGAAATGCAGGCTTCTCAGCACATACCGAAGTTACTGACTCTAAACTAAACTGATATGTAAGCTGGGTGAAGATTTGTTTTAGTGAGAAAGTGGCCGGCCACAATGCTCAGCAGTGACTCGTTTATTGCGTGTGCTCCCAACCTGTATTTAATACCAAACTTTTAAATCTTCTTAGTGAAATTTCAAATGAAATGATTGTGTGTGATGTCAGGCCTAAAGACACATGATGCAAATCTGTGGCAGGACCAGAGGCTAAGATTACACTTAACCTTCTTTACTGCTATTCACAGAAGCCAAGTGCAATATACAATCCTCAGCATTTCAGTGTGATTGCAATAATAAACATTTAATCAAAGTAACCAATTAGCATCCATAACATAGTAAATAAAGGCAATCCTCAGTCAATAGTCCTTTTCCTTTGCCACCTGCAGCACCAGAGATAAGTCCCATTGTTTATATACTTCCTTTGTTTTTAATAATGCTAAAATGTCATGTTAGTGAAGCTAAAGTAGTGACTTTTACTAGACGACTCAGTACATTTTCATTTGTGGTTCGCCTTGTTCTCTCGCAGCCAGTGTAAAGAGTGGTGTATCCCGACACGCTTTGGTGAGCCTATGGTCCATCAAACAGTGCCACCTCAGCATGCTTCAGATAGGAGGACAGTGCTACCCTGGTCAGTGACGTAACGAAACTTGAGAGAGCCCCCGCAAAATAAATCGAGGGGCCCCCTCTGGAATCAGTCAGGAGCTCCCAGGCCAAGGTACTGTGCTGAGGGGGGCCCCTGGAGCTCGTCCCCCCCCCGCACCGTGGGGGCTGCAGGGGGGGAGGCAATGTTACGTCACTGACCCCGGTCATTACAGGAGGTGTGGCTCGATTCCTCAAGCCGTGCTTGGGTAGCTTCCAGCGGGTGTTTCGCTCTGCACTGTCTGGATGCGGCACCCACCCTCGGGAGCAGACTCAGTTCTTTTTCTGTCTCCCAGGGTTAGAGTGCAACCCTGTTGTTTTGAGGGTCATAAGCTGACGTGCACTTCAAATTACACACTCAGAAGTCAGCAGCTCTTGTACATTTGGGTTTCCCATAAAGTAGCATTCTTTCCCACATTAGCTAGAGTTCATTGATTCCCCTGAAATCTGTCTGTCTGTCTGTCTGTCTGTCTGTCCGTCCGTCCGTCCGTCCGTCCATCTATCTATCTATCTATAGGAACCTGGTGAAATCACAGCACTTCCCCAGCATCATTCAAAAGGCATGGCTGTAGACCACTGGTACGTGAGACATAACTGTACCTGAGAATTGTACAATCGTATGGGCCCGGACTTTGCTATGATGCTAGATTTGGTGGTATCCAAATCTGTAGATATGCCCATGTCAAAACCCTTATAAGCCCACTGCAATTCCATTGAGCTTGCAGAGTGTCACTATACAGTGCAGGACGTTCCACCAGTGGGGATCAGGGTTTGGATGAACTTAGAAAGACGGCAGACTCTTTTGGTAAGTTGCACATGCTATTGCACTCTAGTTACATAGACCAGGGGGACAAGGTAGCGGGCCCAGCGGTGTAAGTTGGCAGGGTATGCCCAGACGTGGGTCCCTTGCTCACTTTGCCACCGGATTCAAGCTAGCCTGGCTGAAGAGGGGTGTTACCCCGAAACCGGTCCCAGGATGCTTGTTTCCGGTTCAGGGAAGACCTGGCTTGGCAGTTCGGGCTGGACTGTTCCCATGAGGCACAGGGTCAAGCCTGATGTGCATATAGCTGGGTCTGAACTGAGGTGGCGAAGTGAGCTAAAGAATAATGATGGATTCAACCCAGATCTGTGACTGGGGGTGAGTGTCTGAAAAGTTTCAGCGCTCTGTCCATCATCTCCTTGTGCCAGCGGTGTAATCTAACCGGACAAGGGAGCCACACATGATTTGGTTTCCAACCAAGACCTGGTGAACACTGATGCTTTAACAACTGATAATTTGAACCACTAGTCAAAAAGAACAAGGGACTGGAACCGAAGGGGGGTGGGGGTGACGGGGGGGTGCAAGGAAAAGCTTGAGTGTGAGCCAGTGACCATGAAAAAAACTGAATCTACAGAAGGGCCTCTTCAACCCCAAAAATATAAGGCATGAACAATCATCGGAATAGGGACCGACACCCAGAGAGGCCTATTACAGAGACTTCAACAGTCTATGAACAAGGAGGTCAGGAACAGGCTGGAATACCCAAGATCCTCCATTGAGGGTAAGGTCACTGCAACCCCGGAATATGATTCGATTTTGGTAACTATTTGGGCAAATTCATTAAGCAAACCAAAAAGGGTTTCAATAGGACCTGAAGCACCTTCCAGTGTAAGTGCTTAGATAAGGCTGGTTCTCTCAAAAAAGTGACCCAGAGATGCTTTCTGGCTTGGCTCAGCAAGCGATCTGCATGCTGGGTAATACGAACTCTTGAGACTGGATCCCGAGCTCAGGGAACTGGCCTCTTCTGAGGCGGGTCCCAAGGCCAATGGAAAGTTCTTTGGGGAGGCCGTTGCGAAAGACCTATCGAAATTCGTCCAGGTCTTCACAACACTGGATAAGCTACAATCACCACTGGATAAACTCTTTACCCCAAAGGTTTTTGGCTGGGCTTGTCCAGGAAAGCTCATCCGGCTGTGCTTTCAGCCACAGTCTCCGGGGAAATCAAGGGCTGAGAAAAGTAGACTGATCGGACCAGTAAGGGTTCACCACTGTCTTCCCATCCAGTAATATGTTTAACAGCGGTTGTGCTGGCAGGGCTAATGGAAGATGAAACTGCAGCTCTTCCGGTAGGAGTCCAGTGTTCTTCCCTAATAAAACTGGGAGCAGGAGTGCAGAGCACTTACCCAAGAGGTAAGAGATCTCCTCAAATGTGCTGGTCCTTCAGACCATGCAGGGGTTCAAGATAGAATTTCCAGCAATTTCTTTGGTGGTATCAGGTGTGGTAATTAAAGGTGCTTCGGTTCAGCCTCATTTCTGGCCCATGGTGCGCTTCAAAACTCCTCAAACTAGTGGTTGCCTGAACTGGAATAAGGTTGTGAATTGATGATCTACCTGGACAACCTCATCTTCTTGACTTAGGACAAACACACAGTGCTGATCCAGGCTCATATAGCCCTTTCCATTCTGAAAGATCTGGGGTTACTGATCAATCGGGAGAAGTTAAACTTGACTCCCAAGAAGAGGATGAACTTCCTCAGTTTCACAATAGACTCACAGAGTGCTACCCTGGAATTACAGTTTAACAAGATCAAGGCAAAAAGGTAGGAACTGAGGAAAGTGATCACAATGGAGAAGATATCCTTGTGACCTATTACCAATACAATGGGCCTCCTATCTTCTTCTATTCAGGCAACCTTTCCGGGACCACTGCACTATTTGGCCCTGCAGAGACTCAAGATCAAACATCTATAAAAAAGGGACTACCTTATGCGTAAAAGATTCCACTGTTGAAGGAATCCAGGAAATACATGGCATGGTGACTGAACCACATGAAAGGGTCGAACGGCTGTGTGATCTGATTAGCAAAGAACATCGTGATGAAGTAATCAAGTCGGATCCCAGCCATTGGGCTGGGTGCTGGATGTGGGAAGATCTCCACAAGGGGACTTTTGATCCAGATGGAGCTGGACCTCCACATCAACTGTCTGGAGCTGCCTTCTGCAGCCCAGCGAGAAACAAGGTATGTTGTTGCATCCTCCTGACAATGAACAACATTCCAGTCCTCCAATAAGTCAACAATCTGGGGGACAGATCCAAGGGACTAGCTGACATCACCAAAGACTTCTTGCATTGTTGCCTGGTGCAAATAATATATTTGAATGCCATTCATCCCTCAGGGCAAGCCAATCCAGTAGCAGATTGCAACTCAAAATTTATGAAGTATTCTAGTGACTGGCCTCTTCATCCTGAAGGGTTCTGGAGCCTGTCCCTCATATGTGGTCTTTCCCATAGGCATTTATTTGCATCCAGACTGACTGCACAAGTTCCACAGTTCTTCAGGCTGGAGACCGGACCCAGAATTGCCTCAAGTGGGCACTTTCCTGTAAGACTGAAGCAAGGGCCTGAACTACACCTTCCATCGTTTCATGATGATAACTATGGCAGCAGGTCAAACTAGGAGACAGCTAGTGGAAGTAGGTCTTGTTGCACCAGTTTCAAGAACACAGATATATTTCCCTGTACTTCTAGAGATGTGTTGCGATCTCCTGGTCATGCTACCCCAGCACCAGGACATCCTTTGGAATCTGGGGGGGGGTGGGGGGTGGAGCTATATACTGTGGTCATAGACAACCTTCAGGTGCTCATGGCATGTCACTGCCAGGCAAGGATCTATCTTCTTCACACAATCTTAGGTATCTGATACTCACAGCAGATATGGATCAGCCTGGCAAATTTGGGGAAGTTGGTGTAGGCAGAGAGACGTTGATCCCTTGAGGGCCAATGATGTCTTCAGTCTAAATTTCCTTTCTGAGCTTACTGAGGTAGATTGAGCAGACTCCACAGTTAATTGCTTCATATGTTCTCTCTAGCGGGTCAACTCCCAGTGGCAGGTAACCCAGCAGGTTTACAACTCTTAGTCTATAAACTCATGAGGGACATCAGACAGATTAGACCACTATCACCTAAATACATTACGACTTGGGACGTGAACAAGCTTCTACACCTTTTTGGAAACTGGCCAGATAATAGTGACCTTTCCAGGAAACAGCTGTTTGCCAAACTGATGATGTTGTTATGCCTATTCCCCTGTAAGAGGGTCTCAGCTGTACGAGTGTTGAATCTGTAATGGTGATCTTTTACCACGGACTAGGTGATGTTTGCCATCACCAGACGGACCAAGTCCGACAGCTGGACAGTCCTCTATCCAGCATTTCCAGACAATCCAAGATTGTGCGTAGTGAGGTGTCCCCAGGAATATGAGAATAAATTGCTGGATCTCCGGTTCATAGTAGTTAATCAGCTACTGATATCAGTCAAGAAACCTCATACAACAGATTTGTCTCGCACTCTGGCTAGATGGATCAGATGGGTTTTGCAAGAAGCAGGAATTGATGTTTCTTCGTTTATAGTACTGCTCATTCCTTCAGAGGTTCTAGGGCATCTAAGGATTTTTTAATTGACAGCTAGGTATGAGAATATTCTTAAGGCAACAGACTAGTCATTTGATTCCACTTTTAAGAAGTTTTACTTTAAACCTATCTCAGAGATGGCAGTATTGGTGGCAATTAGGCTTTGAATATGCATATTCTAAGCTGCCAATCATACAGAAGTATGAAAAATGTCCTATTTATTGTGAAGGAAAGTTTGGGTTCTATTGAGAACACTGGGTCGAGATTATACCACCCGGAAATGTTGTTTCCAACCCTCCCTTCTGTGATGATAATCAGAGTTTTAAAGTGTTGATTATATTTTATACATTCTATTGTATATTATACATTGCTGTGGACTGATAATAATGCGATTTGTTTGTTATTAATGACTTAATGACATGCCTCATTACTGGGGAATAACAATAGGTAATTATCTATTTTAAGTCTACTGTGTTGGAGGAGAAGCAGCAATTAAGATGTCGAAGAATGTTTCAGGAAAAGGATTTGGTTTACCACCACATAAAGAAAGAAGACTATTGGCTGAGAGGGATGCCCTTATATACAATTTCATGGATTTTCATTGTTTACTTTGATCATGTGATTCTTGTTGTAATCACACTGGAATGCTGGGTATTGTAGTTTATACTTGCGTGCTGTGAAGCCCAATCAAGTATGTTAAGCATATACTTCGCCTCTGTGTCCTTAATTGATTTCTAAGTTTCCTTTATGATAGCTAGCTTCATGATAGCTGGGATATTTTTCATTTCTGGTGATAGCGGCAGCATGCTAATTGGTGGTTTGGAAACTTGAAAATTCCTTTCTCTTTTTAGTCAGGGAATGTTCACAAGTATAGGAAAGTAACTGTCTTTCCCTTTGACTGTGCGTCTCCAGCAGTTTGCTGCATCATGTTACTATTATTGTCTTTGTTAGAAAAGTTGATTGGGGAGTTGTATTGGTGGATCTAGGATGTCCAGTGGTGGCTGGCATGTCCAGAGGGTGGTAGGGCGGGTGGGACATCAAAAAAAGAAAAATTAAAAGCACTTACTTGTGAGCGCGACGTCCTCCTCGATGGTCTTTTCTCCTCGGGGCAGGCAGGCTCTAAACTCCCAAGCCAATCCTGGTGCTGCTCTCACCAGCAGGACAGCTGCGCCAGGATTGGTGGAAGTGGCCTCTATCAGCTGACAGAAGAGCACTAGAGGCTTTTGCTTTCTCTAACCTAGCTGTCTTAAGACAACTGTGTTAGAGAGGTTTTCAGTGCGCATGTGTGGCTGGCAGTCGCAAGAAGGCTGACCAAAAAGTTATGCGCACTTTAAACTGAAAGTGCCCTGCTCACTCTGCTACTGCCAATCAGCAACAGCCCCATCCCTGTCCTGATGCTCTGTTTGTGATGCGACGACGAAAAATAAAATGGTAATGAATTAACTTCATTACCATTTTATTTTTCGACTCTGCGGGCATTTCAGTGGGGCAACGCTCCTCCGCTCGAACGGAGGAGCCGCCCCCGAATATGTCCATCTGTTCCACTCTGGCCTGCACAGGTCAGATTAAGCTGATCTGTTTTGAGTTGGAAACCTCCCAAGAGGCCCAAGGTCATAAATGAGTGTAACACCTTCATGCCGTTCTAGCTTTTTGGATTCAACTGCACTTTGCATTCTCAGACATATAGGGGCAGATCTACAAGGAAGTGCCGCAGCGCGGCAACGCAAGCCCTTTGGCCCTTTGTGCAGGAAGGGGCACCTTCCTGCACAAAAACAATCACTACAGGCATTTTCCTCTTTCAATGCCTGCTGTAGAATGCAGCATGCTTTGAAAGAGGAAAAAACGAGGAGAAATGAAAACATTTCTCCTCGTTGCGCCTCGCTATGCCTCCCCTGGGGAGGCGTAGCATTGACACACATTTCCAGATTTACGATGTTCGTAAATCTGGAAATGTGTCTCATTCCATGGGTGTTGCGAGGGAACACCGCACAGCAACACCCATGGAACGCCCCTTCCACGCAAAGTGCTGCGTGTGAAGGGGCCATATTTACAAGGAGAGGAAAAGTCACGCAGGGTGGCTTTTCCTCTCCTTGTAAATATGGAGAAGTGAAATGCGCCTCCAGTACGTCACAAAAAGTGACATACTGGTGGCGCAGGGGGGTTGTAAATCTGCCCCATAGTTTTGTTATTAACGTCGTAAATAGAGGCTAACCCACCCCTGCATGAACAGTCCTATTGGCTAAATAGTCAGGATTGGCCAAGGGCCTATCACATGACTACAGACCTCATGGTAGCTCCTTGGGACTCGTGCTCTCTTTACGTCTGGATAAATCTGTGTTTGGGACTGAGAAATTCCAGTTCAGCTGGTCTATAGTGCGTTGGTGATGCATGTGCAGAAAGTGCAGCATGCCATTGTTCAGCTACGGCTGTATGGGTTGTACAGGAGATGTTGACCCCATGTAAACAGAAAAAGAACACTTAAAAGGTGAGATGTTTCTGGTTCAAATGCGTAAGACCACTGAAATTGGCACTTATGGTTATCAACTCACTCAGCTTACTCAACACACACAATAACTCAACTTGCCGGCCATGTTGTTATCTTTACAGCTGTTATTGTGTGACTGTGCCATTTAAAAAAACAGGTGTTTTGAGCATGGTGGGCGGATAAGTTATAGAGCGTGCTGCAAACGTTGATAACCATAAGTATTATGAGCATTTGCAAGAGAACCATAATTTACCTTCTAACTCTGATTATTTCAGTGAATTTCATTCTTTTATCTAGGTTTCGATTAATTTCCAAGCTGCTGATCAGATCACACCTTTGGCTGTGCACTGTGGGGGTTTGGCACGGCACCCTTGTTGGCCATAGGCTTTGCCATAAGTTGGGACGCAGGACCTGGCCTGTGCCCAACCCACTGCGGGCATACACCCCCAGCTGCCTTAGGCACTGTACAGGGACTTTATCAACTCATGTCTCATGTTGAATTTACCTTATATAATGTGCACATATTGATTATTAAGAATGCTGATGACCTACACATAATGGATATAGATATAGTCCCTTCCATCGGTGAGAAAACTCTTTACAAAGTGGCTCAGGGAGCTTCCGTCAGCATGTGAACTCGATCTTTCATTGATCCATGGCTACGTAGGTGAGCTCCGAAATATTCTGTTTTATTCATGGCAATTTATTTTTTCAAGGGTCGTCAACAAGAAATGGTTAAAAATCGCCCCTACAACCTCTGAATCACTTCTCTTTGGGGATTGGATTCCTTCTAAAATAAGAAATCCTCATAGCCCCATACCATTAGTCAAAATTGTATTTAATGATCAGGAGTTGCAAGCAGGGAAAGGTCCAAACCTTAAAGCTAACGTTGGGCATACTAAGATACTTAGCAAGAATATCTCAGGTTTGATTGCTAAATTGGAATATTAATAGTGGGAATCATCTATAAATAATAGAGATTTGCAGTTTCCTGGGAACTTGGCCTTTTGACAGAGATACCCATGGATGGGTTCACCAAATACTTTATACCGGTAGCCAAGTTCAAAATGGGGCGACCAGTGGGGCGGGGCTTGGCCATAAGAAATGCAAATTATCTTGATGTTTTAGTTGAACAAAGCATTGTCCCCAACACCGCCCATTAATGTCATCCAACCAGGAACACTGGATCTGGTGGGACGAGTGACATCCTTAAGATTCTTAATGTCTAGGTTTCCCCCCCAAGCGTGAGTCCATGAATCTCCTTTCTGACATTACAGAATTGATTCTGGCACAAAAAATTGAGTGCAATTTAAGTGTACCTCACGTCATTGTTTCATATGGCGATTATAATATTAAACCTATTAAACCGTGTAAGCAATTGGTGGAAATCTCGCATCCAGAAGAGGCGATAGCAAGGGGGATCCTCAAATCAGATCTGCCTTACCACAAAAGGAAGGGTACGGGGACATCCTTTACCAATGTACTCTTAGGCAACGGCTTGTGTTTCCTGCGCTGCATCAGATGCTCGCTCCAGCAAATAGACTTGATATATATTATGATAATCATCGAAGCCTGGCTATCAGTCCAAGGCACGGTTGTAGATCATAGATTAGACCCTTTAGTAGCTACTATTTATTTCAGATCTTGACAACATTGTTGTGGCAAAATGAGAGCTGTGGAATATCCCTTAGAAATCAAACCTCTAAATCACATGAGGCTGATTATATGGAGAATAGAGAACTTTAGAAAGTTTGCCCCCCTATTAATGGACAACATGAGTAATGAGCTACTAGAAATTTCCACTTGTAGTAGTGCCACTGATATCAGAATTCTGACTTTATATGAACAGATTGAAGAAAAGGTATCTTTATTTTTTACAACCTCTCAACCTTTAAAAAAACCGTGTTTTTACATAAAATATAACTGGCTTCACAAAGAATGCTGAAAAAGGAAATTTGAGCTCTCGAGGGTTTTAGCTGTTAGGCTCAAATCTGCAGAGGAGCACACTAGTTTTCAAAACCTTTGGAAGTCCTCTAAAAATCACATTATTAGAAAAAAAAACGAGTTCTCAGCTTACATTATGGAACAGTCGCAGTAATGGAGCACAATACTAAACATTTCTGGGTGTAAGGGGTTTTCAGGAGGAAACAAACCACACCCAAATATGTATTGGATCATATGAGTGGGCAGGGCATTAAAAAAAAAAAAGTGCTCATATTGTAATCTCTAGCACCTTTCAAGACCTCGATTTGTAATATGTGTCAAATAAATGATGTTCCCTAAAGAGTTTGAGTCAGTAATGCTAAACTAGAAGATGACCATACACCCTCTTCCCCCCCATCCCCCCCAGCCAGTTCCAGACTTCATTCCCTTTGATCTGTTTAGAATGGATTTCAAGGTCTGGACTTCTGTCCTTACTATGGTTTTCAAGTTGTAACTGCATCAGGGGTTGTTCCTAGATCCTGGTTGTCCTTTGGCCCTCTGCATAAGAAGGGAAGTTGGATGAATCCAGCTAAGAGTGAGACAGGGATATATATTTGCCCATTTGTTTTATAGTCTGATAATTATTGATGTTAAAATTTCTAAAAAATCTGAATCTTGATACACCAAAGATAAATGGTAAAAAGCCTCCAATATTATTGTTTGCTGAGGGCAGTCTTAATATCATTGGCACAATTATCCATGCACAAATTCATTGATGGCTTTGCAGACTACAGCAGACTAAGGCCCTTGACAATCAACACTCCCAAAACCAAGGTCATGTTATTGAAGAGTACCTCTAGAGCGACCATTTCTGATAAATAAACAACACCCCGAACTCATCAATGCTTTTGACCTTCTTGTAAACAAAAAGGAACAAAAAGTGAAAGCAACCAGAATCGTCAAATAATCTAGTGCGGCTGTCTTGAGATTTAGATGGGCAATTAGCAGAGTGCCACTATGTGCCATCCTACAAGCGTACAATATAAAAGGCAAGTAAGAAAAATTCTTTATTTGACAATTAATAAAAAATAATTGCAATATTTACAAGTACTAATACAATTTAAAATATAACGTATGGTGAATAATGACAGTGACTTCATTAAAACGTTTAAGAAAAAAACACCGCAATATGGGCGGCTGCGAATCGAGTTAAAATCAATGAGTTACATTTAAAATTGACTTCATAGTGTTCCTAATGTTTGCAATGCAACCAAGGCTGTTACTGGCTAGAGACAATCATCAGTTTTGAAGGCCCATTACGATACCCGGCGTAAAAAAATCCGCCAGGCATGAAAGCGGCAAAAATCCGCCCGCACACACAGTCTGAACACCGACCACGCCATTACGAATACACAAACCGAAAACCGCCATCAGCGGAAAAACCACACAAGATACCGCCCGCCCTCGTCCGAGTCGGAGTCAAACCGCCCGCCACGGACGGAAACACGCACGACAACACAAAACCGCCCGCCCTCACGGCCGACACACCGCACGTGAAATTACGATCGCACCGCCATGAGCGCGGGTAAACCACAAATATACCGCCCGCCAGCGCAAACAACGCCGATGAGAATTGACACGGCAGAAGCCATGGCGCCCACGTCCCTGCACAGAAACCATCCGCTGACAAAAACAATCGCACACAACATGGCCAACAAGTCCACACAGCAAGGCACGCACAAATACACAAGCACAGTACACATCCCGAAAACACCCCCCTGGACAAACAAAAAATACAAAGGCCAGAACACCAGACACAACACACCTGAAAACAACAGACCATGAGGACACACCCACATAGGTAAGTACAAAAGCAGCACTCCCACAGACCACAACCCCTTGCAACATTGCAAACTAGAGAGGAGAGGAGAGGACACAGTGACACAGCAAGGACAGCAGCACACCACAGAAACGCACACATCACAACCACCACCACCACCACCACCACCACCAAACACCGGCACCACAAACCCCCTGCACATTACACAACACACACCGCACCAGCACCACAAACACCATGGCACCACAAAGAATGCCCAAGTTCACGCCCATTGAGCTGACGGTCATGGTCGACGAGATCATCAAGGTGCACCCACAAATCTATGGGAACCTGGTCCAGCACACACCACTAGCCACCAGAAACAGAATGTGGAACCGGATCGTAGACCAGGTCAATGCAGTCGGGACCCTGCCCAGGAACAGAGTTGAAATCAACAAACGGTGGAATGACGTCAAGAGCCTGGTCAAGAAGAAGGAGAGCAAGAACAGAGAGCTGGCTGCCGTCACTGGCGGAGGGAATCCCGCGCTCTTCAAGACCTTCAAAGCGTGGGAGGAGAAGGTGCGAGTCATTATACATCCGGAGATCCTCGCCGGATTAGCAGGGGGAGTGGAGGCTGGTAAGTACAAACTAAAGTATACCAGCACACCGCTATGTACTCACATGCACTACCACCATGCCACAGCTCCCAGGGACAAACACCCCCATGTCCAGCACACAATACACAACACATCACACACACATGCAACAGACACCACCACACACAGCCCAAACCTAACAATTGTAAGATACGTGGGGGCATGTGTACACTCAGCCAGCCACGTAACCACCAACAGGTCCCCAAGTATGCCAGAAGCGCCACAACGAGCACCCACCACACCCATGTGTCCGCCATAGCTGCACTAACCGACAAGTAACAGGTAAGTGGCAGGAACACAAAGTGCAGTGGGTGGGAGGGTGGGCAGCTCAAGTACAACACACACCAGGCCCCTAGTCCCACAGCACAGCAAGGAGGAGCATCCCCACACCCCACACCCACGTGTCAGCCACCGCAGTGCAAACCGACAGCCGAAAGGTAGACATCACGGTCCACAACAATCGGTGTCAGTGGGTGTCCAGCCATCACCACGACCCACAACACCGCCCCCACCCCCACAGACCTGCAACATGGAGCACCCCCGCTTAGAACCATGTGGCATCCAGTACAGTGCACGCACGAACAACCTGCAGGTGGGAAACTGGACAGGGCTGGATTACTGGAGGCATGAGGACCGTAACACGACCAACACATGGGACATGTCACGTAGCAGACGAACACGCAGCACCGCCCACCGTCACGAACAAGTGAACAATGTGCGCACGGACATGAACCACAGACTCACACCCCACATGACCCATCACAGACACAGCAACACCCAAGGAGCCACGTCTGCATGCACAAGCCACACTGAATATAGTACCACACGGCAGCCACTGTGCAACCCATCACACACAACCGAAACACCATTGAAGTCCTGTCCATGTAGCCCCTACTGCCTGTCAACTACACACCCCACAACTACGCCTATGTAAGACAAACAACACTAGACGCAACAGAGCGGAACAACATAAATGCACACGAACACCACTGAACCCATCAAACACACAGACACACCATGCACATACAACATACCATCCATCCCATCCGTCAGCCCCAGTCTCATGAAAGGCATGTCATCCGAACAGCTGCCACACATACAGCAGTCACGCTAAGATACATGCCCATGACCAACCATGTGCCAGAAGTCTATGAAGCGCACGCCACACTGTGAGCAACAACACACAACATGGGCCACACCCCCCCCCGAGCACTGCAGTGATGCACATGGCACAGGGCAGCACGCACACCAAGGAGATGGGACAACTGCAATATGTCGGGTGGCACACAACCATCACACACTCATAACGATGCGTCCAATGCCATGTCCAGTAATCACAACAGACAGCAAATATGCAGGGTATGTCAGGCATGCACACACCTCAGACCATGCACTGTCATGCTGCCACAACACATGTCACGTTCGGCACCCATGGCTCACAGCATGTAGCCCAAAAGCATATTCCATCCCAAATGCGTTCCTGGGGCATCACCCCCATGTTGCCATATGCGTTCCTAAGCGTCCCATTTGAACCCCAAAAGCAAAGTACAAACCAGACCCAGGATGGGCCAGGAGCCCGCATACACCAGAGTCACAATAAGTAGGGGCACAGCAACACACCCATCGGCATGGCCAATCCGTCCCATGCCACATGTGCACAGCACACAGTCCCATTGCCAAGCACACACAACAACAGATTGTACAGCCACACACCCGCCTCCGGGACACACGTGCACGAGAGTGCACGAACGGAGAATGTCAGACAACCAATACAGACTTCGCCAGGTGCAACACAATAACAAATCTCATTCTCTCCACAGGTGACGAACTGCTGGATGCTGGGGATGGAGACAGCAGCCAGCACAGCCAGCCTACAAGCCCCCAACGAGGACACACGGATGTGGAGGATCTGTCCTCCTCTTCGGACACGGACCACCAAGCAGGCCCATCTAGTGTGGCAGGGCCCAGCCGCTCCCCAGGACCCCTCCTACCCACCAACCCATCATCCAGGGCTGCTGAACATTCCCAGCCCCTGTCGTTGCGGCCACACCCACGGTCATTGCGGCCACACCCACGGGCATTGCGGCCACACCCACGGTCATTGCGGCCACACCCACGGTCATTGCGGCCACTACCACTGCCGCAACCGCCACCACGTCTTCGCTGGCCCCAGCCCCAGCGCAGGTGGTGGCCCGGACGACTGGATCCACCCTGGGAGCCAGGGTGAGGACCGTGGTGAGCAATGTGGCTAGTGGGCAGGCCGGTGGCAGCAGGACTGGTAGGAGGAGCAGGGTCAGGGAAACGCCAGCCTCCCCTGGGAGCCATGCCCTGCCTCAAATGGCCAGAGTCCTTGGGGCCTATGAAGAGGCCCAAGGACAATGGGCCAGGTCAGCTACAGACACGCGTGAGGTGCTGGGGGTGCTGAGGTCCATGGACGCCCGTATGGGCCAAATCGTGGACCTCATGGGCCAGCTGGTGGTGGCGGTGAGGTCACAGCCAGGGACAGCAGCTCCCCTCCGCCACCACCTGCCGGGCGCAGGGTCGAGCAGCAGTGTCCAGTTCCCCTGCGTCCACAGCCAGTGAGCACACCTCAACCACCAGCAGGTCGCAAGCAGGCACCCCCTCGCAAACGTGGAAGGGGCCGTCCGAAGTGGAAACAGATCTCCCGGGAGGACTTCGCACGCTCCAGACGCAAGTGAGGCAGCCAGCCAGCCTTCCTTGACCACCCACTGCATTGACTTGGACTACGATCCCACTCCACACAGCCATCTGGATGGCATGTGTGTGTTGGACTATGGACATAGAACCAGTGGGTACACCCTGAGCATCACGCAGCCATGACCGACAGCTCATTGTCACTGCACGCACCACTTTTGTCATCACCTTACACACAATCACATGTCACAGTTTGAAATAAATGCACCTCTTCCACAAACTGCTGTCTGTGCCCTGTGTTTTAATTGTACGGAATACAACGGCCACCTTGAGCGGAACGGCACCTGATGCGTGGCATGGCAATGGAACCGGAGGGCCTGTAGGGACCTAGGGGTGGGGAGACAGAACAGGAGCACATTCAATGAGTGTGTCACACACCCATCACACAGTACATGTCAACAACTACAAGCAATGTACACACATCGCACAGAGCAATAGGGCACAATGCCACAGCCACCATCAGTGGCATACTAACCTGGGCATGGAGCGTTGACACACAGCACGCAGTGAACAAAAGGCCACCCTGACACAGCACACACACACCTGCACAAATACAGACACATCAGCCGTCGTACATGGACACTCACCGTTAAGTGAAGTAGCGGGCGATGAGCTGCTGGCGCACATTCCCAGCTTCCTCCTCTCCGCTGTCCTCCTCACTCGAGCTGTCCTGGTCTGCGGGCTGGGGCCCTGGTTGATCTCCGTCATCCACAATGAGGGGGATCTGCTTCCGAATGGCCAGATTGTGCAGCATGCAGCACGCCACCACTATCTGGCACACCTTCTGTGGGGAGTACGCCAGCGCACCCTCGGTGCGGTCCAGGCACCTGAACCTGGACTTGAGGAGGCCAAAGGTACGCTCGACCACACGTCTGGTCCTCCCATGTGCCTCATTGTAGCGATCGTCTGCTGGGGTGCGAGGATTCCTCAATGGACTGAGCAGCCATGCCCCATTCGGGTACGCAGAGTCACCTGGGTGTGAGGGACACAGAGAACCGTTGCTATTCCAACTGGACAGGGGACAGCATCGCACAACCAGCACGCTACACCACTCCACATACTCACTGACAATACAGCCACGATCCTGTTGCAGATTGGACATCAGTCGTGGCAAGATGCTGTTGCGCATTACGTGTGCGTCATGGGCCGAGCCTGGGAACTTTGCACACACGTGGGTTATCACCATGTCCGCAAGGCACACCACTTGCACATTCAGGGAGTGCGTGTGCTTCCTGTTGCGGTACAGGTGCTCAGTGGCCTGTGGTGGAACAAGGCCAACATGTGTGCAATCAATGGCACCAACGACGTGTGGGATCCTGCCAAGGGCATAGAATGCACCCTTCACTGCCGCCAATTCACGAGCCCTGGCGAATCTGATGTACCTGTTTCGGTACAGCATCATGGCTGCCAGTACATCCTCAGCACCTTGCTGAACATGGGCTGGGACATCCCTCCTCCACTGCCCACTGTGTGCTGGAATGACCCAGTGGCGAAGAAATGCATGGCGGCCATCACCTTAGCTGTGGGGGTGAATGCTGTCGGATACACCCTGCGGGGACGGAGATGGGGTTCCAACATGGCACACAGTCGATGCAGGGTTGGCCTGTCCAGCCGAAACTTCCTTATGACCTCAGTATCCTCCATGTCCGCCAGCAATTGGTATGGGCGGTCAATGTTCGGTCTCCGCCTAGGGAAGATGGC